>CM050165.1:160342703-161032703 GCA_027410445.1 Discoglossus pictus
CTACCTGTTACATCACCTATCAGGGGGGGGTGTATAAGGCCTGGATTTTTGGAACCGGGAGATGGAAAAAGATACTTGGTTGGTCGTATCACTTCAATTTTGGGGCACGGCACGTGCAATCAAAGGTGCCACCAGATAGGAGTGGTGTGTTTGTAACTACTACTCTTATCAGTTTAATACCTGTTTCGTCACCTATCAGGGGGCGTGTATAAGTTCTGGATTTTTGGAACGGGGAGATGGAAAAAGATGCTTGGTTGGTCGTAACACTTCAATTTTGGGGCACGGCACGTGCAATCAAAGGTGCCACCAGATAGGAGTGGCGTGTTTGTAAGTACTACTCTTTTCAATTTAATACCTGTTACAGCACCTATCAAGGGGCGAGTATAAGGCCCTGATTTTTGGAACCGGGAGATGGAAAAATATACTTGTTTGGTTGTATCACTTCAATTTTGAGGCACGGAGCGTGCAATCAAAGGTGCCACCAGATAGGAGTGGCATGTTTGTAAGTACTACTCTTATCAGTTTAATACCTCTTACAGCACCTATCAGGGGGTGTGTATAATGCCTGGATTTTTGAAACCGGGAGATGGAAAAAGATACTTGGTCGTATCACTTCAATTTTAAGGCACGGCGCGTGCAATCAAAGGTGCCACGAGGTAGGAGTGGCATGTTTGTAAGTACAACTCTTATCAGTTTAATACTTGTTCAACACCTGTGCCACCAGATAGGAGTGGTGTGTTTGTAACTACTACTCTTATCAGTTTAATACCTGTTTCCTCACCTATCAGGGGGCGTGTATAAGGTCTGGATTTTTGGAACGGGGAGATGGAAAAAGATGCTTGGTTGGTCGTAACACTTCAATTTTGGGCACGGCACGTGCAATCAAAGGTGCCATCAGATAGGAGTGGCGTGTTTGTAAGTACTAATCTTATCAGTTTAATACCTGTTACATCACCTATCAGGGAGGGGTGTATAAGGCCTGGATTTTTGGAACCGGGAGATGGAAAAAGATACTTGGTTGGTCGTATCACTTCAATTTTGGGGCACGGCACGTGCAATCAAAGGTGCCACCAGATAGGAGTGGTGTGTTTGTAACTACTACTCTTATCAGTTTAATACCTGTTTCGTCACCTATCAGGGGGCGTGTATAAGGTCTGGATTTTTGGAACGGGGAGATGGAAAAAGATGCTTGGTTGGTCGTAACACTTCAATTTTGGGGCACGGCACGTGCAATCAAAGGTGCCACCAGATAGGAGTGGCGTGTTTGTAAGTACTACTCTTTTCAATTTAATACCTGTTACAGCACCTATCAGGGGGTGAGTATAAGGCCCTGATTTTTGGAACCGGGAGATGGAAAAATATACTTGTTTGGTTGTATCACTTCAATTTTGAGGCACGGCGCGTGCAATCAAAGGTGCCACCAGATAGGAGTGGCATGTTTGTAAGTACTACTCTTATCAGTTTAATACCTCTTACAGCACCTATCAGGGGGTGTGTATAATGCCTGGATTTTTGAAACCGGGAGATGGAAAAAGATACTTGGTCGTATCACTTCAATTTTGAGGCACGGCGCGTGCAATCAAAGGTGCCACGAGGTAGGAGTGGCATGTTTGTAAGTACAACTCTTATCAGTTTAATACTTGTTCAACACCTGTGCCACCAGATAGGAGTGGTGTGTTTGTAACTACTACTCTTATCAGTTTAATACCTGTTTCGTCACCTATCAGGGGGCGTGTATAAGGTCTGGATTTTTGGAACGGGGAGATGGAAAAAGATGCTTGGTTGGTCGTAACACTTCAATTTTGGGCACGGCACGTGCAATCAAAGGTGCCATCAGATAGGAGTGGCGTGTTTGTAAGTACTACTCTTATCAGTTTAATACTTGTTACAGCACCTATCAGGGGGGGGTGTATAAGGCCTGGATTTTTGGAACCGGGAGATGGAAAAAGATACTTGGTTGGTCGTATCACTTCAATTTTGGGGCACGGCACGTGCAATCAAAGGTGCCACCAGATAGGAGTGGTGTGTTTGTAACTACTACTCTTATCAGTTTAATACCTGTTTCGTCACCTATCAGGGGGCGTGTATAAGGTCTGGATTTTTGTAACGGGGAGATGAAAAAAGATGCTTGGTTGGTCGTAACACTTCAATTTTGGGGCACGGCACGTGCAATCAAAGGTGCCACCAGATAGGAGTGGCGTGTTTGTAAGTACTACTCTTTTCAATTTAATACCTGTTACAGCACCTATCAGGGGGCGAGTATAAGGCCCTGATTTTTGGAACCGGGAGATGGAAAAATATACTTGTTTGGTTGTATCACTTCAATTTTGAGGCACGGCGCATGCAATCAAAGGTGCCACCAGATAGGAGTGGCATGTTTGTAAGTACTACTCTTATCAGTTTAATACCTCTTACAGCACCTATCAGGGGGTGTGTATAATGCCTGGATTTTTGAAACCGGGAGATGGAAAAAGATACTTGGTCGTATCACTTCAATTTTGAGGCACGGCGCGTGCAATCAAAGGTGCCACGAGGTAGGAGTGGCATGTTTGTAAGTACAACTCTTATCAGTTTAATACTTGTTCAACACCTGTGCCACCAGATAGGAGTGGTGTGTTTGTAACTACTACTCTTATCAGTTTAATACCTGTTTCGTCACCTATCAGGGGGCGTGTATAAGGTCTGGATTTTTGGAACGGGGAGATGGAAAAAGATGCTTGGTTGGTCGTAACACTTCAATTTTGGGCACGGCACGTGCAATCAAAGGTGCCACCAGATAGGAGTGGCGTGTTTGTAAGTACTACTCTTATCAGTTTAATACCTGTTACAGCACCTATCAGGGGGCGTGTATAAGGCCTGGATTTTTGGAACCGGGAGATGGAAAAAGATACTTGGTTGGTTGTATCACTTCAATTTTGAGGCACGGCGCGTGCAATCAAAGGTGCCACCAGATAGGAGTGGCATGTTTGTAAGTACTACTCTTATCAGTTTAATACCTGTTACAGCACCTATCAGGGGGTGTGCATAAGGCCTGGATTTTTGGAACTGGGAGATGGAAAAAGATGCTTGGTTGGTCGTATCACTTCAATTCAAATTTGGGGCACGGCTCGTGCAATCAAAGGTGCCACCAGGTAGGAGTGGCATGTTTGTAAGTACAACTCTTATCAGTTTAATACCTGTTTCGTCCCCTATCAGGGGGCGTGCATATAAGGCCTGGATTTTTGGAACGGGGAGATGGAAAAAGATGCTTGGTTGGTCGTAACACTTCAATTTTGGGGCACGGCACGTGCAATCAAAGGTGCCACCAGATAGGAGTGGCATGTTTGTAAGTACTACTCTTATCAGTTTAATACCTGTTACAGCACCTATCAGGGGGGGGTGTATAAGGCCTGGATTTTTGGAACCGGGAGATGGAAAAAGATACTTGGTTGGTCGTATCACTTCAATTTTGGGGCACGGCACGTGCAATCAAAGGTGCCACCAGATAGGAGTGGTGTGTTTGTAAATACAACTCTTATCAGTTTAATACCTGTTTCGTCCCCTATCAGGGGGCGTGCATAAGGCCTGGATTTTTGGAACGGGGAGATGGAAAAAGATGCTTGGTTGGTCGTAACACTTCAATTTTGGGCACGGCACGTGCAATCAAAGGTGCCATCAGATAGGAGTGGCGTGTTTGTAAGTACTACTCTTATCAGTTTAATACCTGTTACAGCACCTATCAGGGGGGGGTGTATAAGGCCTGGATTTTTGGAACCGGGAGATGGAAAAACATACTTGGTTGGTCGTAACACTTCAATTTTGGACACGGCACGTGTAATCAAAGGTGCCATCAGATAGGAGTGGCGTGTTTGTAAGTACTACTCTTATCAGTTTAATACCTGTTACAGCACCTATCAGGGGGGGGGTGTATAAGGCCTGGATTTTTGGAACCGGGAGATGGAAAAAGATACTTGGTTGGTCGTATCACTTCAATTTTGGGGCACGGCACGTGCAATCAAAGGTGCCACCAGATAGGAGTGGTGTGTTTGTAACTACTACTCTTATCAGTTTAATACCTGTTTCGTCACCTATCAGGGGGCGTGTATAAGGTCTGGATTTTTGGAACGGGGAGATGGAAAAAGATGCTTGGTTGGTCGTAACACTTCAATTTTGGGGCACGGCACGTGCAATTAAAGGTGCCACCAGATAGGAGTGGCGTGTTTGTAAGTACTACTCTTTTCAATTTAATACCTGTTACAGCACCTATCAGGGGGCGAGTATAAGGCCTGGATTTTTGGAACCGGGAGATGGAAAAATATACTTGTTTGTTTGTATCACTTCAATTTTGAGGCACGGTGCATGCAATCAAAGGTGCCACCAGATAGGAGTGGCATGTTTGTAAGTACTACTCTTATCAGTTTAATACCTCTTACAGCACCTATCAGGGGGGGTGTATAATGCCTGGATTTTTGAAACCGGGAGATGGAAAAAGATACTTGGTCGTATCACTTCAATTTTGAGGCACGGCGCGTGCAATCAAAGGTGCCACGAGGTAGGAGTGGCATGTTTGTAAGTACAACTCTTATCAGTTTAATACTTGTTCAACACCTGTGCCACCAGATAGGAGTGGTGTGTTTGTAACTACTACTCTTATCAGTTTAATACCTGTTTCGTCACCTATCAGGGGGCGTGTATAAGGTCTGGATTTTTGGAACGGGGAGATGGAAAAAGATGCTTGGTTGGTCGTAACACTTCAATTTTGGGCACGGCACGTGCAATCAAAGGTGCCATCAGATAGGAGTGGCGTGTTTGTAAGTACTACTCTTATCAGTTTAATACCTGTTACAGCACCTATCAGGGGGCGTGTATAAGGCCTGGATTTTTGGAACCGGGAGATGGAAAAAAATACTTGGTTGGTTGTATCACTTCAATTTTGAGGCACGGCGCGTGCAATCAAAGGTGCCACCAGATAGGAGTGGCATGTTTGTAAGTACTACTCTTATCAGTTTAATACCTGTTACAGCACCTATCAGGGGGTGTGTATAAGGCCTGGATTTTTGGAACTGGGAGATGGAAAAAGATGCTTGGTTGGTCGTATCACTTCAAATTTGGGGCACGGCTCGTGCAATCAAAGGTGCCACCAGGTAGGAGTGGCATGTTTGTAAGTACAACTCTTATCAGTTTAATACCTGTTTCGTCCCCTATCAGGGGGCGTGCATAAGGCCTAGATTTTTGGAACGGGGAGATGGAAAAAGATGCTTGGTTGGTCGTAACACTTCAATTTTGGGGCACGGCACGTGCAATCAAAGGTGCCACCAGATAGGAGTGGTGTGTTTGTAAGTACTACTCTTATCAGTTTAATACCTGTTTCGTCACCTATCAGGGGGCGTGCATAAGGCCTGGATTTTTGGAACGGGGAGATGGAAAAAGATGCTTGGTTGGTCGTAACACTTCAATTTTGGGCACGGCACGTGCAATCAAAGGTGCCATCAGATAGGAGTGGCGTGTTTGTAAGTACTACTCTTATCAGTTTAATACCTGTTACAGCACCTATCAGGGGGGGGTGTATAAGGCCTGGATTTTTGGAACCGGGAGATGGAAAAAGATACTTGGTTGGTCGTATCACTTCAATTTTGGGGCACGGCACGTGCAATCAAAGGTGCCACCAGATAGGAGTGGTGTGTTTGTAAATACAACTCTTATCAGTTTAATACCTGTTTCGTCCCCTATCAGGGGGCGTGCATAAGGCCTGGATTTTTGGAACGGGGAGATGGAAAAAGATGCTTGGTTGGTCGTAACACTTCAATTTTGGGCACGGCACGTGCAATCAAAGGTGCCATCAGATAGGAGTGGCGTGTTTGTAAATACTACTCTTATCAGTTTATTACCTGTTACAGCACCTATCAGGGGGGGGTGTATAAGGCCTGGATTTTTGGAACCGGGAGATGGAAAAAGATACCTTGTTGGTCGTATCACTTCAATTTTGGGGCACGGCACGTGCAATCAAAGGTGCCACCAGATAGGAGTGGTGTGTTTGTAAATACTACTCTTATCAGTTTAATACCTGTTTCGTCACCTATCAGGGGGCGTGTAAAAGGTCTGGATTTTTGGAACGGGGAGATGGAAAAAGATGCTTGGTTGGTCGTAACACTTCAATTTTGGGGCACGGCACGTGCAATCAAAGGTGCTACCAGATAGGAGTGGCGTGTTTGTAAGTACTACTCTTTTCAATTTAATACCTGTTACAGCACCTATCAGGGGGCGAGTATAAGGCCCTGATTTTTGGAACCGGGAGATGGAAAAATATACTTGTTTGGTTGTATCACTTCAATTTTGAGGCACGGCGTGTGCAATCAAAGGTGCCACCAGATAGGAGTGGCATGTCTGTAAGTACAACTCTTATCAGTTTAATACCTCTTACAGCACCTATCAGGGGGTGTGTATAATGCCTGGATTTTTGAAACCGGGAGATGGAAAAAGATACTTGGTCGTATCACTTCAATTTTGAGGCACGGCGCGTGCAATCAAAGGTGCCACGAGGTAGGAGTGGCATGTTTGTAAGTACAACTCTTATCAGTTTAATACTTGTTCAACACCTGTGCCACCAGATAGGAGTGGTGTATTTGTAACTACTACTCTTATCAGTTTAATACCTGTTTCGTCACCTATCAGGGGGCGTGTATAAGGTCTGGATTTTTGGAACGGGGAGATGGAAAAAGATGCTTGGTTGGTCGTAACACTTCAATTTTGGGCACGGCACGTGCAATCAAAGGTGCCATCAGATAGGAGTGGCGTGTTTGTAAGTACTACTCTTATCAGTTTAATACCTGTTACAGCACCTATCAGGGGGGGGTGTATAAGGCCTGGATTTTTGGAACTGGGAGATGGAAAAAGATACTTGGTTGGTCGTATCACTTAAATTTTGTGGCACGGCACGTGCAATCAAAGGTGCCACCAGATAGGAGTGGTGTGTTTGTAACTACTACTCTTATCAGTTTAATACCTGTTTCGTCCCCTATCAGGGGGCGTGTATAAGGTCTGGATTTTTGGAACGGGGAGATGGAAAAAGATGCTTGGTTGGTCGTAACACTTCAATTTTGGGGCACGGCACGTGCAATCAAAGGTGCCACCAGATAGGAGTGGCGTGTTTGTAAGTACTACTCTTTTCAATTTAATACCTGTTACAGCACCTATCAGGGGGCGAGTATAAGGCCTGGATTTTTGGAACCGGGAGATGGAAAAATATACTTGTTTGGTTGTATCACTTCAATTTTGAGGCACGGCGCATGCAATCAAAGGTGCCACCAGATAGGAGTGGCATGTTTGTAAGTACTACTCTTATCAGTTTAATACCTCTTACAGCACCTATCAGGGGGGGTGTATAATGCCTGGATTTTTGAAACCGGGAGATGGAAAAAGATACTTGGTCGTATCACTTCAATTTTGAGGCACGGCGCGTGCAATCAAAGGTGCCACGAGGTAGGAGTGGCATGTTTGTAAGTACAACTCTTATCAGTTTAATACTTGTTCAACACCTGTGCCACCAGATAGGAGTGGTGTGTTTGTAACTACTACTCTTATCAGTTTAATACCTGTTTCGTCACCTATCAGGGGGCGTGTATAAGGTCTGGATTTTTGGAACGGGGAGATGGAAAAAGATGCTTGGTTGGTCGTAACACTTCAATTTTGGGCACAGCACGTGCAATCAAAGGTGCCATCAGATAGGAGTGGCGTGTTTGTAAGTACTACTCTTATCAGTTTAATACCTGTTACAGCACCTATCAGGGGGCGTGTATAAGGCCTGGATTTTGGGAACCGGGAGATGGAAAAATATACTTGTTTGGTTGTATCACTTCAATTTTGAGGCACGGCGCGTGCAATCAAAGGTGCCACCAGATAGGAGTGGCATGTTTGTAAGTTCTACTCTTATCAGTTTAATACCGGTTACAGCACCTATCAGGGGGTGTGCATAAGGCCTGGATTTTTGGAACTGGGAGATGGAAAAAGATGCTTGGTTGGTCGTATCACTTCAATTCAAATTTGGGGCAAGGCTCGTGCAATCAAAGGTGCCACCAGGTAGGAGTGGCATGTTTGTAAGTACAACTCTTATCAGTTTAATACCTGTTTCGTCCCCTATCAGGGGGCGTGCATAAGGCCTGGATTTTTGGAACGGGGAGATGGAAAAAGATGCTTGGTTGGTCGTAACACTTCAATTTTGGGGCACGGCACGTGCAATCAAAGGTGCCACCAGATAGGAGTGGCGTGTTTGTAAGTACTACTCTTATCAATTTAATACCTGTTACAGCACCTATCAGGGGGCGTGTATAAGGCCTGGATTTTTGGAACCGGGTGATGGAAAAAGATACTTGGTTGGTTGTATCACTTCAATTTTGAGGCACGGCGCGTGCAATCAAAGGTGCCACCAGATAGGAGTGGCATGTGTGTAAGTACTACTCTTATCAGTTTAATACCTGTTACAGCACCTATCAGGGGGGGTGTATAAGGCCTGGATTTTTGGAACCGGGAGATGTAAAAAGATGATTGGTTGGTCGTATCACTTCAATTTTTGGGCACAGCGCGTGCAATCAAAGGTGCCACCAGATAGGAGTGGCATGTTTGTAAGTACTACTCTTATCAGTTTAATACCTGTTACAGCACCTATCAGGGGGCGTGTATAAGGCCAGGATTTTTAGAACCGGGAGATGAAAAAAGATGCTTGGTTGGTCCTCACACTTCAATTTTGGGGCACGGCGCGTGCAATCTAAGGTGCCACCAGATAGGAGTGGTGTGTTTGTAACTACTACTCTTATCAGTTTAATACCTGTTTCGTCACCTATCAGGGGGCGTGTATAAGGTCTGGATTTTTGGAACGGGGAGATGGAAAAAGATGCTTGGTTGGTCGTATCACTTCAATTTTGGGGCACGGCACGTGCAATCAAAGGTGCCACCAGATAGGAGTGGCGTGTTTGTAAGTACTACTCTTATCAATTTAATACCTGTTACAGCACCTATCAGGGGGCGTGTATAAGGCCTGGATTTTTGAAACCGGGAGATGGAAAAAGATACTTGGTTGGTTGTATCACTTCAATTTTGAGGCACGGCGCGTGCAATCAAAGGTGCCACGAGGTAGGAGTGGCATGTTTGTAAGTACAACTCTTATCAGTTTAATACTTGTTCAACACCTGTGCCACCAGATAGGAGTGATGTGTTTGTAACTACTACTCTTATCAGTTTAATACCTGTTTCGTCACCTATCAGGGGGCGTGTATAAGGTCTGGATTTTTGGCACGGGGAGATGGAAAAAGATGCTTGGTTGGTCGTAACACTTCAATTTTGGGGCACAGCACGTGCAATCAAAGGTGCCACCAGATAGGAGTGGCGAGTTTGTAAGTACTACTCTTATCAGTTTAATACCTGTTACAGCACCTATCAGGGGGCGTGTATAAGGCCTGGATTTTTGGAACCGGGAGATGGAAAAAAATACTTGGTTGGTTGTATCACTTCAATTTTGAGGCACGGCGCGTGCAATCAAAGGTGCCACCAGATAGGAGTGGCATGTGTGTAAGTACTACTCTTATCAGTATAATACCTGTTACAGCACCTATCAGGGGGGGTGTATAAGGCCTGGATTTTTGGAACTGGGAGATGTAAAAAGATACTTGGTTGGTCGTATCACTTCAATTTTGGGGCACGGCACGTGCAATCAAAGGTGCCACCAGATAGGAGTGGCGTGTTTGTAAGTACTACTCTTATTAGTTTAATACCTGTTTCATCACCTATCAGGGGGCGTGTATAAGGCCTGGATTTTTGGAACGGGGAGATGGAAAAAGATGCTTGGTTGGTCGTATCACTTCAATTTTTGGGCACAGCGCGTGCAATCAAAGGTGCCACCAGATAGGAGTGGCATGTTTGTAAGTACTACTCTTATCAGTTTAATACCTGTTACAGCACCTATCAGGGGGCGTGTATAAGGCCAGGATTTTTAGAACCGGGAGATGAAAAAAGATGCTTGTCTGGTCCTCCCACTTCAATTTTGGGGCACGGGGCGTGCAATCTAAGGTGCCACCAGATAGGAGTGGTGTGTTTGTAACTACTACTCTTATCAGTTTAATACCTGTTTCGTCACCTATCAGGGGGCGTGTATAAGGTCTGGATTTTTGGAACCGGGAGATGGATAAAGATGCTTGGTTGGTCCGCCCACTTCAATTTTTGGGCACAGCGCGTGCAATCAAAGGTGCCACCAAATAGGAGTGGCATGTTTGTAAGTACTACTCTTATCAGTTTAATACCTTTTACAGCACCTATCAGGGGGCGTGTATAAGGCCTGGATTTTTAGAACCGGGAGATGGAAAAAGATACTTGGTTGGTCGTATCACTCTAAATTTGAGGCACGGCGGGTGCAATCAAAGGTGCCACCAGATAGGAGTGGCATGTTTGTAAGTACAACTCTTATCAGTTTAATACTTGTTATGTCACCTATCAGGGGGCGTGTATAAGGCCTGGATTTTTAGAACCGGCAGATCGAAGAAGATGCTTGGTTGGTCCTCCCACGTCATTTTTGGGGCATGGCGCATGCAATCTAAGGTGCCACCAGAAAGGAGTGGTGTGTTTGTAATTACTACTCTTATCAGTTTAATACCTGTTACAGCACCTATCAGGCGGTGTGTATAAGTCCTGGATTTTTGGAACCGGGAGATGGAAAAAGATACTTGGTTGGTCGTATCACTTCAATTTTTGGGTACGGCGCGTGCAATCAAAGGTGCCACCAGATAGGAGTGGCATGTTTGTAAGTACTACTCTTATCAGTTTAATACCTGTTACGTCACCTATCAGGGGGCGTGTATAAGGCCTGGATTTTTGGAACCGGGAGATGGAAAAAGATGCTTGGTTGGTCGTATCACTTAAATTTTGGGGCACGGCACGTGCAATCAAAGGTGCCACCAGATAGGAGTGGCGTGTTTGTAAGTACTACTCTTATCAGTTTAATACCTGTTACAGCACCTATCAGGGGGTGTGTATAAGGCCTGGATTTTTGGAACCGGGAGATGGATAAAGATGCTTGGTTGGTCCGCCCACTTCAATTTTTGGGCACAGCGCGTGCAATCAAAGGTGCCACCAAATAGGAGTGGCATGTTTGTAAGTACTACTCTTATCAGTTTAATACCTTTTACAGCACCTATCAGGGGGCGTGTATAAGGCCTGGATTTTTAGAACCGGGAGATGGAAAAAGATACTTGGTTGGTCGTATCACTTCAAATTTGAGGCACGGCTCGTGCAATCAAAGGTGCCACCAGGTAGGAGTGGCATGTTTGTAAGTACAACTCTTATCAGTTTAATACTTGTTATGTCACCTATCAGGGGGCGTGTATAAGGCCTGGATTTTTAGAACCGGCAGATCGAAGAAGATGCTTGGTTGGTCCTCCCACGTCATTTTTGGGGCATGGCGCATGCAATCTAAGGTGCCACCAGAAAGGAGTGGTGTGTTTGTAAGTACTACTCTTATCAGTTTAATACCTGTTACAGCACCTTTCAGGCGGTGTGTATAAGTCCTGGATTTTTGGAACCGGGAGATGGAAAAAGATACTTGGTTGGTCGTATCACTTCAATTTTTGAAAACGGCGCGTGCAATCAAAGGTGCCACCAGATAGGAGTGGCATGTTTGTAAGTACTACTCTTATCAGTTTAATACCTGTTACGTCACCTATCAGGGGGCGTGTATAAGGCCTGGATTTTTGGAACCGGGAGATGGAAAAAGATGCTTGGTTGGTCGTATCACTTAAATTTTGGGGCACGGCACGTGCAATCAAAGGTGCCACCAGATAGGAGTGGCGTGTTTGTAAGTACTACTCTTATCAGTTTAATACCTGTTTCATCACCTATCAGGGGGCGTGTATAAGGCCTGGATTTTTGGAACCGGGAGATGGAAAAAGATACTTGGTTGGTCGTATCACTTCCATTTTTGGGCACGGCACGTGCAATCAAAGGTGCCATCAGATAGGAGTGGCGTGTTTGTAAGTACTACTCTTATCAATTTAATACCTGTTACAGCACCTATCAGGGGGCATGTATAAGGCCTGGATTTTTAGAACCGGGAGATGGAAATAGATACTTGGTTGGTCGTATCACTTCAAATTTGGGGCACGGCGCGTGCAATCAAAGGTGCCACCAGATAGGAGTGGCATGTTTGTAAGTACTACTCTTATCAGTTTAATACTTGTTACGTCACCTATCAGGGGGCGTGTATAAGGCCTGGATTTTTAGAACCGGGAGATGGAAAAAGATGCTTGGTTGGTCGTATCACTTCAATTTTGGGGCACGGCGCGTGCAATCTAAGGTGCCACCAGATAGGAGTGGTGTGTTTGTAAGTACTACTCTTATCAGTTTAATACCTGTTATGTCACCTATCAGGGGGCGTGTATAAGGCCTGGATATTTGGAACCGGGAGATGGAAAAATATGCTTGGTTGGTCCTTCCACTTCAATTTTGGGGCACGGCGCGTGCAATCTAAGGTGCCACCAGATAGGAGTGGCGTGTTTGTAAGTACTACTCTTATCAGTTTAATACCTGTTGCAGCACCTTTCAGGGGGCGTGTATAAGGCCTGGATTTCTGGAACCGGGAGATGGAAAAAGATACTTGGTTGGTCATATCACTTAAATTTTTGATTGCACGGCGCGTGCAATCAAAGGTGCCACCAGATAGGAGTGGCATGTTTGTAAGTACTACTCTTATCAGTTTAATACCTGTTAAAGCACCTATCAGGGGGCGTGAATAAGGCCTGGATTTTTGGAACCGGGAGATGGAAAAAGATACTTGATTGGTCGTATCACTTAAATTTTTGGGCATGGCGCGGACAATTAAAGGTGCCACCAGATAGGAGTGGCATGTTTGTAAGTACTACTCTTATCAGTTTAATACATGTTACAGCACCTATCAGGGGGCGTGTATAAGGCCTGGATTTTTGGAACCGGGAGATGGAAAAAGATACTTGGTTGGTCGTATAACTTCAATTTTTGGGCACGGCGCGGGCAATCAAAGGTGCCACCAGATAGGAGTCGCATGTTTGTAAGTACTACTATTATCAGTTTAATACCTGTTACGTCACCTATCAGGGGGCGTGTATAAGGCCTGGATTTTTGGAACCGGGAGATGGAAAAAGATGCTTGGTTGGTCCTCCCACTTCAATTTTGGGGCACGGAGCGTGCAATCTAAGGTGCCACCAGATTGGAGTGGCGTGTTTCTAAGTACTACTCTTATCATTTTAATACCTGTTACGTCACCTATCAGGGGGCGTGTATAAGGCCAGGATTTTTGGAACCGGGAGATGGAAAAAGATGCTGGGTCGGTCCTCCTACTTTCACAGGGCCGGGGGGCGCCCCCTCGTCGGGCTACCTGGTTGATCCTGCCTCAAAGATTAAGCCATGCACGTCTAAATACACACAGCCGGTACAGTGAAACTGCGAATTGCTCATTTAATCAGTTACAGACTGGTTCCTTTGATTGCTCCATCTGTTACTTTGATAACTGTCGAAATTAGAGAGCTGATACATGCCGACGAGCGCTGACTCCCCGGGATGCGTGCACTTATCAAAAATTAGGTAATGTTGCAGCCGCTGCTGTTGCATCGACCAGAAAAATTTACGTTTGTTTCCCAGGCATAAACTGCCCTAAAACATTGCGTCTTGAACCCTAGTTGGTGGCGGATAAGTCACGCAAGTCATGCGGCATTCAAAGATAAAATACTGCAGCTTGTGGACCATTTTTAGCTCAAGGCAGCTCATCTCATCAGCCCTTTTTTAGTCTAATGTATCGCCCAGTGTCAGTCCGTTCGGGATCCATCCCTCATTCATCTTTATAAAGGTGAGGTAATCTAGACTTTTTTGACCTAGGCGACTTCTCTTTTCAGTGACAATACCTCCTGCTGTACTGAAGGTCCTTTCTGACAGGACACTGGAAGCGGGGCAGGCCAGAAGTTCTATGGCAAATTGGGATAGCTCAGGCCACAGGTCAAGCCTGCACACCCAGTAGTCAAGGGGTTCATCGCTCCTCAGTGTGTTGATATCTGCAGTTAAAGCGAGGTAGTCTGCCACCTGTCGGTCGAGTCGTTCTCTGAGGGTGGACCCCGAAGGGCTGTGGCGATGCGTAGTACTGAAAAAGCTCTGCATGTCCTCCATCAACAACACGTCTTTTAAACGTCCTGTCCTTGCCGGCGTGGTCGTGGGAGGAGGAGGATTACTCTCACCTCTTCCCCTGTTAGATTCCCGTTGTGCTGTGACATTACCCTTATACGCAGTGTAAAGCATACTTTTTAATTTAATTTGGAACTGCTGCATCCTTTCTGCCTTGCGGTAATTCGGTAACATTTCAGGTACTTTCTGCTTATACCAGGGGTCTAATAGCGTGGACACCCAGTACAGGTCGTTCTCCTTCAGCCTTTTTATACGAGGGTCCCGCGACAGGCACGACAGCATGAAAGACCCCATTTGCTACCAATGTCCCGTTCCTCGTGATCTCACTGAAGGTATGTTCTTCCCCCCAGCCACGTACAACACCACAGGTACCAGATATGTGACAACGAGCACCCTGGGAGGGCTGTTGTGATTGGTCTTCCTCCTCCCCCTCAAAGCCACATTCCTCCTCTGACTCCTCTTCCTCACAATCCTCCTCCAGCGTTGCCGCAGGTCCAGCAAGCGATGCTGATAAGGCTGTTTCTGGTGGTGATGTGACCACAACTCTTCCACTTCTTCATCACGCTCATCTACGGCCTGATCCAACACTCTTCACAGGGCAAGCTCCAGGAAGAAAACAAATGGTATGATGTCGTGGATGGTGCCTTCGGTGCGACTGACAAGGTTTGTCACCTCCTCAAAAGGACACATGAGCCTACAGGCATTGCGCATGAGCGTCCAGTAATGTGGCAAAGAAAATTCCCAGCTCCGCAGAGGCTATCCTAGCACCCCGGTCATACAAATACTCGTTAATGGCTTTTTCTTGTTGGAGCAGGTGGTCGAACATTAGGAGTGTTGAATTCCAACGTGTGGGGCTGTCACAAATCAAGCGCCTCGGGCTGTCACAAATTAAGCGCCTCACTGGCATGTTGTTTCGCCGCTGGATATCTGAAAAGTGCGCCATGGCTATGTAGGAACGCCTGAAATGGCCACACACCTTTCTGGCCTGCTTCAGGACGTCCTGTAAGCCAGGGTACATGTGCACAAAGCATTGTACGATCAGATTACATACATGTGCCATGCACGGCACATGTGTCAACTTGCCCAAATTCGATGCCGCCAACAAATTTCTTCTGTTGTCACAAACCACTTTGCCAATCTTCAGTTAGTGCGGAGTCAACTATTGATCCACCTGTGCGTATCCGGGATGTGGAATAGTATCTGGGGAGCTGGGGGGGTGCCGTTGATGTGGAGCAAGACGCAGCAGCAGAAGAGGACTCAGCTGAGAAGGTTATGGAAGAGGATGGAGTAGGAGGAGTAGAGGAGGTGGCAGCAGGCCTGTGTGCAAGTCGTGGCGGTGTCACCAACTCCTCTGCAGAGCCACGCATTCCATGCTTGGCAGGCGTCAGCAGGTTTACCCAATGCGCAGTGTAGGTGATTTACCTGCCCTGACCATGCTTTGCAGACCAGGTATCAGTGGTCAGATGGACCCTTGCCCCAACACTGTGTGCCAGACATGCCATAACTTCCTTTTGCACAATCGAGTACAGGTTGGGGATTTCCTTTTGTGCAAAGAAATTTCGGCCGGGTACCTTCCACTGCGGTATCCCAAAAGCTACAATTTTTTTGAACGCCTCAGACTCCACCAGCTTGTATGGTAAAAGCTGGCGGGCTAAGAGTTCAGACAAGCCAGCTGTCAGATGCCGGGCAAGGGGGTGACTTTGTGACATTGGCTTCTTACACTCAAACATGCCCTTGACAGACACCTGACTGTGGGGAGATGAGCAGGAACAGCTAGAGGCGAGAGACGGAGTGGCAGATGGTTGAGAGGGGGCAAGGAGGACAGCAGTGGTTGACGTGGATGAAGATGCAGGACCAAGAGGAGGATGGCGGCTTTGAGTTTGTGTGCTGCTTGTACTCAGGTGTTGATCCCATTGGCGTTTGTGATGTGACATCATGTGCCTTCGCAAAGCAGTTGTACCTAGGTGGGTGTTGGACTTTCCACGACTCAGTTTCTTTTGGCACAGGTTGCAAATGGCATCGCTGTTGTCACAGGCAGACACACACAAAAAGTGCCACACTGCTGAGCTCTGCAGTGACGGCGTTCTGGTGGTGGCAACAGCATGCGTCGATTGGCGTGCTGACTGGCTGACCCCGGGTGCCGATGCATGCTGTCTGACTGTGCCACTAGCTCGTTGCGATGACCTCCCTCTGCTTCCAACTCTTCTCCTTCTCCTCTCTGTCTCCCCATCTGAACTTTCCCCCTGTTCTTCTTCTCTTCTAGCGGGCACCCACGTGACATCCACGGATGCATCGTCATCATCATCACCCGCTTCACTTGTATCTGACAACTCAACAAAGGAAGCAGCAGCGGGTACATCATCATCATCACACCGTACGTACATGTGTGTAAAGCTGACTGAGACATATCCCTGTTATCTACATCCTCTGGCAATAATGGTTGCGCATCACTTATTTCTTCAAACTGATGTGTAAATAACTCTTCTGACTGATCAATTGAAGCGGCTGTGGTATAAGTGTTGGTGGTGGCGGCAGGCGGGCGAGTTTTAAATTGAGAGGTGCCCGAAGCTAAGCTGGAGGAGGATGGTGCGTCAATTTTCCGAGCGGAAGCTGTAGAAGATTGTTGTCCTGTGTTAGCCAGTCAACTATGTCCTCAGAAGTTTTTGAGTTCTGGGTAGCTGGCCTCTGAACACTGGGCATTATTGTAGGGCCAAAGGTAATCACAGCACCACGACCACGACGGCTCCTGCGGATTGGCCTGCCTCTGCCTGTCATTTTTTTTGCAATTAGTGGTACTATGTGTGCAAGCTACTGTGACAACAGATATGAGTGGCACTGTGCACTTTCAGAAGTTGGCAGAGTAGACTCTGTAGGCCTGACACACACGCTTGCAGACAAGTAACTGCTATTCAATGTATTACAGTCAAAATTGTATTCTTTGTTTAAATGTGGACTACTGACTGTAACACCAGATATGAGTGGTGGCACTGACTGGGCAAGTGGGCACAGTATATGCTGTGAGCCTAAGACACAAACGCTGGCAGGCAGGCAAATGAAATTAGAAAAAAAGTGTTGTTTTTTTTTAAATGTAGACTGCTGGTACACCACCAGATTGGATTGGTTGCACTGGGCACAGTATAAGTTGTGAGCCTGAGAGACACACACAAACTAGCGGTCAGGCAAATGAACTTCAATTTCACAAAATACAATTTTGGGTTTTTTAAAGGTAGACTGCTGGTACACCACCTGATTGGACTGGTTGCACTGGGCACAGTATCAGTTGTGAGCCTGACACACACACACTGGCTAGTAGGCAGGCAAATGAACTTTGACTAGAGAAAATAAAAGTTTTGTTTTTTAAAAGTAAACTGCTGGTACACCACCAGATTCAATTGATTGCATTGGGCACAGTATCAGTTGTGAGCCTGAGAAACACACAGAATATCTGTCAGGCAAATGAACTTAGATTTAACAAAATACAATTTTGTTTTTTTTTAAAGTAGACTCCTGGTACACCACATGATTGGATTGTTTGCACTGGGCACAGTATCAGTTGTGAGCCTGACACACACACTGGCTAGTAGGCAGGCAAATGAACTTAGATTAGAGAAAATAAAAGTTTTGGTTTTTAAAAGTAGACTGCTGGTACACCACCAGATAGGATTGATTGCACTGGGCACAGTATCAGTTGTGAGCCTGTGAAACACACAGAATAGCGGTCAGGCAAATTAACTTAGATTTAACAAAATACAATTTGGTTTTTTTTAAATGTACACTGCTGGTACACCACCTGATTGGATTGGTTGCACTGGGCACAGTATTGTGGTGTAACACCAAATTAATATTACACAAGGTTCGTCTACATTAAAAGGTATTTATTAAAAGGCAGATAACACAATACTATAAATGTATTACAAACACAACAGCCCAGACCCACGGAGCAACACCCCCTTTTAAATCTATCTACCTATATATATAGTAATTCCCTTCCCCAAACGCTTGATCTTACCCACGGTCAGACCATTGACATCATCACCACCATCAACCATCACCAACACCACCCAGCAAGCAAACAGGGAACAGCACCAGTTTCCTGCCTGGATATATCCTTAGTTAAGATGATGTAATTTACATCACATCCTGTCCATGACTTCCTTTAGCAATTGTGGGAGGGAAGTAAAGATTCTCAGCCCTCCTACAAAGGCCTGTTTGAGGAAGTCCTGAATTACCATTCAAGGAAGACAAGTTACCACATTCCCTCACTTTTTCTTCTTCTATGTTGCTCAGTTTTCTAGTTATCCCTCTAGTACAGGAGAACCTAGTGGGAGCAAAAACCTGATATACAGGAGAAATTCAACCCACCGTCCCTCCGGAATAGTTCTCTCAGCGACATAAGTTCTCCTGTACTTTCCTATGGCTGTAAATCCACATATTACACAAAAAACAGAATTTAGAGATGAGAGAGAGAAAGAAGAGAAAAAAAAAGACACAAAATAAAAAATAAAAAAATTTAAATTTCATTATTATATATCCTCCTTGCAAGTTTCTTCCTCATTTGTTTCATTGCCACACAAAAGTATATTATTATAATTGTCGTTAATACTTGAATGAACATGAGTACCAGCGACAGTGTTCGTAGGACTGGATGTGTCTCTGCATTGGTAAGAATTCCCCACCAGGGATGCTCAACGTTTATTGTAGTAATTTCTATTTCCTTTTTCTGTTGTTCCAGCAGTAAGCTGATGGGGTGTAGTTGTTGTTTGGTACGTTTTACTAACTCATGAAGTTCCAGGGTAAGCTTTGGAATTGGGGGAAAAAGCTTCATTGTCAAATTTGTCCAATCTGCTTTTGCAGTAAAATAGTAGTGGTTACCATGATACAAGACCCTTCTTCCACCAAACATATTTCATCAACTGTCCTATATTCAGAGTGGCCGATAAAGCATGCAATGTCCCCTATGCGGATCACCTCTTGCACCAGGTTTTCTTTTATCAACTGCACCCAGCCATCCTCCTCAGCTCCTTTCTCCCAAACACAACTGCACAGCCATCGGTGTTGAGATTTCCTGCAACAGCTTTCATCCATCTCCAATCCTGTAATAGTGGCCAGTCTTTTTGATGGGAAGTGTTGCCTGTAGATTCCATCACTTAACGTGCCAATGCTATGTATGAAGTTCAGTTGCTCTGCCTGCCCCTCCCAGCGGGGAATTGCCAGGATTAGTCCTATTGTCCCAGATTGTAGTCCATGTGGCATCCATTGATCTGGGCCTTCAATATAGCTGTATTTAAGATTGTCCTCAGTGATGTCCACTCCTTTTCTTTTCAATGACGTGATAATCCTTGTTGCATTGATTTGTCTTGCCCACTTGTTTTCCTGGATGTCTTTAATAGTTTCCTTTAAATCTGCCAACAGTTTTCCTCCAATCATAGAACAGAAAATGGCAGTTCCAACTATTTCATTCTTACTGCTGTTAGCAATGGAAGCAATATTTTCCTCAACTAGATGCAGGTTGTTGGCAATGGTGTGTATGTCATCAACATTGTCTGTCAGTCTACTCACTATAAGGGAGTCAGCTACTCCACCTGTTTTCATAGCATGTCCCATGCCATCAGTAAGGGAGTTTATCCTGCTGTTCAGTCCAATGATGTCTGCTGAATTCCATACTCCCAATCCAGTTCCGACTCCTCCTAAAAGGGCTGCAAGTGTGTCCCGTTTTTCTCGACTCCCTGCTCCGGTCCACTCAATGATGGTCTCTTGTATACTTTGCTTAAACCACTGCCGCTGTGATTCCGGGCACTTTGGAGGAATAGAAAAATCATTAAAATTTAGAATTATTGGGTAGTAAGTCCACCCAACCCCTTGCACAACTGTTTCATGTGTTGGTACCACCACCAATCCGCCTATTGGCCATGGTACCTTCTTCTGATCTTTGGATGTCCTCCTGCTTGTGATCCATGTATCCATCGGAGTAAGTCTTTTCTCACTTGTTGTGGTACAATCCAAATCGGTTCCCCGGTTTCTGATATACATATTAGCCCTTGCTCCTCCATCACTTTTTTGCCCCCGTATATCACTTCTTCTCCCTTTTGTAATTTCTCCCGAATATCTTTTAGTTCCTCATCTTGATCTTGTAATTCCTGCAGTTGCTTCATCTTAATTGAAATAAATGTAGATTTGCTCCTTGTAGTAGAAGCTATTTGTAATGTGTTTTTTGTGGTTGGTTTCCAGTCTTCCGCTTGGACAGCTGCCTCTTTTGCATACCGGTCAGCAAGGTAGTTTCCCTCTCGGTGTGGCCCTGTCTTTTTATGTGCCCGTACTTTGATCATGTTAATTCTTTTGAAATTTTGTGATAACTTTTCTACCATCTGCCATAGATCTTGGAACTTAACAGGGGATCCATCTGTGGCAAGGAATTGGTTACTATCCCACCATTTTAGCAGAAGGCATGTGCCTCGGAACACCCAGTCACTATCCAAAACAATTGTCAATATGTCACTTCTTCCAGACTCTTGCTGAAGTACTTCAATGACTGCAGCCAGTTCTGCATATTGTGCTGAATATGCTTTGATTCTAAATCCAAATTCTTTTATGATATCTTTACCCAACATTTTTACTCCGGCCATTCCTGATATTCTTTTTCCTTGTGCATAGTGACAGCTGCCATCAGTATACCATACAGGATCTGAGGTCATCACAAGATGAGTGGCATCTTTGAACACCGCGTGGCATGTTGATTCAGGATAGATCTGGCATTCATGAGCTTCTCCCTTTATGCAAATTCCAGCCACCCATTCTTTTGGTTCTCTTAAGGCATGAGTTGAAATGTTATCAGCGAGCAGTGCCATAGTCCATTTCTGAATGCGGGCATTGTTGATGTGGCTGATTGCCAGGCTGCCTTGTCTGAGGATCTGCAATGGAGTATGATGTGTACAGATTATTATCGTCTGTGTGCCAAATAGGTATTTAAATCTTCTAATTGCCCAGTATGCTGCTAAGATCAATCTCTCACACTATCCAAATTTCAGCTCTACGGCAGACAGCATCTGAGATCCAAAAGCCACTGGACGTTCTGCATGTCCCCACAGTTGAGTGATGACTGCTCCTTGTGAATCTGGCATTGTAATCGGATATAGTCTAAATTCTTTTTCATGGTCTGGAGATGCCAGAGTTGGTGCACTCCCTAGTTCAGCCTTCAATTTTTGTACTGCTGATGTGTGTTCCTCTGTCCAATCCCAATTCTGTGCTCTCAGGAGTTCATAAAGGGGTTGTGCCAGTTGAGCATATCGTGGGGTAAATTCACGACAAAATCCCATTATTCCAAGCAATGATTGGAGCGCTGTACGGTCTGTAGGAATGGGTAACTGAGCAATAACTTTGGCCCTGTCTTGATCAATTGATCGTCCATCTCCTGATATGATTACTCCTAAGAAGTTGACTTTCTGGCATGCCAATTGTGCCTTTGCCCCATTTAGCTTAAGTCCAGCTTCCAGTATGCATTGTAATAATATTGCCAGGTCTTCTTTGTGTTCTTCCATGTTCGGGGATTGTAAGAGGACATCATCAACATATTGGATGATACGATCTGGACGTGGGAAAGCTGTCAATGCATTTTTCATGTATGTGTGAAAAATAGCTGGGGAGTCACAATATCCCTGTGGTAATACTGTGAAAGCATATTGTCGGCCCTCCCAGTTGAACGCCGTCCGGTAGTGGCATTCTTCAGCTAAGGGAATTGACCAAAATCCATTGGCCACATCTATTACACTGAATACTTTCATTTCTGGTGAAATTTTGGACATCATTTCACAATAAACAGAAACAACAGGGGCCATTCTTTTTGCAAGTTTGTTCACGGCCCTGTAATCAATGGTAAGTCTCCATGATGAGGCTGCTTTTTCATCTCCATTCCCTTTTAACACAGCTTTTCTCACAGGCCAACATGGTGAGTTACATGCATACCCATTTCCAGATTTAATTATTCCACGTCTCTCCAGCATTTCTATCATCTCAGTGATTGATGCCACTGATTCTCTTGGGACTGGATATTGCTTTTGCCATTGTGGGTCTCCTCCTTCCAACAAGACCATTCCTTTCATTCTTCCACAGTCTAATTTATCTGTAGCCCAAACAGGTATGTCTTGGATTAGCTTCTGCAGCCATTCTGGTTGTCCGTCTAGTTTCAGTTTGTTTTTTTCCAGACTTTTTATCGGAGAGACAATATATGCCATTGGGAGCACAACCCCTTTCGTCAACTCTGTACTTACCTGATTCACCTTTTCTGTCTTCCACAAACAAAAATTGGCAAGATCTACAATGAAATTTCCTTTTTTTAAAGCTTCTATTCCCAATATTTCCTCTGGCCAACCCACTATTGCTTCTACTTGTATTGTTTTTCCTCCGACTGCTACATCAATTAGACCTGCTCTAACCTCCTGTGGATTCCCAGTAACTCCCATAATATTTACTGAAGAATCCCCATTTTTGACCCTGTTGGTCATTGTAACTGCTGCTCCTGTATCTACCAACATATTTTTCCCTACCCCTGCGATGACTGTATAAATGGTAGGCCGACCTGCCTCCTCCATGGTTAAATTAGCTGAGTGAATGAGATGCTGAGGCGCAGGGGTTGGGATTTGTCATTGTGACTCACTTCTACTCCGTCCCTCTTTTATAACACTATATTGCATCTTTGCCTCACTTTCCTTCAATTTCCTCTCTGACTCAGCTACCTTGTTTTTAAGTATGTGATTTTCCTCTTCTATCCTATCCTTCTGTCTCCTGAGTTCCCAATAGCCCATGTTACCGTTTCTCTCTCCCTCCTGATTAGCCCTCCAGTTGCTGCCATCCCTATTCCTATAGTCCCTAGGTGGATCTCTCCATCTTTTGTCAAAGTTCTGTTTTGGTCTCCAGTTTTGATCATCCTTCTTGTTCTGGGGTACATCCCACGTCTGGTTTCTCCATTTACCATCTATATCTCTACCAGACTCGACCTTAAATGTTCTTACAGCTGAAACAGAGCAGGCCTGTTCTGTGAAAGGATGCTTGATCCACCACTTATCAGCTCTAGTTAGTACCATTACCAAGTCTGTTGGTGTTGGATCAAAAAGCCTGATAAATTCTTGACACTCCCGGGGAAGGGCTTCCATTACTTTTGCTATATGTTCTGGTGAGCCCAGCACTAGAGGCTGTTGAGGTTGTCGTAGAGTATACCAAAAAAATATCCTTTGAGCTACCTCTCTAGGACCATCTGTTGGCCTCATGGTAATATTTGCTATTTCTTTCTCTATGCTAAGTAGATAGAAATTAGTTGCAGCAATTCTTCCTGCCTGATCAGACACACTGTTATTAAATCCCAATAGTCTACTAGCCAAAGGACCCATAGCGTATTCTAACAGTTCTGTCCATTCCTCTAAGTTAAGACCTCCTTTTTTAGCTCTATCTGCTCCCCTCATAAACCAATGTGTAAATGTATTAAAGTTGTTAGTTGGAATACTTCCCCACCATTTCTGGAAATTGTCTTTATCTACCATAGACATCGGTCGAGTCTGCATAGAAAATCCTGTAGGTGTTTGCCTTGCATTAAATAATTCTGAAACAATAACTGGTGCTTGTGGTATGGTATCTACTTGTGGAACAGAATAACATAAGAAATCTTTTCTATCTTGGTTCATTTTCGGCACTGGTTCTTTATTTTGTGCCACGAACATATCCAGATCTGGATATATTTTGGCAATGTCTCTGACTCCTTTTATCCCTTCTAACTTTGTTTTATTTTTATAGTCCATTATTATGTTTTGAAGTTCTGTTATTTTTACTCCATAAGCATCCCTCTGTTCCTCTATTTCCCCTAACTCCCTTTCTAGTTCCCCCACAATTGTAGTTGTTCTCAAAGCTGCAATTTTTAAACAATCCCTTTTGTCCATTGCTTCCTCCATTTTATTTGTTGTTTCCAAATTATGCTGCCGTAATTCTACAACTAAGTCTATTAGGCCTCCTATTGTTGCTACAACAGCTTGTGTGACCAAACTTTTTCTCTTCTTTGTTCTATACTTTTTGTTATTTACAATTTGTTTTAGAACATCCATTAATCTCTTCTCTTTTCCACTGTCTGGGTTTGCTGGCTCTGGAAGCTCATATGGACCATCATGTTTTTGAATATGTTTCCTAAAGTACTCACGCACTTCTGTGGGAAAGTATTTGGCCCCTTGAAAAGACATTTCTACTCTTTTACTCACCCAAGTAAGAATCCAAATCAATTTGCGACTAAAGTAGCATGCTTCTGAGTAGGGAACAATAGTTGATGACTATTCAGTAGGCCAGGTGTAATATGTAGAAAAATAGATTAGTACCCACAATGCAAATTATACTTACCTTAGTATGGTGAAGGTAATACTTGCTAATTAACTTAAAATATAATAGCAAGGCCTGCAGGGTAGGAGATAAACCCGAACTAGGATATGCAAGACACCCAAAATGTATAAGGTATGGAAGCCTATAGTGTATTAAAATGCACGCCTGAAATAATATATATATATATATATATATAATATTTAAAATGGTTTATTTATTATTTTTCTCCAGGCCTGTACTATGATAAAGGACTAGAGAAAGAAAAAGAAAGAAGAGAAAAAAAAACCAAAAACAAAACAAAAATAATAGTATTAACAAACTCAGGTATTTGAAACACACAACAAACTAATTGTGGCCTGGTGCCCAAGCTTGTATATTAAAAATGGAGGCTTGAATTAGCATTTAATTACACAAAGAAGCCACATGGATTCTATTCAAATGCAAAGCTAGGCCTGTACTCAAAAGCACAACAACTCAGATAAACCCACAAAAAGAACCTGTATGATATATATTTGTTTTATGTATCAAAATAAGCTAGTACGAACAAAACTCAACTCAGAAGCTAGTACGATATAGTACGATATATTTGTTTTATGTATCAAAATAAGCTAGTACGAACAAAACTCAACTCAGAAGCTAGTACGATATATATTAAAAATGGAGGCTTAATTTAGCATTCAAATACACAAAGAAGCCGCATGGATTCTATTCAAATGCAGGGCTAGGCCTGTACTCAACAGCACAACAACTCAACTCAGAAGCTAGTACGATATTTATATAAAAATGGATGCTTATCCTAGACTCCACACACAATCAGCACTTGATTTCCCATGCAGAGGATAATTAGACAAAGTACTTTTTTTCCTTCCCCACAAAAAAAAATAATAAATAAATAAATAAATCTGACTATCTATTAATGTGATATTACCTCATAAATAACCTTTGTAGAAGTCTAAAATTCGTGGTCGCCAAATGTGGTGTATCACCAAATTAATATTACACAAGGTTCGTCTACATTAAAAGGTATTTATTAAAAGGCAGATAACACAATACTATAAATGTATTACAAACACAACAGCCCAGACCCACGGAGCAACACCCCCTTTTAAATCTATCTACCTATATATATAGTAATTCCCTTCCCCAAACGCTTGATCTTACCCACGGTCAGACCATTTCCATCATCACCACCATCAACCATCACCAACACCACCCAGCAAGCAAACAGGAAACAGCACCAGTTTCCTGCCTGGATATATCCTTAGTTGAGATGATGTAATTTACATCACATCCTGTCCATGACTTCCTTTAGCAATTGTGGGAGGGAAGTAAAGATTCTCAGCCCTCCTACAAAGGCCTGTTTGAGGAAGTCCTGAATTACCATTCAAGGAAGACAAGTTACCACAAGTATCAGTTGTGAGCCTGAGACACACACTGGCTAGTAGGCAGGCAAATAAACTTAGATTAGACAAAATAAAAGTTTTGGTTTTTAAATGTACACTGCTGGTACACCCCCAGATTGGATTGGTTGCACTGGGCACAGTATCAGTTGTGAGCCTGACACACGCACAGACTAGCTGTCAGGCAAATGAACTTAGATTTAACAAAATACAATTTGGGGTTTTTTAAAGGTATACTGCTGGTACACCACCTGATTGTATTGGTTGCACTGGGCACAGTATCAGTTGTGAGACTGACACACATACTGGCTAGTAGGCAGGCAAATGAACTTAGATTAGACAGAAAAAAACAGACTGATGTTATAGCCCTAAAAAGGGCTTTTTGGGGTGCTGTCCTTGCAGCAGAGATCAAAAGAGTCCTTCAGGACTGTATTGGACACTGTGTACAGTAGCCTAGCTATGGTTTTCCCTATTGTATTAGTATCACCTACACTCAGCCTCCTCTCAGTAAGACTGCAAGTTAGTTATGATTCCAAAATGGCTGCTGTCCATGAGGTTGAAGGGTCTGGAAGGCAGGGTATGATGCTGATTGGCTAAAATGTGTCTGCTGACTGTGAGGTGCAGGGTCAAAGTTTGTTTAATGGTACTGGTACTATGTGTGCAAGCTACTGTGACAACAGATATGAGTGGCACTGTGCACTTTCAGAAGTTGGCAGAGTAGACTCTGTAGGCCTGACACACACGCTTGCAGACAAGTAACTGCTATTCAATGTATTACAGTCAAAATTGTATTCTTTGTTTAAATGTGGACTACTGACTGTAACACCAGATATGAGTGGTGGCACTGACTGGGCAAGTGGGCACAGTATATGCTGTGAGCCTAAGACACACACGCTGGCAGGCAGGCAAATGAAATTAGAAAAAAGTGTTGTTTTTTTTTAAATGTAGACTGCTGGTACACCACCAGATTGGATTGGTTGCACTGGGCACAGTATAAGTTGTGAGCCTGAGAGACACACACAGACTAGCGGTCAGGCAAATGAACTTAGATTTAACAAAATACAATTTGGGGGGTTTTCAATGTCGACTGCTGGTACACCACCTGATTGGATTGGTTGCACTGGGCACAGTATCAGTTGTAAACCTGAGACACACACAGAATAGCGGTCAGGCAAATGAACTTCAATTTCACAAAATTCAATTTTGGGTTTTTTAAAGGTAGACTGCTGGTACACCACCTGATTGGACTGGTTGCACTGGGCACAGTATCAGTTGTTAGCCTGACACACACACTGGCTAGCAGGCAGGCAAATGAACTTAGATTAGACAAAATAAAAGTTTTGGTTTTTAAAAGTAAGCTGCTGGTACACCCCCAGATTGGATTGATTGCACTGGGCACAGTATCAGTTGTGAGCCTGAGACACACACAGAATAGTGGTCAGGCAAATGAACTTAGATTTAACAAAATACAATTTTGTTTTTTTTAAAGGTAGACTGCTGGTACACCACCAGATTGGATTGGTTGCACTGGGCACAGTATCAGTTGTGAGCCTGACACACACACTGGCTAGTAGGCAGGCAAATGAACTTTGATTAGAGAAAATAAAAGTTTTGTTTTTTAAAAGTAAACTGCTGGTACACCGCCAGATTCAATTGATTGCTTTGGGCACAGTATCAGTTGTGAGCCTGAGAAACACACAGAATAGCTGTCAGGCAAATTAACTTAGATTTAACAAAATACAATTTGGTTTTTTTTTAAGTAGACTGCTGGTACACCACCTGATTGGATTGTTTGCACTGGGCACAGTATCAGTTGTGAGACTGACACACATACTGGCTAGTAGGCAGGCAAATGAACTTAGATTAGACAGAAAAAAAGAGACTGATGTTATAGCCCTAAAAAGGGCTTTTTGGGGTGCTGTCCTTGCAGCAGAGATCAAAAGAGTCCTTCGGGACTGTATTGGACACTGTGTACAGTAGCCTAGCTATGGTTTTCCCTATTGTATTAGTATCACCTACACTCAGCCTCCTCTCAGTAAGACTGCAAGTTAGTTATGATTCCAAAATGGCTGCTGTCCATGAGGTTGAAGGGTCTGGAAGGCAGGGTATGATGCTGATTGGCTAAAATGTGTCTGCTGACTGTGAGGTGCAGGGTCAAAGTTTGTTTAATGATAAAGTATAGGGGGCGGATCGAACATTGCATATGTTCTCAGTTCGTCGCGAACGCGAACATGCTATGTTCGCCGGGAACAGTCCGCCGGAGAACTATTCGCGACATCTCTAACAACAAACACATAAAAAGCTTACCCACAGCAAGAGGGGGCACCCAGGACCTCTGAAAGTGAAGTTACCCTCCATTTAACTCCAAATTCCAGAGTTTAGACACCCAACAATCACCTAAGTGAAAGAAAAAATGGCCGCCGAAATAAACAAAAACGAGGCTACAGCACCCTAAAGACACAAAACACCACCAAACACATACAGATTTTCTGAAAAAGCCGGACAAGGTCCAAGAACAAGGACGCTAAATCAGCCACAGCCGTGTACCACACACATTAGGCGCCATTTTACAACACTAACTTACAAAATGCGGAAGTACACAGCTACCCTAATGGATTTTCCTCGCGCACGCAAACCACTTACACTACACACTGCACACATTGCTCACACTTACACAACAGTTCCACAACACTCAAAACACACATTGTATGCTGCAGCAACATAAAAACAGATTGTCAGCTCTTCAGCATAAAGCTTCCTGCATATAATACTTCCAAATAAGTAAAGTATATTCCTTTATTAATGTATTATTACTTTGATTACCATACACCAGACAGCATTAGCTCACTTACAATTTCATTGCCGTCATTTTTTGACGGGCAATATTATAGTTGCATATAAAAGGTAATAAATTAGAGGCTGTAATTTTTTTCCATTCTAAATCCTTATTGCATATTAGAATAAGGCATGCAGAGAAGGCTCTGTCTGGTATCAGTATGTGATCTGAGCCTATTTTGAATTCTAATAGTATTACTATTGTATTTTGAAAGCCCTTGTAGATTGTTAAAGTGGGTTTCACTGCGATCCTTTCATCTTTCAATGTTCATTGACAATGATTAAAGAACCACAATCAACATATATTCAAAATATACCATTTTGAATAACTATTGAAAACCAGTGGAGTGTTTCTGCTTTGGTACACAAGACCCAGGCCTGGGGTAGCACATTGTCAAGGGGCAGCAGGCTACTTGAAGAGACCCATTCAATACCATGTGTATATGCTCTGAAATGCTCAGAAATTGCTGCATGCAAAGACATGTCTATCTTTATGTGTATACCAGCCACTTGCCCATCAAAAATGCAGACAAGACATTTTTAAGGCTGGCAATGCTATTTGCCACAGAATACAAGGCTCACAGCCCTGTAAGTTGGGGGCCTCGCGATGAGCTCCTTCAGTGCTCATCACAAGCCCCGCAATGGCCGCTTCGTCATTCATTGTAAGCCTCGATCAACCAGCAACTTTCATGTCTCACAGTGAGCACCTTTGGTGCTCATTACGAGGCTCTACCACTATCTACTTTATGCACAGCTCATTGCAGGCCTTGAGCAGCCCGCCACTTTCATGCCTCGCAATGAGCACCTTCAGCGCTCATTGCAAGTCCAGCTTCGCTGCTCATTGCAGGCCTTAGCCAAGCTGCCCCTTTCACATGTTGAGCCCTGCAATGAGCGCCTTTGGCGCTCATTGCGAGCCTCTCCCCACTGTCTGACCCCTGTGTCTGTTTCCCCTTTCTCCCTTCCATGTGTCCCCCGTATCCATGCCCTATGTATTTTTTTCCTTATTTCCCTCCTCTGCGTGTCTTTTCCCCCCTCTTTCACTTCTGTGTCTCTTTCCACCGACTACCCACTCCCTTTCTACTCTCTGTCCCTGTTTAAGTGTTGCATGGCTTATGCTGAGCGCCATTGGTTTTTATTTTCCAAGTCTTGCGTGCTTCACGAAGGATCATCTGTGTTACCTGCTTCAGCCTTGTTTTGAGTCTTTTTGTAAAGATTTATGTTTTTATTGCCGCCATTTTTTTCCTCGCTTAGCTGATTTTCGATGTCCGAAAAACGGCAATTAGGGGCCAAATTAGCATGCAACCTCACTCACAGGCTTCCTGGTGTCCCCCTGAGTTGGGTGTGTGTTTTTTTTTTTTTTTTTTTACATTATTTTTTATATTATTTGTCTGTCTATCGAGTTACGTGCTTGAGAAAATCTCGGCCGTTAAATTCGTAATTCTTTTCTAAGTGTTGCGTGCAACGCTATCAGCACCTTCAATCTCTTTCGATCCTCCATCGGTGGAGCGTTCTCTGACAAATTAGAGCTATGAAGGGACAGAGGACCCTTAGAGGGACCCTGAAAAACCACAATTTTTTGCACAAAATCGTGCTGGCCTACAGTGCTCATTGCAACAAAGTGGCCTATGGTGCTCATCGCGAGCCCTGCAATGATCGCTTATGGCGCTCATTGCAACAAAGTGGCCTAAGGCGCTCATTGCGAGCCCCGCAATCATTGCCTACGGTGCTCATTGCAGCCTAAGTCCTGCATGCCTCCAGATAAGTGCCTGCAGCACTCATCGCGAGCCCTGCAATGAACGCCTTTGAGGGTAATTTCATGTCAGTTAAGACTTCTAGTCAGGAGATATCCCTCTGGGGATCATAGGTAGCCTCATTATCCCCTTGTCATGATTTAATTGTTTTAGGACTGCCAGTAATTTATGAATATGGCCAAGGGAGCATGACATTGTTGCTCTTCAGCCTGAACAAGAGGCAGTAGCAGCTGCTTCTCAAGGGCTGCCTGTAACTACACACCAGGCAGTCTCAGAAGGAGAGAGTCAGGAGGTTCCACTTGAGGATCCAGAGACCAAAGAGCCAGAGGGTACCCCAGATTGTGTTTTTTCTCCTGGTCTCTCTACATTGGCTCCCCTGCAGCTGCCCAAATAAATTGGTTGTGTACCTGTAACCCTGGAAAGAAGGGGCCACTGACCAGGCTTGTTGGGAGAGAGGTTGGCTACTGAACCACAACAGCTTGTGTCAGAACTGCCCATTAATCCAGCATGGATGACACCAGAGAATGTCACTAGACCATGTTGCAACTCCAGCATCCCAGTTTATTCAGGAGAAAGCTCAGGCCTGACAAAGGAAACATTGTACTCTTCAATTTTACCCATGAGCATGAGTAATGATCCAGAATCAGCAGGACAGGAGGTCTCCCTAGCCTAGAAGGAGAGGGCTTTGCTGGGTAAGGATCCTCCCAAGTTTATGCTGGACTTACTAGCTGGGATGTACTGGTTCCCCTGGACTACCTTGAAGGAACCCTCCATGGCATTTGTATAAGTCTACCCAGGGGCTTGGGAAGGTAACTAGGCCACTGGGAAGGAGTGAGTATCCCCCCTGGACAGGGGGAGGCAGGGTACCCAGAGAGCCACTGAGGCTATCACATGGATGTGCTGTCACATCAAGAGGACCCGTAACCACCTGTATAGATGGGAAGTTATCAGACAGTATAAACTTCCCATGCTATACTAGAAAGGAAAGAGGGAGAAATTGTCATGATTTAATTGTTTAAGGACTCATATTTCCAGTAATTTATGAATATAGCCAAGGGAGCATGAGATTGTTACATTGGGATTATGTGGTTATTATGTATCCTAGTTATTATATGTTATTGAGGGAAAATGTATACAGAACAGGAGAATACATGAGGATAAGGTAATAATGCTCTGCAGAGAGGTTAGCTGCAGATCATTGCACCCTCACCCTTGATAAACAGCAATCAAGACAGATGCATGTATATCAAGTAGTCCTAAGCAAACACTTGAGTTTAACATCAAGTTTTTTTTACTAGCCAGCTATAGATATCTGGTGAATGTAATCTCAAAAGCTTTGATGGCCCAAAGTTGCAAGCCAGATGGGCTGACATCACACCTACACAAATGTACACAAGGGTGTGGTATTGGAGAGTATAAATATGTTATTTTTATCATTTAATAAAGGGAGATAGTGTTCACATATACACAGTGTGAGACTATTTATGTGTGTTGTATCCTGACTTGGGGAGTGGTCTTGCCATGGGCCACTAGTAACCTGTATACAGTATTCCCTGCCTATACCTCTTCAGAAGCCATCTTTTGTGCCACAGAGAACAGGAACTACATGATTCTGCTGGGGTAGGTTTGAACTAGGTTCATATCAAGCCCTCTTGAAGAAGCAGATTGTGACACCCCTGTTGTCTATTGAGATACAATTTGCCAATTTTCCATCAACAAATTATCATGGCAAACTATATTTTATTAAATAAATGAATGCAGGTAGTGGATGTGAGCATATCTTATATTTTTATAAACACTTTTTATTTTTATTTTTTTGTACCAAACAATGAGTATACATTATCATATTCTTTATATTTTAGTGAAGATTAACACAATGCTTCCATAATTTTGTGTTTGCCCAAGCTTGTGGGTGTATTTGTAAATGAGCCTAACAGGTTGCTAGAGTCAGTGAATGGCTGTAATACAGCAAAAATAGAGATAGCAACAAACTTGGAGACTACTTCAATATTCACTATTAACTTCTCAAGCAATTGCAATTTTTGTAAAGTGGGTGTTTTGGAGTCAGAGATGGATTTAAACCGTGTGTGCTTTTATAATTGTTATTATTATTATTGTTTATTTGTAATGCACCAACATGTTCTGTAGTTCTATACATACGTTGTGTTCAAGGTAAAACAATATTAAAGCATTACAGTGTCCATAGTACTTTCCCCAAAGCACATTGCAAGATTGAAAACTCGCAGACTTAAAATCTAAAGTTTTTGGGTGTGGTACAGGAGGGTAAAAACAGGTGTGTTAAAAGTGAGGTTTTAAAGCATTTGAAGAAGGAGGATAATCTGGTGGAGCAAGGCAAGGAGTTCCAGAGAATAGGACCAGTGCAAAAAAAGTCCTGCAGGCTGAAGTGAGAGAAGGTGATGAGAGAGAAGTAAAGAAGTAGGTCATTAGCAGAGCAAAGAGGGCGGTTGGGGGTATATTTAAAGGTGAAAGCAAAGATTTAACGTGGTTCTGTGTTGTTGAGGGCATTGTAAATTAGGGTCATGATTTTAAATTTGTTTCTGGAGGGTACGGGAAGCCAGTGAAGTGATTGATAGAGAGGGAGCTGCAGACACTGAGCATTTAGAACAGTAGATGAGTCTAGTGGAGGCATTCACTATGGATTGAAGGGGGGATAGTCGGATGGTGTCTTGTGTAAGGTAGTGACATGTTTTGGAAATGTTTTTTAAATTGAAAAGACAAAATTTTGTTAGTGACTGTATGTGAACACAACAACAAAATTCGAGGTGCTCAATCTGATAACGGACAATACCTGAAGTAGGTTTGCCCTATAGGTCTGGTTACCTACTCAGAGAGCAACCTCTTTTAGCTCACTTGTGCCCCTCACAGGGAGAAATATCCTAAAGTATATAAGTCTGGTCTCACTCAAAAGAGTGACCCAGCCACAAAATACCAGGCAATTCTACCCTGTGGGCCTCGTCAGTGAGGTGCAGCTTTACTCCCTATGGCACAGTGAGCAAGTAGTCCACGTCTGGTTCCCCCTGTCACCCTTAGAGTGAGAAAAGCCCCTAAGGGTCATTTGCATACACAACAGCAAAATAGGGGGACTCCAGACATGGACCCCATGCTCACTGTGCCTTAGGGAGTTCAGCTACACCTCACTGACGAAGCCCAATAAAGGCTTCGTCAGAAAATCCTTTCTGTTTCTCCTGTTCAGGGTAGAATTGCCTGGTATTTCGGGGCTGGGTCACTCTAGTGAGTGAGACCAGATTATATGTTGTATTTATTTATTTATTACATAGTAATTTTTTACATAGTAATTAAGGTTGAAAAAAGACTTTCATTCCATCAAGTTCAACCTTTTAAGATCTCCTCTGATCTGCAATATGCGGATTAATAATTTATTTATTAGTTGTTAATTAATTATTAATCAATTATTTAATTATTATTTTTATTTTTTTTAATTATTAATTACTAGCGACTTGCCCGTCAAAAAATGACGGCAATGAGATGTATATGTTTGGAAAATTGTTTAGTTATTAATATACGTATTTGACACTTGTAAGATTTTAGTTATGATGAAATAAGTAGTATTGTGATATTAAACATGTTTATTTTAGTAAAATGTTCTTTTGCTGAACAGTAACTGGTAAAGCATTTTGTATTAAAAGTATTAACATTTGAATGTAAGAGCAGTTGAACTTTAAAATAATCATTATTGTAAACTTCAGGTAATGGTTTTTTAACATGCAAGTTCTATCTCAAGAATTGTTAACTTAAATATACATTGAATCCAGAGGAAGGCAAACAGTAAAAACCCTCCTTGAAACGTAGCGAATTGTATCAGAGAGGGGAAAAAATTAATTCCTTCCTGACCCCATTAACTGGCTATCAGATTACACCCTGGATTAATGTTTAACATAAAAAAACAACATTTACATTGTGACTTTAAACGTGGTCGAGCTCTTAACATGAACTTTGTAATATGTAAGGAGCTTGAAAGTATATATTTCCAAACTTGAACTGTCTTATCTGTAGGAACTTGAAAATATTGTTTTCAAACTTGTAACATTAGAAAAAGTAACATAGTTAGCTAACATTTTAACATAATTTGTAAAAATAATGCAAGGCAAGTGTTTTGTGAAGCTAATCATCCATAAACAGTACTTCCATTAATTATGACTGAATTGTTTATTGATTTATATTTTTCAATGGTTGACCTTGGTTTGTTGCTGTGATTTAAAACGTTGTTGACCTCTTAACATGAACTTTGCAATATGTCTAAGTAAGAAACTTGAAAGTATATTTTTTTAAACTTGAACTTTCTTATCTCTCTAAGTAAGGAACTTTAAAAAAAACTTTCAAACTTGTAACATTAGAAACAGTAACATAGTTAGTTAACATTTTAACATAATTTGTGAAAATAATGCAAGGCAAGTGTTTTGTGAGGCTAATCATCCATAAACAGTACTTCCATTAATTATGACTGAATTGTTTATTGATTTGTATTTTTGAATGGTTGATCTTTGTTTTGTTGCTATAGTAATTGTTTTAAATCGCACATATAATTTGGTCTCTGGCAAAGTGGTTCTGTAAGCACTGTTCTGTATGTGTTTGACAATTTAATGTAGTTTAACAGGAAAATATTGTTTTTCTAAATGTAATTTCTGTTGCTTAATAATGACCTTTTGATGGAAACAGACATTTATATGTATTTCTTTTAAAAATGTGGTGGTTATATTGTGTTTTTTTTATATTTTTGCATTCGCTTTTAAATTTGTTTTGCATGGCTTTTATTTCTTTAATGAAGAGTTAAAGTACTTCATAGTAGACAATGTTTTTAGTAAAAATACATCCATCTTCTAATAAATCACCTTGACTTTCATTCTTTTCAATGTAAACTTTAATAGCCTGTGGATTTTTGCACCGTGATAAGGCAACGTACAATTGGCCATGTGCAAATACTGGTTGTTGTTCTAAGAAAATACCCACAGATTTGAATATTTGTCCTTGTGATTTATTAATGGTCATGGCAAATGCCATAATGATGAAAAATTGTCTTCTTTGAAGTATAAAGGAGAGACTACTTTCACTTGGTGCTAAATCTATTCTTGGTATGAAAACTCTCTCTCCTTTATGGGTATCAGTTAAAATTTCAGCATCTATGAAATGGTCCTTTAATTGTTGAACAATTAATCTTGTCCCATTGCAAAAGCCTTTTTTGGGGTTCATATTTTGCAGTAACATGACAATTGCACCTTTCTTTAGCTGCAAAATATGTGGTGGCATTCCAGAAGGAGTTAGTGAGTTTATGAATTCAGTGGAAAAGTTTGCCTGACTTTCATTGTCATCAGCAAGTACAGAATCACCACTGTGATAATTTCTTTGTGGTGCATTAATTTTTTTAAAGATTTCATTATTGAGAATTAATGCATTCTTATTTTTACACGTTAGTATGACTTGGTTGGCAAGCTCTGAATATTCCTGGTTATTTATGCTACCTTCAAATATAGCCGATATAATATCTTGGTGACAAATAATATGAGGTGGGATCTGCACAGTGTCGTCAGGTAAATTTGGTATTTTTTCTGTTCTGCCTTCTCCAATTTTAATAAGCCAATCATTGAAATCAGTTTGGCCTTCTGATCTCATGTTTTGTTGCAGTTGAAGATGGGTAAAATGTTTCCATAGTGTGCTTGACTTTATACAGGTTTCGATAATGTCAGTTCGATTGCCATGTACAACGACAGGTAATGTTTGTCTAAAATCGCCACCTAACAACATTACCTTTCCACCAAATGGAAAAGTATTATCCATGACTTTACGAAGCAAACGGTCAATACATTGGAGGGCATAGCATGACACCATTATGGCCTCATCTATTATAATTAATTTACTTTTTTTCAATTTTTTGGTTTGCAATGATGTTGTGCGAATATCTGACACAGAGGTTTCTAAAAAAGGCACTGGCAGTTTAAAGCCACTATGTAGAGCTCTTCCACCTTCTAACAAAAGTGCAGCAATTAAAGTAGTGGCAAACGCCATTGCTATTTGACCTTGTGCTCGTACAAAACTCATTAATAAATTATATAGATAAGTTTTTCCTGATCCGCCAGGTCCATCAAGATAGAAATAACGCTCTGTGACCATGTCATCATCTATTGCATTTTTAATGGCATTAAATGCTTGCAATTGTAACGTATTTAAAGTTGCAAGTCTTTCTTCTGTTCTTTCTACTTGTAGTTGAATGGCATAATCTTCAAAGTTTGTGTCATCTATAAGACCTGGATCAGGCAGATTAAAACTTGCACAACTTAATCCATGAGTTAAAAATACTTCTTGGATTTCCATTAATGCTTTTAAGTGTGCAATAGGTTCATTGTATTGTTGCATAAAGTCTTCAGCCATATTACTTTTAAATGTCTCCCACAAAGCTAATGCATTTGGAGCATTTGAGAAGATACAAATAAATGCAAATTGTTCTCTCATCTGCCGTGGCATTTGACATAGTGCTGCTTCTTCTAAACATCTTTCCCATTCTTGTCTTGCAGCTAAATGGAAGGATTTATATACTATGCCATTAACAGTTCTTAAGTGTTCAAAAATTTGTGCTCCAGGAACATTTAAAAGTAATATTCGTGAGCAACAACGTTAAACATCTCTTAGACTGACTGTGTAAATTCTTGGGATTATTTTATTTCCTCTGCTTTTTCTAGGTCTCCATAATCCATTCACAAAAGCATAGTGATATGGAATTTCAATATATAAGAATTGTGTTGCTTCTGAATCTGTGGAATTTAATTTAAACCATGCAGTTAGTGTAGTGTGACGATGTTCACTTTGGGCCAATGCATTACTTTCATTTCCAGCATGGAAATACACTAAATGTCTTTGTGGCAAATGTACTGCTAATCTATATACTGCATGTGATCTATCATGCATTTCAAATTTTAAAAGGCGCCACATAGTTTCTGGTGCACTTACATAGCGAGCATCTATATGAGATGCAAGTTCATCATGTACTAACTCACTGCTTTCAGGGTTGTCTGCACTTTTGACGACTACAGTAACTGCATCATAGCCTTTGTAAATATATTTGTACACATATTTAATGGATTTTATGGAAGTGCAGGCTTCTACATTAATGTGTGCCTTATACTTCATGAGTAAATGTGGATTGTAGGGTACCACATATCTATTGTCAACTTTTTTGCCATGAATAATGGCACTATCTCCTTCTCTTCTTTTATAAAGTGGATAGCCATCACAATTGGCATAGATTTTGTCTCTATAATCTTTTGGAAAATCTTTGGAACATTTATTATTTTCCATACATGGTGATTGTGGATTAAGCTCACCACATGGTCCATGAATCATGCGATGAGTAACAATCTCATATAGTCTACCATATAGTTCTGGATCTGGTAGTTCAGCAACAATGACTGCATCCACTTTGTCAGCAGTATCTAATTTAGCTTTTTCTTGAAGTATTATGAGAAGATGTGCCTGTGGAAGGCCTCTTTTTTGAAATTCAATGGTATATACATAAGCAAGACATTTGCCAAATAAGTGACTTAAATCTTAAAAATTCTGGCTACTAAATCTGGTCTATCAGAAGGACTTTGGCCAAGAAGTAAATTTTGTATAATTTCTGGCCATTGGGGATTACATGTAAATTTAAGAAATAAATTGGGTTTGCCAAATTTGGTGACAATAGCCATAGCATCATTGTATCTTTCTCTCATATTTTGAGGAGATGCTTGAAAGAAGGATTAAAATTATGGCTTTGCCAGCTGTCATGTCTCTGCTTGTAGCCACCTCAGCAACATAGTCCATTAGTCCAGAATATTGTTCTACACATAGTTTATCTTGTTGATATTTTATAAAGTTTAAATTATTGGCCTCAACTTGCAAATAGGAATCAATAATCCATTGTTGTGTTAGTTTTCCACCACATAAAATTGGATTAAATGTATTTCGAATGGCAATTTGAGCTACTTTAAATACAAGCATAGAAACATTACTTTGGATTCTAGTTTTAGCATTTGGGTTGCCAACCCGCTTCTCCATGTGGGAAAAAAACGGGATATGTCATTGGATCTAAATTTGGACTCATATTAATACTCATACTCATATTAATGAATGGTTGCTCCTCATTTCTGGGATATATTCTAATGTCTCTTTGAAATGGTGGTTCTCCTTCATCATTTTTAAACATCATTGCAACCTCATTTGATGTTGGCAAGTTATAACGATATTTATCAGTATGTCTGTCTCTTTTAAGCACCATATTGACCTTTAGGATTGGTAATTGATGTGTTTGTGCATGAAGTTGTTGTTCATTTTCTACTTCTGCCATTTTTTTATAAGCTTTAGTGTAGGGGTTATTGGCCATAATGTTATCAAGCTCTATAAAAACACTGGGTAAGCATTTTTTATTTTCTTCCAGCTGCATACGTTGGTCAACAGCTTCCATTGTATCTAGGACATATAGTTGAGCAAATTTTCTTTGCTCTCCTTCCACTGGATGTAAATGGGAAGTACAATGGTTAATTTGGCCTTGGACTTTAAAACAGTAAGGACCATGTCCTCGTACATTAGCAGCTAATATTGCCCCCATAGATGCAAAGGATATGACACTATTGAAGGATCTTATGTTTGTCTTAAATTTTTTGTAGATTGGAAAAGTAGGTTCAGTCATAATGTTTTGTAAATAGATTGGAAATGATTTTCTTTCTGGAAGTTTGAACTTGCCTTTTTGACAGCAACTAATAAATTGGCCATCTCTGGGTCTCTCCTGTTTAAAATGATAAGCCTCACAAAACTGACTAAAAAAAATGAGTATTCATGTCCCCACAATTATGAACCTCTACTGCTAAAGACTTGAGTAAAGGACAATTTGCAAAGCATATATTAGTTTCATGTTCAAATTCATCAGGTGAAATGTCATGTGATGTTTCAGGAACAGGTTCTAAATGCTTTGTTTTTTTGGTGGCTTTTTTTGGTGTATCTTTTATTAGTTTAGGTAAAATGTCATGTGATGTTTCAGGAACAGGTTCTAAATGCTTAGTTTTTTTGGTGGCTTTTTTTGGTATATCTTTAAATTTTTCTGGTAAAATGTCATCTGATGTTTCAGGAACAGGTTCTAAATGCTTTGTTTGGTTAGTAGCTTTTTTTGGTGTATCTTTACTTTTAGAAGGTAATAGTCTTTTGCTTGCAATTCTTTTGCATTCTTTTTCTCGTTGAATTTCCTTCTGCTCCGGTGTCCAATCTCTGTCGTCGTTCTCTAGCTTGCAATCTTATCTTTTGTTGTCTGCTCTCGTTATCAGCCATGTTAATCTGTAAAAAAAAATAATGTATCATTAGTTTATTTTGAGATGTTAAGTTTGTTTTTAAAAAACATTTCTAATCAACAGTTTGTTTCTATGTAATTCTAGTTCATTGTAGTGGTACTTTCTTCGCAAAATTAACGTTGTAACGCAAACAACACGACACACCAACTGCGACCCTCGGAACAAACAGCCACACGCCGACCCGCGCGCAACTAAAAACAGTCAAAACACACAAAATACTCACAAAAACTACATAAAAAGCTTACCCATAGCAAGGGGGGGGGCACCCAGGACCTCTGAAAGTGAAGTTACACCTCTATTTAAGTCCAAATTCCCGAGTTCAGATACACGAAAATCCCCTAAGCGAGAGAAAAAATGGCCGCAGAAAAAAATGAAAACGAGGCTCAAAGACCCAGGACCGCCCAGCCACCTCCAACTTACCCAAGAAGGGATCCAAGATAGGCTAGGAAACCCAGATTAACCGCAGGGGATCCGAGATAAGCTCCGAGCCCTGCATTAACCCCACATTAACCATCGCAGTGGGGGTCCTGATTGCACGCGATCGCAGACCCCAGCTACAATCAAAATTAAAAATTCCTGCGTTACACTGTTACCCTGTCAATCATGGGGGTCAATACAGACCCCCATAAAACCCTCATTAACTCTGTCACTCATGGGGGTCAATATAGACCCCCATAAGACCTTCATTAACCCTGTCACTCATGGGTGGTCAATACAGACCCCCATATACCCATCATTAAACCTGTCACTCATGGGGGTCAATAGAGACCCCCATAAACCCTTCATTAACCCTGTCTCTCATGGGGGTCAATACAGACCCCCATAAACCCATCATTAACCCTGTCACTCATGGGGGTTTAATAGAGACCCCATAAGCCCTTCATTAAGCCTGTCACTCATGGGGGTCAATACAGACCCCCATAAGCCTCTATTTAACCCCATCAGTCCCATAAGGGTATATTAACACCATTATGGGCCTGTTACAACACTACATTAACCACATAAGTGCCATGATGGTCCTCAAGGACCATCATGACACTAAGTATAAACACTATACTGCACTATACCACCCCCAATAAAACATTAAAGATCAACTAAACACCCTCTACACTAACCTATTAACATCTACACTACCTACCCCCTATTAACCCCCACCACTCTAATTACAGAAAATAAAAAAGCCTAAGGCACAATAAATAAAAATCTACATTACATTAAATAAAAAACATAACTCACAAAAAAATACATTACACAAAATAAAAAAACCTAAGTGACAACAAATAAAAAAAGGAACATTACAGAAAAAAAAAAAAAACATTACAAACCCCCCTCACTACAGAAAAAAAGAAATACACACCTGAAAGGGAAATACATATAATACAAATACATACAATACAAATACATACAATACAAATACATACAATTACAATACAATACACCCCTATCTAATATACATCACACAATCTAGCTAAACAAATAGCATAATCTAATATACATGCCATCTATATAATAATAGAATCCCAATCTATCTAAATAAATACCACAATCTATCTACAATACATCCTATGCTATCTATATAAAACGCATACCCCAAGCTATCAAACAATAAATGCTATCTATATATTAACTAATCTAAGTCTAAGCTAAAATAAAATACGTAAAACCACTTACCTTTGCAGATGTCTATTGGGATCAGCCACCTATGAAAAAAAAAAAAAAAAAAATTAGTGCAACACGTTTACAGTTCTAAAATAAACATTCTATACATTCTATACATTATAAATATTCTACTCATCTTTCCGGCATGTCCCCTCCTTATTCTTTTAATCCTTCGCCGGCGCGGCACCTGTTAAAAAAAAACACAACATTTATACACATACATCAAAATAAAATAAACATAATCTACATTATACTTACCTCCCTGTGATGTCTCTGGCCTCCTCCGGATCCTCTTCTGCTACGCCCTGTAAAAAGAAAAAAAAAAATGCCTTCAGCCAATCACAATGGAATACATTCCCACAGGGTGATTGGTTGGAGCCTCTGCGCATTCTGATTGGTTGCACTGACAATAGCCAATCACAATGGAATACACCCTCACGTAGTGATTGGTGAAGGATTTGCGCATTCTCATTGGCTACTGTTAATATCAATCAATATTTACAGCCAATGGGAAGGCGCAGATGTCTTCACCAATCAGTACGTGGGGGTATATTCCATTGTGATTGGCTGATGGCAATAAAGCCTTCGGATTGGTTCAAATAAAGATTGACAGGTGTGTTATCCAATCAGCGTTGTATTTTGGGGTGTATACTTTTTTCATTGGTTCACAAATGGGGTCTTGAATGGCTGAATTTGATAGACAGCATTTTCAGCCAATCAGAAGCCGCCATTGACAATTTTATTCTGGAAGACTCCATAGGAAGGTGGAGGGCGGATGTGTGTCGCTTTTTTTTTTTTACTGCGCGGATGCTTCCGGAGAAGACCAGGAGGCAGGAGACATTGTGGAAAGGTAAGTATAATGTAAATTGTGTTGATTTCACTTTGCTTTATGTTTACTAATGTAATGTTTTTTTTGACCGGAGTAGCGACGGACAAGACGCAAAGATGGACGACGGAACATGGAGGACGTGACATGCTGGGACGTGACATGCTGGGACGTGACATGCTGGAACGGGACATGCTGGAAAGGTGAGTATAATATTTTGAATATTTTTAATGTTTATAATGTTTAGTTATTTCATGTAAAGGTGTTGTATTAATTTTTTTCATCTTTTTTACCGTAGGTTGCTGATTTCAAGAAACATCTCAAAGGTAAGTGGTCTTAATTATTTTATTGTAGCTTAGAATTAGGGTAGCTATATATATATATATATATATATATATATATATATATATATATATATATATATATATATAGAGAGAGAGAGAGAGAGAGAGAGAGAGAGAGATAGCATGTATTGTATATTAGATAGATAGATAGATAGATAGATAGATAGATAGATAGACAGATAGGCGGATGTATTATTAGATAGTTTTGTTTTTTTAGATAGTGGCATGTATATTACATAGTGGCATGTATATTAGATAGTGGCATGTATATTACATAGTGGCATGTATATTAGATAGTGGCATGTATATTACATAGGGGTGTATTTAATTTTATTGTATTTTATTTAATTGTATTGTATCTTATTTAATTGTATTTTATTTAATTCTATTGTATTTTATTGTATTGTATTGTATTTTATTGTATTGTATTTTATTAAATTGTATTGTATTATATGTATTTCATTTTCAGGTGTGTAAGTTTTAGAAAAAAAATTGTAGTGAGGGGGGGTTGTAATGTATTTTTTTTATTTTCTGTAATGTTCCTTTTTTTATTTTTAGTGACTTAGCTTTTTTTTCTGTAATGTACATTTTTTATTTTTTGTGTTTTTAGTTTTTCTTATTTTATGTAACGTAGATTTCTGATTTTTTAGGAATTTAGTTACTTGAGGCACACAGTACACTCACATTGTGTGACAAACAGCATTTCAACACTTTCTTTTATTGACCGTCATTTTTTGACAGGCAAGTGGCTAGTTACACTATAGTTTCTTGTAGATATAGTAGGTGTATTTTTTTGGTTTGTTAATTTTTTTGTTGTTGTACTTTTGGCTTATTATAGGGATAGTAGAGGGCAGAAATTAGTCTTTGTAATTTATCGTACAGGGGATTGTTATAATAGTATTTTTATATTTTATTTAAAGGCTTATATGTTAGGGCCGTGAAAATGTTTCTATTGTTTTTTGGGTGTTAGTACTATTTGTTGTACTATTGTTTCTTATGTGTGTGGTTAGGTTTTATGCTTAAGATTGTACATTAGGACTGGTAATTTAGAATGACAAATTTTATTTAGTCTGTGTTTTGAGACTTTTGTGGACAATGCTGTTTTTTTATTTTTGGATTTACTGTTAAACATTATTTTCCATAAAAGACAAATAAGAGGTAAATGAGAAATGTGTCAGTTATATTTTGGTAAAAGTTATAGCTAGTGGCTGTTATTCTTTTTTTTTTTTCTGTTGACATGGATGCAGAGCAAACATGTTTATTTAGTTTTCTCCTTTTTTACTTTTTATACTGTACCTTGGTTGAAGTGTGATTTCAAGCAGAATCATTGTTGGTCCTCTGTTGAAATTCTTCGTCCGATGCTCTTCACGCAGTGTCTGTTGTAAAATAAAAATTAAAATGTTATTTTATTTTAATGTATTTGTACTGAATAGCAAATTTTATTGTTTTGTTCTATTGTATCTGTTATGGTTAATTTTACTGTTATAAAATTCTTTAATTGTATTTGTATATTACAGTTATCCTTTTTTTTCCCTGTAATTAATAATGTTTTTACTATTTTGGATCTGATCACAATGTCAACAGCATTATCTTGTTTTGTGTCCACCATTTTTGGTATGCTTATTTAGGCTTCTTTGTAATGCTTATAGGTTCTTAAACAATGAAGAAGAATATCAATTAACTTTTCTATCTGTGTGATTTTTGGTACAATCCTGTTTTGTGTCCACCATATTTTGCATACTTTATTTTCTTAATTAGTCTTCTATTTTGGATATGATCAGAATGTTTTTAGCATTATCCTCTTTTGTGTCCACCACTTTTTGTCTACTTATTTACGCTTCTTTGTAAGGCTTCTAGGTTCTTAAACCGTAAAGAAGAATATTAATTAACTTTTTTATCTGTCTCTGTGTTTTTTGCTACAATCCAGTTTTGAGTCCACCATATTTTGCATACTTTATTACTTTAATTAGTCTTGTATTTTGCATATGCTCACAATGTTTTTAGCATTATCCTGTTTTGTGTCCACCACTTTTGGTATGCTTATTTAGGCTTCTTTGTAAGGCTTATAGGTTCTTAAACAATAAAGAAGAATATTATTTAACTTTTCTATCTGTGTGATTTTTGGTACAATCCTGTTTTGTGTCCACCATATTTTGCTTACTTTATTTGCTTAATGAGTCTTCTTTATGAGTATTAAATGATGTTGGACAGTAAAAATGAATGTTAATTGCCTTTTCTATATCATGGTAGGCTTTTTTGTTTTATCCTGTTTTGAGTTCACTGCATTTGGCTTGTGGGGGATGGTTGGAGTTTATTTTACAGTAAAGAGGAGGAATACTTTTGTTTTATGTATGTTGCTAATGTTTTGGATGCTATCCTGTTTTGTGACCACCTCTTTTTTTTTTTTCTGAAACTGTCTTTCTTTGTAAATTGTATAGGTGTTTGTGAAGTTTGTTGAACTGGGTTGTTTTAGTCTTTACTAAATTTGTATTTTTTGTACTATTAAATTTGTATTTTTTTTTATTTTTTGTACTTTTAATTTTTATATTGGCGGCCATTAAACATATATATATATTTTTTTTTTCAACTTTTTCTACTATACCTTGATTGAAGTGTTGTTCTTGTCCGAATGACAGAGGGTCCCCTCCTGCCAATCTTAATCCGCCAGTCTTCTTGTAGTGTCTGTTTGAAAAAGAAAGTTAAATGGTTAATTGTATATTTCTTCTTTTTGATTTAGCAAAGCATGGTCTTTTTCAACATGTAATGTTTTTTTCTATCTTATCTCCTCTTCTTTCTTTGTGTTCTTTAAAAGGGATTCTCTTTCACAGTCCACGGTGCAATTTCTTGAGTGACGCTGTTGATGCAGAGTCTGTTTGAATAGTGAAAAAAAGGGCAAAGATTCATCTTTAGGTTACATATGTATTAGTGTCATATTATTTTTTTGCTATGAGTTGCAGTAAATTAATGTCATTTGTTTGTTGTAGAGCCTATACACATAAATGTGCGTGTGACATGTCACTATACATGATACACATAAATGTGCGTGTCACATGTCACTATACATGAATCACATTTTCATAGTTTTTTTTTTTCATGTCATTTAAATGTATTTGTTTAATTAGTTTCGGTTAAGATTAGTTTGTTGTAGGGGCTATACACATAAAAGTGCATGTCACATGTCACTATACATGAATCACATTTTCATAGTTAAAGTTGTTGTTTTTTTTGTCCTGTCTTGATAATAAAATGTAATATATTATAGCTTACCTCTCAGTTGTAATTTGCACAGTGTAATGTAGGAAATTAGAAAATAATTCTCTTCTCAAGTAACAGCAGCAGTTAACTATCCAGTCACTCCGTTCATCACCTGAGTAGAAATGTAGAATTTTCTGAAAAGTAGGCAGTATTTCTAAACTTTCAGGTGCCTCAGACCGTTAGAACGCAATACGCATGCGCTATTTGCGTTCCAGCTTAGAATTTGCGTTCCATCCACCATGCGTTCCATGTGTAGTAGTTTTCAAAATGGTGGTTAATATCAGTGTGGTACAAGCCGCATAGTATGTGTTTCAGTTTTGCGAGTCACTGTAGTATTGTTACGTCTGTAGCCTCGTTTTCGTTTTGTTCGGCGGCCATTTTTTCTCTCGATTAGGTGATTTTTGGCAGTTTAAACTTGTTTTTTTGGACTTAAATGGACGTGTAAATTAACTTTTTGAGGTGCTGGATGCCCCCCCTTGCTGTAAGTAACCTTTTTATGTGTTCGTTGTGTTTATTTATTGTGTTTCTGATGTTTTCATGAGCGCCATTTTCGGAAGTTTTTTGCTTGTTCGGAATGGGTCGTAGCGCGGCTGTATTTTTTTGCTAGGGACGCAGTTGGTTTTCTTTCTAAGTCGTGCATGTGTGTGTTAACCGTGTGTGAGGCATGCGTGTGTGTTAACCGCGTGTGAGGCGCCTTTGAGGCTACAACTCCGCAAATGCGGCCCCTCGCTTTGCGAGGGTCCACCTTTGCGCACAAACACAGCCGACGTTGGATCCTCCACCAACGCGCCAGCCCGCAAGCGTGAGCAACGGCTCGTATGCTCACAGCTATGTATGTGATTCATTTTAATGTTTCTTTTTTTCCTAGGGGTGCCAGACCAGTGGGCATTTAGGAAGAGCCCTTGCCTAGGGATGAAGCACAGAAGATCATCATTGCTGGAGGGGCATTTGGGCATGGTAAGTGGTCTTATTTACACTATTCTAGGTTTAGGAAAGGGGGTTGTTTTTGGTGTAATTAGAGGGTTTTTAGTGTATGTAATGTATGTTTTTATTAAACTGTAATATAGTCTTTTTGGTTTGATGTAATGCCTTTTTTATTTTGTGTATCTATAGTTTTTTTTTTTTTTTAGTAAACCATGTTCTTTATTTTGTGTAATTCTAGGTTTATTTATTTCTAGTAAATTACCGTATATACTCGAGTATAAGCTGAGTTTTTCAGCCCTTTTTTTAAGGCAAAAAAGGGCCCCTCGGCTTATACTCGAGTCACTCTCCCCCCGTGTCTTTCTAACCCCCCTAACGTGTCTCTCTAACCACCCAGTGTGTCTCTATCCCCCCCATGTGTCTCTAACCCCCCCATGTGTATCTAACCCCCCCGTGTGTCTTTAACCCCCCGTGTGTCTCTCTACCCTCCCCGTGTCTCTTTCCCTCCCCCTCCTCAACCTAAACCCCCCTCAATCCCCCTCCTCCACCTAAACCCCCCTAAATACCTCCCCCTCTCCCCTCACTTACCTGCTTGTGCTCCGGCCTCTGCTCCATGACCAGGCGTCATTACCATATATCGGGTTGAGGGGGATTGAGGGGGAGGCTGAGGGGTTTGAGGTTGAGGAGGTGGGTTGGGGTTGAGGGGGGTTGAGGAGGAGGGTTGAGGATGGGGGATTGAGGAAGAGGATGGGGGGGTTGAGGAGGGGGTTGAGGATGGGGGGGTTGAGGAGGGGGTTGAGGATGAGGAGGGAGGATGAGGAGGGAGGTTGAGGATGAGGAGGGAGGTTGTGGATGAGGAGGGAGGTTGAGGATGAGGAGGAGGGGTTGATGAGGGGGGTTGAGGATGGGGGGTTGAGGAGAGAGGATGAGGATGGGGATTTGAGGATGGGGGGTTGAGGAGGGAGGTTGAGGAGGGGGGTTGAGGAGGGGGGGTGGGGTTGAGGGGGGGTTGAGGTTGAGGAAGGTTGAGGTTGAGGAGGGTTGAGGATGAGGATGGGGGAGTTGAGGAGGGAGGATGAGGATGGGGGCTTGAGGAGGGGGTTAAGGATGGGGGGGTTGAGGAGGGAGGTTAAGAAAGGGGTTGAGGATGGGGGGATTGAGGAGGGAGTATAAGCCAAGTTTTTCAGCCTTTTTTTTAAGGCAAAAAAGGGCCCCTCGGCTTATACTCGAGTCACTCTCCCCCATATCTCTCTAACCCCCCTAACGTGTCTCTCTAACCCCCCCTTGTGTCTCTAACCCCCCATGTGTCTCTAACCCCCCATGTGTGTCTTTAACCCCACGTGTGTCTCTCTACTCTCCCCGTGCCTCTTTCCCTCCCCCTCCTCAACCTAAACCCCCCTCAACCCCTCTCCTCCACCTAAACCCCCCTAAATACCTCCCCCCTCTCCCCTCACTTACCTGCTTGTGCTCCGGCCTCTGCTCCTTGACCCGGTGTCAATACCATATACCGGGTTGAGGGGGATTGAGGGGGAGGCTGAGGGGGGTTGAGGTTGAGGAGGTGGGTTGGGGTTGAGGTTGAGGAGGAGGGTTGAGGATGGGGGATTGAGGATGAGGATGGGGGGGGTTGAGGATGGGGGGGTTGAGGAGGGGGTTGAGGATGAGGAGGGAGGATGAGGAGGGAGGTTGAGGATGAGGAGGGAGGTTGAGGATGAGGAGGAAGGGTTGAGGAGGGGGGTTGAGGATGGGGGTTGAGGAGAGAGGATGAGGATGGGGATTTGAGGATGGGGGGTTGAGGAGGGAGGTTGAGGAGGGGGGTTGAGGAGGGGGGGTTGGAGTTGAGGGGGGGTTGAGGTTGAGTAGGGTTGAGGTTGAGGAGGGTTGAGGATGAGGATGGGGGGCTTGAGGAGGGGGTTGAGGATGGGGGGGTTTAGGAGGGAGGTTAAGGAAGGGGTTGAGGATGGGGGGATTGAGGAGGGAGGATGAGGAGGGAGGTTGAGGAGGGGGTTGAGGATGAGGAGGGAGGTTGAGGAGGGAGTTGAGGATGAGGAGGGAGGTTGAGGAGGGAGGTTGAGGATGAGAAGGGAGGTTGAGGATGAGGAGGGAGTTTGAGGATGAGGAGGGAGGTTAAGGATGAGGAGGGAGGTTGAGGAGTGGGGTTGAGGAGGGTGATAAGGGAGGGGAGAAGAGACACAGGGAAGGGAGAGGTTGGAAGAGACACAGGGAAGGGAGAGGGGAAAAGAGATACAGGGAAGGGAGAGGGGAGAAGAGACACGAAGAGAGAGGGGGACACAGAGCGCACAAGAGGGACACAGGGGGCAGCACATTTCCCACCCTCGGCTTATACTCGAGTCACTAATTTTACCCAGTATTTTGTGGTAAAATAGGTGCCTCGGCTTATACTCAGGTCGGCTTATACTCGAGTATATACGGTATGTTTTTTATTTTGTGTAATTCTAGGTTATTTTATTTTTAGTAAATTATGTTTTTTTTATTTTGTGTGATGTAGGATTTAAATTTTTTGGGTGATTCTAGGTTTTTTATTTCCTGTAATGTAATTTTTTAAATTTTATGTAGTGTACCTTTTTCTTTTGTAGTGTAGTTTTTTTTTCTCACTAATTGTAGCTTTTTTTTTTTTTTTTCTGTAAATCTAGGTTTTTGTATTTTATGTAATTAGTGGGGTAATAGGGATTTTATTAGGATGTTAGATGGGTAATGTAGGGGTTTTATCAGGTTAGAGTAGGTGTTGGTTAGGTAGTGTAGGGGTTAATAGGTAAGGGTAGGTGTTAGGTAGGTAGTGTAGGGGTTAGTAGAGTAGGGTAGGAGGGGGATTATACGATAGGGGTTTACTAGGTACATTTGGGATTAAATAGGCCCAGTTATGGTTAAATAGGACTAGATAGGGTTACATAGGCCCAGTTAGGATTAAATAGGACTAGATGGGGTTACATAGGACTAGACAGGGTTAAATAGGCTTAGATGGGGTTAAGTGGTTAGTAATAGGGTTAATTAGGTATGGTGAGGGTTAAATAGTGTTAATTAGTTAGAGGGGTTAATTAGTTAGAGGGGGAGTTATTTAGTTAGGAGAGGGTTGATAGATAGTGGTTAATGATGTAAGGTTGGTGTTAATAGGGTAGGGGCTTATTGGGTACAGTGAGGGTTAATGGGGTATAGTTAGGTTTAATGAGGTTTAATTGGGGTTAATTGGGTTTAGTTAGGTTAAGAAAGTAAAGACAAGTCTTCTTGGCAAGTTCACCTCACAGAACTTTATACTGACTCTTTATATATTTACTTTTGATTTGCCCGTCAAAAATGACAGGGCAATAGAAAAGTGTTGAAATGCTGTTTGTCACACAATGGGAGTGCACTGGGTGCCTCAACTATATAGACCCCCATAGGACACTAATTAACCCATGTAATAACATCCAGCATCCTCATGACACAAAGTGTAAGCACTACACTAATAGCCCTAACTATACTGCATTAACCCTTGGCCTATTTAATCCTAACAGTACACATTTAACCCTTACAGTACCTATGTAACCCTAACTGGGCCTGTTGGACCCTAACTGGGCCTTTCAACCCTATTTAAGCCTATCTAATCCAGTCTCTTATCAGGTCTATATAGACCCTCATAAGCCTCAATTTTAACCCATCAGTCCCATAAGGGTATATAAAGACCCTCATGGGACAGTTAGAACCCTAACTTTAACCCCATAAGTGCCATGAGGGTCCTCCAGGACCCTCATGACACTAAGTACAAACACTACATTGCACTATCCCCCCCAATAAACCATTACATCGAAACAAACCCCCCTCTACCCTAACCTATTAACAGCTCCACTACCTACCTACCCCCTATTAAAACACCACACGAATTACAGAAAATAGAAAAGCTACATTACCGAAAATAAAAAAAAGCTACATTACAAAAAAGCTACATTACAATTCCCCCCACTACAGAAAATTCAACAATATTACACACCCGAAAAGGAAATACATACAAAATATATACATCACATTGCAATACAATACAATACAAATAAAATACAATACCCTCTATCTAAATACAATACCCTCTATCTAAAATACAATACCCCTATGTAAAATATTTTAAACCCTATCTAAAATACAATATCCTCTATCTAAAAGACATACCCCTATCTAACATACATACCCCATATGTAGCATACATTAAACCCTATCTAAATACAATACCCTCTGTCATGAATCAGCCAGTGGCCATATTGGATTTGGTGTGAACTATGCTGGGGCCATTTTGTGACTGGCAGCAGTGGCCATTTTGGGCTGGGTTATCTTCCACATGTTGTTGCCACGTGGAAGAACAAAAGGTTTGGGGCCCACTTGTTATGGATATATGGTTATTTTGTGGTCTAGGGGATAAAGTATTATAAGTTTACCCGTTAGCATATCCCCATCCCTTCCATGTTTAGGCTCATTGTAATGGGTGTCATGTGAGGGAGCTGGTGGGATGTGTTGGTTGTATGTGTGTGAAATATTGTGTGTTGTATTTGTAAATATGAATGTATGTTATTATATTAGTAGGTTATTATATTGTAGAGGGGAAGACGTTGAATACAGGCAAGCCTCCTTTTGTTCCCAAAGACCTGTTAATCCCATTAGCTAAGTATCCAGCATAGAACTAACAATGGGAAGCTCACAGCTGGAGAGCAGACAGGCAGGCGCCCAGAAACAATGGGATGGCCTGAAGGCTTCTCAGCCTTCATAGCATGGGCACAGGAGAGTAAAAGACATGCTTTGCCCTGGACATCCAAAGCCCAAATTAATTAGTTGGCCTCGCCTAGTGGGCGGACCTATTGGTTCACGCACAGTTCCCCTTCATGATTGGCCAGACGTCATTTGGGGCTGGATAACGGTAGCCACTTCCCCCATTCTTGTGTGATGTGGTTAAATATGCTGTTCTAAAATAAAACATGGTTCATAATTTTCATCAAGACTTTGTGTGCAGGTGTATTATTGACCCAAGGGCATATGCTGGCAGAGGAGATCGTTTCTGACTTCCTTCCAGGGTTCCCAGCGCACACTACCTTAAGCTGGGACTTATGCTCTTGCATCCGCAAAGAAGGTCCATTGGTCTGAGTCACCCAAATCTTAGGTCTAAAACCTACAGGAGATAAGAGGACTAGGATCCTCTATACTCCATCATCATTGTAGGTTGTGACAATTGGTGGCAGTGGTGGGATACTCCACAGAAAGACCAGCAATGGAACAGACGGATATCACCAAAGAAGCAACAAGACGGTTTAAAGCAGCCAGGCACTTTTACCCCAGTAAGATGACCGCACAAGAGGTGTCCAACTCACTAGACCAGCATTGCCAGAGGATCTGGCAGGAGCGCAATGGAGCGAGAACTCCAGCTCAGCAAAGACTTGGCTACAGAGAGACATTGCGTCTAGAGAAATGGATGGCGACTCTGAATCTGTGGCAGGACGATGAGCTAATGGGCTGGCTGGAAGTACTAGTAAGAAAAGAGGTTGCCTTGGAGAACCAATATCACGTTTTTCACGCCAGAATAGTTGGTGGCCTTGGAGAGGAGTTTGATTTCCGCTTGGAGATAGATTCTGGCCTCCAAGACATTGTGTATGGTGATCCTGAAGGGGGCATAGGAACCTTTAAAAGGCACAACAACTTGTTTGTGGAACGCTGTCGTGGTCTGGGACTGGAACCGTGGTCCATGGAGGCTAATTTAATGGTACACCTGATTGAGCAGGAACTGCAGCTGGAGGAGGAGTATTTTGAGTTGTGGGACGAGATCTATGGTGAGACATTTTGCCCATCAAGAGGGGAACAACCCAGTCAAGAGGACTGGTCACCAGATCGTTACAACACAGATGGTATGTACCGAAGTGATTGTGTGCAAGGGGTCTGGGGAGAACATAGTGATGGAGAATGCGTTCCTTTAAAAAATATAGAGACTGTGTCAGAGCCTAGAAGGGATGGTAAAGTCAGCCTGGGACCAAATCACCAGCTCCAAGAGCCAGAGACCCAGGGGAATGTTCCCTGGGTGGGGTCAGATAACCCATGTTTGTCCCCTGATACCCCAAGAGACTTAATCCCAGAGGAAATGCTAGCAGAGCACAGTTTCTCCAAACAGGTCTCACCTGAGGACTACCATCCAGCACAAATCCTGGCAGAAACCCCAGTAACTGCTCAACAGGTAGGGCCAGATGAACTAAGTCTGCCCTCAGAAGTTCTAGGCAATGTGCATGGGCCAGAACTGCTAATGGAGCCAGGGGCTCAGGATAGCCACCCAAGAGACTGTGGGGAGGGCTATGTAATGCACTCTGGGGAAAAGGCCGTAGAGGTCAGGTTGGGTGGGAAGGATAAGATTCCCCAGCCTACAACAGATAACCAAAATCTGTACTCTGACACCCCAGGAGAGTTGCTACAAAATGTGCTAGTGAAGCACAGAGCCCAGGAGGGCTATTTAATGGACTGTGGGGAGGGAAAGGAACTGGTTCCTAGCTACAGGGAACCAGACCTCACACCGGAGGAGGCAGTGGCACCAGGGCTAGGCATAGCCGTGCCTGCCTGGGAGAAAGAGCCATGGGTGCATTGCGGCACCCCAAAGGATTGTGGATGTAGTGAGGACTTGCCTGAGATGACCAGTGCCCAGGAGTCCACAAAGGATGAGGCCCAAGTTGCCAAGGAAAAGATAGCAGAAGAAGAGGGTCAGCTGAGCGCCCCAAAGCACAGCCTGGGTGGGAACAGCGTAGTTCTCCAGGCTGCAACACAGACAGACCCAGGGGAAGAAAACCAGGAGGGTCTTTCCAAAGATACAGAGTTCCAGGAGCCAGAGCAAACAGAGCCTCCAAATCCGGACTCCATCAGGGACGCTGGAGTCAAGCGCAGACCGGTATGTACTTTACTGCAGTTATTGTGTTATTGGGCTACCAACAATAATGATTTTGCTGAGGGAAGTACTGGACTGCCCCCTTGCAATCCCATAGGCCCAGAGACTGTTTTAGAGACCCCAGCCCAGCTGTGGGGACTGGCTGGAGGGAAAGGGGTTGCTATGGGACAGGGGTTGTTTTATGGGGCTCCCAAAAATACGGTTTTGCCTCAGAAGAATGTATGGGTGCAACCCACTGTGTCCCCAGAGACTTCCATGCTGCTGCCAAAAACAGAGAGCTGGGATCCTGGACTGTTTTGGGTGGGGGTGCAGGGCAAGAGCAATTTGCTCTATACAGTGGGAGCAAGGCCAAGGGCTGGGGGAGGTCTTTACTCTGCACCTTGGGACTGTGTGCGCACCGACATGAACTTGCCTAGCATGCAGCGGGCCTGGCCAAACCAGCAGATTCATGACTATCAGCGTAGCTGAGAAAATCTTGGATGTTCTCCGCCCGCTTGGGGAAGGATTGTCATGAATCAGCCAGTGGCCATATTGGATTTGGTGTGAACTATGCTGGGGCCATTTTGTGACTGGCAGCAGTGGCCATTTTGGGCTGGGTTATCTTCCACATGCTGTTGCCATGTGGAAGAACAAAAGGTTTGGGGCCCACTTGTTATGGATATATGGTTATTTTGTGGTCTAGGGGATAAAGTATTATAAGTTTACCCCTTAGCATATCCCCATCCCTTCCATGTTTAGGCTCATTGTAATGGGTGTCATGTGAGGGAGCTGGTGGGATGTGTTGGTTGTATGTGTGTGAAATATTGTGTGTTGTATTTGTAAATATGAATGTATGTTATTATATTAGTAGGTTATTATATTGTAGAGGGGAAGACGTTGAATACAGGCAAGCCTCCTTTTGTTCCCAAAGACCTGTTAATCCCATTAGCTAAGTATCCAGCATAGAACTAACAATGGGAAGCTCACAGCTGGAGAGCAGACAGGCAGGCGCCCAGAAACAATGGGATGGCCTGAAGGCTTCTCAGCCTTCATAGCATGGGCACAGGAGAGTAAAAGACATGCTTTGCCCTGGACATTCAAAGCCCAAATTAATTAGTTGGCCTCGCCTAGTGGGCGGACCTGGGAGGGGACTATTGGTTCACGCAAAGTTCCCCTTCATGATTGGCCAGACGTCATTTGGGGCTGGATAACGGTAGCCACTTCCCCCATTCTTGTGTGATGTGGTTAAATATGCTGTTCTAAAATAAAACATGGTTCATAATTTTCATCAAGACTTTGTGTGCAGGTGTATTATTGACCCAAGGGCATATGCTGGCAGAGGAGATCGTTTCTGACCTTCTTCCAGGGTTCCCAGCGCACACTACCTTAAGCTGGGACTTATGCTCTTGCATCCGCAAAGAAGGTCCATTGGTCTGAGTCACCCAAATCTTAGGTCTAAAACCTACAGGAGATAAGAGGACTAGGATCCTCTATACTCCATCATCATTGTAGGTTGTGACACCCTCTATCAAAAATACATAACCCGCTATCTAACATACATACCCCCATCTCAAATACATACATAACCCCCTATCTAAATTACATCCCCCCTATCTAACATACATTAAATCATATATAGACCCTAAATGTAACCTAAAATAGAATAATTAAGACCACTTACCTTTGCAGATCTCCCTTCAGATGGCCCCGCTAGGAAAAAAAAATGAAAAACATATTAGTACAAAACACTACATAGCAAAAATAAACATTCTAAATATTCAACTCACCTTTCCAGCAAGTCCCCATTCTTCTTTTTTTATTCTCTGGCGTGGCCCTGTTAAAAATAAACATTACATTACTACACAAGAATACACACACAATATAAAATATAATAAACATAATATACATTCAACTTACCCTGGCGTGATGTCCCCGTGCTCCTCCTCTTCTGCCCCGGCTGGGCCCTGCAAGAATCTGCACTCTAAGGGAAAAAAAAACCTAACGGAGCTTTTGCCTTTAGACAATCACAATGGGATACACCCCCATGGGGTGATTGGCTGAAGGCATCTGCACCTTCTGATTGGCTGTTTTCACTGTCAATCAGATGGCAGCCAATGAGAAGACACAGATGCCTTCAGTCAATCACCCCGTGGGGGTGTATCCCATTGTGATTGGCTGAAGGCAATAGAGCCTTCTGATTGGCTATTTTCACTGTCAGACTGCAGTCAATCATAAGGAGCAGATGCCTTCAGCCAGTCACCCCGTGGGGGTGTATCCCATTGTGATTGGCTGAAGGCAATAGAGCCTTCTGATTGGTTTTAAAAAGATTGGCATGTCCATTAGTTAATCAGAATGGGATATATGGATGTATCCCATTCTGATTGGATCACACCTTGGCACCTTCTGATTGGCTGAAATTTGATTAACAGCCTTTTCAGACAATCAGAATGTGTCATTGCCAATTTTCTTCTGGAAAAGACTCTAGAGGCCTCATTAGCGCCGGGAGCTCCTCGAGTGTGGCCCTCCATTATTATTTTATTTTTTGTTAGAGCACTGATTCTTCCAGGGCCCAGCCGGGGCAGAAAAGGAGGAGCAGAGGGACATTGCGCCGAGGTAAGTTGAATGTATATTATGTTTATTTTATTTTGTGTTTGTATTCATGTGTAGTAATGTAATGTTTATTTTTAACAGGGGCCGCGCCGGAGAAGAAAATAAGAAGGACGGAGACATGCTGGAAAGGTGAGTAGAATATTTAGAATGTTTATTTTTGCAATGTAGTGTTTTGTACTAATTTGTTTTGGGGATGTATTTTAGATAGGGGGTATATATGTATGTTAGAAAGGGGGTATGTATGTTAGATAGGGGGTATGTATTTTAGATGGAGGGTATTGTATTTAGATAGAGGAGATTGTATTTTATTTGTATTGTTTTGTATTGCAATGTGACGTATATATTTTGTATGTATTTCCTTTTCAGGTGTGTAATTTTTTTTATTTTCTGTATTGTAATGTAGCTTTTTTATGTTTTGTAATGTAGCTTTTTTTTCTGTAATGTAGCTTTTTTATTTTCTGTGAGGTAGGTTTTATTATTTTCTGTAATTAGTGGGGTGGTGGTTTAATAGGGGTAGGTAGTGTAGTGTAGGTACTGTAGGTGTTAATAAGTTAGTGTAGAGGGGGGTTAGTTAGTTAGGTGTAATGGTTTATTGGGGGCATAGTGCAGTGTAGTGTTTGTACTTAGTGTTATGAGGGTCCTAGAGGACCCTCATGACACTTATGGGGTTAATGTTATGGTTCTAACTGCCCCAGGAGGGTCTTTATATATATACGGGGTTAAATAGGCTTAGATGGGCTAAAATATCCCCAGTTAGGGTTAAATATGCCCAGTTAGGGTTAGATACATACTGTTAGGGTTAAATGTGTACTGTTAGGATTAAATAGGGCCAGGTTTGGGTTTATAGGATATAGTTAGGGTAATAGTGTAGTGCTTACACTTTGTGTTATGAGGGTCCTGGATGACCCTCATGGCACTTATTGTGTTATTACATGGGTTAATTAGTGTTCTATAGGGGTCTATATAGACCCATATTGGACTGATGGGGTTAATTAGTGGCTTATGGGGTTCTGTATTGACCACCATAGGTGACAGGGTTAATTAAGGGATTATGGGAGTCTGTATTTACCCCCATGAGTGACAGGGTAATTAAGGTCTTATGGGGGTCTTCATTGATCCCCATGAGTGACAGGGTTAATTAAGGGTTTATGTGGGGTCTGTATTGGCCCCCATGAGTGACAGGGTTAATAAAGGGATTATGGGGGTCTGTATATATCCCCATGAGTGACAGGGTTAATTAAGGGTTATGGGGGTCTGTATTGAACCCCATGAGTGACAGCGTTAATTAAGGGATTATGGGGGTCTATATTGACCCCCATGAGTTACAGGATTAGTCAAGGGATTATCTGGTCTGTATTGACCCCCATGAGTGACAGGGTTAATTATGGGCTCATGGGGCTCTGTATAGAGCCCCATGAGTTATAGGGTTAATTTTTATTTAGCACAGGTCCTTTAAGGACCTTTACGGTCTGACGAGCGTGACCAAAATACATCACACTCTTGAGGTATAGCAAAGTGAGGGTCAAAGTATACGTGTCATTTTATATATTCACTGTACTAGTAATCAAAGTGACCTGCACCAGGTGTTGGTGCAGTTTTCACTCCCCTCCCTATTTTTTTTTTTCAAATCATGTATTTTTTTGTGAAACAGAATAAAATTTGTAATAATAAACCATGAATTGATAAGAACACTACCAAAACATGTCCTCCTTATCCAAACCTTTATTCATGTTTCCTACCTTCTGAACTTAAGGCAGTACTTCTGGCTTATCAACATCCCTCTGATACCAATCCTGCATTTGCATACAGAGTTTAAAGTAGGACTGAAATGTATATCCTGAACAAAAAATATTAAAATGAGGAAATTGACTTATTATTTTGATCTTTGACTAAAAGTTATTTCTGTTTGTCAGGTGATTTTCATGGCAAAAATATCCTTGACAAATTTATCTGACTCAAATGTAAAATAGATTTACATTATTGGTAATGTGAAATAAAAAAATATAGGATGTTGAGATCTTAAAAATGCAAAAACAAAAAACGAACACTGAGGGGGAAAAATCCCTCCTGATCTTGAAAATAGTGGTTGACAATATCCTACCTACTGCCATTTGCAAGTTTTATTTAAGCGTATATATCCAACCCCTTTGTTTCAAGAATATATTCAACTTGTTCCTAAAGTTATTTCTTGATCTGTCACAACCTCCTTTAGTAGTGACTGGCCTTAATATTAAGAAACCCTTTCTGCCTTTAAGAAAGTTAAGACAAGTCTTCTTGGCAAGTTCACCTCACAGAACATTATACTGACTCTTTATATATTTACTAGCGACTTACTTATCAAAAAATGACGGCAATAAAATTTGAAGCCATGGCAATGCTGTTTGCCATACAATGTAAGGCTCTCATTGAAACCTTCGGCTCTCATTGCGAGCCCTGCGCTGAGCGCCTTTGGCAATCATTGCAAGCCTTTCCCCTCTTGTACTTCAAGTTTCCTGCTTTGCAACGATCACCTTCGGTGCACATCACGAAGACAGATATATAAGTAGAGTGTAAAATATGAAAAAAATTTAGTACAGTGAATTAATAAATTAATATGAATTAATAAATTAATACACTTTACCTATTTATTTTTAATATGCAGCAAGCAATATCCAGAAGAGTTAACAATCTCTAAGGATTTTCCTGAATCTGAAAATGTACAGTTAGACTGTTGATCACCTGAGGAGAAAGTGTCAGCAATGTGCTAAGTGTGTAGTGTAAATAAGCTGCGTGCCCGAGGCCAAATCGTTTGTTTGGGCAGGTAAAGCTCTATTTTAGAATCGTAATGTTATTAGTTGCAAGTTAGTGTTGTAAAATGGAGTCTTTTTTCTATGTGTTACTTGTCTTGCACGCATTTTCCATCCGTTGTAATGGTATATTTAGTATCTCCTACGTTCCTGGCTAACTTGTATGTGCTTTTGAGTGCGCAAACTCAGCAATTTCTGGTAATATTCTTTTGAAACCTAACTCCCAGGTGTCCTAGAGTTCCCCCGTGCTGTGTTTGAGTGTGTTTTTATTTATTTACTTGTTTTTCTTTTTTTTCGTGTTTTTCAATATCCGTGATTCATATTTTTTGTAATTTTTTATTTTTGAAAGGTCGTTTTTTCTTGCCCCCAAGATTCTGAGGTTGCTCCTGGCTAACTCGTCACCTGGCAGTGATTTGCAAGCTTCAGTCTCCTTTAGCCTCGATTAATTTTTTTTCGTCCGCCATTTGTTTTCTCGCTTAGCATATTTACGAGTGCAGAAACTCAGCAAATTCAGCTTAAATTCACATGCAACCTCACTCCCGGGCGTCCTGGAGTTCCCCATGCTGTGTGTGAGCTTTTTTTTAATTTTATTTTTTTGTCTTGTTTTTTGATTTCTGGGGTTTGGTCGTTAAAGTCGTATATAGAATAACAAACCAACCAGTTTTGAACCGGCATCATTAAAATAAAAATAGGAAACTTTATTACAATTTTTTGGCATTCCTCTTCAGGGAAATTTCCTTGCACCTTAGGGGAGGTATGATAATATTACTACTTCTGTACATTTCTTTTTTGATGTTGCTAGTTTAAAAAATTATTAAAATAAAGTGAAAATAAATAAAGGTGCCTCATTATCCACTCATTAAAATTAAACATTATCAGATTAAAGGATTATTTGCCACTGATGATATACTGTAATTTATATGATGAAATAAAATTGATAAAATGTTCAATGACAAAGCATACAAGAGTAGTGATGTCGCGAACATAACATTTTCGGTTCGCGAACCGCGAACGCGAACCGCCGCAAATGTTCGCGAACCGGCGAACCCGGCGAACCGCCATAGACTTCAATGGGCAGGCGGATTTTAAAACCCACAGGGACTCTTTCTGGCCACAATAGTGATGGAAAATTTGTTTTAATGGGACTAACACCAGGACTGTGGCATGCCGGAGGGGGATCCATGTCAAAACTCCCACGGAAAATTACATAGTTGATGCAGAGTCTAGTTTTAATCCATAAAGGGCATAAATAACCTAACATCCCCCTCCATCATCATCCTCCCCTGTATCTCTTTACCCCCTCCCTCATCATCCTCCCCTGTGTCTCTTTCCCCCCTTCCTCAACACCCTCCCCTGTGTCTCATCCCCCCTCCCTCATCATCCTCCCACCTCCCTCATCATCCTCCCCTGTATCTCTTTACCCCCTCCCTCATTATCCTCCCCTGTGTCTCTTCCCCCCTCCATCATCATCCTCCCCTGTGTCTCTTTCCCCCCTCGCTCATCATCCTCCCCTGTGTCTCTTTTCCCCCTCCCTCATCATCTTCCCCTGTGTCTCTTCACCCCTCCCTCATCATCCTCCCTTGTGTCTCTTTCCCCCCCTTCCTCATCACCCTCCCCTGTATCTCTTTACCCCCTCCCTCATCATCCTCCCCTGTGTATGTTTCCCCCCTCCCTCATCATCCTCCCCTGTGTCTCTTCCCCCCTCCCTCATTATCCTCCCCCCTCCCTTGATGATAAGGGGGGGAAGAGACACAGGGATAAGTGTGAGGGGTGTTAGGGTAAGGGGTGTTAGGGATAAGGGTGAGGGGGTTAGGTGTTAGGGTGAGGGATGTTAGGGCTAAGTGTGAGGGGTGTTAGGGTGAGAGGTGTTAGGGATAAGTGTAAGGGGTGTTAGGGTGAGGCATGTTAGGAATAAGTGTGAGGGGTGTTAGGTCTTAGGGATAAGTGTGAGAATGTTAGGGTTAAGTGTTAGGTTGATGGGTGTTATGGATAAGTGTGATGGGTGTTAGGGTAAGGGATGTTAGGGTTAGGTGTTAGGGTAAGGGCTGTTAGGGATAAGTGTAAGGGGGTATTAGGGTTAGGTGTTAGGTTGATGGGTGTTATGGATAAGTGTGAGGGGTGTTAGGGTTAGGTGTTAGGGTGAGGGGTGTTAGGGATAAGCGTAAGGGGTGTTAGCGTTAGGTGGTAGGGTGAGGGATGTTAGGGTTAGGTGTTAGGGATAAGTGTGAGGGGTGTTATGGTTAGGGTAAGGGGTGTTAGGGATAAGTGTGAGAGGTGTTATTGTTAGGTGTTAGGGTGAAGTATGTTAGGGATAAGTGTGATGGGTGTTAGGGTAAGGGATGTTAGGGTTAGGTGTTAGGGTAAGGGCTGTTAGGGATAAGTGTAAGGGGGTATTAGGGTTAGGTGTTAGGGTGAGGGGTGTTAGGGTTAGGTGTTAGGGTGAGGGGTGTTAGGGATAGGTGTAAGGGGTGTTAGGGTTAGGGTGAGGGATGTTAGGGTTAGGTGTTAGGGATAAGTGTTAGGGGTGTTAGGGTTTGGGTAAGGGGTGTTAGGGATAAGTGTGAGGGGTGTTAGGGTTAGGGTTAGGGGTGTTAGGGATAAGTGTGAGGGGTGTTAGGGTTAGGGTGAGGGGTGTTAGGGATAAGTGTGAGGGGTGTTAGGTTTAGGTGTTAGGGTGAGGGGTGTTAGAGATAAGTGTAAGGGGTGTTAGGGTTAGGTGGTAGGGTGAGGGATGTTAGGGTTAGGTGTTAGGAATAAGTGTGAGGGGTGTTAGGGTTAGGGTAAGGGGTGTTAGGGATAAGTGTGAGGAGTGTTAGGGTTAGAGTGAGGGATGTTAGGGTTAGGTGTTAGGGATAAGTGTGAGGGGTGTTATGGTTAGGGTAAGGGGTGTTAGGGATAAGTGTGAGGGGTGTTAGGGTAAGGGGTGTTAGAGATAAGTGTGATGGGTGTTAGGGTAAGGGATGTTAGGGTTAAGTGTTAGGGTAAAAGCTGTTAGGGATAAGTGTAAGGGGGTATTAGGGTGAGGGGTGTTAGAGATAAGTGTAAGGGGTGTTAGGGTTAGGTGGTAGGGTGAGGGATGTTAGGGTTAGGTGTTAGGGATAAGTGTAAGGGGTGTTAGGGTTAGGGTAAGGGGTGTTAGGGATTAGTGTGAGGGGTGTTAGGGTTAGGGTGAGGGGTGTTAGGGATAAGTGTGAGGGGTGTTATTGTTAGGTGTTAGGGTGAGGGGTGTTAGGGATAAGTGTAAGGGGTGTTAGGGTTAGGTGTTAGGGTAAGGACTGTTAGAGATAAGTGTAAAGGGGTATTATAGTTAGGTTTTAGGGTGAGGGGTGTTAGGGATAGGTGTAAGGGGTGTTAGGGTTAGGGTGAGGGATGTTAGGGTTAGGTGTTAGGGATAAGTTTGAGGGGTGTTAGGGTTAGGGTAAGGGGTGTTAGGGATAAGTGTGAAGGGTGTTAGGGTTAGGGTAAGGGGTGTTAGGGATAAGTGTGAGGGGTGTTAGGGTTAGGGTGAAGGGTGTTAGGGATAAGTGTGAGGGGTGTTAGGGTTAGGGTGAGGGATGTTAGGGTTAGGTGTTAGGGATAAGTGTGAGGGGTGTTAGGGTAAGGGGTGTTAGGGATAAGTGTGATAGGTGTTAGGGTTAGGGTGAGGGGTGTTAGGGATAAGTGTGAGGGGTGTTATTGTTAGGTGTTAGGGTGAGGGGTGTTAGGGATAAGTGTAAGGGGTGTTAGGGTTAGGTGTTAGGGTAAGGGCTGTTAGAGATAAGTGTAAAGGGGTATTATAGTTAGGTATTAGGGTGAGGGGTGTTAGGGACAGGTGTAAGGGGTGTTAGGGTTAGGGTGAGGGATCTTAGGGTTAGGTGTTAGGGATAAGTGTGAGGGGTGTTAGGGTTAGGGTAAGGGGTGTTAGGGATAAGTGTGAAGGGTGTTAGGGTTAGGGTAAGGGGTGTTAGGGATAAGTGTGAGGGGTGTTAGGGTTAGGGTGAGGGGTGTGAGGGATAAGTGTGAGGGGTGTTAGGGTTAGGTGTTAGGGTGAAGGGTGTTAGGGATAAGTGTAAGGGGTGTTAGGGTTAGGTGGTAGGGTGAGGGATGTTAGGGTTAGGTGTTAGGAATAAGTGTGAGGGGTGTTAGGGTTAGGGTAAGGGGTGTTAGGGATAAGTGTGAGGGGTGTTAGGGTTAGGGTGAGGGATGTTAGGGTTAGGTGTTAGGGATAAGTGTGAGGGGTATTAGGGTAAGGGGTGTTAGGGATAAGTGTGATGGGTGTTTGGGTTAGGGTAAGGGGTGTTAGGCATAAGTGTGAGGAGTGTTAGAGTGAGGGGTGTTAGGGATAAGTGTGAGGGGTGTTATGTTTAGGTGTTAGGGTGAGGGGTGTTAGGGATAATTGTAAGGGGTGTTAGGTTTAGGTGTTAGGGTGAGGGATGTTAGGGTTAGGTGTTAGGGATAAGTGTGAGGGGTGTTAGGGTTAGGGTGAGGGGTGTTAGGGATAAGTGTGAGGGATGTTAGGGTTAGGTGTTAGGGTGAGGGATGTTAGGGTTAGGTGTTAGGGATAAGTGTGAGGGGTGTTAGGGTTAGGGTGAGGGGTGTTAGGCATAAGTGTGAGGGGTGTTAGGGTTAGGGTGAGGGGTGTTAGGGATAAGTGTGAAGGGTGTTATTGTTAAGTGTTAGAGTGAGGGGTGTTAGGGATAAGTGTAAGTGCAATTAATTATAATGCCTGTCATCGCTTTCCCCGTCATTTACAGTGCAGTAATGATTTTATATTTGCATTTACAGTGCTACGGACAGGGGTTAAACCCCCTTGTTAGTCCTATCTGGTACTCGTAGGATTTTCTCCTACATTTGCTGTTTACGGCTGTGCTTGGGGAATAGTAGCAAGTGAACAGCGATTTGCGATTTTATCGATTGGAACGCTTGCAGACGTGAAAGATCAAAGGCTTCGGAGGTTGTAAGTTCCAGGTTTAACAAACGCAATTTTTTCAAGCCTGTAACCCGTAAAGTGTTTTTAGCTCGCAAAAAAACGGCAATTACATAGTTACATAGTAATTGAGGTTGCAGATAAGTTGTTAATTTATCCAGAGGAAGGCAAACAGAAAAAAAAATAGGGAAAACTTTGCAAATTGTCTCAAAAGGGGAAAACAATTGAATTCCTTCCTGACCCCAGATACAGGCGATCGGATAACCCTGAAAAACATTTTTATTGAACAATATATCCAATCCCTTTTTAAAGTTATCTATTGAATCTGCTGTCACCAACTTCCTTGGTAGAGAATTAATCAGATAACTACCCTTACTAGAAGAACGCTTTTCTTTCTTTAAGGTGGAATATTTTTACTTCTAACCTCAAAGGATGTTCTTGTGTCAATTGAAAAGCTCTTGGCATAAAAAGCTCCCTTGACAAATCTTTATACTGACCCTTAATGTATTTATATAGGTTAATCCTATCCCCTATTAGACACCTTTTTTCTATAGAAAGTATGTTTAATTTGGTTAGTCTTTCTTCATAACTTAGGCCCTCCATTGCCCTTATTAGTTTTGTTGCCCTTCTCTGTACTTTTTCATGTTCTAAAATGTCCTTTTTATGAAGTGGTGCCAAAAACTGTACTCCATATTCCAAATGAGGGCGTACTAGGGATTTGTATAGTGGTAGAATTATATTTGCTTCCCTTACTTCTATACCCTTCTTAATACATGCTTATATATTTTTTTTCAATCCCAGATGTATAACCTTACATTTATTTGTATAGCAAATTAACTTATGGGCTCACTTACCGGTTCCAGTAATTTACAATTGCTCAATTGAATCAGGCTCTTGGTATTATCAGTTAGATTAGCACATTTAGTGCTCAGGCACCAGAGACATTCCCTGGTGCAACAGCAGCTAGCAATCATGTCTCAAGTTCTGTAAAAGACAAATCTATCCCTCAACAAACTTTACACAACTATTCACTTCAAAACTGAGCAACTCATTACATTGCTAGCACTCACTAACATATTATAATTGTCAAACTGCTTTTTGTTGTCAACCTTGCTCGCCTTGCTTCGCGAGATGAGCTTATGAGGCTTTGAAGCCTTTCAAACTCAGAGGACTTAGGCAATGAGTGCCTTCGGCGCTCATTGCCCTAAAAGCCTCAAGAAGCGAGGCGAGCAGTTGAGGCGAGCCTTGAAAAGTGAGGCTAGCAAATGAGGCGTGGAAACACGCGGGATAGACTGAAATGAGCGCCAGAGACACTCTTGCGAGCCTCGCAAAGCGAGGTGAGCAGTTGAAGCACGCAGAATTTAGGTTGCAAGCAGTTGAGGAATGCGGGACTTAGCTTCGTATTTTTCCGAGGTTGGATTTTATTGAAAAAGACCAAAAACGCAAAAATAATTAAACAATAAATTAAAACAACTCACAGGTAGCACAGGGGGAGAGCCAGGAAGCTTGGGAGTGAGGTCCAGTTGCAAGCAATTTTTCGCCACTTGAAAATCGGCTAAGCAAGAAAAAAATGGCAGACGAAAAACGCTAAATAAATCTGAAACTAGATGAAAATGAGGCTGAGCAAAGCCTGGCACGTGGAACTTAGAAAATACACAACAGCAAAGACAGTAACACTTACACGAACAACGCAAGGGACGCGGGCCTTAGAAAATACACAATTGCAAAGACACTAACACTTACACCAACAATGCCAGGCACGCAGGACTTTGAAAATAAAACAAACAACAGTCAGCGCACGTCACACAAACATTCAGCAGACACACAGAGGAGAAAGACACAGGGAAGGGACAAGGTGGAGATGCTGGAAAGAGACACATGGCATTCCCAAGCACAAAACTTGAACCCTGCAATGATCTCCACAACGAGTGGCCCGTACAGTAGGCGGGAGGAAAGGTTCGCGATGAGTGCTGAAGGTGCTCAGAGAAGCAAAAGCGTCGCAGTTTGTGGCAAACAGCATTGCCTGGCTTATAATTTTATTGCCGTCCTTTTTGACGGGCAAGTCGCTAGTATACTATAATCTAGAACAGAAGCTCAAATGAAAGGATGCAGGTAAACAGATAGCATATCAGTAGTGTATAATTAATCTGAAGCTGCCACTGGAAACAAGCACATATTAATGACAGCTTGGGGTGAGATATTGAGAAAGCAGAAGATGACAATCAGTGTGATGGCGTATTCCTTAACATTGCCTCCATTTGTCTAATTATGTATCCAACTAGGCTGGGAATGCTCAGATTTATTTTTTAGGCAATAAGTTCACATAACATATATATTAGACCTGTTCCCTACAGATACAAATTACTTTGGAAGAAGTTCCCAACTGAATAGCCACATAAACAAATATACAACTACAGCTAAAATACTGCTCTCCTTAGCAAACTGCTAGAAGACTGCCATTGGCAATCAATAATTTCACATCTCAAATATCTCTGGCAATCAAATTCTGTATAGTAAAAAGATATGAGACGTCACTCCAAAGCCTTCTTCATGATTCTAGGGAATCCTAGGGAATCCTGCAGAAGGAACTGGAAACCCATTCTCTGCCATGAAAACCAAGTGGATCAGCATGACCATGGACATAAAGATGGGCTTGGTGTTTTATGGTCCATAAGATGATGGAGAGTCGGACATGACTGAACAACAACAACTATGCATATCTTTGTTGCTAATGTATTATTATTGTATGTTTATGTTGTAATAGCTTATCCAGACTTGCCATAGCTTTCCTTCCCAGAAGCTTTTCTTCCCAGAAGGAGCATTTTAATTTCATGGCTGTGGTCACAATTTGTATAGATCTTGGTGCTCAGGAAACAATTAAGTCTGTCACTGCCTCAACTTCTTCCCCATCTATTTGCCAGGAACTGAGATTGCTGTTAGCCATTATCATCATCTTTTTTAACATTGAGCCCTCACTTACACTCTTCTTTTACCCTCATCAATAGGTCCTTTAGTTCCTCCTCACTTTTAGTCATTAGAGTAGTATGATCTGCACATCTTAGATTCATGATATTTCTCCAAGCTATATTTATTCCTGCTTTAGATTCAACCAGCATTGTCTAATACATGATGTATTTTGAATAAATAAGGTGACAACATACAAGCCTGTTGCACTTCTTTCCAGAACTTGAACTATTCGGAAATTCCATATTCAGTTCTGACTGTGGCTAATCGGTCCACATACAGAATCCTCAATTGCCCCATGTTGTGGGGATACACAAAGTCAAAGAATTTAGAATAGTCTATGGGACTCACTTGCTTTCTGTATTATTCAGCTTGAACTTGATGGACTAAAGGTATTTTTCAACCTCAAGTACTATGTAACTATACTATGTAACTTTGGCAATTTGATATATGTTGACTTGGCCCCTGTGAAACCTAGTCCATCTATTGATGGAGTAGAGCTTGCAGGATTGTAAGCATTACCTTGCTGACATGTGAAATGAGTGCAACTTTTTGGAGCACCATTGGCACAGCCTTTTTTGTGATTTGGATATAGACTGACTTTCTACTAGCTACTGCTGAGTTTTCCAAATTTATTGGCATAATGCAAGCAAGAATTTCACAGCATCATGTTGTAGGATTATGAACAGTTCAGCTGGGGTTCTATCAACTTTTGCAGCATTATTATCAGCAAGGCTTTCTCACTTCACTCTAAAAAATGTCTGGTTTAGCTCATTGGGCATAAACTTGTGAGTTTATCCCTTCCATTTGTATCTTTTATCACACCTACTTTGACATTAAATGTTTGTTTGGAATCCTGAATTTTACTGAAGTGATCTCTTGACTTTGCTAATTTGTTATCTTCTTCCAGGTGGCATGTCCTTCGCGTGCTGGAGAACAGCTCACTGTCATCACGACACCAAGAACTTCGCTTTGATGGCGCTCTGCTCTTCAGTCTGCTTCCCATATTTACTGGACCTGCTTGCTGGAGGCTTACAAGGCCAAGGTAAGGGGCTGACAGTGTGCCATGTGGGAGACTAGGAGCATACTGTATGTAATGTCACTGTCATTATGTGCATGTGTCACTATGGACCGTTTTGCATTTCATGTTTATCACTACATATCACTGTCATTATTTGCATGTGTGATAAACATGCAATGGAACATGCTCTTGTTGACAATGCCTGGCTCATATGGCACACTGTCAGATCCTTACCTTGCCAAGCAGGTCTTGTAAATATGAGATGGGGCGCTTGCGCATGAGAATCCTCTGTGGCAGATGGCAATCAGGCTGGAGAGCAGAGCATCATCAGGGTGCAGTTCTTGCCGGGTGCCCTTCTTCCATCTTTTTATATCGCTCATTATATTACATTGTTTCTTCTTGCTATGCTCTGGAACTCTGCATAACTATATATGATAAAAGCAATGGTCAATATTGTATATAGTATTTTGAATATAAAAAAATATATTTTTCATTTTGTACACCATTATTATTTGCAGTTTTCTTTATAGGTTGCTTACTGCAGATCTGGGTCATCTGGGTGTGTCCTTATAAACTAATGAACATTGCACTAGTCCTAATGAGAGAACTGCAAGTTGCAGTTGCCGCACACCCATTGTGCAGATAGATACTTCTGCTCTGCATTTACAGTTTTCTGCCACCTCAGGAAGTAGTATGAGCCTGGTATATTGGATGAATTAATTGGTAGATAGAGAGTGATCATGGATGGTGGAGTAAAGGGTGAAGGTTAGCTTTAAAGCTAGTGACTCTTGGATGTCATGAAGGCTCCTGATAGGACTTCTTCTATGCTGGGGTAGTAGTGTAGTAGTGAATCAGTTTATTTTTGATGATTGAAGAGCTTGAACAAAATTAGGGGCGATACATACGGTACCATATCCCTGGTGTCTAGTGGGAAGATAGATATCACAACAAGCATACCTGCTGCAATCTCTCTCCCTCCCCAGCACTACAAAGTGCTTCCTCCTAATCGCCTGTCCCTTCTATCACACTTTTGCCTACCATAAGCTCAATTATGTTGTTTTTTATATATATATATATATATATATATATATATATATATATATATATATATATTCATTCATTCAACAGTAAACATGCATTCAGGGTATGAGTGTGTCTGTTCTGAAGTATAGGGGTATAGTCTAAAGGGAGGCGTTGAGTGGCATAGAACTTTATTAGATTATCTATGACAAAGGCAAGATATATAGTAGAGGGGATCAGAATGGTCGAACAATATATATATACTAGCGACTTGCCCGTCAAAAAATGACGGTCAATAAAAGAAAGTGTTGAAATGCTGTTTGCCACACAATGTGAGTGTACTGTGTGCCTCAACTATATAGACCCCTCTAAGACACTAATGAACGCATGTAATAACACTATAAGTGCCATGAGGGTCATCCAGCACCCTCATGACCCAAAGTGTAAGCACTACACCATTTTAACCCGTTCACTTATGGGGGTCTATCCAGACTCTCATAAGCCTCTATTTAACCCCATCAGTCCCATAAGGGTATATTATGACCATTATCGGCCTGTTAAAACCCAACATTAACCACATAAGTGCCATGAAGGTCCTCAAGGACCATCATGAAACTAAGTATAAACACTACACTGCACTATACCCCCCCAATAAAACATTAAATATCAACTAAACACCCTCTACACTAACCTATTAACACCTACACTACCTACCCCCTAATAACCGCCTCCCCACCACTGTAATTACAGAAATCAAAAAAACTAAAGTCATCAAAAATCTACATTACATAAAATAAAAAATAAAAAAAACTAATTACAACCCCCCCCCCCCACTACAGAAAAAAAAAAATTACACACCTGAAAAGGAAATACATATAATACATACAATACAATACAAGTGGATTTTTCTTTACAGATAAAGGCAGATAAATTGCAGAGTGCACTAATTGTGCCCAGGTGAGAAGGCAGAAGTTAGTATAAACGGGGAAGGGGCGAACATGTGTACTTGCGAACATTTTCAGTATCAGGTTCAGTTCTAGTGAAGTGTAGGAGTTTAAATAGGGGTGGGGACTTCAAAGAAAAGGGAGGGCAGATTTATAATACAAAGGAGGAAAACTTTATACAAATATATTATTTTATATTCTTTATTTTTCCCACTGAAATATTGTAGACAATAATAATAATTATGAGTCAGTCCAGTGGCAACCTCACTCAGTGTATATCCTGTCATATGTATGCAATACTGGAACAGATGATCCAGGGTCCATACCTCTGTGACAGGTGTGAGCATGTTGCCTCTCTGGAAGCTCAAATTGGAGATCTGGAGCGGAGAATTGCAGCACTCCGTGATATTGCTCCACTGGAAGGGGGGTTGGTGCTCACTGAGCACAGTTTAGCTGGGCCTAGCATAGAGGGCGGAGCTGGGGCTAGTGAGGATGTCCAGGGATGTAGCTGGGTTACAGTTACAAGGGGAAGCAGGGGGAACAGGAGGAGGCAGGCCAGTTCTGAGTTGGCAAACACCAACAGATTTGCCAGATTGAGTGAAACTGTTGGGGATGTCCATTCAAGAATGGCAATGCCAGATAAATCTGTTCCCTCTAACAGCCGGGAGAAGAGCTCTACTGGAGGAGTGGGAGGGCAGCATAGGCAGAGCAACAGACAGGTTTTGGTTGTAGGGGATTCTATTATTAGGAAGGTAGACAGGGTGATTTGTCACCCAGATCCCAGCAATCGAACAGTTTGCTGTCTCCCGGGTGCTCGGGTTCGTCATGTTGTGGATCGGGTAGACAAATTATTGGGAGGGGCTGGAAATGAACCGGCAGTCTTGGTACATATTGGTACCAATGACAAAGTTAGTGGAAGATGGAGTGTCCTAAAGAATGATTTTAGAGAACTAGGTAATAAGCTGAAGGCAAGGACCTCCAAGGTAGTATTTTCTGAGATACTACCAGTGCCATGTGCTAGCCCAGGGAGGCAGAAGGAGCTTAAGGAGGTTAATGCGTGGCTAAAGATGTGGTGCACTAAGGAGGGGTTTGGGCTTTTAGAGCACTGGGCTGACTTCTCACTTCGGTACAATCTCTACAGTAGGGATGGATTGCACCTTAATAATGAGGGAGCTTTTGTACTAGGGGATAGGATGGTAGAAAGGCTGGAGGAGTTTTTAAAGTAGTAGTTGTGGGGGAGGGACTAGATATAAGTAATGGGGTAGAAAGTGTAGAGGGTATAAGGGATGAATTAACAACTCATAGGGGAGGAGATGGGGCGAGGGGTAGTATAGTCAATAGGTAGGTAGTACTAAGTAATTCAAGTACAGTGGCAGGCACTTCAGATCTACAGACTCATAACATAAGGTGTATGCTTGCTTATGCGAGAAAAATGGGAGAGTTAGAATTATTAGCAATTAATGAAAAATGGGATTTAATAGGCATTACTGAAACGTGGTGGAATGAATCTCACGACTGGACTGTTAATCTGAATGGTTATAACCTATTTAGGAAAGATAGAGGCAATGGTAAACGAGGAGGAGGGATTTGTCTGTATGTTAAGCCTGAATTTAAGGCTATAGTCAGAGAAGATATTTATGGTGGACCTAGTGATAAAGCTGAATGTTTGTGGGTAGAGTTAAATAGTGAAGCAGCAAATTCTAAAAGAATATTAGTAGGAGTATGCTATAAACCCCCAAATATAGCTGAAAGTGAGGAAATACAATTATTGTTACAGATTAAAAATGCAGCTAGGCATTGTCAAGTTCTAATAATGGGAGATGTTAATAACCCTGAAATAAACTGGATAAATGAGACCAGCAGTTCATCTGAGGGGAGCAGGTTCTTGAGTACACTCAGGGATCATTTTCTGGCCCAGGTTGTACAAGAGCCTACTAGAAATACTTAGATTTACTCATCACAAATAATATTGATATAGTATCTAATATTGGAATAGGGCAACCTTTTGTAAAGAGTGATCACAACACAGTCTCGTTTGAGATTGAATTAAAAAAAGTAAATTTTAGGGGCCAACAAAAACTCTTAATTTTAAAAGGGCAGATTTTAACGGTTTAAGGGCAGCAATACAAAGTGTAGACTGGGTCAGAGAACTGGCAGGTAAAAACACTGACCACAAGTGGACAACATTTAAATCCTTACTAAATATACATACACATCGGCATATACCGTGTGGGAATAAAAGTAAAAGGAGTAAATCCCATCCAATGTGGCTTAACAATGATTTAAAGATCAAGATACGGTGTAAAAAACAAGCAATTAAATTATACAAACAAGAGGGGACAGAGACTGCTTTACAGGAATACAAGGAAATCAACAAGGCTTTCAAAAGGGCGATTAGACTGGCTAAAATAGAAAATGAAAAATTAATTGCAAAAGAGAGTAAGACTAACCCTAAAATATTTTTTAAGTATAATAATGGGAAGAAGGCGAGGAAGGAAGCTATAGGAACATTGCAATGTGACACAGGCCGTCTGATAATTAGTGACCAAGAAAAGGCAGATGACCTAAATAGTTTATTTTCTTAGGTATACACAAGGTAGGTACCAGTGGTTGGGACACGGCAACATAATGGGGCAACACTACCTTTGCCAAATAATTGGTTAACACAGGAAGTAATCCAAAAGAGGTTTGAAAAAATAAATGTTAATAAAGCCCCGGGTCCTGATGGAATACATCCAAGGGTACTAAGGGAACTGGGTTCTGTAATAGCCAAACCATTATATTTAATGTTTCAAGATTCACTCACCACAGGGTCTCTACCAGATGACTGGAGAAAAGCTGATGTGATACCTATATTTAAATAGGGAGCAAGAGCAAATCCAGGGAATTATAGACCAGTGAGCCTCACTTCTGTAGTGGGGAAGCTTTTAGAAGGGTTACATAGTTACATAGTAGTTACATAGTTACATAGTTACATAGTAATTAAGGTTGAAAAAAGACTTTCAGTCCATCAAGTTCAACCTGTTAAGATCTCCTCTGATCTGCAATATGCGGATTAGTTATTAATTAAATTATTGATTAAATAATTATTAATAGTATAGTATTGGAGAATGAATAAAGAGTTAGTCCATCAAGTTCAACCTTTTTAGATCTCTATTGATCTTTTTAATTTGGACTATTTATTATTATTGTTAATTGTTAATTATTGTTAATAAGGGATAATATACAAGAATACGTCTATTTGAACAGGATTATAAGTAGGAGTCAACATGGATTTATGAGGGATAGGTCATGTCAAACAAATCTAATTAGTTTCTATGAGGAGGTTAGTAGGAACCTGGATCAAGGCAACTCAGTGGATGTAGTCTTTTTGGATTTTGCAAAGGCTTTTGATACAGTGCCACATGGTAGACTATTGTGCAAACTAAGTGATACAGGAGTTGCAGTAAATATCTGCTCATGGATTGAGAGCTGGCTAAAAGACAGGAAGCAAAGGGTTGTTGTAAATGGAACATATTCCGATTGGACTAATGTGGTAAGTGGGGTTCCTCAGGGTTCGGTATTAGGTCCTCTCCTTTTTAACATATTTATTAATGACTTAGAGGTAGGATTGGAGTGTGGTGTCTCCATTTTCGCTGATGACACGAAGTAGTGCAAGGTAATTAAATCAGATAGTGATGTGCTTTCCCTCCGAATGGATTTACATAAAATTGAGGAATGGGCATCTAAATGGCAGATTAGATTTATTACGAATGAATGTAAAGTTATGCATCTGGGAAGAAAAAATAGCCATGCAATTTATAATATTAATGGAGCAAATCTAGGTGTATTGAATATTGAAAGGGATTTGGGAGTGCTTGTGGACAAACACCTAGGTAACAGTGCTCAAAGCCAAACAGCAGCTGCAAAGGCAAATAAAATATTAGCATGTATTAAGAAGGGTATAGAAGCCAGGGAAGCAAATATAATTCTGGCACTCTACAAATCTCTAGTAGGCCCTCATTTGGAATATGGAGTACAATTTGGGGCACCACTTCATAAAAATGACATTTTAGAGCTGGAAAAGGTACAGAGGAGGGCAACAAAACTAATAAGGGGAATGGAGTTATGAAGAAAGACTAACCAAATTAAACTTATTTTCTCTAGAAAAAGGCGTCTAAGAGGAGATATGATTACCTTATATAAATACATCCAGGGTCAGTATAAAGATTTGTCAAGGGAGCTTTTTGTGCCAAGAGGTTTTCAACTGACAAGAGGACATCTCTTGAGGTTAGAAGTAAAAAGATTCCACCTTAAAGAAAGAAAAGGGTTCTTCACAGTAAGGGTGGTTAATCTGTGGAATTCTCTACCAGAGGAGGTGGTGACAGCGGATTCGATAGATAACTTTAAAAGGGGACTGGATTTATTTGTAATTGAAAAAGGGAATTCAGGGTTATCATGGATAATTAGAGAGGCAGTATTGATCCAGGGAGACGTCCGGTCGCCGGTGTCTGGGATCAGGAGGGAATTGATTTTTTTTAATTTTTATATACAACTAATTAATTGATAGTTAATCCGCATATTGCAGATCAGAGGAGATCTTAAAAGGTTGAACTTGATGGACTGAAAGTCTTTTTTCAACCTTAAATACTATATGTAACTATACAATATAATACATACAATATAATACATACAATATAATCCAATACAAATACATACAATACAATTAAATACAATAAAATTAAATACAATACAATACACCCCTATCTAATATACATCCCCTATCTAATATACAATACTATCTATCTAATATACATCCCCCTATCTAATATATAATAAATACTATCTATGTACTATACATCCTCCATTCTATCTAATATACAGTACATGCTATCTCTATATAGCAACCCTAATTCTAAGCTAAAATAAAATAATTAAGACCACTTACCTTTGAGCTGTTTCTGCAGATCACCAACCTAGGGTAAAAAAGATTTAAAAAATTACTACAACACATTTACATAAAATAACTAAACATTATAAACATTCTAAATATTCTACTCACCTTTCCAGCATGTCACGTCCATCTTTGCTTCTCCGGCACGGCCCCTGTTAAAGAAAAACATTACATTAGTTCACATACATAAACATAAAACCAAGTAAAATAAACACAATCTACATTGTAATTACCTCCCCGCGGTGTCTCCGACCTCCTTGTGTTCTGCCCCGGAAGCAACCGCGCTCTTTAAAAACAAAAAAAAAAAAAAAAAAAAGCACACATCCGCCCTGGCGGATGTCTCCGACACTAATGAGCTAATGAACACTCCTACGGAGTGTTCCAGAATAAAATTGGCAATAGTGGCTTCTGATTGGCTGAGAACGCTGTCTATCAAATTCAGCCGATGAGAAGACGCCAATTGTGAACCAATGAGAAAGGGATACACCCAAAATCCGACGCTGATTGGATAACGCACCTGTCAATCTTTATTTGAACCAATCCGAAGGCTTTATTGTCATCAGCGAATCACAATGGGATACACCCCCACGTACTGATTGGTCAAGACATCTGCGCCTTCCCATTGGTTGTAATACTGATTGACATTGATAATAGCCAATGAGAAGGCGCAATACCTTCACCAATCAGTACGTGGGGGTGTATTCCATTGTGATTGGCTATTGTCAGTGCAACCAATCAGAATGTGCAGATGACTCCAGCCAATCACCCTGTGGGGGTGTATTCCATTGTGATTGGCTGAAGGCATCTGCACCTTGTGATTGGTTTAAATAAAGATTTACAGGTGCATTATCCAATCAGAGTGGTATTTTAGGGTGTATCCCTTTCTGATTGTCTCACTCATTGGCGCCTCCTGATTGGGTGAATTTGATAGACAGTGATTTCAAACAATCAGAAGGCGACATTGCCTATTTTCTTCCGGAAAAGTCTCCGGGAGCCTCATTAGCGTCGGCGATGTCCGTGAGTGCGGATGTGAGTATTTTTTTTTTTTTTTTTTTTACAAGGCGTGGCAGAAGAGGAGGAGGCCGGAGACCTCGCGGGGTAGGTAAGTACAATGTAGATTATGTTTATTTTATTTTGTTTTTATGTTTATGTATGTGTATTAATGTTATGTTTTTTTTTAACAGGGGCCGCAACGGAGAATAAGGACAGGACATGCCGGAAAGGTGAGTATAATATTTAGAATGTTTAGAATGTTTAGTATTTACTGTAAACGTGTTGCACTATTTTTTTTTTCCCTAGGTGCCTTATCTGAATGGACATCTGCAAAGGTAAGTGGTCTTAATTATTTTATTTTAGCTTAGAATTAGATTATTTTATAGCATATATTGTATGTTAGCTAGCTATGTGTTTTACATAGATAGCATAGCATGTATTGTATATTAGATAGTGTTATTTATTTAGATAGATTGTGTGATGTATATTATATAGATAGGATGTATATTAGATTATAGTATTCATTTAGATAGATTGGGGGATGTATATTAGATTAGCTAGAATGTATTGTATATTAGATAGGAATGTATTGTATTGTATTGTATGTATTATATTGTATGTATTGTAATGTATTTATTGCATGTATTTCCTTTTCAGGTGTGTAATTTTTTTTTTGTACTGGGGGGGGTTGCAATGTTTTTTTGTTATTTTTCTGTAATGTAGATTTTAAATTTTTTGTGACTTTAGGCTTTTTTATTTTCTGTAATTAGAGTAGTGGGGGTTATTAGGGGGTAGGTAGGTAGTGTATGTGTTAATAGGTTAGTGTAGAGGCTGTTTAGTTGATATTTAATGTTTTATTGGGGGGGTATAGTGCAGTGTAGTGTTTATACATAGTGTCATGATGGTCCTTAAGGACCGTCATGGCACTTATGTGGTTAATGTTGGGTTGTAACAGGCCCATAATGGTCTTAATATACCCTTATGGAAATGATGGGGTTAAATAGAGGCTTATGAGAGTCTGTATGGACCACCATGAGTGACAGGGTTAATTAGCGGTTTATGGGGGTCTGTATTAACCCTCCTGAGTGACGGTGTTAATTAAGGGTTTATGGGGGTCTATATTGACCCCCATGAGTGAGGGGGTTAATTAAGTGCTTATGGGGGTCTCTATTGACCCCCATGAGTGACAGGGTGAAGGAAGGGCTTATGGGCGTGTATATTGACCCCCATGAGTGACAGGGTTAATTAGGGGTTTATGTGGGGCTGTATTCACCCTCCTGAGTGACGGGGTTTATTAAGTGCTTATGGGGGTCTGTATTGACCCCCATGAGTGACAGAGTTAATGAAGGGCTTATGGTGGTCTATATTGACCCCCATGAGTGACAGGGTTAATTAGGGGTTTATGGGGGTCTGTATTGACCCCCATGAGTGAGGGGGTTAATTAAGTGCTTTTGGGGGTCTCTATTGACACCCATGAGTGACAGGGTTAATGAAGGGCTTATGGTGGTCTATATTGACCCCCATGAGTGACAGGGTTAATTAGGGGTTTATGGGGGTCTGTATTGACCCCCATGAGTTAGGGGGATAATTAAGTGCTTATGGGGATCTGTATTGACCCCCATGAGTGACAGGGTTAATGAAGGGCTTATGAGGGTCTATATTGACCCCCATGAGTGACAGGGTTAATGAAGGGCTTATGGGGGTCTGTATTGACCCCCATGAGTGACAGTGTTAATGAAGGGCTTATGCGGGTCTGTATTGACCCCTCTGAGTGAGGGGGTTAATGAAGTGCTTCTGGGGGTCTGTATTGACCCCCATGAATGACAGGGTTAATTAGGGGTTTATGGGGTCTGTATTGACCCCCATGATTGCAAGGGTTAAAGAAGTGCTTATGGGGGTCTGTATTGAACCCATGAGTGACAGGGTTAATGAAGGGCTTATGGGGGTCTTTATTGACCCCATGAGTGACAGGGTTAATAAAGTGCTTATGGGGGTCTATATTGACCCCCCTGAGTGAGGGGGTTAATGAAGTGCTTATGGGGGTCTGTATTGACCCCCATGAGTGACACAGTTAATGAAGTGCTTATGGGGGTCTGTTTTGACCCCCATGAGTGACAGGGTTAATGAAGGGCTTATGGGGGTCAGAATTGACCCCCATGAATGACAGGGTTAATAAGGGGTTTATGGTGGTCTGTATTGACCCCCATGAGTGGCAGGGTTAATGAATGGCTTATGGGTGTCTATATTGACCCCCATGAGTGAAAGGGTTAAAGAAGTGCTTATGGGGTTCTGTATTGACCCCCATGAGTGACAGGGTTAATGAAGGGCTTATGGGGGTCTTTATTGACCCCCATGAGTGACAGGGTTAATAAAGTGCTTATGGGGGGTCTATATTGACCCCCCTGAGTGAGGGGGTTAATGAAGTGCTTATGGGGGTCTGTAGTGACCCCCATGAGTGACAGGGTTAATGAAGGGCTTATGGGGGTCTTTATTGACCGCCATGAGTGACAGGGTTAATAAAGTGCTTATGGGGGTTTAAATTGACCCCCCTGAGTGAGGGGGTTAATGAAGTGCTTATGGGGGTCTGTATTGACCCCCATGAGTGACACAGTTAATGAAGTGCTTATGGGGGTCTGTATTGACCCCCATGAATGACAGGGTTAATTAGGGGTTTATGGGGGTCTGCATTGACCCCCATGAGTGACAGGGTTAATGAATGGCTTATTGGGGTCTATATTGACCCCCATGAGAGAAAGGGTCAAAGAAGTGCTTATGGGGGTCTGTATTGACCCCCATGAGTGACAGGGTTAATAAAGTGCTTATGGGGGTCTATATTGACCCCCCTGAGTAAGGGGGTTAATGAAGTGCTTATGGGGGTCTGTATTGACCCCCATGAGTGACACAGTTAATGAAGTGCTTATGGGGGTCTGTATTGACCCCCATGAGTGACACAGTTAATGAAGTGCTTATGGGGGTCTGTTTTGACCCCCATGAGTGACAGGGTTAATGAAGGGCTTATGGGGGTCAGTATTGACCCCCATTAATGACAGGGTTAATTAGGGGTTTATGGTGGTCTGTATTGACCCCCATGAGTGGCAGGGTTAATGAATGGCTTATGGGTGTCTATATTGACCCCCATGAGTGAAAGGGTTAAAGAAGTGCTTATGGGGTTCTGTATTGACCCCCATGAGTGACAGGGTTAATGAAGGGCTTATGGGGGTCTTTATTGACCCCCATGAGTGACAGGGTTAATAAAGTGCTTATGGGGGGTCTGTATTGACCTCCCCCTGAGTGAGGGGGTTAATGAAGTGCTTATGGGGGTCTGTAGTGACCTCCATGAGCGACAGGGTTAATTTAGGGCTTATGGGGGTCTTTATTGACCCCCATGAGTGACAGGGTTAATAAAGTGCTTATGGGGGTCTAAATTGACCCTCCTGAGTGAGGGGGTTAATGAAGTGCTTATGGGGGTCTGTATTGACCCTCATGAGTGACACAGATAATGAAGTGCTTATGGGGGTCTGTATTGACCCCCATGAATGACAGGGTTAATTAGGGGTTTATGGGGGTCTGCATTGACCCCCATGAGTGACAGGGTTAATGAATGGCTTATGGGGGTCTATATTGACCCCCATGAGTGAAAGGGTTAAAGAAGTGCTTATGGGGGTCTGTATTGACCCCCATGAGTGACAGGGTTAATAAAGTGCTTATGGGGGTCTATATTGACCCCCCTGAGTAAGGGGGTTAATGAAGTGCTTATGGGGGTCTGTATTGACCCCCATGAGTGACACAGTTAATGAAGTGCTTATGGGGGTCTGTTTTGACCCCCATGAGTCACAGGGTTAATGAAGGGCTTATGGGGGTCAGTTTGACCCCCATGAGTGACAGGGTTAATGAAGGGCTTATGGGGGTCTATATTGACCCCCATGAGTGACAGGGTTAATGAAGTGCTTATCGGGGCCTGTATTGACCTTTATGAGTGACAGGGTTAATGAAGGGCTTATGGGGGTCTGTATTGACCCCCATGAGTGACAGGGTTAATGAAGGGCTTATGTGGGTCTATATTGACCCCCATGAGTGACAGGGTTAATGAAGTGCTTATGGAGGCCTGTATTGATCTTCATGAGTGACAGGGTTAATGAAGGGCTTATGGGGGTCTGTATTGACCCCCATGAGTGACAGGGTTCATGAAGGGCTTATGGGGGTCTATATATACCCACATGAGTGACAGGGTTAATTAGGGGTTTTTGGGGGTCTGTATTGACCCCCATAAGTGACAGGGTTACTGAAGGACTTATGGGGTCTATATTGACCCCAATGAGTGACAGGGTGATAGTGTATATTTGTATTTTTATAACGGGTCCTTTAAGGACCTTTACAGTCATTTAAGGACCCGTAATGCGGGAATTGTGAATTTTCATTGCGGTGTGGGTCCCCGATCTGCGATGGTTAATGTGGGGTTAATGCAGGTCTCCAAGCTTATCTGGGATCCTGTGGTTTTTTTGCGGGTTTCCGAGCTTATCTCGGATCCCTTCTTGGGTAAGTTGTAGGTGGCTGGGCGGTCCTGGGTCTTTGAGCCTCGTTTTAATTTTTTCGGCGGCCATTTTTTCTCTCGCTTAAGGGATTTTCGTGTGTCTGAACTCAGGAATTTGGTCTTAAATGGAGGTGTAACTTCACTTTCAGAGGTCCTGGGTGCCCCACCCCCTTTGCTATGGATAAGCTTTTTATGTATTTTTTGTGAGTATTTGTTGTGTTTTGACTGTTTTTAGGTGCGCGTTATGGTCGTATTTTTCGTGCGTGATGGTGTTTGTTCCATTAAGGTTGGTTTCAAGGTCGCGTGTGTGTGTGTTTGTGTGGCAGGGCAGTCCTGGGCTTTAAGCCTCATTTTCGTTTTTTACGGAGACCATTTTTTCTCTCACTTAGGGAATTTCCTTTTGTCTGAACTCTGGAATTTGGACTTAAATGGAGGTGTAACTTCACTTTCAGAGGTCCTGGGTGCCCCCCCTTGCTATGGGTAAGCTTTTTATGTATATTTTGTGAGTATTTGGTGTGTTTTGACTGTTTTTAGGTGCGCACGGTTCCGCTGTTATGGTCGTATTTTTCATGCGTGTGGGTGTTTGTTACGTTAAGGTTGCTTCTGAGGTCGTTTTTTTTTCTAAATTATGCGTGTGTGTGTTTTTAATTGCGTGTGAGGCGCCTTTGAGCATCTACCTCCGCAAATGCGGCCACTCACTTCACTGGGTGCTTGGCTATGCCCCTGTGCTGTGTGTGAGTGTGTAAGTGTATTTGAGGCATATTTGTGTGTTTTCGTCGTCTTTTCCAGTTTGTTTTGCGAGCTAGTAGCTCAACGGCTTACAAGCGTGATGACAACTCACAGTTTGACAACTATTATATGAGATATATATATATATATATATATATATATATATATATATATATATATATATATATATTGTGACAGGGCCAGCCTTTGGCTACTGTTGCTCCTGTGATTTTCCCATAAATCATTGAGCCTGATACCCTTTTATCTTTGCTTTAATCAAGGCTTTCAAAAACAAACAATGGCTTAACTTCAGAGTCCAGTCTCTCTCAGCTTCTCAGCTGCAATGGCTCCTCTGCAGGTCCTCTCCTTTTGCAGTAAACAGTCTCTCTTGTAACTTTGTCGCAGTCATGCCGACTGATTCTCTAATGGCAGCTTCCAATGCTGCTAGGGCACCCACACTGTAAGTCCAGCCAGGTCAGGAGCTCTGCCTCTTTCTCCTCTCAGGTCATGCTGAAGCACTCAGTGCCTCTTCATGAGCTGCTGGCTGTATTCTCCTAGGCAATCCAACTTACTTGCCAGTGTCTCTCTGTACTTTAAACATTCTTCCCTGCTGCCTTATTTCAGAGCTTATATCAGTTCAGCTCTCAGGATCCAGTCTTCCTGACTGTCTCACCTCACAGCTTTTCCCATAGACTGCAGCTCCACACAGACTCCTCACAGCACTTAGGCCAGAGCCTAATCAGCCACCACTGCTGAGTGCTCAATAGTCCTTTTAAGGCAGAATGTAGCTGGGCTTAATTAGTTTGTTGTAGCAGGCCTAACTCTTTCACTTCCCAGGGGAGAAGTCTTGACAAGCTCTCTTCTGACCCCTGGTGGCACTTAATCACAATATATATACAAATACATTCTGATCCCCCAGCTATATATCTTGCCTTTGTCATGGATAGTATAATAGAGTTCTATACCACTCCTTGCCTCCCTTTACACACCTTTACTTTAGAACAAACACACATGTACCTATTTTCTGTTTGCACATTTACTGTAGACCAGTATTGCTATTGCGCTCCTCATGTAGTGATATACATTCTGATCCCCCAGCTATATATCTTGCCTTTGTCATAGATAGTATAATAGAGTTCTATACCACTCCTTGCCTCCCTTTACACACCTTTACTTTAGAACAAACACACTTGTACCTATTTTCTGTTTGCACATTTACTGTAGACCAGTATTGCTATTGCGCTCCTCATGTAGTGATATCCCCCAGATTTTTCCTACGCCCTTGACCATGCCAGATATTTTTAAATGCAACCTAGCTTCACATCTAATGTAAATTACTAGATGGAGCCTCACCACAGACCCTCTATACTCAGGGGATATATAATTATTTTGGGTACAACCATTTTCTCTAGCAAGGAATATAAATTAGCCAATCAATCATTAAAATGCATTTCCTTATTGCAGAACCTTGACCATGGTTTAATCCCAACATGATATAAATACTAAAATAGCACAATCTCCTCATTCCTATGGGTCCTTTTACTAAACAATCTGATTTTATCATTGTAAATATTGCAATCCCAAACCCTCCCTTCTTTAGATGCATTTTTCCTTCAACTAAGACAATTTGCTGCTTACATCTTCAAACCGGGGACTCCTCTACCTTACACTCAATTTGGACAACTCTACAAACATGCATTAAACATTGAAATATTACATATTTACCAAATTTATACTTCAACTGCAATCATTTGACAGGTCCCCTAGCTATATTTCCCTATGGGAGTCAAATATGAAATAATCTTTAGAATACTCAGAATGGCAGTAAGTATATAAGACCCAAGGATCAACCCCTATAAATACATGAATTAAAGAGAATGGGTATTAGGTTATCACTGGTATTGGTTATCTTTTAGATTAAATTATATTTATAAAAATACATCTCCATTATGCTGGAGGATGTGTAGTTCAGTGCCATTTCCTTTACATATTTTATGGGAATATCCAATCATCTTCAGTTTCTGGAATATAATAATTTCATTAATAAAAGGTATAAAAAAAAATCTAAATCCCAAAATACCTAATCTCATTGCTACTTGCACTTCCAACAGAAAAAAAAAACAGCTAGAAACTGATAATACACAATCTTGCTTATCCTTTCCAATCCTTTCCCACTATTATTGTTAAAATATTAAAAATGATTGTTTTATGCATGTCATCAATGTCCTTGTGTTGCACACTGAACCACAATGACTTATGTTTTTTCTTCTTTAAACACTTAAATAAAGAGTAAAAAAAATATTTGGCAGAGTAAGAATTGCAGTTATGTTTGTTATACATATGATTGAAACTTGGAAATATTAAATAAATTGTTTATTGTCTTTTTCAAGCGGATTTTACTTTTTACAAGTAAAGGATGATAAACTGCAGAGCGCACTAATTGTGCCCAGGTGAAAAGGCAGAAGTTCATAAAAACAGGAGAAGAGGCGAACTTGTGAGCTTGCGAACATTTCTAGTACAGGGAGTGCAGAATTATTAGGCAAATGAGTATTTTGACCACATCATCCTCTTTAGGCATGTTGTCTTACTCCAAGCTGTATAGGCTCGAAAGCCTACTACCAATTAAGCATATTAGGTGATGTGCATCTCTGTAATGAGAAGGGGTGTGATCTAATGACATCAACACCCTATATCAGATGTGCATAATATTTAGGCAACTTCCTTTCCTTTGGCAAAATGGGTCAAAAGAAGGACTTGACAGGCTCAGAAAAGTCAAAAATAGTGAGATATCTTGCAGAGGGATGCAGCACTCTTAAAATTGCAAAGCTTCTGAAGCGTGATCATCGAACAATCAAGCGTTTCATTCAAAATAGTCAACAGGGTCGCAAGAAGCGTGTGGAAAAACCAAGGCGCAAAATAACTGCCCATGAACTGAGAAAAGTCAAGCGTGCAGCTGCCACGATGCCACTTGCCACCAGTTTGGCCATATTTCAGAGCTGTACCATCATTGGAGTGCCCAAAAGCACAAGGTGTGCAATACTCAGAGACATGGCCAAGGTAAGAAAGGCTGAAAGACGACCACCACTGAACAAGACACACAAGCTGAAACGTCAAGACTGGGCCAAGAAATATCTCAAGACTGATTTTTCTAAGGTTTTATGGACTGATGAAATGAGAGTGAGTCTTGATGGGCCAGATGGATGGGCCCGTGGCTGGATTGGTAAAGGGCAGAGAGCTCCAGTCCGACTCAGACGCCAGCAAGGTGGAGGTGGAGTACTGGTTTGGGCTGGTATCATCAAAGATGAGCTTGTGGGGCCTTTTCGGGTTGAGGATGGAGTCAAGCTCAACTCCCAGTCCTACTGCCAGTTCCTGGAAGACATCTTCTTCAAGCAGTGGTACAGGAAGAAGTCTGCATCCTTCAAGAAAAACAAGATTTTCATGCAGGACAATGCTCCATCACACGCATCCAAGTACTCCACAGCGTGGCTGGCAAGAAAGGGTATAAAAGAAGAAAATCTAATGACATGGCCTCCTTGTTCACCTGATCTGAACCTCATTGAGAACCTGTGGTCCATCATCAAATGTGAGATTTACAAGGAGGGAAAACAGAACACCTCTCTGAACAGTGTCTGGGAGGCTGTGGTTGCTGCTGCACGCAATGTTGATGGTGAACAGATCAAAACACTGACAGAATCCATGGATGGCAGGCTTTTGAGTGTCCTTGCAAAGAAAGGTGGCTATATTGGTCACTGATTTGTTTTTGTTTTGTTTTTGAATGTCAGAAATATATATTTGTGAATGTTGAGATGTTATATTGGTTTCACTGGTAAAATTAAATAATTGAAATGGGTATATATTTGTTTTTTGTTAAGTTGCCTAATAATTATGCACAGTAATAGTCACCTGCACACACAGATATCCCCCTAAAATAGCTAAAACTAAAAACAAACTAAAAACTACTTCCAAAAATATTCAGCTTTGATATTAATGAGTTTTTTGGGTTCATTGAGAACATGGTTGTTGTTCAATAATAAAATTAATCCTCAAAAATACAACTTGCCTAATAATTCTGCACTCCCTATATAAGTGCAATTCTACTAAAAGTGTAGGAGTTTCAATAAATTAAATTAAAGGAGGAACTTCAAAGAAAAGAGGGGAAAGAAAAGATTTTTTTTTATTTATCTTTTTTTTATAAAACTTTATTCAACTATATTATTTTTTATTCTTCTTTATTTTTTCCCACTGAATTTTTGTAGACAATAATAATAATTATGTGTCAGTCCAGTGGCAACCTCAATCAGTGTACATCCTGTCATATGTATGCACTACTGAAACAGAGGATCCAGGGTCCATGCTTCTGTGAGAGGTGTGAGCATGTTGCCTCTCTGGAAGACCAAGTTGGAGAACTGGAGTGGATATTTTGATGCACTTAGTGATATTGCTCCACTGGAGAGGGAGTTGGGGCTCACTGAGCACAGTTTAGCTGGGCCTAGCATGGAGGGTGGAGCTGGGGCTAGTGAGGATGTCCAGGGAGGTAGCTGGGTTACAGTTACAAGGGGAACAGGAGGAACAAGAGGAGGCAGGCCAGTTCTGAGTTGGCAAACACCAACAGATTTGCCAGATTGAGTGAAACTGTTGGGGATGTCCATTCATGAATGGCATTACCAGATAGAGCTGTTCCCTCTAACAGCCGGGAGAACAGTTCTACTGGAGGAGAGGGAGGGCAGAATAGGCAGAGCAAGAGACAGGTTTTGGTGGTAGGGGACTCTATTATTAGGAAGGTAGATAGGGTGATTTGTCACCCAGATCCCACCAATCGAACAGTTTGCTGTCTCCTGGTTGTTTGGGTTCGGCATGTTGTGTATCGGGTAGATAAATTACTGGGAGGGGCTGGAAATGACCCGCTGGTCTTGGTACACATTGGTACAAACTCATAACATAAGGTGTATGCTTGCTAATGCCAGGAGCTTGCCAGGAAAAATGGGAGAGTGAGAATTATTAGCAATTAATGAAAAATAGGATTTAATATGCATTACCGAAACATGGTGGGATGAAGCTCATGACTGGACTATTAATCTGGATGGTTATAACCTATTTAGGAAAGATAGGGGCAATGTTAAAGAGGAGGAGGGATTTGTCTGTATGTTAAGCCTGAATTTAAGTCTATAGTCAGAGAAGATATTTATGGTGGAACTGGCTGTAATGTTGAATGTTTATGGGTAGAGTTAAATAGCGAAGTAGCAAATTCCAAAAGAATATAAGTAGGAGTATGCTATAAACTCCCAAATATAGCTGATAGTGAGAAAATACAATTATTGTTACCGATTCGAAATGCAGCTAAGGATGGGCAAGTTCTAATAATGGGAGATTTTAATTACCCTGGGATAAACTGGGTAAATGAGACCAGCAGTTCAGCTAAGGGGAGCAGGTGCATGAGTACACTCAGGGATCATTATCTAACCCAGGTTATACAAGGGGCCAACTAGAAATGAGGCCATCTTGGATTTCACAAATAATATCGATATAGTATCAAGTATTAAAATAGGGCAACCTTTGGAAAACAGTGATCACAGCATAGTCTCATTTGAGATTGAATTAAAAAAACTAAATTTTAAGGGGCCAACAAAAACTTTCAATTTTAAAAGGGCAGATTTTAACGGTCTAAGGGCAGCAATGCAAAGTATAGACTGGGACAAGGAACTGGCAGTTAAAACTACTAAACATAAATGGACAACATTTAAATCCTCACTAAATATACATACTTATCACCATTTACCAAACGGGAATAAAAGTAAAAGGAGTAAAACACTTCCAATGTGACTTAACAATGATTTAAAGATCAAGATACAGATTAAAAAACAGGCATTTAAATTATACAAACAAAAGGGGACAGAGACTGCTTTACAGGAGTACAAGGAAATCAACAAGGCTTACAAAAGGGCTATTAGGCTGGCTAAAATAGAAAATGAAAAATTAATTGCAAAAGAGAGTAAGAGTAACCCTAAAATATTTTTTAAGTATATTAAGGAGAAGAAGGCGAGGAAGGAAGCTATAGGAACCTTACAATGTGACACAGGCCGTCTGAAAATGTGTGACTGGGAAAAGGCAGATGAGCTAAATAGCTTATTTTCTTCTGTATACACAAGGGAAGTACCAGTGGTTGGGACACTGCAACATAATGGGGCTACACTTCCTTCACCAAATAACTGGTTAACGCAGGAAGAAATCCAAAAGAGGTTGGAAAAAATAAATGTTAATAAAGCCCTGCGTCCTTTTGGAATACATCCAAGGGTATTGAGGGAATTGGGTTCTATAATAGCCAAACCATTATATATAATTTTTCAAGATTCACTCAACACAGGGACTCTACCAGATGACTGGAGAAAAGCTGATGTGATACCTATTTTTAAAAAGGGAGCAAGAGCAAACCCGGGAAATTATAGACCAGTGAGCCTTACTTCTGTAGTGGGAAAGCATTTAGAAGGGTTAATAAGGGATAATATACAAGAATATGTCTATTTGAACAGGAATATAAGTAGAAGTCAACAGGGATTTATGAGGGATAGGTCATGTCAAACAAATCTAATTAGTTTCTATGAGGAGGTTAGTAGGAACTTGGATTAAGGCAACTGAGTGGATGTAGTCTATTTGGATTTTGCAAAGGCTTTTGATACAGTGCCCCATGGGAGACTATTGTGCAAACTGAGGGATACAGGAATTGCAGTAAATATCTGCTTATGGATATCAGACAGGAAGCTGGCTAACAGACAGGAAGCAAAGGGTTGTTGTAAATGGAACATATTCCGATTGGACTAATGTGGTAAGTGGGGTTCCTCAGGGTTCAGTATTAGGTACTCGACTTTTTAACATATTTATTAATGACTTAGAGGTGGGACTGAAAAGTAGTGTCTCCATTTTCGCTGATGACACAAAGTTGTGTAAGGTAATTAAATCAGATAATGATTCCTTCAAAGGGATTTACATAAAATTGAGGAATGAGCATCTAAATGGCAGATGAGAATTAATATGAATAAATGTAATGTTATGCATCTGGGAAGGAAAAATAGCCATGCAATTTATAATCTTAATTGAGCAAATCTTGCTGTATCAGATATTGAAAGGGATTTGGGAGTACTAGTCAACAACCACCTAGGTAACAGTGCTCAAAGCCAAGCTCAGCTGCAAAAGCAAATAAAATTAGCATGTATTAGGAAGGGTATAGAAGCAAGGGAAGCAAATATAAATTCTGCCCCTATACAAGTCTCTAGTACGCTCTCATTTGGAATATGGAATACAATTTGGGGCACCACTTCATAAAAAGGACATTTAAGAGCTGGAAAAGGTACAGAGGAGGGCAACAAAACTAATTAGTGGAATGGAGGGACTAAGTTATGAAGAAAGACTAACCAAATGAAGCTTATTATCTCTAGAAAAAAGGCGTCTAAGAGGAGATATGATTACATTACATAAATACATCCAGGGTCAGTATAAAGATTTGTCAAGGGACAATTTTTGCCAAGAGGTTTTCAACTGACAAGAGGACACCCCTTGAGGTTAGAAGATTCCAACTTATAGAAAGAAAAGGTTTCTTCACAGTAAGAGTGGTTTATCTGTGGAATTCTCTACCAGAGGAGGTGGTGACAGCGGATTTGGTAGATAACTTTAAAAGCGGACTGGATTTATTTTTAATTAAGAAGGGAATTTAGGGTTATCCTGGATAATTAGAGAGAGTGTATTGATCCAGGGAGAAATCTGATCGCCAGTATCTGGGGTCAGGAAGGAATTATTATTTTTTCCCTTTGAGATGATTGGCTAAGTTTCACTTGGGGTTTTTTTCTGTTTGCCTTTCTCTGGATTTATTAATAATTTAAAAATAAATAAATAAATACATAGTTGATTAATAATTAAGTAACTATTAACAACTTATTAATAACTAATCCTCATAGTGCAGATCAGATGAGATCTTAAAAGGTTGAACTTGTTGGAGTGGAAGTCTTTTTTCAACCTTAATTACTGTGTAACTATGTAACTATGAGTATCTAGATTGATACCCAGGAATCTCTTGATGTTCATATGGGAGTCTTTTGATGAAGATATTAAATATTTTGGGGCTGCTTTTGGAACCAAATATCAATCTGATTGTGAAGTAGTAGATTTTGTTCCATTTCACCTCATGTTGGTGCCATGTTTTCAGTTTGTCTAATAGATATTTAAAAGTCTACTGGATGTGGGTTGTGAATAGTCAGTAATTAGAATCTAAGCAATCTGCTTAGGAGATAGGGATGTCAACTCTGGAGTACTTTAGGGTATATTTGTTTTGAAGGTTGAGCAAACTGATGCTGGTGATGGGAAGGTTGTGAGGAGAGGACAGCTCAATAACTAGGCTTTTTAATCAGTGAGTTTATTGCAATGGGGTTAATTTACCATGTTGGGAATACAGGAGTGATAAATAACGCTAATAGAAAGCCTTTTGGGTTTAGTCTGTGAGTGATGATGATAGGTGGCGTAAGAGGTAGTGCTGGAGGGTAGGTAATTTATTGATGCTTGACATTTTGGATGAATTAGTGTAGGGAAAATTATCTTGGCATACACATTATGTGATACGTCAACCTCTGAAGTTGCTGCCTGTAAAATTAAAATTCAATGAATGGGGAACACTAGACAATACTTCCTCTGTCACTGAACTGGAGTAGTTACAGCAGATATACTTTACTGTTTGGATTTGGGTGGTGTTGGAGCTTGGAAGTACAATTGTTGGGCAGATGACAGTGTTGTGGAGCAGAGATAGCTGCATTAATGTCAGCAAAATAGTGACAAAAGAAAACTTGCTCTAGAGATCCCCAGTTAGTGGTGTAATTGAACTAGCTCAGTGCAGCTGATTCCGATTGAGAAGGACCTATGGTTGAAATAGACAATCCTTCCATACTCAGAGGGTCTCTACCAGATGACTGGAGAAAAGCAGAGGTGATACCTATATTTAAGAAGGGATCTAGAGCAAATCCGGGGAATTATAGACCAGTGAGCCTCACTTCTGTAGTTGGGAAGCTTTTAGAAGGGTTAATAAGGGACAGAATACAAGAATATGTCTATTTGAACAGGATCATAGGTAGCAGTCAACATGGATTTATGAAGGAAAGGTCGTGTCAGACCAATCTAATTAGTTTTTATGAGGAGGTTAGTAGGAACTTGGATCAGGGCAACTCAGTGGATGTAGTCTTTTTAGATTTTTCAAAGACATTTGATACAGTGCCACATGGAAGACTAGTGAGCAAACTAAGGGATACAGGAATTGCAGTAAATATCTGCTCATGGATCGAGAGCTGGCTAAAAGACAGGAAGCAAAGGGTTGTTGTAAATGGAACATACTCCGATTGGTCTAATGTGATAAGTGGGGTTCCTCAGGGCTCAGTATTGGGTCCTCTCCTTTTTAACATATTTATTAATGACATTGAAGTAGGACTCGAATGTAGTGTCTCCATTTTTGCTGATGACACTAAGTTGTGCAAGGTAATAAAATCAGATAATGATGTACTTTCCCTACAAAAGGATTTGCATAAATTAGAGAAATGGGTGGCTAAATGGCAGATGAGATTTAATACAAATAAATGTAAGGTTATGCATTTGGGAAGGAACAATAGCCAAGCAATCTATAATCTTAATGGAGCAAATCTAGGGGTATCAGATATTGAAAGGGATTTGGGAGTACTAGTGGACAACCACCTAGGTAACAGCGCTCAAAGCCAAGCAGTGGCTGCAAAGGCAAATAAAATATTAGCATGTATTAGGAAGGGTATAGAAGCCAGGGAAGAAGATATAATTCTGCCACTATACAAATCTCTAGTACGCCCTCATTTGGAATATGGAGTACAATTTTGGGCACCACCTCACAAAAAAGACATTTTAGAGCTGGAAAAAGTACAGAGAAGGGCTACAAAACTAATAAGGGGAATGGAGGGGCTAAGTTATGAAGAAAGACTAGCAAAATTAAACTTATTTTCGCTAGAAAAAAGGCGTCTAAGAGGAGATATGATTACGTTATTTAAATACATCCAGGGTCAATATAAGGCTTTGTCAAGTGAACTTTTTGTAGCAAGAGATTTTCAACTGACAAGAGGACATCCGTTGAGGTTAGAGGAAAAAAGATTTCACCTTAAACAAAGAAAAGGGTTCTTCACAGTTAGGGTGGTTAAACTGTGGAATTCTCTACCAAAGGAGGTGGTGACAGCGAATTCGATAGACAACTTCAAAAAGGGGTTAGATATATTTCTGAATAAAGAGGGCATTCAAGGCTATCCTAGATAACTAGCAAGGAATATTGATCCAGGGAGAAATTTGATCGCCAGTTTCTGGGGTCAGGAAGGAATTTTGCTTTTTTTCCCCCTTATGAGACAATTGGCAAAGTTTCAATGGTTTTTTTTTTTTATGTTTGCCTTCCTCTGGATCAATTAACAATAATTAACAATCAACAATAATAATAAATAGTCCAAATTAAAAAGATCAATAGAGATCTAAAAAGGTTGAACTTGATGGACTAACTCTTTATTCATTCTCCAATACTATACTATTAATAATTATTTAATCAATAATTTAATTAATAACTAATCCGCATATTGCAGATCAGAGGAGATCTTAACAGGTTGAACTTGATGGACTGAAAGTCTTTTTTCAACCTTAATTACTATGTAACTATACTATGTAACTTATAAGCCAGCTACACATTCAGTTAGAGATAATCACTATCACTTGTCTATGGTGTGGAAAAGCAGAATAGAGAATGTGCGATATATACCGAAGGGGCGGATGAACTCCAATACATGATACTTTCTAGTGTATTGTTATTTCTATTGGGAGATGGCCTTATTCTCAATGACTTTGTTGTATGAAGGAGATACTAATTAAACATCTTTGCTGTTCCCATCTTGGGATAGGCAGCAATGAAGAGGGCTGGCACAAAACTTGGGGGAGAGGAAAATGATTCACCTGTCATTGTAGGTTGAGGTTCTTGCTGAGACAAAGCTGGGCCTTTGAGCTTAGCGATACTATTTTCCAAAGAAATTAAAAGATGTTGCCACATTAGACAAACTCTTTTGCATCTGGACCAGTTGATTTTGGGTTGAACAGGATTGGGGAGGTTGATTGGTTTGATTTGATTGTGGGAAGTTTAGTCCCTGAATTCATTTGGGAACTGTTCTGTTGTGAGACAGATGATTGACTTTCGACAACTAAATGCATCCAAATAGGAGAAGATGCTGCTTGGGAGGCCACGCTCTTAGCATTGGAAAGAACCAGGTAAGAGATGGCTTGTCAAAAATCAATATGTAGCCAGTAAAATAAACTTAAGTTAATGCTACGATCATGCTCAATGAGCAGCATATGAGAAATGGAGATGTAAGTCCTTGTTGCAGGTGCTTAGCACTCCTTGAAAAGAGGCTTTTTATGGTGGCAGGATATATGTGATAAGACCAAACAAGTGACCAGAATGTATGTGAGCCTAGTTGAACGCTAAACCAAGATGGCTTGGAGATATAAGCCACACTGGCTTTAGAAACTGTGGCATGTACTGAGAGACCTGTTCTCCAAGAAAACTAGAAATGGAACCTTGTCTTGCTAACAATGTTTGTGACTCAAAGAAGCTAGCTATGAGGCTTGTGACTCAAAGAGCCTGTAATGAGTTTAATGAGTTTAGGATAATAATGTGGCTGGACAAAGGTGGCCTGGATTGCGACATAGTCTGTGTACGGAACCAAAGAATGCATCTAGGGTTGAATAAAGAGAGGCAGGAACTGCATTTTAGCCTCTCTTTAGTCACCTTTTGTGTGACTTTGTCCTGATTAAAAGGCCTGGCATAGGACTAATCTGTGTTAGGGATTTCTGGAGTGCGGCTTGGCTTTTCTAGGAAAGCCTAGGTTGTAACTTGGACTTGTTAATGAGTTGTGGACTGTAACTTGACCTTGCTAAGGAGCCCTGAACTGCATCTTGGGCCTTGCTAAGGAGGCTTGGACTGCAACTGGACATGTAGTGGTGAGTGGCCAATAAACAAAGCATGGAAGGAGGAACGGGAGGAACTCAACAGCAGAGCACTAAGCAGAAGAAGCTCCTTGACACAGAGAATTGGCAGAAGAACTGAGTTGACATGACTGGCATACATAAAACAGATGTAAGTAGGAAGGGGAGCCAAGCATTTGAAGTGCAGCAGCAATAAACAGCCTATTGGAACTTAGGTGCAGTGACAGGACAAGTCAGAGGAACATGAGATTGGATGAGAACTTGCATTAGTGAGTCAGTGGCAATTTACATAAGGGAAAAAATGATAAGGGGAAATGAGCAGGAACAAGAGCTGGCACATAGCCTAACCAGTAAGCAAACTGAGATTGTTGGAGGGCTTAAGTAGGGGAGGAAAAAGACACTCTCATAGCTACAGACTGCTTTCTAAAAAAACGTAAATAAATAAATATAAATATATATATATACATGTGTGTGTGTGTGTGTATGTGTGTTTTATAAATATGTTTGATACTTTTGTGTTACACAAACACATCTTGATTTAAATTACCAGATCAATATTAAATTGCACAATAATCATTAGTGATGTCCCGAACAGTTCGCCGAATAACTATTTGCAGCGATTTTCGCATGTTCGCTTCCGCCACGAATGTCGAACACATGCGCTTTTTGGTTTGCCCCCTATGCTTTATCATTGAGGAAACTTTGAACATCATTTATTTTATTTTATATATTTTTTGTGTGTAATCTATGCCTGCCTGCCAGCGTGTGTGTGTGACAGGCTAACACGTAACAGCTTATATTGTGCTTATTTTCACTTCTAATACCTGGTGGTGTAACATACATTGAAAACAACCATTTTTTTTCCTGTAATCTAATTTCAGTTGCCTGCCTGTGTCAGGCTCACAGCTTATATTGTGCTCAGTCACATAAAACAACACTTTTTTGACTGTAATAGATTGAATAGCAATTGCCTGCCTACAGGCATGTGTGTGAAGCCTATTGCATCTACTCTGCCAACTTTTGCCAGTGCACAGTGACACTCATATCTGGTGTCACCTTAGATTGCACGCGCAGTGCCCCAAATTTGAAGTGGGAGGACCGACCAAGCATCTTTTTCCATCTCCCGCTTCCAAAAATCCATGCCATATACACGTCCCCAGATAGTGGACGTAACAGGGATTAAACCGATAGGAATAGTACTACTTAACAGTACACACCTTATAATAACGCAGACAGAGGCAATGCGTATAATCTTCCATGCTGTCCAGTAAAAGCCCCCAGACTTTGACCTGTGTATAATCTTCCATGCTGGGCAGTGGAAGCCCCCAGACTCTGGGAGTCTGAAGAAGAGGAGTCAGAGGAGGAAGGTGGCTTTGAGGAGGTGGAAGACCAAACACAGCAGGCGTCCCAGGGGGCTTGTTGTCACCTTTCGGGCACCCTTGGTGGCTGGGTGGAGGAAGAGACCTTCAATGACATCAGTGAGGACAAGGAATGGGACATGGCTAGCTTGGTATCCAACCTTGTGCAAATAGGGAGTTTGCGGCTGTGCAAAGGGACTGTTTGCGGTTGTTTGCGGTGCATTAAACGGGGAGATTGGTCTGTTACTGTGAAGCGGGTGTAACCCTTACACTACCTGATCGATACAACATCATACCTGATGTTTTAAAGCATGTTATTCCAAACAATTTAGAAATGTTAGGTGATTTATGCCCTTTATGGCTTAAAACCAGACTCTGCATCAACTATGTAATTTTCCATGGGAGTTTTGCCATGGATCCCCCTCCGGCATGCCACAGTCCAGGAGTTAGTCCCCTTGAAACAACTTTCCCATCACTATTGTGGCCAGAAAGAGTCTCTGTGGGTTTTGAAATTCGCCTGCCCATTGAAGTCTATGGCGGTTCACCGGGTTCGCCCGTTCGCAAACATTTGATGGAAGTTCGTGTCCGCTGTTCGTAAACCGAAAATTTGATGTTCACGACATCACTAGTAATCATACATTAATTTACGGAAAATGAACTTTTAACTGTCATTTGCATTTAATTACTTTTCTATTTGTTTCTAGGTTTACAATCTTCTTTTGATTAAATAGTTCTCTTTCTATTGTGTATCATAATGACACTTGAAATAAGATATGTATTAAAAACGTTTATATGATGTAATTTTTGATATTAGTTGTACTTGCATGTTTCAGCCCTCACTGATCACTAGGAGCCATACAAATCTACTGCTAAATGCTGAGATCAATTATTATCATAATTTATAGAATTTGTAATATATACCTTGAAGCAGTTGAAGTGTGGAATTTATGTTTAGCAGACACAATAGAGGGAGAGGTTGGGAAAAAGAAGACACATTTATACTGCAGTTGTTTAAATTCAGTAATAAATAAATTCTTATCCTTGGAAGAGAGGAATGGTATGATTTTCACTCATGCCTGATATACTGGTAATACACTTATGAATACATTAATTACATTGCAATCACATATAGCAAAGGATACAATAATTGTTTTTATGTATACAAAATATGCAAACAAATATGCAAACTATGCAAACAAGATGGAAAATGATGTATAGTGTAAATCTTTTTTATAACTTTACTCTAGGAAAATAAAAATAAAAATACTCATATAGGAGGTAATTGTTAGATAGTTTTCCACTAAGCTATTTTGCTTCATATGGAATCTGGAAGGAACTTAAAACATAGGAAAAAGGTCTGTAGCAGAAGACCACTCATAAAACATTTATTGAAATCTGAACATATTGTTGTTATTTATATCATCATTTAAGCAATCTACAGGTAACCAGTAGAGCACAGTAAAAGAATATTTGGTAAGATTGATCACATATAATAGAAGTACGAAATGTCGTCACGTTTTGCGAGCTCGCAAAGCGAGCTCGCAAGAACTGCATCCCTCGCAAAGTGAGGGATGCAGTTTTGTCCGCAAATGCAGACCCTCGCAAAGCGAGGGGCTGCATTTGCTGAAGGTGGAGTCTTTACGACACGCAAACAACACAACCCCACACACCTCTAAACTTGCAGCACTTAGTCCTCTCCTCCTCTCCCTCCCCTGTGTCACAAAAACACTAAAATCAGCACAGGGGCACAGCCACGACATCTGGAAGTGAGGTTAAATGCGAATTTAACCCCAAATTCAACAGTTTCAGCTAAACAGCTAAGCAAGGAAAAAAATAAGCGCCCAAAAAAAAGAAAACGAGGCTCCATGACCCCGGACCGCCCAGCCACGTACAACTTACCCAAGAAGGAATCCGAGATAAGCTCGGAAACCCACATTAACCCCATGGGATCTGAGATAAGCTCGGAAACCCGCATTAACCCCACATTAACCCACGCTGCAATGAAAATTCAAATTTCCCGCCTTACCTGTCCTTAAAGGACCGTAAAGATCCTTAAAGGACCCGTAATTTAAAAAAAAATAACCCTATCACTCATGGGGGTCAATCCAGACCCTCATAAACCCTTGATTAATCCTTGAAGGGATCCGAGATAAGCTCAGAAACCCGCATTAAGCCCACATTAAACATCGCAGTGGGGGTCCCCGATTGCACGCGATCGGGGATCCCCGCTGCAATGAAAATTCTAAATTCCCTCCTTACGGGTCCTTAAAGGACCGTAAAGGTCCTTAAAGGACCCGTAATAAAAAAAAATAACCCTATCACTCATGGGTCTCAATACAGACCCCCATAAGACCTTCATTAACCCTGTCACTCATGGGGGTCAATACAGACCCCCATAAACCCTTAATTAACCCCGTCGCTCTTGGGGGTCAATACAGACCCCCATAAACCCATAATTAACCCTGTCACTCATGGGGTTCAATGCAGACCCCCATAAGCACTTACTTAACCCCGTCACTCATGAGGGTCAATACAGACCCCCATAAACCTATAATTAACCCTTTCACTTATGGGGGTCAATACAGACCCCCATAAGCACTTAATTAACCCGGTCACTCATGGGGGTCAATAAAGACCCCCATAAACCCAAAATTAACTCTGTCACTCATAAGGGTCAATACAGACCCCCATAAGCCTCTATTTAACCCCATCAGTACCATAAGGGTATATGGTATATCCCATTGTTATTGGCTGAAGGCATCTGTGCCTTGTGATTGGTTTAAATAAATTTTGACAGGTGCATTATCCAATCAGAGTCGGATTTTGTGGTGTATCCCTTTCTGATTGGCTCACACATTGGCACCTTCTGATTGGCTGAATTTGATAGACAGTGTTTTCAGCCAATCAGAAGCCACCATTGACAATTTTCTTCTGGAAAACTCTATAGGAAGCTCATTAGCATCGGGAAAGTCCGCAAGTGCGGATCTCCATTAGATTTTTTTTTATTTTGTTTTTTTTTAGAAGGCGGATTGTTCAAGGACGGGGAAGAAGAGGAGGAGGCCGGGGACATCGCTGGGTGGTAAGTACAATGTAAATTATGTTTATTTTTTTATTTTTTTATGTTTATGTACAGTGGATATAAAGTCTACACACCCCTGTTAAAATGTCAGGTTTCTGTGCTGTAAAAAAATGAGACAAAGATAAATAATTTCAGAACTTTTTCCACCTCTAATGTGACCTATAAACTGTACAACTCAATTGAAAAACAAACTGAAATCTTTTAGGTGGAGAAAATCAAAATAGAAGAAAAGTAATGTGGTTGCCTAAGTCTGCACACCCTTTTATAACTGGGGATGTAGCTGTGTTCAGAATTAAGCAAATTGTGTTAAATAGGAGTCAGCATACACCTGCCATCATTTAAAGTGCCTCTGATTAACCCCAAATAAAGTTCAGCTGCTCTAGTTGCTCTTTCCTGAAATTTTCTTAGTCACATCCCACAGCAAAAGTCATGGTCCACAGAGAGCTTCCAAAGCATCAGAGGAATCTCATTGTTAAAAGGTATCAGTCAGGAGAAGGGTACAAAAGAATTTCCAAGGCATTAGATATACCATGGAACACAGTGAAGACAGTCATCATCAAGTGGAGACAAAATATGGCACAACAGTGACATCACAAAGAACTGGAGCTCCCTCCAAAATTGATGAAAAGACGAGAAGAAAACTGATCTGGGAGGCTACCAAGAAGCCTACAGCAACATTAAAGGAGCTGCAGGAATATCTGGCAAGTACTGGCTGTGTGGTACATGTGACAACAATCTCCCGTATTCTTCATATGTCTGGCCTATGGGGTAGAGTGGCAAGACAAAAGCCTTTTCTTACGAAGAAAAACATCCAAGCCAGGCTACATTTTGCAAAAACACATCTGAAGTCTCCCAAAAGCATGTGGGAAAAGTTGTTATGGTCTGATGAAACCAAGGTTGAACCTTTTGGCCATAATTCCAAAAGATATGTTTGGCGCAAAAACAACACTGCACATCACCAAAAGAACACCATACCCACAGTGAAGCATGGTGGTGGCAGCATCATGCTTTGGGGCTGTTTTTCTTCAGCTGGAACTGGGGCCTTAGTTAAGATAGAGGGAATTATGAACAGTTCCAAATACCAGTCAATATTGGCACAAATCCTTCAGGCTTCTGCTAGAAAGCTGAACATGAAGAGGAACTTCCTCTTTCAGCATGACAACGACCCAAAGCATACATCCAAATGAACAAAGGAATAGCTCCACCAGAAGATTAAAGTTTTGGAATGGCCCAGCCAGAGCCCAGACCTTAATCCGATTGAAAATCTGTGGGGTGATCTGAAGAGGGTTGTGCACAGGAGATGCCCTCGCAATCTTACAGATTTGGAGTGTTTTTGCAAAGAAGAGTGGGCAAATCTTGCCAAGTAAAAATGTGCCATGCTGATAGACTCATATGCAAAAAGAGTGAGTACTGTAATAAAATCAAAAGGTGCTTCAACAAAGAATTAGTTTAAGGGTGTGCATAATTATGCAACCATATTATTTTATTTTTATATTTTTTCTTCCCTCTACCTAAAAGATTTCAGTTTGTTTTTCAATTGAGTTGTACAGTTTATAGGTCACATTAAAGGTGGAAAAAGTTCTGAAATGATTTATCTTTGTCTCATTTTTTTACAGCACAGAAACCTGACATTTTAACAGGGGTGTGTAGACTTTTTATATCCACTGTATGTTGTAGTAATGTAATGTTTTTTTTTAACAGGGGCCGAGCCGGAGAAGAAGAAAAGAAGGTCGGGGACATGCAAGAAAGGTGAGTAGAATATTTTGAATATTTAGAGTGTTTTCTGTAAATGTGTTGTACTCATTTTTTTTTCTTTTCCCCTAGATTGCTGATCTGAAGGGACATCTGCAAAGGTAAGTGGTCTTAATTATTTTATTTTGGCTTAGAATTAGGGCTTGTATATAGAGATAGCATTTATTGTATCTTAGATAGGGATATGTATTTTAGATAGGGGATGTATTTTAGTTAGATAGGATGTATTGTATATTATATAGTATTGAATGTTAGATAGGGGTATGTATTTTAGATACGGTTGTTAGGATTTATTGTATATAAGATAGATTGGGGGATGTATTTTAGATAGATATTATTGATTGTATGTTACATAGGGTGTATTGTATTTTATTTTATTTGTATTGTATTGTATTGTATGTATTCTATATGTATTTTCTTTTCAAGTGTGTATTTTTGTTTTCTGTAGGTGGGGGGGATTGTAATGTATTTTTTTATTTTCTGTAATATTCCTTTTTTATTTTTTGTGACAGGTTTTTTTATTTTCTGTAATTAGAATGGTGGGCGGGTTGATTAAGGGGTAGGTAGGTAGTTTAGGTAGGTAGTGTAGGTGTTAATAGGTTAGTGTAGAGGGGTGTTAGTTTAGATTGAATGGTTTATTGGGGTGGGTTTAGTTCAGTGTAGTGTTTGTACTTAGTGTCATGAGGGTACTGGAGAACTCTCATAGCACTTACGGGGTAATGTTAGGCTTCTAACTGTCCCATAAGGGTCTTTAAATACCCTTATGGGACTGATGGGGTTAAATAGAGGCTTATGAGGGTCTGCCTTGACCCCCATTAGAGACCGGGTTAAAATCGTGTAGTGCTTACACTTTGTGTCATGAGGGTCCCGAATGACCCTAATGGCACTTATAGTGTTATTACATGCATTCATTAGTGTGTTATAGGGGTCTATATAGTTGAGGCACACAGTACACTCACATGTGTGACAAACAGCATTTCAACTTTTTTTTATTGATGGCCAAGTCACTAGTCAATATAATAGTTGTGGATCTGCGGGGCTGTCCGTAATGCTTACGATGTTGGTCACGCACTTGAGGCCCATAGGGCCCCAACCGCAACCTAGCAAAGCTAAGTGAGCCATTGACGCGGGACTTAGGCTGCTTCATTTGCGAGCCTCCTGAGACCACGTGGGATGTAGTGCAGACCAGCGGGACAGCCTGAAGTGAGGGCCTCCTCTTACTCCTTCCTAACCCCCATGGCCCGTGGGAGTGAGGGCTGTAATCCTCCTCCTTCCTAAACCCTTGGCCCGCAGTGAGGGCCAAAATTCTCCTCCTCCGTCCTAACACCCTTGGCCCACGGGACAGTGAGGGCCGCAATCCTCCTCCTTCTCCCTCCTAAAGCCCTTATCCTCCCTTTTTCCCCCTTGTCTAAAAACCAACCATTTCCCCTCAATCCTTTCTTCTTAACTTGATCATCTGTGCTCATGCTGCTTTAGTGCGTCTTCTTGTTGTGACCATACCAGCATATGCTAATGATGTGACGTCACATGTGCATCACGTCGTTAGCATATGCCGGTTCCAGACACAGGCAGAAGACGAGCTGCAGCAGCAGGAGATTAGCAGATAAATGTAAGAAGTGAGGAGAGAGGGGATAGGGAGGTTTTTGGAGAAAATGGGTCATGGATGGTATTCCAGCATGACAATGACCCAAAACACACAGCCAGGGGCTCAAGAAGAAACACATTAAGGTACTGGAGTTGATTAGCCAGTCTCCAGACATTAATCCCATAGAAAATCTGTGGAGGGAGCTGAAGGTTCGAATTGCCAAACATCAGCCTCAAAACTTTAATGTGTGTTTTTTTTTTTCTCTTTTTTTTTTTTCTCTCTTTTTTCTCTTCCTCTGTTGGCGCGGTTTGGGGGTGGGACTTCGGGTTGGCGGGAGGAGACGGAACTTAATTCTGAGAAATTGTATTGATTTAAAAAAAAAAAAAAAAAAAGGTTGATGAAAGTTAAGTTAGTTTCTCAGAATGCTCAGGGTCTAAACTCTCCCAATAAAAGAGCTATGTTTTTCAGTGGGTTCTATAATAGTAAGGCAGATATTATAGCCCTGCAATAGACCCATTGGTAGACGGGCAAAGCCCCTTTATTTTATGATGGGCGATACATAAATGTATGCAACTCGACATATGATAAGAAGAAAGCAAGGGGCACAGCTATTTTTTTTAATAACAAATTGAATTATAAAGAGGAGTTCTCTAAAACAGACACTGAGGGCCGCTATTCACTCTGGGTAGGGACGATTAATAAGGATAAAGTAAAGATTGTTAATATTTATGCACCGAATAAAGGGCAAATGAAATTTATTAATAGAACACTGAAGAGTTGCAAAAAATAATTTTCGGGATTATTGATCATCTGTGGCGATTTCAATCTATGTTCAAACCCAGAATTAGATAGAAAACAGTTGAGACTAACTAAGATAACTAATCAAGGCCCAAATGGGTTTAATAAAATGCTTTGGAATTTTGAACTCTTTGACTCATGGAGGTGTCTACACCCCAGAGAAAGAGATTTCTCATTTTTTTCACACCGCTATCAATCATATGCAAGAATTGACTATATTCTTGTGAATGAAAGTACGCTTAAGAAAATAGTAAGAGCAGATATTTTACCAATCTGTAAATCGGATCATGGACAAATTACCATAGAATTTGTAAGCGGGAGTGTAAATATAGTTCCTTCAACATGGAAAATTAAAGACTCCATTTTTAAAGATCAAGAAATGAGAAACAAAATAAAAAAATAACTAGAATTTTATTTCTAAACAAATAGAAACACAGTTGTCTCAAGTATAGTAGTGTGGAACACTCATAAGGCTGTAATTAGAGGAATATGCATTAGCCTACAGGCTCAAAAAAAGAAACAGCAGGGACGCCCGTTGAGAGAGTCCTATATCCAGTTAGCCAAACTGGATAAGATTAACAAAAGTGCCCCTACTAAGAGTATTCAAGAGCAGATAAAGATTGTACAACTTCATATAAAAAAAATAGAACAACAACGGGTGGATAACTCCCTCTGGAAATTGCAAAAATATCTGTACCATTTTGGAGAGAAAGCATCTAAATTTCTAGTTACTAAATTTAAGGGTAAAAAGAATAAAAATAGGATAGATGAGTCAATTGTTGATAAAAAAACAATAACTAATCCTTCCAAAATAGTAGAGGCTTTCGGAAAATTCTATGAGAAACTTTATAATTTAGAGGAACACAATGAAGTAACTAAACCAAAAACGGAAGAAATACAACAGTTCCTTGATAAAATACACATCCCTAAATTACCTCCGGAGGAATTAGAAAAATTAAATAGGGAAATATCGGAAATCGAGATTCAGGAAGCAATATCTAATTTGAAAATATCATCTGCACCTGGGCCTGATGGCTTCACCAATCAATACTTTAAAATATTCCAAAAAGAAATATGTAGAGATCTAAAAGCAACATTTAATGAATTCTTTAAGAAAGACCTCGCGCCTAAAGAAATGCTAGAGGCCAACATCATAAATATTCCTAAACAGGAGAAACCCCATATGGAATGCAGGGACTTTCATCCAATCTTTCTTTTAAACGTTGATTTGAAGATCTATGCTAAAGTGTTGGCCAATAGAATGAATACAATTATGAGACTATTGATTGGTGAAGACCAAAGAGGTTTCATAGTAGGACGTCAGGGAACTGACAACATAAGAAAGTTGCTTAATTTGATTTCCATCTCTAAGGCGAACAACCTGCCTACAGTTTTTCTCTCCCTGGATGCGGAAAAGGCCTTTGACAGAGTCGGATGGAGCTACATGGACCAGGTTCTTGCCAAATTTGGGTTTGGAGAATTTGGTTCCAAGGCCATTAAGGCTCTATATGTGGCTCCATCCGCCTCTGTCATTGGTTTAGGGTTTAGATCACCTAGATTTAAGGTAACCAATGGTACAAGGCAGGGGTGCCCGCTTTCTCCCTTGATATTTGCACTTATGATCGAACCGTTAGCTATAGGTATTCGAGAATTAAGGAATATCAGTGGAATACAAATTGGAAATATAGATCACAAAATATCACTCTTCGCGGATGATGTGTTACTTTCATTAACCAACCCAGTTGAGTCTATAGGGAACCTACAAGAGCTTATAGATAAATTTTCTAAAATATCAAATTACAAACTCAATATAGCTAAATCGGAAATTCTCCAATTAAATCTACAGGATAACGATATTGCATTATTGAAAAGTAAATATGCATTTAATTGGCAATCCCACATCAAGCATGTAGGCATACATATCTATGCAGACCTGAAGCAATCAATTTTACAAAACTTCAGAATAGTTCATCAGAATATAATAGAAGCAATTTCAAGTTGGAAAAAAAATCAGACATCATGGTCAGGTCGCATAATAGCAGCCAAAATGTTTCTTATACCTAAAATTACATATGTAATGAAGTGTATTCCGAGCCAATTTCCAAGCTTTATGATTAATAATCTTCAAAGTACTCTTGATAAATACATACACAATGGACGCAGAATAAGAATAAAAGCTCATTATATGGTGAATACATTTAAAAAAGGTGGAATGGCGTACCCACTATTCTACTCACCCACCTTGTGAGAAATACTGAAGCTATTATAGATCACCATTGGAGTCAGATAGAAAATGAACAAATAAGGAATGGAGATCTGGGCCTCTTTATATTTCTCCAACGAAAAGACTGGGGAAATTTACCACCCGAAGATAACATACTTAAAAAATACACGAGTGCTTGGGTAAAAATCAATCAAAAATATTAATTAATACCTTCTTCCAGTGGGGTTACACCCATATTATTATTAGATAAAATATATCCATCTCCAATATTAAAATTTATGATAAAAAAGGGAGTGATTTTGCTTAAAGAGCTTTTCCAAAATAATAGGCTATATCCCTTTGAACATTTAGTTTTAATATTTGGATTGTCATCCAGGTACTGGTTTGAATATCTCAAATTTAAAAAAATCTTAAAATCATTGGGTTTCAATAATATCAAAAATGAAAATAATTCGGATTTGGAAAAATTGATCCTAGCGGAAGTGTACAAGTGTTATCTATCACATCTAGTGTACAAGTGTTATAATATAATAAAGAAAAGTAATAACTTCAAAAAAACTATGAAAATAAGAGTATGGGAGTCGGAGCTCAAAGGAGAATGGCCAGTTGAAACTTGGATTAAAGCATTTACAATTACTGATAAAATCATTAAAAATGCTCCCTACAGAGAACATTTCTTTAAACTAACTAATAGATGGTACTTAGCTCCGTATAACGTGTACCAAATTACTAGAAATGAATCTGAAAAATTGTGCTGGAGGGAATGCGGCCAAGTGGGGACTCATCTACATGTATGGTGGTCCTGTCCAGTCATCAGACAATTGTGGGAGGATTGCTTTCAGCACATTAGACAGGCTTATGAAATTTCAATGAGTTTTTCTCCTGAAATGATTTTGTTTCATATATTTCCTGAGACCTGTTCTAATGAACTCAAGGCATTCTTAATACAGATTTTTATGGCCGTTAAGTTCAGTATTGCACTGAAATGGAGACAAAAAGTAACCTTCTCTGTTCCAGAAATATTTACTAAAATTGCTAAAATTCATGCGTTGGAAATAGATCTTGAGGATATAGGTATTATTATGATTCCTAAATATAAATGGAAAATATGGGACAATAAGTCTAGTGGGTGAGTGTGACCAAAATTAGCATTGTTCCGCCTCTTCCCTCCCCCCCGGCTCCCCCCGCTCCCTCGCCTCGCAAACAGAGATTAGGAATATCTTTTTCTTTTTTTTCTTTCGGTGGTTTGTTTGTTTGTGTGTTTTTGTTTGTTTTTGAATGTTCATTTATGAATATAAGTTAGATTGTGGTAACATCTAGAGAATCAAGTATAAATCCTCTGGAAGGCCCGCTTATGGATGCAGGTGTCACCGCTATTGAATGGTCTTTCTAGCAATGAAGATATTTGTAATGGTACCTGTCACATGCTAGGCTGTAAATTTATAATATACAATAAAACTTGCGGAAGGAAGGGGGAAAAAGAAAGGAGAGAAAAGGAAAGGAAAAGGGAAAAGCGTAATAAAAGAAGTAAACTTTATTGGCAGGTAGGTCCAACGGACCACCTAGAACTTGTGATAAAATGGTATTATAAAATACTCTACATATGAATTGTTATATTTAGGTGTCTTATAGTACTGATTAAAACATCATGAATGCCAAAAAGTACTATCTCTATATTGGATGGAAAAGGTATTACTCTAATGGCTATATATGCCAACCCAATCCCAAATTGTTTTGGAAATTTGTTAAAAATTCTCCCTTTCTCACATGTAACGAATTGGAGGGTATGATTGTGTTAATTTTAAATGTTTTTTTTTTTTTGCATGCTTTTTCCTTGTGTTTGTATATATGTGAAACTTAAATAAATATTTGAAAGCAAAAAAAAAAAAAAAATGTAATGACTTGGAGAGGATCTTCAAAGAGAGGTGGGACAAAATCCCTCCTGAGATGTGTGCAAACCTGGTGTCCAACTACAAGAAATGTCTGACCTCTGTGATTGACAACAAGGGTTTTGCCACCAAGTACTAATTTGAAGGGGTCAAATACTTATTTCACTCATTGACCTGCAAACAATTTATAACTTTTTTGACATGCCTTTTTCTTGTTTTGTTTTATTTTTTGTTTTACTGTCTCTCACTGTTAAAATACACCTACCATTAAAATTATAGACTGATCATTTCTTTGACAGTGAACAAACGTTCAAAATCAGCAGGGGATCAAATACTTTTCCCCTCACTGTATATAAATACATCTCGGATCAATATAAAGATTTGTCAAGGAAGCTTTTAGTGCCAAGAGGTTTTCAACTGACAAGAGGACATCCATTGAGATTAGAAGTAAAAAGATTCCACCTTAAACAAAGAAAAGGGTTCTTCACAGTAAGGGTGGTTAATCTGTGGAATTCTCTGTCAAGGGAGGTTGTGACAGCGGATTCAATAGATAACTTTAAAAAGGCACTGTATATATTTTTTAATAAAAAGGGCATTAAGGGTTATCCTGGTTAATTAGAGAGACAGTATTGATCCAAGGAATCCGATCGCCAGTATCAGGGGTCAGGAAGGAATTTATTTTTTTACCTCTTGAGACAATTGGCAAAGTTTCACTTGCTTTTTTGTTTTATTTTGCCTTCCTCTGGATCAATTAACAATTATTCTGCATATTGCAGATCAGAGGTGATCTTAGGTTGAACTTGATGGGCTAAAAGTATTTTTTTTATCCTCAATTACTATGTTACATTATTATGTAACTGCGTAAATGTCATTCCCACACCTTCCTTTCTAAGGTTTACGGTTTGTCCTGTAAATAAAGACAGTTGAAATCTAGTCTATTCTTGGGGGTATTTTGATGTGAGGCTTCCTGACACTTTTGTCTTTTATTACAGTACAGGACTTTGAAGAGCCTGCTTGGTTATTTTATCAAAATAATTACAGTAATACACACACACATATTCTGGTGTCTTTCTTGCCACACTCCACACTGGGTAGATATTGAGACCATCTCTCACTTCTGACATTGACATAACTAAAGTCATTGCAAATAAAACACCTCACCTATATGCTCGAGTAGCTGTTGATACTGCTTAAAAGCTCATTATTTGTTTAGCCATATGTCATAACTGTTAATTGTTTCTCCATGCCACATCTTCTGTGAATCCTGCTTTATTTCAAGCAATTATATTACCTTTTAAGTATCTTTCTTCTTGGATAAAAATATCTTTTGACACTAGCCTTTTCCCATAGCTTAATCCTTACATTTTTCTTCTTATTGTTGTTGACATTTTTTTCTGGCTCTACTATACTCTTTTAGAAGCAATGCCCAAAACCTTACTTCATAAGCGACTTGAGATCTTACCAGAGATTTGCATGCTAGCAGAATTTCACTCACTTATCATGAATCAATGACCTCTTTATTAAAATGCTTTGTGTGCATTTCTCTGTGTTAAATGTCATCTGTCATTATAGGGCCACTTAATTAAGGATATTTTGGACCTCATCACTGTAAAGATCTCACATAAAAGCATTTGGAAATACCTTGTGAATTTTTTAAATATGTGCATTTTTTACAGAGATATCAAATCAAATTCAATTTGTGTTTACATTTGTAACTGCCTTCCCAAATGCTACTGTACTACTACAATCAACATTTTTTTTCTTTTTTTTGCCTCTTTTCTGTGACTTCTCCTGAACAGTAAAGTGTGTTTAGGTACTTGTGCATTGATTAGTGGGCAGCTGAGAGGGGGTGTGTTTTTGCCTGTGTGAAGCTTTATCAGTGTGTGTTTTTTTGTGGTCTGTTTCCCTCTGTTCTTTGATTTTTGAACAGTAAAGTGTATAGGTACTTGTGTAGTGATTAGTGGGCAGGCAAATAGTAAGAACCTAATATAAACAGAGAAAGGAGTGAACTTGTGAGCTTGCAAACACGTCTAGTATAAGTGCAGTTCTAGTATAAGTGTAGGAGTTTAAATCAAAGGAGGGGACTCAATGAAAAGGGGACCAGACTGTAGTGCCTTATAAAAAATATTTCCCCCCACCAATTATGAATCAGTCCAGTGACAACCTCACTCAGTGTGCATCCTGTCACATATATGAACTGCTGCAACAGCTGATCCAGAGTCCATACCTTGTGAGAGGTGTGAGCATGTTGCCTATCTTGAAGCTCAAATTGGAGAACTGGAGAGGAGAATTGCAGCACTTAGTGATATTGCTCCACTGGAAGCACAATGGAGCACAATTTAGCTGGGCCTAGAATGGAGGATGGAGATGTGGCTAGTGAGGATGGCCAGGGAGGTTGCTGGGTTACAGTTCCAAGGGGAAGCAGGGGGAACAGTAGGAGGAGATGGGCCAGTTCTGAGTTGGCATGCACCAACTGATTTGCCTGATTGAGTTAAGCTGTTGGGGATGTCCATTCATAAATGGCAATGCCAGGAAGAGCTGTTCCCTCTAACCCTGGGAGAACAATTCTACTGGAGGAGAGGGAGGGCAGAATAGGCAGAGCAAGAGAAAGGTTTTGGTGGTAGGGGACTCTATTATTAGGAAGGTAGACAGGGTGATTTGTCAACTAGATCCCAGCAATCAAACAGTTTGCTGTCTCCCGGGTGCTTGGGTTTGCCATGTTGTGGAACGGGTAGATAAATAATAAAAAAAAACATCAATCTGGTTACAGGGATGTGTTCCCCATTCAAGTTAATGAGACTTGAATAAGACTCCATAAGACTACTCCATAAGACTGCTTATGTTTTAAGTTTGAAATTAACAGATTCTAGTTTTCAATACTGATCAAAAATTCAGGTTTCTGCTCTCTTGTCTCTGGAATTTGAACTCTGTGATACCTGCTTGGTGATTCCACTTCCGCTCTGGTGCATCTCCCTGCAAACAAAAATTTAACACTTACCACATCTATATGTGCCTAACATGGAATACTGGACTCACTTTAACAAGAAAGCTAAGGGTTAACTGGTAAGTGCAGTTCATGGAGAAGCTGTCCTATCAGACATAGCCTTGTTCCATCGATACTCAGCAGTCTGTTATTACTCATACAACAGCTAGTAGGCAGGATAAACTTGTATGTAAACATACATTTAAAACTATAGATGTTGTATTTGTTATTAGTGTAATAAAAAAAAATAGATAAGTGTGCTCTTTCCCACCACAAAGAGCACTTACAGTGAGGTAAATGGCTGTTTAAGCTGCCCATTTGTCTCGTTTATTAAACATTCTGTGCAGGGAGTATGTTTCCCTTACAACAACCCTTTCTTTCTAATCATTGAACCAGAATCCAAAAAGATTACATTAACTGATTTGCCTTGACCCACTTTCCTATTTCTTACTTCAGAGAGTAATTCAGAATAGTCTGACATACCTAAAACCATGATCTGCACTCATTATCTTATTATCAGTTATATAGAACGTAATCACTATTGGGTTAGACTTACAGGTTTATACTTACTCTTTTGGGTTTCAGTACCATCTCTATGCAGATGACACTCAAATCTGCATCTCAGCACCAGATCTACCCCCTCTCTTCTAGCACACATCTCCGACTGCCTCTCTAGTATATCCTCTTGGATGTCCGCCCACCATCTCAAACTCAACATGTCTAAGACTGAACTCTTAATCATCCCACCCCCTACTACAGCTTACATTCCTCACATCTCTCTCTCTGTCAACAATGCCATCATCACTCCCACCTCCCAAGCCCATTGTCTCATGGTGCTACTGGAGCCTGCCCTCTCATTCATACCTCACATACAGAAATCTTGTCTTCTCCATCTAAAAACATATCCAAAATACGGCATTACCTTACACAAGACACTACTAAGATTCTAATACACTCTCTCATCATTTCTCGTCTCTACTATTGCAACTCACTCCTTGTTGGCCAGACTCATTTTCCAAACACATCGTTCAGTGTCAGCACCTCCTCTTTGTCAATCACTCCACTGGCTTCCCTTAGCCTTCAGAATAAAATTTTAAATCCCTCAACAACAGCGCACCACCATACATCTCTGCTCTCATCTCCAAATACTCCCCCACACGCCCTCTTCGTTCTGCTAATGACCTTCTTCTTTCTACCACTCTTGTCACCTCCTCTCTCTCCCGCCTCCAGGACTTTGCTTGCGCTGCCCTTATTCTCTGGAACTCCTTGCCTTGCTTCACAAGACTATCCTCCTTCAAAACTTCAATAAAAATGCATCTCTTTAAAGAAGCCTATAACCTTCCACCCTGACATGCTCAGCACTTCTCTCTCCCTACTGTACCACATACAAACTTCAACCTTTAGATTGTAAGTCTTGCGAGTTTAAATCCTGCAAGGTGCTTTAGGAAAAGCGCTATGGACACCGGATTCCAAGCTCAAAGACAGGGCAATACATTCTTTGCAATGTGTGAATCTTGAACCTGTTATTGCCTGTAACTAAATTTATATATAGCGCTACAGAATATGTTGGCGCTAGGGATGTCGCGAACATAACATTTTTGGTTCGCGAACCGCGAACGCAAACCGCCACAAATGTTCGCGAACCGGCAAACACGGTGAACCGCCATAGACTTCAATGGGCAGGCGGATTTTAAAACCCACAGGGGCTTTTTCTGGCCACAATAGTGATGGAAAAGTTGTTTTAAGGGGACTAACACCTGGACTGTGGCATGCCGGAGGGGGATCCATGTCAAAACTCCCACGGAAAATTACATAGTTGATGCTGCGTCTGGGGGAGAGACACAGGGATAAGTGTGAGGGGTGTTAGGGTAAGGGGTGTTAGGGATAAGAGTGAGGGGGTTAGGTGTTAGGGTGAGGGGTGTTAGGGCTAAGTGTGACGGGTGTTAGGGTGACGGGTGTTAGGGATAAGTGTAAGGGGTGTTAGGGTGCAGCATGTTAGGAATAAGTGTGAGGGGTGTTAGGTCTTAGGAATAAGTGTAATAATGTTAGGGTTAGGTGTTAGGTTGATGGGTGTTATGGATAAGTGTGAGGGGTGTTAGGGTTAGGGTAAGGGGTGCTAGGGATAAGTGTGATGGGTTATAGGGTAAGGAATGTCAGGGTTAGGTGTTAGGGTAAGGGCTGTTAGGTATAAGTGTAAGGGGGTATTAGGGTTAGGTGTTAGGGTGAGGGGTTTTAGGGATAAGTGTGGGGGGTGTTAGGTTTTAGGGATAAGTGTGAGGGTGTTAGGGTTAGGTGTTAGGTTGATGGGTGTTATGGATAAGTGTGAGGGGTGTTAGGGTTAGGTGTTAGGGTGAGGGGTGTTAGGGAAAAGTGTAAGGGGTGTTAGGGTTAGGTGGTACGGTGAGGGATGTTAGGGTTAGGTGTTAGGGATAAGTGTGAGGGGTGTTAGGGTTAGGGTAAGGGGTGTTAGGGATAAGTGTGAGGGGTGTTAGGGTGAGGGGTGTTAGGGATAAGTGTGAGGGGTGTTATTGTTAGGTGTTAGGGTGAGGGGTGTTAGGGATAAGTGTAAGGGGTGCTAGGGTTAGGTGTTAGGGTGAGGGATGTTAGGGTTAGGTGTTAGGGATAAGTGTGAGGGGTGTTAGGGTTAGGGTGAGGGGTGTTAGGGAAAAGTGTAAGGGGTGTTAGGGTTAGGTGGTACGGTGAGGGATGTTAGGGTTAGGTGTTAGGGATAAGTGTGAGGGGTGTTAAGGTTAGGGTAAGGGGTGTTAGGGATAAGTGTGAGGGGTGTTAGGGTGAGGGGTGTTAGGGATAAGTGTGAGGGGTGTTATTGTTAGGTGTTAGGGTGAGGGGTGTTAGGGATAAGTGTAAGGGGTGCTAGGGTTAGGTGTTAGGGTGAGGGATGTTAGGGTTAGGTGTTAGGGATACGTGTGAGGGGTGTTGGGGTTAGGGTGAGGGGTGTTAGGGATAAGTGTGAGGGGTGTTAGGGTTAGGTGTTAGGGTGAGGGATGTTAGGGTTAGGTGTTAGGGATAAGTGTGAGGGGTGTTAGGGTTAGGGTAAGGGGTGTTAGGGATAAGTGTGAGGGGTGTTAGGGTTAGGGTGAGGGGTGTTAGGGATAAGTGTGAGGGGTGTTAGGTTTAGGTGTTGGGGTGAGGGGTGTTAGGGATAAGTGTAAGGGGTGTTAGGGTTAGGTGTTAGGGTGAGGGGTGTTAGGGATAAGTGTAAGGGGTGTTAGGGTTAGGTGTTAGGGTGGGGGATGTCAGGATTAGGTGTTAGGGATAAGTGTGAGGGTGTTAGGGTTAGGGTGAGGGGTGTTAGGGATAAGTGTGAGGGGTGTTAGGGTTAGGTGTTAGGGTGAGGTTTGTTAGGGATAAGTGTAAGGGGTGTTAGGGTTAGGTGTTAGGGTGAGGGATGTTAGGGTTAGGTGTCAGGGATAAGTGTGAGGGGTGTTAGGGATAGGGTGAGGGGTGTTAGGGATAAGTGTGAGGGGTGTTAGGGTTAGGTGTTAGGGTGAGGGATGTTAGGGTTAGGTGTTAGGGATAAGTGTGAGGGGTGTTAGGGTTAGGGTGAGGGGTAATAGGGATAAGTGTGAGGGGTGTTAGGGTTAGGGTAAGGGGTGTTAGGGATAAGTGTGAGGGGTGTTATTGTTAGGTGTTAGGGTGAGTTGTGTTAGGGATAAGTGTAAGGGGTGTTAGGGTTAGGTGTTAGGGTGAGGGATGTTAGGGTTAGGTGTTAGGGATAAGTGTGAGGGGTGTTAGGGTTAGGGTAAGGGGTGTTAGGGATAAGTGTGAGGGGTGTTAGGGTTAGGGTGAGGGGTGTTAGGGATAAGTGTGAGGGGTGTTAGGGTTAGGTGTTGGGGTGAGGGGTGTTAGGGATAAGTGTAAGGGGTGTTAGGGTTAGGTGTTAGGGTGAGGAGTGTTAGGGATAAGTGTAAGGGGTGTTAGGGTTAGGTGTTAGGGTGAGGGATGTCAGGGTTAGGTGTTAGGGATAAGTGTGAGGGTGTTAGGGTTAGGGTGAGGGGTGTTAGGGATAAGTGTGAGGGGTGTTAGGGTTAGGTGTTAGGGTGAGGGTTGTTAGGGATAAGTGTAAGGGGTGTTAGGGTTAGGTGTTAGGGTGAGGGATGTTAGGGTTAGGTGTCAGGGATAAGTGTGAGGGGTGTTAGGGTTAGGGTGAGGGGTGTTAGGGATAAGTGTGAGGGGTGTTAGGGTTAGGTGTTAGGGTGAGGGATGTTAGGGTTAGGTGTTAGGGATAAGTGTGAGGGGTGTTAGGGTTAGGGTGAGGGGTGTTAGGGATAAGTGTGAGGGGTGTTAGGGTTAGGGTGAGGGGTGTTAGGGATAAGTGTGAGGGGTGTTATTGTTAGGTGTTAGGGTGAGGTGTGTTAGGGATAAGTGTAAGGGGTGTTAGGGTTAGGTGTTAGGGTGAGGGATGTTAGGGTTAGGTGTTAGGGATAAGTGTGAGGGGTGTTAGGTTTAGGGTAAGGGGTGTTAGGGATAAGTGTGAGGGGTGTTAGGGTTAGGCTAAGGGGTGTTAGGGATAAGTGTGAGGGGTGTTAGGGTTAGGTGTTAGGGTGAGTGATGTTAGGGTTAGGTGTTAGGGATAAGTGTGAGGGGTGTTAGGGTTAGGGTGAGGGGTGTTAGGGATAAGTGTAAGGTGTGTTAGGGTTAGGTGTTAGGGTGAGGGATGTTAGGGTTAGGTGTTAGGGATAAGTGTGAGGGGTGTTAGGGTTAGGGTGAGGGGTTTTAGGGATAAGTTTGAGGGGTGTTAGGGTTAGGTGTTAGGGTGTGCCGTGTTAGGGATAAGTGTAAGGGGTGTTAGGGTTAGGTGTTAGGGTGAGGGATGTTAGGGTTAGGTGTTAGGGATAAGTGTGAAGGGTGTTAGGGTAAGGGGTGTTAGGGATAAGTGTGAGGGGTGTTAGGGTTAGGTGTTATGTTGATGGGTGTTTTGGATAAGTGTGAGGGATGTTAGGATTAGGTGCTAAGGTGAGGGGAGGATGATGATAAGGGGGGGAAAAGACACAGGGGTGTCCTTGCAGCAGAGATCAAAAGAGTCCTTCAGGACTGTATTGCACACTGTGTACAGTAGCCTAGCTATGGTTTTCCCTATTGATGCAGTATCACCTACACTCAGCCTCCTCTCAGGAAGACTGCAAGTTAGTTATGATTCCAAAATGGCTGCTGTCCATGAGTTAGAAGGGTCTGGAAGGCAGGGTATGATGCTGATTGGCTGGAATGTGTCTGCTGACTGTGAGTTGCAGGGTCAAAGTTTGCTCAATGATAAAGTATAGGGGGAGGGTCAAATATCGCATATGTTCGCAGTTCGCCGCAAACGCGAACATGCTATGTTCGCCGGTAACAGTCCGCCGGCGAACTATTCGCGACATCTCTAGTTGGCGCGTTACACATAAACAATAATAATAATAATAATAATTTCTTCAAAGCACCACATCATTTTTTCATCAAGTCTGTGGTGTTGAGATTATGGAGACTAAATCATGAAAAAATAGATAATGAAAGAAATAGTTCTGTCAGAATTGTTCACTATATTTCATCTGAACACTGTACTTTATTTACAGTTTTTTTTTCAAGACTTTTTATTTCTTCTCAAGTTAGCTATTTATTAAGTAAAGACAGTACAGTGACATTTTGTCACTAGCATCAATATAAGAAGAATGTAATTTCCTTAACACATATGCTTCTCTTGATCACTATTGATCAGTCTGTCTGTCTGTCATTGTAAATTTTAAACCAATGTTTTGTTTAGGGTTGTTTCCCCATGTATTCACTTAAAGAACTACATTTGTTTTTTTATTTTTATGGTGTAATCAATGTACATTAAGGGATTTAATTTAAATGCCTTCTTTTTACTCCTTATCTTGAGCTTTAAATCATTGTTAAGCCACATTAGATGGGATTTACTCCTTTTACTTTTATTCCCACATGGTATATGCCGATGTGTATGTATATTTAGTAAGGATTTAAATGTTGTCCATTTATGTTCAGTGTTTTTACCTGCCAGTTCTTTGGCCCAGTCTATACTTTGTATTGCTGCCCTTAGACTATTAAAATGTGCCCTTTTAAAATTAAGAGTTTTAGTTGGCCCCTTAAAAAATGTTTTTTTTTTATTCAATCTCAAATGAGACTGTGTTGTGATCACTGTTTCCCAAAGGTTGCTCTATTCCAACATTTGATATTATATCAATAACATTTGTGATGACTAAATCTAAGATAGCTTCCTTTCTAGTAGGCTCTTGTATAACATGGGCCAGATACGGATCCCTGAGTGTACTCAAGAACCGGCTCCCCTTAGCTGAACTGCTGGTCTCATTTATCCAGTTTATTTCAGGGTAATTAAAATCTCCCATTATTAGAACTTGCCCATGCTTAGCTGCATTTCCAATCTGTAACAAGAATTGTATTTCCTCACTTTCAGCTATGTTTGGGGGTTTATAGCATACGTCTACTAATATTATTTTGGAATTTGCTGCTCTGCTATTTAACTCTACCCACAAACATTCAACTTTATCACTAGGTCCACCATAAATATCTTCTCTGACTTTAGGCTTAAATTCAGGCTTAACATACAGACAAATCCCTCCTCCTCTTTTACCATTGCCTCTATCTTTCTTAAATAGGTTATACAAATCCAAATGAACAGTCCAGTCATGAGATTCATCCCACCACGTTTTCGTAATGCCTATTAAATCCCGTTTTTCATTAATTGCTAATAATTCTTACTCTCCCATTTTTCCTGGCAAGCTTCTGGCATTAGCAAGCATACACCTTATGTTATGAGTCTGTAGTTCTGAAGTGGTACTTGAGTTACTTAGTACTACCTCCCTATTGACTATACTACCCCTCCCCCACCTCCACCCCTATGAGTTGTTAATTCCTCCCTCATTCCCTCTACACTTTCTACCCCATTACTTATATCTAGTCCCTCCCCCCCACCTACTAGTTTAAAAACTCCTTTCTACCTCATATCCCCTAGCACAAAAGCTCCCTCATCATTAAGGTGCAATCCATCCCTGCTGTAGAGATTGTACTGAAGTGAGAAGTCAGCCCAGAGCTCTAAAAACTCAAACCCCTCCTTAGTTCACCACATCTTTAGCCACGCATTAACCTCCCTAAGCTCGTTTTGTAGTAAAAGTATTAACATTTGAATGTAATAACAGTTGAACTTTAAATTAATCAGTATTGTAAACTTGAGGTAATGTTTTTTTAACATGCAAGCTCTATCTCAAGAATTGTTAACTTAAATATACATTGAATCCAGAGGAAGGCAAACAGTAAAAACCCTCTTTGAAATGTAGGCAATTGTATCAAAGCAGGAAAAAAAAAAATCCTTGCTGACCCCAATAACTGGCTATTGGATTACTCCCTGGATTAATATTTAACATAAAAGACAAACATTTACATTGTGCCTAAAAACGTGGTTGTGCTGTTAAGATGAACTTTGTAATATGTCTAAGTAAGGAACTTGAAAGTATATTTTTCAAACTTATAACATTAGAAACAGTAACATAGTTAATTAACATTTGAAAAGAATTTGTCAAAATATTGCAAGGCAAGTGTTTTGTGAGGCTAATCATGCATAAACAGTACTTCCATGAATTATGACTGAATTGTTTATTGATTTGTAGTTTTTAATGGTTGACCATTGTTTGTTGGTGTAGTAATTGTTTTAAATGGCACATAGAGTTTCATCTGGGGAAAGTGGTTCTCTAAAAAGAGAATGCGAGAACTTAAAGTTGTTGCTCGATGTGTAACTACTGTTCTCTATGTGTTTGACAATTTCATGTAGTTTAATAGGAAAATATTGTTGTTGTAAACCTAATTTCTGTGGCGTAATAATGACCTTTTGAAGGAAATGGACAGTTGTGTGTAGTTTTTGTAAAAATTTGGTGATCATATTGTATTTTTTTAGGTTTTTGCGTTTGCTTTTAAATTGGTTTTGCATGGCTTTTATTTGTTTGCTGTAAAGTTAGATTACTTCATAGTAGACAATGTTTTCAGTAAAAATGCGTCCATCTTCTAATAAATCATCTTGACTTTCATTGTTTTCAATGTAAACTTTAACAGCCTGTGGATTTGGCCATGTGCAAATACTGGTTGTTCTAAGAAAATACCCACAGATTTGAAAGTTTGTCCTTGTGATTTATTAATGGTCATGGCAAATGCCATAATGATGGAAAATTGTCTTCTTTGAAGTATAAAAGGGAGACTACTTTCACTTGTTGCTAAATCTATTCTTGGTATGAAAACTCTTTCTCCTTTATGGGTACCAGTTAAAATGTCAGCATCTATGAAATGGTCCTTTAATTGTTGAACAATTAATCTTGTGCCATTGCATAGGCTTTATTTGGGGTTCATATTTCGCAGTAACATGACAATTGCACCTTTCTTTAGCTGCAAAATATGTGGTGGCATTCCAGAAGGAGTTAATGAGTTTATGAATTCAGTGGAAAAGTTTGCCTGACCTTCTTTGTCATCAGCAAGTACAGAATCAGCACTGTGATAATTTCTTTGGGGTGCATTCATTTTTTTAAAGATTTCATTATTGAGGATTAATGCATCCTTATTTTTACACGTTAGTATGACTTGGTTGGCAAGCTCTGAATATTCCTGGTTATTTATGCTACCTTCAAATATAGCCGATATAATATCTTGGTGACAAATCATATGAGGTGGGATGTGCACAGTGTCGTCAGGTAAATTTGGTATTTTTTCTGTTCTGCCTTCTCCAATTTTAATAAGCCAATTATTGAAATAATTTTGGCCTTCTGATCTCATATTTTGTTGCAGTTGAAGATGGGTAAAATGTTTCCATAGTGTACTTGACTTTATACATGTTTCGATAATGTCAGTTCGATTTACATGTACAACGACAGGTAATGTTTGTCTAAAATCGCCACCTAACAACATTACCTTTCCACCAAATGGAAAAGTATTATCCATGACTTCACGAAGCAAACGGTCAACACATTGGAGGGCATAGCATGACATCATTGTGGCCTCATCTATTATAATTAATTTACTTTTTTTCAGTTTTTTTGCTTGTAATGATGTCATGCGATAAATGACACTGAGGTTTCTAAAATAGGCACTGGCAGTTTAAACCCACTATGGACAGTTTTTCCACCTTCTAACAAAAGTGCATCAATTCCAGTTGTGGCAAACGACAGGGCTATTTGACCTTGTGCTCGTATAAAACTCGTTAATAAATTCTATAGATATGTTTTTCCTGATCGGGCAGGTCCATCAAGATAGAAATAACGATCTTTGACCATGTCATCATCTAGTGCATTTTTGATGGCATTAAATGCTTGCAATTGTAATTATTTAAAGTTGCAAGTCTTTCTACTATCCTTTGTACTTGTAGTTGAATGTCATAGTCTTCAAAGTTTATGTCATCTATAAGACCTGGATGAGACAAATTAAAACTTGCACAACTTAATCCATGAGTTAAAAATACTTCTTGGATTTCCATTAATGATTTTAAGTGTGCAATAGGTTCATTGTATCGTTGCATAAAGTCTTCAGCCATATTACTTTTAAATGTGTCCCACAAAGCTAATGCATTTGGAGCATTTGAGAAGATACAAAGGAATGCAAATTGTTCCCTCATCTGCCATGGCATTTGACATAGTACTGCTTCTTCTAGACATCTTTCCAATTCTGTGTCAACAGATAGTAAGTTTCTATGTCTTGCAGCTAAATGGAAGGATTCATATACTATGTCATTAACAGTTCTTAAGTGTTCAAAACTTTGTGCTCCAGGAACATTTAAAAGTAATAGTCATAAGCAGAAACGTTCAAGGTCTCTTGGACTGACTGTCTAAATTTTTGGGATTATTTTATTTCCTCTGCTTTTTCTAGGTCTCCATAATCCATTCACAAAAACATAGTGATATGGAATTTCAATATACAAGAATTGTGTTGCTTGTGAATCTGTAGAATTTAATTCAAACCATGCAGTTAGTGTAGTGTGACGATGCTCACTTTGGGCCAATGCATTACTTTCATTTCCAGCATGGAAATACACTAAATGTATTTGTGGCAAATGTACTGCTAATCTATATACTGCATGTGATCTATCATGCATTTCACATTTTAAAAGGCGCCACATAGCTTCTGGTGCACTTACATAGGGAGCATCTACATGAGATGCAAGTTCATCATGTACTAACTCACTGCTTTCGGGGTTGTCTGCACTTTTGACGACTACAGTAGCGGCATCATAGACTTTGCAAATATATTTGTACACATATTAAATGGATTTGATGGAAGTGCAGGCTTCTACATTAATGTGTGCATTATACTTCATGAGTAAATGTGGATTGTAGTGTACCACATATCTTTTATCAACCTTTTTGCCACGAATAATAGCACTATCTCCTTCTCTTCTTCTATAAAGTAGATAGCCATCACAATTGGCATACGTTTTGTCTCTATAATCTTTTGGAAAATCTTTGGAACATTTATTATTTTCCATACATGGTGACTGAATCCACTTTGTCACCAGTTACTAATTTATCTTTTTCTTGAAGGATTATGAGAAGATGTGCATGTGGAAGGCCTCTTTTTTTAAATTCAATTGTATATACATAAGCAAGACATTTGCAAAATAAGTGATGTCATGTATTAATTATTTTTATTTAATTTTCAAAACTCTGGCTACTAAATCTGGTCTATCGGAAGGACTTTGGGCAAGAAGTAAATTTTGTGTAATTTCTGGCCATTGGGGATTACAGGTAAATGTAATAAATAAATCGGGTTTTCCAAATTTAGTGACAATAGCCATGGCATCAATGTATCTTTCTCTCATATTTCGAGGAGATACCTGAAAAGAAGATGGTAAAATTATGGCTTTTCCAGCTGTCATGTCTCTGCTTGTAGCCACCTCAGCATCATAGTCTATTAATCCACCATATTGTTCTACACGTAGTTTATCTTGTTGATATTTTATGAAGTTTAAATTATTGGCCTCAACTTGCAAATAGGAATCAATAATCCATTGTTGTGTTAGTTTTCCACCACATAAAATTGGATTAAATGTATTTCGAATGGCAATTTGAGCTACTTTAAGTTCAAGCATAGAAACATTATTTCGTATTCTGGCTTAAGCATTTGGGTAACTGTGAAGTGTTAATTTTGGTTGCCAACCTGCTTCTCCGTGCGGGAAAAACATGGGATATGTCATTGGATCTAAATTTGGACTTAAGATACTGATATTAATGAATGGTTGCTCCTCATTTCTGGAATATATTCTAATGTCTCTTTGAAATGTTGGTTCTCCTTCATCATTTTGAAACACCATTGCAACCTCATTTGATGTTGGCAAGTTATAACGGCGTTTATCAGTATGTCTATCTCTTTTAAGCACCATATTGACCTTTGGGATTGGTAATTGATGTCTTTCTGCATGAAGTTGTTGTTCCTTTTCTACTTCTGCCAATTTTTTATAAGCTTTAGTGTAGGGGTTATTCGCCATAATGTTATCTAGCTCTATAAAAACAGTGATTAAGCATTTTTTTTATTCTCTTGCAGCTGCATACGTTGGTCAACAGCTTCCATTGTATCTAGGACATATAGTTGAGCAAATTTTCTTTGCTCTCCTTCCTTATGGATGTAAATGGGAAGTCCGATCGTAAATTTGGCCTTGGACTTTAGCTGCTAATGTACCAGGACATGGTCCTTACTGTTTTAATGTTGCCCCCAGAGATGCAAATGATATGGCACTATTGTATGATCTTATGTTTGTCTTGAAATTTTTGTAGTTTGGAAAAGTAGGTTCAGTCATAATGTTTTGTAAATAGATTGGGAATTGTTTTCTTTCTGGAAGTTTGACCTTGCCTTTTTGACAGGAACTAATGAATTGGCCATCTCTGGGTCTCTCCTGTTTAAAATGATAAGCCTCACAAAACTGACATTGAGTATTCATGTCCCCACAATTATGAACCTCTACTGCTAAAGACTTGAGTAAATGACAATTTGCAAAGCATATATCAGTTTCAGTTTCAAATTCATCATTTGAAATGTCATGTGATGTTTCAGGAACAGGTTGTAAATGCTTTGTTTATTTAGTGGCTTTTTTAGTGTATCTTCTATTTTTATAGGTGAAATGTCATGTGATGTTTCAGGAACAGGTTCTAAATGCTTTGTTTATTTAGTGGCTTTTTTTGATGTATCTTTTATTTTTGCAGTTGATAGTCTTTTGCTTGCAATTGTTTTGCGTTTTTTTTCTGGTCGAATTTCCTTCTGCTCCGGTGCCTGCTGGTTTGTCCATCTTTGTTGTCGTTCTCTTATCTTTTCTTGTTTGGTGTCATTATCAGCCATCTTAATCTTTAAAAGAAAATAATGTATCATTAGTTTAGTTTGAGATGTTAAGTTGGTTTCTGAAATATTTTATTTGCAACAGTTTGTTTGTATGTGATTGTAGTTCATTGTAGCTGAACTTTCTTTCTATTGTTAAATGAGTGTGTTTTATTTTGTTCTCTTACTTTCTCTCTTGTAGGTTGTAATTTTTGCCTTAGATGCATAGCACACTCAAGATAATTGCATTATAGCTTATTGTAGATGTAGTAGGTGTATAGTGTTAATTTAAATTGAGTTTTTGTTTTGTTTGTTAATTGCTTTTTATGTTGTAGTTTTGGCTTACAGGCATAGTACAGGGCAACAATTGGTCTTTCTAATTTGTCCTGCAGGGGATTGTTGTAACACTATTCTTATATTTTACTTAAAGGCTTATATGTAGTGGCTGTGAAAAGAAGGTTTGTATTGTTGTTTGTTCGGTGTTAGTAGTATTTGTTGTAGTATTCTATTTTATGTGTGTGCTTAGGTTTTATGCTTAATATTGTACATAAGGGCTGGGAATTGAGAATTAAAAATGTTATTTAGTATGTGTTTTCACTATTTCTTGGACTATGCTGTTTTATGTTGGTTATTTTTTTTTTGATAGATTGAAGTTTGGGTTTACTGTTAAACGTTGTTGGACGTAAAAGGCAAGTAGCAGGTAAATGACAATTGTGTCAGTAATATTTTGCTAAAGCTGATAATTAGTGGTGCTTATTGTTGTTGGTTAATTTTTTTTTTCTGTTCACATGGATGCAGACCAAACATGGTTAGTTAGTTTTCTCTTTTTTTTACTTGTTATACTGTACCTTGTTTGAAGTGTGATTTTAAGCAGAATATTTCTTGCTTTGCTGTTGTAAGTCTTCGTGCGATGCTCTTCACGCAGTGTCTGTTGTAAAAGAAAAAGCAAAATTGTATTTGATTGGAATGTATTTGTAATAAATAGCATAGTTCATTTTTTTAGTCTACTCTATCTGTTATCGTGAATTTTTCTGCTATGCTGTTTTTTGTGCACCCCTTTAAAATACTTTAATTGTATTTGTATATTACAGTTATCCTTTTTTTTACTGTAATTATTAATGTTTTTGACATTTTGTATATTACCCCAATGTTTTTGGGATTATCCTGTTTTGTGTCTGCCACTTTTGGTATGCTTATTTAGGCTTCTTTGTAAGGCTTATAGGTTGTTAAAAAGTAAAGATGAATATTAAGTTATTTTTCTATCTGTTTTTGTGATTTTTTGTACAATCCTCTTTTATGTTCACCACATTTTGCATGCTCCATCTGCTTAATTAGTCTTGTTTGTGAGGATTACATGTTGTTGGATAGTAAAAAGGAATGTTAATTGCATTTTCTATATGTTGCGTTTTTTTGTTCTATCCTATTTTGTGTTCACCACTTTTTTTTGCTGCATTTGGCTTGTGGGTGATGGTTGGAGGTTATTCTACAGAAAAGAGGAAGAATACTTTTGTTTTATGTATGTTGCTAATGTTTGGGATGGTATCCTGGTTTGTGGCCACCTCTTTTTTTTCTTCTGTGGAACTGTCTTTCTTTGGAAATTGTATAGGTCTTTGTGAAGTTTGTTGAACTGTGTTGTTTTGGTCTTGATTGCATTTGTATGTTTTTTTTTTTTTTTTTTACTTTTAATTGTCATATTGGCAGCCATTAAACATATATATATATATATATATATATATATATATATATATATATATATATATTTTTTTTTTTTTGTACTTGTTACCTTGATTGAAGTGTTGTTCTTGTCCGAATGACAGAGGGTCCCCTCCTGCCAATCTTAATCCGCCAGTCTTCTTGTAGTGTCTGTTTGAAAAAGAAAGTTAAATGGTTAATTGTATATTTATTATTTTTGATTTTGCAAAGCATGGTCTTTTTCTGCATGTTATGTATTTTTCTATCTTACCTCTTCTTCTTTCTTTCTGTTCTTTAAAAGTGATTCATTTTCACAGTCCACGGTGCAAATTCTTGAGGGACGCTGTTGATGCAGAGTCTGTTTCAATAGTGAAAAAAGGGGAAAGATTGAGCTTCAGATTGCATATGTATTAGTGTCATATTTTTTTTTGGTATGAGTTGCTATAATTTAATGTCATTTGAATATACTTTTTTCATTAGTTTGAGTTAAGATTAGGTTGTTGTAGGGCCTATACACATAAATGTGCATGTCATATGTCACTATAGATGAATCCTCGTTCCAGCCGCCATTTTAGGCGTAATAGTTGTAATTTTCCTGTAAAATGGTGGTTAAAATCAGTGTGGTACGTGCCGCATAGTGTGTGTTACGTGCCTCGTGAAGTTGACTGGAGCGTTGTTTCAGTTTTCCGAGTCACTTTAGTATTTTTGCGTCTTTAGCCTAGTTTTCGTTTTGTTCGGCGGCCATTTTTTCTCTCGCTTAGGCGATTTTCGGCTGTCTAAACTCTGATTTTTTTATTTTCTTTAATCGAGGTGTAACTTTACTTTTAGAGGTCCTGGGTGCCCCCCCCCCCCCCCATGCGGTGGGTAAGCTTTTTATGTGTTTGTTGTGTGTATTTATTTTGTTTGTAATGGTTTTGGGGTTGCACGGTTTGCGTCCTTGCTTTCGTATCTCGTACTTCTTTTTCAGCCAATCCGTAGGTGTTTAATGGTGTTTTGTGTCTTTAGAGTGCTGTAGCCTCGTTTTCGTTTTTTTCGGCGGCCCTTTTTTCAGTCGCTTCGGGTGTAATCAGAGTTCTAAACTCTTTTATTTGTAGTTAAATTAAGGTGTAACTTCAGTTTTCGAAGTCCTGGATGCCCCCTCCCCTTGCTGTAGGTAAGCTTTTTATGTATTTGTTGTGTTTATTTATTGTGTTTGTCATGTTTTCATGTGCGCCGGTTTCGGACGTTTTTTGCGTGTTCGTAACGGGTCATAACGCGTCCCGTATTTTTTGCAAGGGCCGCAGTTGCTGGCATGGAGCGACTTCGGCGCTCCATGCCAGCAACTGCAGCCCTCGCTTCGCTTCGAGCCCGCAAGCATTAGCAACAGCTTGCATGCTCACAACTATATATGTGATAACATTTGTACACAGTGGACTATAGGATCCATTCCATGTGTTCCAGTTAACTGCGTGAAAAAGCTACCCTGTAACTGTGGGAGTTTCTAGGATCCCCCAATTAAAGTATTGGGGTGCAATAGATGGAGGTAGGCAAAGGAGGCTTTGCACTATTTTTTTTTATTTATTGTTTCTCGGCCAGCATATAATGAAAACAAAACACAAAATAAATTAATAAACTATAAACAAAGTATACAGGCCTGGATGCTTGACTTTTTCAGGGGTCCAATGTTGCTATGAGTTTGCCTTCAGACTGCAGAGTAATTGTCTCTCTGTCTTCTGTCAGTCCCAAATGTCTCTCGAAATTGCTTAGCAACCCTTAAATGCAAAGCTCAGCTGGATTGCTTAGACTTTTGCAGGAGTTCTAACCCTATTACCTTTCCTTGGGGAAAGAGAGCCCTGCAGCATCTGCCATTCACATATATCCCATCTATAACCCCATACAATGTCCCCATTGACCCCCAATAGTACCTAATTGTAACCCCTGTGCTATGAAGTCCTCAAAAACCATTAGTAGTAGATTTTTTTTTAGGGCAGCGTTTCTTTTTAGGTGCAGTCCCATTTAAAAAGGCTGAAGATGATAAGTGTTGAATTTAATCAAGACTGAATATAAACCCCCTGCCATGGGGGTTTATAGGGATCTACATGGTTATAATTTACATGGGGGATCTACAGGGTCATAGGGGTCAGGGCGTGGGAAGTGGGAATCCAAGGGGAATATTTATATTCAATGCAATTTTTGTTTCAAAGATTTTTATTCAACAGCTTTTAAGTTACATTGTAAACAATTACGTTGCAAACATCTGTTAACTGAAATTATTGAGATAATTGTTTCGATTGTTATTAAAATATAGTATTCATGTCAATAATAAACAAACTTTTAGCCAGTTGTCTCGCCATTATTTTTTTCCTTCTTTGGTGATAATTATAAGTAAATACACAATTAGAGTTCCTAATAATTAAATTAAAAGATTGTACATTTGTAGAGTAGAGATTTAGTAAAAGGGCAAAAAAAAAAAATTAGGATAGAAGAAAATATAAGGATTCGGGGAGTTTTAAAGAAAAATAAATAAATAAATAAATTTAAAAAAAAAGGGGAAAGAAAAAAAAAAAATACAGCATCCACTCCTGGGTGTTCCTCCCTACATCCACTCCTGTGATCTCCCGTACTACCCTCATTACCTTTTGTCGTCTAGATGAGTTGTCTCTGCGCCTCCCTGCTCCACCCGTTCCAATCCGCTCCGCACTCTACTCCCCGGACAAGCCACCGCTACCGGCCAAAATTTAATGTTCTTTTCTGTCCAGTCCCTACAGTGTGCTATCTGGAGACTGAATCCAAGGTCCCCAAATTTCTAGGTATATGTAGTGAGTGTCCAACAAAATGTGAGTCATTCTTTCGATAATACAAAGATAATTTATTTTGTTTATGACTTCCTGAAATTGAATATGACTGCTTTTCCATCTTCTAGCAATTGTATTCTTGGCGGCTAAAAAAATCATTTGGACCAATTTGTTCCCCTTTGTACCCAGCCCCTGGTAATGAATTCCCAAAAGACAAGTCAAGATTGATGGTTCTAGGGGAGTTTTGAGAATTCGTGAAGCTAATTTGGTAGCTTCTGTCCAAATTTTAGCCACTTTAGGGCATTTCCACCACGTATGAATAAAGTCTCCCCTTCCCTGGCACCCTCTATAGCACCTATCTGAAGTTGTTTGGGATATCTTGTTAAGCCTGGCAGGGGTCATGTATACCCGGTGTAAGATCTTTAATGAGGTTTCTAGCAAGTTATAGTTATATAAGCCCTTAGACAGGCTCAGAAAGGCTTCAGCCCATTTGCCCCCCTCGCAGTTATGTTGCATATCTATCTCCCATTTCAGTGTGTAAGCAGGTTTCCATGAAGTCCTTGGGGCATTAAGCATGGTGTATAGTGATCCTAAGGTTCCTCTAGCGAATTTTGTATTTTTACACATTATTGACATCCACGATTCTTTGGGTGGGCCGTGGATCCTATGTATCTCCTCAACCCAGTGTCTAATTTTGATGTAGTTAAACATTTCATGGTGAGTTATCTCTATTTTCCTGTTCATTTCTGTCCAAGGAATAATTCTGTCGCCCTCAAACCATGCTCCAAGTTTGTCTAAGTTGTGTGAAGTCCAGAATGTTTTGGAGTCAGCTGTGAGGGTGGTCGCTAGAGAGGTTGATGTAAAGATTGATGTAAGAGGTGATACGGGGTGAATCAGTTTATGCTCTTTCCTAGCCCATTTCCATATTTTCAGCGTAAATTTGGTTATAGGGTTATGGATTTGTGAGTCGAATGTGTGCGAATTCGGAGCCCATAGAATGATTTCCCACTTTAATGGAGCCATTTGTAGCTATTCGATAAAAACCCAGTTGGGTTGTAGGGTGGTAGAATGTACTAATGGTATAGAGGCAATTTGAGCTGCCTTAAAGTAGGTATTAAAATTAGGGCAGGATAATCCTCCTCTAGACTTATGTTTATACATGATTTGTCTGGCGATCCTAGGGGGTCTATTCCTCCAGACAAATCTAAAGACCTGGGCTTGAAACTGTGCCAATTCCGTATTATTAATCTGGATCGGCAGCGTCCTGGCCAGGTAGAGCAGCCTCGGCAAGATGTTCATCTTGACCGTGGCTATTCGGCCCGTCCACGAGCTCTGCCTTTTTGTCCAGTTTTCTAAGTCCCTTCGAAGAGCCCTATATAGGGGTGGGTAGTTGGTTTTATAAATATCTGTTAGTGAATTAGTCAACTTTATCCCTAAATAGTTTATGTAGGAGGCGGGCCAAAGGAAGTTGTGAACATTTTTCAGTTGGTCTAAGATGTCCCTAGGAATGCCCATGCTTAAGGCCTCTGTCTTGCTATGATTTAGTCTCAGTCCTGAGAGAGTACTATATTCATTGATTGTGCCCATTAGGGCGTCTATTGAGGGGCCAGGATTCGAGAGAGTGCATAGTAAATCATCAGCAAACAAAGAACATTTTAGGTGCTGATGTCCCACGCGCACCCCTTCTATAGAGGAGTTTGCTCTTATTGCCTGGGCCAATGGCTCAATGGCCAAAGCAAAGAGGAGCGGAGACAATGGGCACCCCTGTCTCGTGCCTCTCTCTATATTTATGCTAGCCATCTGGGAGCCTGGTAATTTTAGAGTGGCCTTGGGTAACGTGTAGTATGTGTGTAACAAGTTTAAGAAATTGCCCTCAAACCCGAACTTTGCTAATGTGGCAAATAGAAAGGGCCACTCTAAGGTGTCAAACGCTTTCTCTATGTCCAATGCAAGCAGGCAAACTGGGGACCCCCTAGATCTAGCCAAGTGGATGACATTTAGAGTTCTCCTGATGTTGTCGCCAGTTTGTCTGTGCGGGATAAACCCTGACTGGTCTTTGTGTATTAAGGAGGGCAGAAATATTGAAATCCTTTGAGAGAAGATCTTCGCAAGCAACTTGACATCCCCATTAAGCAGTGAGATAGGTCTATAGTTTTTGGCATCTCTCTGATCCCTACCCTCTTTAGGGAATATTGTTAATTCAGCATGGTTTAGTTCTGGGGGGGGTAGTCTCCCCTCTCAGTATCGAGTTAAACAGATTACATAGATGGGGTGCCAGAAGTGTTGAGAAATTCTTATAGTATATATTGGTGAACCCATCCGGGCCTGGGGATTTTCCTAGTTTTAGTTCCTTAATCGCTTCTAGAACTTTCTTGATAATAACTTTTTTGTTTAGAGGTTGTAGATCAGCGGGTGAGATTTGAGGCAGGTCTAGTGAGTTTAAGTAAGAGGTAATGTTGTTTTCCGTGGCCACCTTTTTGGTGGAGTATATATTTTGGTAATATTCCCTAAAAACTTTTTGTATTTTGTTTTGGCTATATATGAGGTAGCCCTCTTTTTTTCTGATTTGGGAAATCCTGGACTGGGCATACTTTGCTTTCAGGCTTCTGGCTAACAATTTATCTGGTTTGTTTGCCTTATTGTAAAATAAGTGTTGTGTCCTTCTTAGTGCCTTGTCCGTTTTTATGGACAAAACGCTATCTAGCTCCAGCCTCGTCTTGTCTATCTCTGTTCTCAGGGAGGGGGAGAGCTGATTTTGATGCTCTAGTTGTGCCAATTTGCTTGCATGATTTCTCTCCCTTTGTAGATTTTGTTTTTTGAGTTGAGAAGCCATTTTAATGCACACTCCTCTTATAAAGGCTTTATGGGCCATCCAAACCTACCCCGCTCCCGTTTCCCTGCCTGCATTGGACTCAAAGAAGTCTAGCAATTCTCTCTATATCTGCTCCTGGGTTGAAGGTAGAGAGATTTGGTATTCATTCAGCCTCCAGGTGTAAGGCATGTTGAATTGATTTCCCAAGTCCACTTCCAATAAAACTGCTGCGTGGTCGGACCAAGTACAAGGCACTATGGTCGCTCTGTGTGAGCTGTCTAGAAGTGAGTTGCTTATGTAAATAGTGTCAATGCGTGAGTAGGAACCATGAGTGGGTGAGTAGAAAGTAAACTCTTTCCCTCTCGGGTGAAGTCCCCTCCAGGCATCTACCAGGCCAGCAGAGTGTAGGAGTTTCTTAATTTGTCTAATTTTGTTGGAGAATCGGTCACTCACTGGAGCTCTAGATTTGTCCGCCTTTGGGTCCAAGACTAAATTGAAGTACCCTCCTACTACTAATTTCCTCCAGTCCCCCCCTTCTAGTGCCCTTAAGAATCTTATTAGGGCCTTATGTGGTGCCGTTGTGGGGGCATAAAAGGAAGCCAGAGAAATCGTAGTTCCCGAAATTGTACCTTTTATAATGATAAAGTACCCTTCTCGGTCTACCAGTTTGGATGTTAACTGGAATTGGAGGTTCCTGTGTAACAATATTGCTACTCCCTCTTTTTTTGAGGTGTGGGTAGAGTGGAAGAATTGAGGGTAATCTTTGTTAAGATATGTAGGGGTCTTATGTCTGGCGAAGTGGTTCTCCTGTAGGAATATTACAGACGGTTTGTAAGTTTTGTAGTATAAAAAGGCCTTCCTCCGTTTAAAAGGAGAGTTAAAGCCTTTCACGTTGTGAGTGAGTACTGTTATGGGCATGGGTAGATTAATAAGGTGTCTGTCAGATATGTTGAGTTAGCCTTACCTTTCTGGCGCGTTGTCGAGGAGGGAGTGAGGAGCGGCTTCTCCTTCTGGAGGTATGGAAGTGGCCGAGCCCTGGATGAGCGAGTTCTAGCAGACTTGATTCTAGTTAGAATATAAAAGCAAGAGTGGGAAAATCTTGATGTCACCCCCTGGTGCCCTATCTTAGAAAATAGCTGGCTTAAATTTGTCTTGGGTAATGTGATTGTGAATGAGAATAGATTTTGCCCGCTGACCTGCAGACAGGCAACCACAACCTATGTGGCTTAACAATGATTTAAAGATCAAGATACGGAGTTAAAAACAGGCATTTAAATTATACAAACAAGAGGGGACAGAGACTGCTTTACGGGAATACAAGGAAATCAACAAGGCTTGCAAAAGCGCGATTAGACTGGCTAAAATAGAAAATGAAAAATTAATTGCAAAAGAGAGTAAGACTAACCCTAAAATGTTTTTTAAGTATATTAATGGGAAGAAGGCGAGGAAGGAAGCTATAGGAACATTACAATGTGAAACAGGCTGTCTGAAAAATAGTGACCAGGAAAAGGCAGATGAGCTAAATAGGTTCTTTTCCTCGGTATACACAAGGGAGGTACCAGTGGTTGGGACACTGCGACATAATGGGGCTACACTACCTTTGCCAAATAATTGGTTAACACAGGAAGTAATCCAAAAGAGGTTGGAAAAAATAAATGTTAATAAAGCCCCGGGTCCTGATGGAATACATCCAAGGGTACTAAGGGAACTGGGTTCTGTAATAGCCAAACCATTATATTTAATTTTTCAAGATTCACTCAACACAGGGTCTCTACCAGATGACTGGAGAAAAGCTGATGTGATACCTATATTTAAAAAGGGAGCAAGAGCAAATCCGGGGAATTATAGACCAGTGAGCCTCACTTCTGTAGTGGGGAAGCTTTTAGAAGGGTTAATAAGGGATAATATACAAGAATATGTATATTTGAACAGGATTATAAGTAGGAGTCAACATGGGTTTATGAGGGATAGGTCATGTCAAACAAATCTAATTAGTTTCTATGAGGAGGTTAGTAGGAACCTGGATCAAGGCACCTCAGTGGATGTAGTCTTTTTGGATTTTGCAAAGGCTTTTGATACAGTGCCACATGGGAGACTATTGGGCAAACTAAGGGATACAGGAATTGCAGTAAATATCTGCTCATGGATTGAGAGCTGGCTAAAAGACAGGAAGCAAAGGGTTGTTGTAAATGGAACATACTCCGATTGGACTAATGTGGTAAGTGGGGTTCCTCAGGGTTCAGTATTAGGTCCTCTCCTTTTTAACATATTTATTAATGACTTAGAGGTAGGATTGAAGTGTGGTGTCTCCATTTTCGCTGATGACACAAAGTTGTGCAAGGTAATTAAATCAGAAAATGATGTGCTTTCCCTCCAAGGGGATTTACATAAAATTGAGGAATGGACATCTAAATGGCAGATGAGATTTAATACGAATAAATGTAAGGTTATGCATCTGGGAAGGAAAAATAGCCATGCAATTTATAATCTTAATGGAGCAAATCTAGGTGTATCAGATATTGAAAGGGATTTGGGAGTGCTTGTGGACAACCACCTAGGTAACAGTGCTCAAAGCCAAGCAGCAGCTGCAAAGGCAAATAAAATATTAGCATGTATTAAGAAAGGTATAGAAGCCAGGGAAGCAAATATAATTCTGCCACTATACAAATCTCTAGTACGCCCTCATTTGGAATATGGAGTACAATTTTGGGCACCACTTCATAAAAAGGACATTTTAGAGCTGGAAAAGGTACAGAGAAGGGCAACCAAACTAATAAGGGGAATGGAGGGGCTAAGTTATGAAGAAAGACTAACCAAAGTAAACTTATTTTCTCTAGAAAAAAGGCGTCTAAGAGGAGATATGATTACCTTATATAAATACATCCAGGGTCAGTATAAAGATTTGTCGGGGGAGCTTTTTGTGCCAAGAGGTTTTCAACTGACAAGAGGACATCCCTTGAGGTTAGAAGTAAAAAGATTCCACCTCAAAGAAAGAAAAGGGTTCTTCACAGTAAGGGTGGTTAATCTGTGGAATTCTCTACCAGAGGAGGTGGTGACAGCGGATTCGATAGATAACTTTAAAAGGGGACTAGATTTATTTCTAATTAAAAAGGGTATTCAGGGTTATCATGGATAATTAGAGAGACAGTAATGATCCAAATTTAACATTTCCCCTTTAGACAATTGGCTAAGTCTCGCTTTTTTTTTTTTTCTTTCTATTTGCCTTCCTTATGGACTAATTAATAATAATAGAAAAAAAAAAAAAAAACATTAAATAATTGATTAATAATTAATTAACAACTAATGAATTAATAGTTAATCCGCATATTGCAGATCAAAGAAGATCTTAAAAGGTTGAACTTGATGGACTGAAAGTCTTTTTTCAACCTTAAATACTATGTAACTATGTAACTATGTAACTAAGGCCTCCATTATATAGGGGTCAATTTGCTCTCGTCCTGGGACCCTGGGAATGCTAAAGGGGCAGAGTGGGCAAGTAGGCAGAGGCTGTAGGGAGTTAATATTATTTGGGTAGTGATTGGTAATAGGAGGACAGGTAAGTAGCGTAGGTGGCTGATCCTAGCTTAGATATGTTCCGACAAGGTATGCTCTGGAAGGGATACAGAAATAAGAGAATGAGTTGCTTGGTTTCGCACCCAGGAGAGGGTAGGTGAGCAAAGGTTGGTAAGTAGGTGGTAGGAGAGCAGAAATATAGAGAGTTGAGAAGAGAACAAAGAGTGTTATTGCTGAAAAATCATGCATTCTTAGGACTTCCAGCCCTATCCTATGCTTTTCAATCTTTTAAAGTACTAGCGGGCTCTGCTTCAGTACCTGCCGGCAAGGACAGGTGTTAATAAGGTAAAGAGAGTGTTACAGGGAAAAAGAATAGCCAGATCCATAGATAACTTGTTTAAACATTAATAACAAAACTCTTTATATTAATTGTAAACAATAAAAACAGCTAGACCTAGACTAGCGAAGGTGGGTCTTGTGGTAACTTGTCTTCCTTGAATGGTAATTCAGGACCTCCTTAAACAGGTCTAGGTAGGAGGGCTGAGAATCTTTACTTCCCTCCCATAATTGCTAAAGGAAGTCATGCATGGACAGGATGTGATGTAAATTACATCATCTCAACTAAGGATAGATCCAGGCAGGAAACTGGTGTTGCTTCCTGTTTTCTTCCTGGATGGTGTTGGTGATGGTTGATGGTGATGGCGATGGTCTAACCGTGGGTAAGATCAAGCGTTTGGGGAAGGGGATTATATAGGTAGATAGATTTAAAAAGGGGTGTTGCTCCGTGGGTCTGGGCTGTGTGTTTGTGATACATTTATAGTATTGTGTTGTTGCCTTTTAATAAATACCTTTTAATGTAGACGAACCTTGTGTAATATTTATATATATTAATTTGGTGATACACCACATTTGGCGACCACGAATTTTAGACTTCTACAAAGGTTATTTATGAGGTAATATCACATTAATAGATAGTCAGATTTTTTTTTTTGGGGGGGGGAAGAAAAAAAAAGTACTTTGTCTAATTATCCTCTGCATGGGAAATCAAGTGCTGATTGTGTGTGGAGTCTAGGTTAAGCCTCCATTTTTAATATACAAGCTTGGGCATCAGGACTCAATTATTATTTTTAATCCTTTATATCGTACTAGCTTCTGAGTTGAGTTTTGTTCGTACTAGCTTATTTTGATACATAAAACAAATATATATCATACAGGTTGTTTTTGTGGGTTTATCTGAGTTGAGTTTTGTTGTGCTTTTGAGTACAGGCCTAGCCCTGCATTTGAATACAATTTAATAGGCTCCATGCGGCTTCTTTGTGTATTTGAATGCTAATTCAAGCCTCCATTTTTAATATACAAGCTTGGGCATCAGGCCACAATTAGTTTGTTGTGTGTTTCAAATACCTGAGTTTGTTAATACTATTATTTTTGTTTTGTTTTTTGTTTTTTTGTTTTTAAAAGAAAAAAAAATTTTTTGTCTTCTTTCTTTTTCTTTCTCTAGTCCTTTATCATAGTACAGGCCTGGAGAAAAAAAAAAAAAATAAACCATTTTAAATCTTATATATATATATATATATATATTATTTCAGGCGTGCATTTTAATACACTATAGGCTTCCATACCTTATACTTTTTGGGTGTCTTGCATATCCTAGTTCAGGTATATCTCCTACCCTGCAGGCCTTGCTATTATATTTTAAGTTAATTAGCAAGTATTACCTTCACCATACTAAGGTAAGTATAATTTGCATTGTGGGTACTAGTCTATTTTTCTACATATTACACCTGGCCTACTGAATAGTCATCAACTATTGTTGGCTACTCAGAAGCATGCTACTTTAGTCGCAAATTGATTTGGATTCTTACTTGGGTGAGTAAAAGAGTAGGAATGTCTTTTCAAGGGGCCAAATACTTTCCCACAGAAGTGCGTGAGTACTTTAGGAAACATATTCAAAAACATGATGGTCCATATGAGCTTCCAGAGCCAGCAAACCCAGACAGTGAAAAAGAGAAGAGATTAATGGATGTTCTAACACAAATTGTAAATAACAAAAAGTATAGAACAAAGAAGAGAAAAAGTTTGGTCACACAAGCTGTTGTAGCCACAATAGGAGGCCTAATAGACTTAGTTGTAGAATTACGGCAGCATAATTTGGAAAAAACAAATAAAATGGAGGAAGCAATGGACAAAAGGGATTGTTTAAAAATTGCAGCTTTGAGAACAACTACAATTGTGGGGGAACTAGAAAGGGAGTTAAGGGAAATAGAAGAGCAGAGGGATGCTTATGGAGTAAAAATAACAGAACTTCAAAACATAATAATGGACTATAAAAATAAAACAAAGTTAGAAGGGATAAAAGGAGTCAGAGACATTGCCAAAATATATCCAGATCTGGATATGTTCGTGGCACAAAATAAAGAACCAGTGCCGAAAATGAACCAAGATAGAAAAGATTTCTTATGTTATTCTGTTACACAAGTAGATACCATACCACAAGCACCAGTTATTGTTTCAGAATTATTTAATGCAAGGCAAACACCTACAGGATTTTCTATGCAGACACGACCGATATCTATGGCAGATAAAGACAATTTCCAGAAATGGTGGGGAAGTATGCCAACTAACAACTTTAATACGTTTACACATTGGTTTAAGAGGGGAGCAGATAGAGCTAAAAAAGGAGGTCTTAACTTAGAGGAATGGACAGAACTGTTAGAATACGCTATGGGTCCTTTGGCTAGTAGACTATTGGGATTTAATAACAGTGTGTCTGATCAGGCAGGAAGAATTGCTGCAACTAATTTCTATCTACTTAGCATAGAGAAAGAAATAGCAAATATTACCATGAGGCCAACAGATGGTCCTAGAGAGGTAGCTCAAAGGATATTTTTTTGGTATACTCTACGACAACCTCAACAGCCTCTAGTGCTGGGCTTACCAGAACATATAGCAAAAGTAATGGAAGCCCTTCCCCGGGAGTGTCAAGAATTTGTCAGGCTTTTTGATCCAACACCAACAGACTTGGAAATGGTACTAACTAGAGCTGATAAGTGGTGGATCAAGCATCCTTTCACAGAACAGGCCTGCTCTGTTTCAGCTGTAAGAACATTTAAGGTCGAGTCTGGTAGAGATATAGATGGTAAATGGAGAAACCAGACGTGGGATATACCCGAGAACAAGAAGGATGATCAAAACTGGAGACCAAAACAGAACTTTGACAAAAGATGGAGAGATCCACCTAGGGACTATAGGAATAGGGATGGCAGCAACTGGAGGGCTAATCAGGAGGGAGAGAGAAACGGTGACATGGGCTTTTGGGAACTCAGGAGACAGAAGGATAGGATAGAAGAGGAAAATCACATACTTAAAAACAAGGTAGCTGAGTCAGAGAGGAAATTGAAGGAAAGTGAGGCAAAGATGCAATATAGTGGTATAAAAGAGGGACAGAGTAGAAGTGAGTCACAATGACAAATCCCAACCCCTGCGCCTCAGCGTCTCATTCACTCAGCTAATTTAACCATGGATGAGGCAGGTCGGCCTACCATTTATACAGTCATCGCAGGGGTAGGGAAAAATATGTTGGTAGATACAAGAGCAGCAGTTACAATGACCAACAGGGTCAAAAATGGGGATTCTTCAGTAAGTATTATGGGAGTTACTGGGAATCCACAGGAGGTTAGAGCAGGTCCAATTGATGTAGCAGTTGGAGAAAAAACAATACAAGTAGAAGCAATAGTGGGTTGGCCAGAGGAAATATTGGGAATAGAAGCTTTAAAAAAAGGAAATTTCAATGTAGATCTTGCCAATTTTTGTTTGTGGAAGACAGAAAAGGTGAATCAGGTAAGTACAGAGCTGACGAAAGGGGTTGTGCTCCCAATGGCATATATTGTCTCTCGGATAAAAAGTCTGGAAAAAGACAAACTGAAACTAGACGGACAACCAGAATGGCTGCAGAAGCTAATCCAAGACATACCTGTTTGGGCAATTACCGAGATGATAGAAATGCTGGAGAGACGTGGAATAATTAAATCTGGAAATGGGTATGCATGTAACTCACCATGTTGGCCTGTGAGAAAAGCTGTGTTAAAAGGGAATGGAGATGAAAAAGCAGCCTCATCATGGAGACTTACCATTGATTACAGGGCCGTGAACATACTTGCAAAAAGAATGGCCCCTGTTGTTTTTGTTATGTATATGTTTCTAATGATGGAATCTAGTGTTCCCACAGAGCAAGGCCGTATAAGAATGAAGATGCGTGTCAACAGAAGATTGTGGTGGATCCTTGTTACAGGATGGATAAGTATAAGCTGTATCACAGTAGGAATGGGGAGACAGGCAATAAGGCCAGAAGATACCGCAAATAAGGGAGAGAGTTTGAAAAGATTGGAGTTACATTACGTTCAAGCAGATAGATTTATTTGGCCCAGGGAATTGGAAGTAAAAGAGGGTGGAGGGTTACAAGTAAACATTATTTTGCCACATAATAGTACCAGGGGATTAGCTCTTAGAGCTCCAATAAAAAGTATAGAGGGACATAACTGGGAATGGGTTATAAGAGATGGACAGATAATGAACACAGGAAACTTTAAAGGAAGGACTAAAATAACAACAAAGGTACAAGGGAGGTTTACAAATACTACAGTAGTAGTGAGTAACTTAACATTAGAAGAAGGTGGAGAATGGGACGCTGCAGTTATAGCTGCCCAGCCTGACCTAGAGGAATTCTGCAATTTTGATACTGGAAAGGGGTGTGTTCTAACAATAGATGAATTATTTGTCTCTGTAAAGGAGCTGCAACGTTGTAAAGATCAGAAGAAGGTACCATGGCCAATAGGCGGATTGGTGGTGGTACCAACACATGAAACAGTTGTGCAAGGGGTTGGGTGGACTTACTACCCAATAATTCTAAATTTTAATGATTTTTCTATTCCTCCAAAGTGCCCGGAATCACAGCGGCAGTGGTTTAAGCAAAGTATACAAGAGACCATCATTGAGTGGACCGGAGCAGGGAGTCGAGAAAAACGGGACACACTTGCAGCCCTTTTAGGAGGAGTCGGAACTGGATTGGGAGTATGGAATTCAGCAGACATCATTGGACTGAACAGCAGGATAAACTCCCTTTCTGATGGCATGGGACATGCTATGAAAACAGGTGGAGTAGCTGACCCCCTTATAGTGAGTAGACTGACAGACAATGTTGATGACATACACACCATTGCCAACAACCTGCATCTAGTTGAGGAAAATATTGCTTCCATTGCTAACAGCATTAAGAATGAAATAGTGGGAACTGCCATTTTCTGTTCTATGATTGGAGGAAAGCTGTTGGCAGATTTAAAGGAAACTATTAAAGACATCCAGGAAAACAAGTGGGCAAGACAAATCAATGCAACAAGGATTATCACGTCATTGAAAAGAAAAGGAGTGGACATCACTGAGGACAATCTTAAATACAGCTATATTGAAGGCCCAGATCAATGCATGCCATATGGACTACAATCTGGGACAATAGGACTAATCCTGGCAATTCCACGTTGGGAGGGGCAGGCAGAGCAACTGAACTTTATACATAGCATTGGCACGTTAAGTGATGGAATCTACAAGCAACACTTCCCATCAAAAAGACTGGCCACTATTACAGGATTGGAGATGGATGAAAGCTGTTGCAGGAAATCTCAACACCGATGGCTGTGCAGTTGTGTTTGGGAGAAAGGAGCTGAGGAGGATAGCTGGGTGCAGTTGATAAAAGAAAACCTGGTGCAAGAAGTGATCCGCATAGGGGACATTGCATGCTTTATCGGCCACTCTAAATATAGGACAGTTGATGAAATATGTTTGGTGGAAGAAGGGTCTTGTATCATGGTAACCACTACTATACATGTAGGAACTCATACACCATTTCCATCAAGAAACCTTACCACTGAAATGATCAATTTTACTGCAAATGCAGATTGGACAAATTTGACAATGAAGCTTTTTACCTTGGAACTTCATGAGTCAGAGACACATCCAGTCCTACGAACACTGTCATGTTCATTCAAGTATTAACGACAATTATAATAATATACTTGTAGCGGAACCCATCCCTGTTTTACCCTGTTTTATGATTATTTAATTCTTGGTTAAAATATGATCCTACAATATGTTTGCTGTTTGATGCTCTGCAGAATATTAGCCAGACTTTTGCAGACCTAGGCTAATAGATAATCCTATTACAGAGATTCAAGAGATAAGAAAGTTGTAAAGGATCCTTGCATTTGCCAAAGTGTTTTAATTCTCTGATAAGAACAAAGAGGTGTAATTGAATCAATGTCTGATTGTATCAAAGTTGCCAGGGAGGTGTGACCCACCTATTGTTCTCTTTATGGGTATTGTGCAGCCAAATATGGGGGATGTGGATTGCCTGGGGGAAGAGATGTATAAATATTTCTGCACTAACAAAATAAAGTCAGTATTCATTTGACTCCCAAATTGTGTGTCGTCCAATATGGGAGGTCGGGAATGGTGAAACTGTAGTGCCTCGTGGGTATTTTATCGTATACCAGCGGAGATTTTGGACTGCGGGTCCCAGCTCCGTTACATTTGGTGGCAGTGGTGGGATTCAAACCTCACAGCAGACCGTTGTTCGGCAGTTACAGCCATTTGGGAAATTTGCTATTTCGTATGGAACCGAAAGGAAAGGGTATGTGAATAGACCCGAATGTTGAAACGGGCCACGCTAAAAGAGCTATTGGAAGCAAGGGGAATTATTGCCAGCAATAAAACCAAAGCTACCCTTATTGTTGAACTCATGGAGGGAGACCGGGCAGCTGCTGCAGCACCTCTTACGGACAGCACACAGAATGAGTTTGGAAGAGAACTCCAATGCAGACTGGCCCATTTCCCAGGTACGCCTCCCACAGAAACCTTGGAAAGGATTATGTCCGATGTCCACGAATACATAATGGGAAAGCAGCGGGCAGACTGGAGGTCCAGAGAGGGGTCCCTAATCACACCACACATAGTACCGGGGAAGCCTAAACTCCCGTACCATGCTTTTAAAAACTATGTGGAGACCGAAGACATTGATGGCTACTTGCATGACTTTGAGAGATTATGCCAATTACATGAGATCAACGCCGCCGACCAGGTAACCCTGTTGGTGAGTAAGCTAGCGGGCCGGGCAGCAGAAGCCTACCGCACCATGCCAGACGAGGATAGCAGAGACTACCAGAAAGTAAAGCAGGCGATCCTGGACAGGTACGCAATTACCCAGGAGGCATACCGGCAGCGGTTCCGAGAAAGCCGAAAGACAGAGAAAGATACTCACATGGAGTGGGCGCACCGCTTAACTAGGGCGGGCAAAGGTTGGGTACAAGCCGCACAAGCAACCACAGTGGAGGACATGCTACAATTACTGCTACTGGAGCAATTCTTCCAGGGGTTAACCCCGGATTTACAAAACTGGCTGAGAGATCGGAAACCGCGCATCTTAACTGAAGCGGCCAGGTGGGCAGATGAGTACCAAGATGCCAGGAGGGCACAGCAGGCACAGGCACGGTCCATCTTGGGAGCTGCTAACCGACCGCCCACCATTAACCCCACCCCAGCACTGCGTCCGGGTGGTGGGAACTACCAAACCCCTCCACGGTACAACAATGCCCGATCTTTCATCAGGTGCCACACGTGTAACCAGCAGGGCCACATGCAAAGAGACTGTCCCAGAAACAGAAACCGCTCCACGTGGAATACTCCAACCAATTTCCCTGCAAACCGGGCAGCAGTACACTGCTACCAGAGTGAGCCTCGACAACCTTTCTTCGGGACCCAGTCTAATGAAGAATCTTTGGGCACCCTCCACGAGGTTAACCCAGTACAAGCAGCTCCAGACAACCGACAGGGACACCGCCAAGTGGTACACGTAGAGGGAAAACGCCTTCAGGGTCTGCGCGATTCTGGGGCCACCATAACCCTGGTTCGCAATCACCTAGTCCCCAAGCACCAGCTCACTGGAGAATATGTGGCAGTCCGGGTGGCAGGGGGGGCGATTTACAAAATTCCCACTGCTAAAGTACATTTGGATTGGGGAGCGGGGTCGGGGAATGTGGAAGTGGGCCTCATGCAGGACTTACCAGCTGATGTCATCCTGGGTAACGACTTGGGGGAGCTGACCTCCGCTTTTGTTTCTCCCAGCAGCAGTGTGTACCCCAGGGAGCTGAAGGTGTCGTCCTTCCTCCCCAGCAGCAGTGTGTACCCCAGGGGGCCGAAGGTGTCGTCCTTCCCCCCCAGCGGCAGTGTGTACCCCAGGGGGCCGAAGGTGTCGTCCTTCCCCCCAAGCGGCAGTGTGTACCCCAGGGAGCAGAAGGGGCCGTCCTTCCTCCCCAGCGGCAGTGTGAACCCCAGGGGGCAGAAGGTGTCGTCCTTCCCCCTCAGCGGCAGTGTGAACCCCAGGGGGCAGAAGGTGTCGTCCTTCATCCCCAGCGGCAGTGTGAACCCCAGGGGGCAGAAGGTGTCGTCCTTCCCCCTCAGCGGCAGTGTGAACCCCAGGGGGCAGAAGGTGTCGTCCTTCATCCCCAGCGGCAGTGTGAACCCCAGGGGGCAGAAGGTGTCGTCCTTCCCCCCCAGCGGCAGTGTGTACCCCAGGGAGCAGAAGGTGTCGACCTTCCTCCACAGCGGCAGTGGGTACCCCAGGGGGCCAAAGGTGTCGTCCTTCCCCCCCAGCGGCAGTGTGAAACACAGGGGGCAGAAGGTGTCGTCCTTCCCCCCCAGCGACAGTTTACACAAACCAGGGGAGACACCAATCTCCCAGACGGCGCAGATGGGACCGTGGTCTCTGCGCCCACAGCTTGTCCAGATCCCCAACTACCGTCACTGGGACTACCGGAGGAGGGGGTAAGTACAAATTCCCCTCCCCAGCTAACTTCTAATGTGGCCCCAGGGTTAACAGAGGAAATGTTAACCCCCACTGACCCCCACGTTTCCCTGGCTACTGAGCCGAAATATGTCCCAAGTACCCCAGCAGAAGAGCTGACAGCGGGGCACAGTGCAGTCGGCCTCTGCCCTCCCTTTGTCGCTTGTACAGAGCAGGATGTCCTGCAGGTTATACCAGCAGAAGAGCTGGCATCAGGGCAGAGTGCCGCTGGCCTCTGCCCCTCAAGTCCCCTCAGCGTGTTGCCCCATCACCCCAGCAAAATATCCAGGTACCTGGTTAGACTTCCCCCCAAAAGAGAGATGTGTGACGAAGTGCCCTTCGCCACCTTGGCTTGGAGAGGACTGTTTGCCAGCCTCCTGCCCTGCGACTATGGCCCTGGTACATATTGCCCTTTGGAACCAGTGTTCGGCCATACCAGAGTGTAAGTCACTCATTCCGGCCCTTTACATACAGGGGGGTCATTCTGTACTTGCCCTGTGTGAACCATGATACCCCAGATAACTGTGCCATGAAGCCCATTCATATAATGAAAGACTATGGGAAAGACTTTAGCTACATGGCAATTGAACTGTGTGAAGAGGATCTGAGCGCTATTCGGTGGTTTTGTGCGCTCAGATCCCAGCTATCTGGGGATATGGGAAATGTGAATAAATGTGAATTGCAGTAATGCTGATGGGTTGTCAAACTAGAGAATTGACCAACAAATACTTTTGTCCGGACATCCCCAGGCCGATCCGTTGGGATCAGACCGTGTATGCCGGCTTATGGTCACGGGGGAGGTGTGTAGCGGAACCCATCCCTGTTTTACCCTGTTTTATGATTATTTAATTCTTGGTTAAAATATGATCCTACAATATGTTTGCTGTTTGATGCTCTGCAGAATATTAGCCAGACTTTTGCAGACCTAGGCTAATAGATAATCCTATTACAGAGATTCAAGAGATAAGAAAGTTGTAAAGGATCCTTGCATTTGCCAAAGTGTTTTAATTCTCTGATAAGAACAAAGAGGTGTAATTGAATCAATGTCTGATTGTATCAAAGTTGCCAGGGAGGTGTGACCCACCTATTGTTCTCTTTATGGGTATTGTGCAGCCAAATATGGGGGATGTGGATTGCCTGTGGGAAGAGATGTATAAATATTTCTGCACTAACAAAATAAAGTCAGTATTCATTTGACTCCCAAATTGTGTGTCGTCCAATATGGGAGGTCGGGAATGGTGAAACTGTAGTGCCTCGTGGGTATTTTATCGTATACCAGCGGAGATTTTGGACTGCGGGTCCCAGCTCCGTTACAATACTTTTGTGTGGCAATGAAATAAATGAGGAAGAAACTTGCAAGGAGGATATATAATAATGTGTCTTTTTCCTCTTCTTTCTCTCTCTCATACATTCTTCAATAAAGTTTTACATTGCACATACATAAACATTTATCACACACTCTCTCCTAAATTCTATAAGTTCTGTTTTTGTGTAATATGTGGATTGACAGCCATAGGAAAGTACAGGAGAACTTATGTCGCTGAGGGAACTATTCCGGAGGGACGGTGGGTTGAATTTCTCCTGTATATCAGGTTTTTGCTCCCACTAGGTTCTCCTGTACTAGAGGGATAACTAGAAAACTGAGCAACATAGAAGAAGAAAAAGTGAGGGAATGTGGTAACTTGTCTTCCTTGAATGGTAATTCAGGACCTCCTTAAACAGGTCTAGGTAGGAGGGCTGAGAATCTTTACTTCCCTCCCACAATTGCTAAAGGAAGTCATGCATGGACAGGATGTGATGTAAATTACATCATCTCAACTAAGGATATATCCAGGCAGGAAACTGGTGTTGCTTCCTGTTTTCTTCCTGGATGGTGTTGGTGATGGTTGATGGTGATGGCGATGGTCTAACCGTGGGTAAGATCAAGCATTTGGGGAAGGGGATTATATAGGTAGATCGATTTAAAAAGGGGTGTTGCTCCGTGGGTCTGGGCTGTGTGTTTGTGATACATTTATAGTATTGTGTTGTTGCCTTTTAATAAATACCTTTTTATGTAGACGAACCTTGTGTAATATTTATATATATTAATTTGGTGATACACCACAGGTCTCACCAGGCTAAGTATCATTCCCTCAATTAGCAACTGTAGTTATATCTTTAATAGTCTACTAAAACCTGCTAGGAAGGGAGGAAAAGCAAAACATGGGTTAGTAACAGTTCAAGAGTCTTTGGTCAACTGGGTACATCTTGTAGCAAAAGTCCTGAGTTCCTCCGGGAGCCAACCCAAAAGGCGGGAAGGAGGAGGAAAAGGTAGTAGAAAACAGTTAGTTCAGTTCTGAGCAACCTTCCTGAGAGTCTCCGCTAGGGAGCAAAAAAGTATAGTCACAGGGAGCCCCTGGAGGTCCCGTGGCTTTTGGGAGGCTTTTTGATAGCTTGGTGCCTCTTCAGTCGTATCCTCGTTTTTAATAGTCCTTGAGGATAAAGACAATTGTGCTAGTGTGTTAGTGTGCCCAGGTTTTGGCTAGGGCGCCTGTTGGCAGTTTTTGAGGCGTGGTCAGTAGGCCTCTTTAGCCTGGTCACTTCAGACCACTGTTTTTTTGGAAGAGGTAAAGCAGCTGAAGCAGATGTCGAAGGGACTGGGTCCCCCCCAGTGAGTTCAAGATGTTTGAGAAGATCTTGGCAATCGTCTAGGGAGCTTGTTGTATATTGGGTACCTCCCACAGAAAAGATCAGGGCAAAAGGAAATCGCCAGCGATATCTGATGCCATGGCGGAGTAGTACTTCCAGGGCCGGCTTCATCAGCCTCCGTCTTTGTAGTGTAGATGGAGAAAGATCCGCGAAAAATTGAAGCTTGGCCCCATCAGGGCCAGTGATCGAGGTCTTGTTGCGGGTGGCTGCAAGGATCAAGTCTCTGGATTGTTGGCGTAGAAGCCGGACAATGATGTCTTTAGGGAGGTCCCGGTTGCGGCTCCCCCCGAGGGCTCTGTGCGCTCGCTCTACCTCCCACTCGTGGTCCGGGTATCCTGAGAGGATCTCATCAATCGTGTCCTTAAGGTAGCAAGGGAGATCAACTATAGCCGTGGGGACGCCTCTAATCCTCAAATTAAATTGTCTGGATCTATTCTCCAAGTCCTCCATCTTATCCTCTATGTCAGAGATACGGGAGGTATTGCCAGCAATGTTGGCCCTGTCCCCCTCCTGTGCCTCTACCACTTGGTCCATGGTCTCCTCGAGTTGGTGGGTCCTATATCCGATCTCCTGTATATCTTTTTGCAATGCCGTGACTGCCCTATTGATATGGGAGGCCAGGAGGGCTACAATTCTTGCCATTGAGACACTGTTGATGGATACCTCCGGCTGTGAGGCTACCTCTTGAGATTCTAAATCTGAGATGTCCGATTGCTCTGAGGCGGGGTCTTGCGTCGGTGCATCCAGTGTTTCTATGGTTTTGAAATGCTCATCAATTTTTTTTTTGATGGAAAGGATTTTTTATTTTTCCCCATTTCTGTGTGATTGTTCCCAGGTTGGCTGTTGAAAGCCTGGGCATTTGGCCAATTGTTCTGATAAGATCACTCCGCTTCAGCTATTTCCTCTCAATTGATTAGGTCTGCTGTGTTCGGTTTTGTCTGGATACGCCTAGTTTCTGTAATGTTGTCTTGGCGTCTTTTGGTCATTGCCGGCCACAGCCATGCAGGGCAGCGTTAGTTACATCTCAATGTATTGTTGTGCTTTGTCAATTGTGTGCTCTCAACAGACCCAGGCTGCTTTCATCAATGACCCACTAGATGGCGTCAGTGCTCTATTAAGTGTGGGTGATGTAGCCTGTTGAGTGCTGGACTGCACTATTTTCTGAGCTCCAGTAGGTAGCAGTACTGCTCCATCTAGTGGTGATAGTATGCTTGGCTTGATGTTGTGCCTATACTGTGCACAAGACGCGGCTGTAGCAGTTATATAAAGAGAGTTAAATCTTATTTCCGGTATTATTGAGGCAGTAGTAATGAAAATGAAAATAAAGAGGTTGTATGCCCCCTGCTGTAATTTTCTAAGCGGTGCAAAGTCCTTGCCCCCTTGGGGTCAGTATCTGGGCCTCAGAATCATGAAGTCCTGAGCAAGTCCTTATGTTGGTTTGCAACCTTGCTGGGCCTTTTTTTTAAATAAAAGCCTGTCTTGTGGCTCTGATATTCTGGCAGGGTGGTTCCTTTGGGCTAGGACTGGCCCAGGTTGAGTCCTTATAGGTTTAACACTATTGTTTCCCTGGGTTGCGTGGTGTGGTAAGCTGGGTGGAGGCCCCTTTGTGAGTGTCTCTCCCTGTGCCTCTCTTTGGTGTTCCCCTGCCCCCTGCCTGGCTTCCCGTGGTGGGCTAGCGCCCAGCTTACCCCTCTGGTGTCTCTCCTGGGTCTTGGGGCTCTCTCACCACTTTCAGGGTCAGCAGTGGGTTGGTAGTGGCGCTCTCCTGAGCCTGCCGCGCGTCTCTGCGCCGGCTCTTGGCTTCTAGCTGCGGCTTCCTCCGCCGCAGTTGCGTCCTCACCTCCTGCCGACTCTCCTGGAACCTCCGGGGTTGTTAGTGCGTCCAGGGACGCCACCTCCTCGTCCACCAGCCCGTCCCCTCCGTGAAGACAGTCGGGGGCTGGTGAGGTGGAAGGGTTTCGGGGGGGGGGGCGAGGGAGAAGGCCCAGTTAGGCCGCAGTCGCGGGTCCTCCGGCGGGGAGAGTCCCAGAATTTAGCAGGATGCGCCCAGTTAAGATAGCGGAGGTGGGGGAGCCTCCTCTGGGTCTAGTTTTTTTAAATTTCGGACTGATTTATGCCTATTTTGTGCTTTTTTAAAGTAATAAGGTGCAGAGCTCCAGCTCCATGCAGCCTCTCGGTTCAAGGCTTAGCCACGCCCCCCATATTCAATGCAATTTTCAGGTTTCTTACATTTTGAATGATGTAAGATTTTTATAGAAGTTATGTTAACAATATGGTTATGAAACAAGAAATTTGATTGGAGGTCTTATTATCCAATCACCAAACCACAGGCTCTATTTAAGTGTGAACATTTTTCACTAAAGAATGTTCACTATTGTTGTTTGATGAAAGAGCTCCTGATATTAAAGCTGGTAAACACATTGTTGAGAAATTAATGGTGAAAGATGTGTGGACTGGTTTCTATGTCCTATGTTCTTTTTTATTTGCTGTGTGTTCCAACTGGAGAGAAGAAATAGCAACAGTGCTACCATATTACTTTAATAATCACGCTGTTTGCTGCCTAGATTACAGGTTCACTAGAGATGTCGCGAATAGTTCGCCGGCGGACTTTTTTCGGCGAACATAGCATGTTCGCATTCGCGGCGAACGGCGAACATATGCGAGATTCGACCCGCCCCCAATACTTTATCATTGAGCAAACTTTGACCCTGCATTTCACAGTCAGCAGACACATTCCAGCCAATCAGCAGCATACACTCCCTTCTACACCCTTCTACCTCATGGACAGCAGCCATTTTGGAACCTTGCAGTCTTACTGAGAGGAGGGACAGTTTGGATGATACTGCATCAATAGGGAAAACCATAGCTAGGCAAGTTTATTCAGTGTCCAGTGCAGTGCTGAAGGACTCTTGTGCATTATTATTATTACTAGCGTATCGCAATGAGATGTGTATGTTTGGAAAGTTGTATAGTTATTAATATACATATGGAGCAGTTTGCTCCATAAAAAAGTGGTCCGTATTAACGGCTCGCCTCGCTGTGAGCACCTGTGTGTACTGTCAGTGTGCTTGGTGCTGTGAGTCTGTGTGTACTGTCAGTGTACTTGGTGCTGTAGTTCTGTGTGCACTGCCAGTGTACTTGGTGCTATGGGTCTGTGTGCACTGCCAGTGTGCTTGGTGCTTTAGGTCTGTGTGTACTGTCAGTGTACTTGGTGCTGTAGGTCTGTGTGTACTGTCAGTGTGCTTGGTGCTGTAGGTCTGTGTGTACTGTCAGTGTGCTTGGTGCTGTAGGTTTGTGTGTACTGTAAGTGTGCTTGGTGCTGTGAGTCTGTGTGTACTGTCAGTGTGCTTGGTGCTATAGGTCTATGTGTACTGTCAGTGTGCTTGGTGCTGTAGGTCTGTGTGTACTGTCAGTGTGCTTGGTGCTGTAGGTTTGTGTGTACTGTCAGTGTGCTTGGTGCTGTGAGTCTGTGTGTACTGTCAGTGTGCTTGGTGCTATAGGTCTATGTGTACTGTCAGTGTGCTTGGTGCTGTAGGTCTGTGTGTACTGTCAGTGTACTTGGTGCTGTTAATCTGTGTGTACTGTCAGTGTGCTTGGTGCTTTATGTCTGTGTACACTGCCAGTGTACTTGGTGCTATGGGTCTGTGTGTACTGCCAGTGTGCTTGGTGCTGTAGGTCTGTGTGCACTGTCAGTGTACTTGGTGCTATGGGTCTGTGTGTACTGTCAGTGTACTTGGTGCTGTAGTTCTGTGTGCACTGCCAGTGTACTTGGTGCTATGGGTCTGTGTGCACTGCCAGTGTGCTTGGTGCTTTAGGTCTGTGTGTACTGTCAGTGTACTTGGTGCTGTAGGTCTGTGTGTACTGTCAGTGTGCTTGGTGCTGTAGGTCTATGTGTACTGTCAGTGTGCTTGGTGCTGTAGGTTTGTGTGTACTGTCAGTGTGCTTGGTGCTGTGAGTCTGTGTGTACTGTCAGTTTACTTGGTGCTGTAGGTCTGTGTGTACTGTCAGTGTACTTGGTGCTGTATATATGTGTGTACTATCAGCGTACTTGGTGCTGTGGGTCAATGTGTACTATCAGTGTACTTGGTGCTTTAGGTCTGTGTGTACTGTCAGTGTGCTTGGTGCTGTAGGTCTGTGTGTACTGTCAGTGTACTTGGTGCTGTAGGTCTGTGTGTACTGTCAGTGTACTTGGTGCTGTATATATGTGTGTACTATCAGTGTACTTGGTGCTGTGGGTCAATGTGTACTGTCAGTGTACTTGGTGCTGTAGGTCTGTTTGCACTGCCAGTGTACTTGGTGCTATGGGTCTGTGTGTACTGTCAGTGTACTTGGTGCTGTAGGTCTGTGTGCACTGTCAGTGTTCTTGGTGCTGTAGTTCTGTGTGCACTGCCAGTGTACTTGGTGCTATGGGTCTGTGTGTACTTGGCAGTGTACTTGGTGCTGTAGGTCTGTGTGTACTGTCAGTGTACTTGGTGCTGTATATATGTGTGTACTATCAGTGTACTTGGTGCTGTGGGTCAATGTATACTGTCAGTGTACATGGTGCTTTAGGTATGTGTGTACTGTCAGTGTACTTGGTGCTGTAGGTCTGTGTGTACTGTCAGTGTGCTTGGTGCTGTAGGTCTGTGTGTACTGTCAGTGTGCTTGGTGCTGTAGGTTTGTGTTTACTGTCAGTGTACTTGTTGCTGTAGGTCTGTGTGTACTGTCCGTGTACTTGGTGCTTTATATATGTGTGTACTATCAGTGTAGTTGGTGCTGTGGGTCAATGTGTACTGTCAGTGTACTTGGTGCTGTAGGTCTGTTTGCACTGCCAGTGTACTTGGTGCTATGGGTCTGTGTGTACTGTCAGTGTGCTTGGTGCTGTAGGTCTGTGTGCACTGTCAGTGTTCTTGGTGCTGTAGTTCTGTGTGCACTGCCAGTGTACTTGGTGCTATGGGTCTGTGTGTACTTGGCAGTGTACTTGGTGCTGTAGGTCTGTGTGTACTGTCAGTGTACTTGGTGCTGTATATATGTGTGTACTATCAGTGTACTTGGTGCTGTGGGTCAATGTGTACTGTCAGTGTACTTGGTGCTTTAGGTCTGTGTGTACTGTCAGTGTACTTGGTGCTGTAGGTCTGTGTGTACTGTCAGTGTGCTTGGTGCTGTAGATCTGTGTGTACTGTCAGTGTGCTTGGTGCTGTAGGATTGTGTGTACTGTCAGTGTACTTGGTGCTGTGAGTCTGTGTGTACTGTCAGTGTACTTGGTGCTGTAGGTCTGTGTGTACTGTCAGTGTACTTGGTGCTGTATATATGTGTGTACTATCAGTGTACTTGGTGCTGTGGGTCAATGTGTACTGTCAGTGTACTTGGTGCTGTAGGTCTGTTTGCACTGCCAGTGTACTTGGTGCTATGGGTCTGTGTGTACTGTCAGTGTGCTTGGTGCTGTAGGTCTGTGTGCACTGTCAGTGTTCTTGGTGCTGTAGTTCTGTGTGCACTGCCAGTGTACTTGGTGCTATGGGTCTGTGTGTACTTGGCAGTGTACTTGGTGCTGTAGGTCTGTGTGTACTGTCAGTGTACTTGGTGCTGTATATATGTGTGTACTATCAGTGTACTTGGTGCTGTGGGTCAATGTGTACTGTCAGTGTACTTGGTGCTTTAGGTCTGTGTGTACTGTCAGTGTACTTGGTGCTGTAGGTCTGTGTGTACTGTCAGTGTGCTTGGTGCTGTAGGTCTGTGTGTACTGTCAGTGTGCTTGGTGCTGTAGGTTTGTGTGTACTGTCAGTGTGCTTGGTGCTGTGAGTCTGTGTGTACTGTCAGTGTACTTGGTGCTGTAGGTCTGTGTGCACTGCCAGTGTACTTGGTGCTATGGGTCTGTGTGTACTGTCAGTGTGCTTGGTGCTGTATGTCTGTGTGCACTGTCAGTGTACTTGGTGCGATGGGTCTGTGTGTACTGTCAGTGTACTTGGTGCTGTATATATGTGTGTACTATCAGTGTACTTGGTGCTGTGGGTCTGTGTGTACTGTCAGTGTGCTTGGTGCTGTAGGTCTGTGTGCAAATAAGGTTCACAGCTCGTCAACACAATGCTTCCAAATAGGTAAAGTCTATTCATTTATTAATGTATTGCATGTTTACTATTACACACAAAACAACATTAGCTCAGTTACAATAACATTGCCGTCATTTTTTGACGGGCAAGTCGCTAGTGTCATAATAAACACCACATGAACATGGCGACCACTCTCTTGTGGGATTCAGGTACGTCCACGTATTCAACCTTAATATATCTGAATAAGCCAGGAATGATATATAGAGGCCTACGGCGCTCATTGCCAAAGTGGTCCGTATTAACGTCTCGCCTCGCTACGCGAGGCTCGCCTGCAATGAGCGCCGCAGGCGCTCATTGCCAAAAAGTGGTCCGTATTATACATTATATAATAATAATAAGAAGAATAATAATAAAGCAGACCTCCCCTGTGTCTCCCCCCCACTCCCTCCCATGTGTCTCTCTCCCCCCCTCTCCCCTGTGTCTCCCCCCCACTCCCTCCCATGTGTCTCTCTCCCCCCTCTCCCCTGTGTCTCTCCCACCCTTGCCTGTGTCTCTACCCCCTCTCCCTTCCCCAGTGTTTCTTTGCTCCCTCTCCTGTGTCTTTTCCCCCTTCCCTCTTCCCGGTGTCACTCCCCCCTCCCCTGTGTCTCTACCCCCCTCTCCCTTCCCGTGTTTCTTTCCCCCCTCCCCTGTGTCTTTCCCCCCTTCCCTCTCCCCTGTGTCTCTCCCCCCTCATCTGTGTCTCTTCCCCCTTCTTCCCTGTGTCTTTACCCCCTCTCCCCTGTGTCTCTACCCCCTCTCCCTTCCCCTGTGTTTCTTCCCCCCTCCACTGTGTCTTTACCCCCTTTTCTCTCCCCGGTGTCTCCTCACCACTCCCTCCCATTAGTCTCTTCCCCCCTCTCCCCTGTGTCTCTACCCCCCACTCTCTCCTGTGTCTCTCCCCCCTCCCATGTGTTTCTTCCCCTCACCTCTCCCTTGCCCTGTTTCTCTTCCCCCCTCTGCCCTGTGTCTTCCTCCCCCTCTCCACTGTGTCTTCCTCCCCCTCTCCCTTCTCCTGTGTCTTCCTCTCCCTCTCCCCTGTGTTTCCTCCCCCTCTCTCCTCCCCTGTTAGCTTCTATACGCATACATACATACGATAAGAAATCTGGGGGGGAGGTTACCCCTTACCCCCCCCCCCCCTCCCCCCAGTTCCAACACCCATGTGTACTGTAGAATATTTTATTGCATTATGTTATATTATATCACTAGCGACTTGCCTGGCACAAATGATGGGGCAATAAAGTTTGAAGCCATGGCAATGCTGTTTGCCACACAATGTGATGCTTTTTGAACTCTGAGGACCTTCAGCGCTCATTGTGAGTCTCTTCCCTCGTGTCCTTCATGTTTCGTGCTTTGCAACGATCAATCTTCGGCGCTCATCGCAAAGACAGATATATAAGTACAGTGTTAAATATATAATTTTTTTTTGTGCAGTGTAAATTAAAAAATGTATTCAGGTCTCAGAGCATAATAAAGTGATTTAGATTTGTAACTGCTTTGAGAGTGCTATCGCTGGCAGCCAATGAGCAGTAATCCAGATATATAACTGCAGAGTGAAAAGTAAAACATTTTAGTGTAGTGTAAAGTCTACATTTTTATTTTCCATTACTAATTAATACTTATTAAATGAATGCACGATAATAACTATTGTGAATGAACAAATGTATTAGGAAGTGCGAAGCGTTAATGTATGTAAAGTAACCGCAGTGTAAAATATGCTATTAAGCGTATTTTTTTTTATATATATTTTTTTTTAATAATAATGAATTAATTAATTACTAAAATACTTTACCTATTTGTAATTAATATATCCAGTGATCAATAACCTGAAGAGCTAACAATCAGTTTTGATTTTCCTGCAGCTTACAGTGTACATTTGGACTGTTGGTGACCCGAGGTGTAAGTGTCAGCAATGTGCGCAGTGCACGAGGGGAAACCGCTTGTATAGTCGTGTAACGCGCCATTTTAGATTTGTAATGTTATTAGTTGCAAGTTAGTGTTGTAAAATGGCGGCGATTGTGTATGTATTACGCGGCTCGCCAGCAGTTTCCATTATTTATAATAGTGTATTTTGTACCTCGTCTGTTCCTAGGTAAAAGTCGTACATGGCTGGCGATGTTTTGCGCGGTTTGGGGTCGTGTAGCCTCGTTTTCATTTTTTCCGGACGCCATTTTTTTTGGCGCTTAGCCGATTTACAAGTGCCAACTGGGGAAGACGTTACAGATATCACATATATAGTTGTGAGCAGGCGGGTTGTTGCTAACGCTGCGGGCTTGCGAAGCGAGGGCCAGAGTTGCTGGCAAGGAGCGCCGAAGGCTCCCACGTCGGCTGCAATGAGCCGCAGGCGGGACTTACACCATCAAATTTACGGACTTACCATCCAAAAATACGGGACTTAGAAAAAAAAACATTACGAGCTCACAAAAATACGACCTTAACGCCCGAACCACACGCACTTAAAAACATTAAAAACACAATAAATACACACAACAAACACATAAAAAGCTTACCCACAGCAAGGCGGGCACCGAGGACCTGTGCAAGTGAAGTTACACATCCATTTAAGTCCAAATTCATGAGTTTAGACACCCGAAAATCACCTAAGTGAGAGAAAAAATGGCCCTTGAAAAAAAGAAAACGCGGCTACAGGACCCTAAACACGCAAAACACATACAGATTTTCCTAAAAAGCGAGGTAAAGATACACTATTAACAAGGACGCTAAATCATCCACACCCGCGTACCACATGCACATTCCCCGCCATTTTAAAACACTAACTTACACAATGCGGAAGTACCCAGCTACCCTAACGGCTTCCCCTCGCGCACGCAGCCTATTTACACTACACACTGCACACATTGCTGACACTTACACAGCAGCTCCACAGCACTGAAAACCTACATTGTATACTGCAGGAACATGAAAACAGATTGTCAGCTCTTCAGCACAATGCTTCCTGCATATATTACTTACAAATAGGTAAAGTATATTCATTTAGTAATTATTTCATTAGCATACAAAAATACATATACACAAAAAAAACATTATCACATTAAACATAAATGCCATTCACTGCGCGCCTCACAACGAGCGCCAACGCTGCTCATAGCATATAAAGCCTTGCAATAAGCGCAAAAAACACATCACCGCCGACCAAAGAATAACAGCAAAAGTGCCTATCAGAAAAAAAATACAACCAACAGCCTCGCAATGAGCGCCGAAGGATCTCTGACCGCCAACAGAATGAATGTCTCGTCCAAACCATTACCTGCCTTACAATCTTATTGCCGCCACTTTTTGATGGGCAAGTCGCTAGTAAATATATAAAGATAGAGATAATAAAAGTATCAGGAAATGTAACACAAAGATGCACACGCTTCTGAATAATACGACAAATACAGATTTTTGTCATAAGTGATATGATCGCAGTATTGGGTCATAAACCCTAAACACTGGAATCTGTTACATACAATTTACTGATGACTGATGTCATTAATGGGCTTCAAGGGGGGGGATCTCTTTTCATACTTTTTGAGCGGTGCAAATCCAACATACGCAGAGCGGAAACGCCACATCTGTGGGACACACACAAAGGGGTTCACTTTGGGAGAAAAAAACAAACAAATATGAAATATTTAATAATCATATTTTGATGTTACCAACAGATAAGGAAACGAAACTGAGGTTATTATATCTAATAGTAGCAAGCCTGGGAGTACTGGGAGTAATAATACTGCAGCAGGAGGTCAGGACTAATGTCACCTATAGACCCCCAGACAGATAAAGGTCAGTACTAATGTCCCTCTATAGACCCCCAGTCAGATAAAGGTCAGTACTAATGTCACCTATAGACCCCCAGTCATATAAAGGTCAGTACTAATGTCACCTATAGACCCCCAGTCATATAAAGGTCAGTACTAATGTCCCTCTATAGACACCCAGTCAGATAAAGGTCATTACTAATGTCCCTCTATAGACACCCAGTCAGATAAAGGTCAGTACTAATGTCCCTCTATAGACCCACAGTCATATAAAGGTCATTACTAATGTCCCTCTATAGACACCCAGTCATATAAAGGTCAGTACTAATGTCACCTATAGACTCCCAGACATATAAAGGTCAGTACTAATGTCACTCTATAGACACCCAGTCAGATAAAGGTCAGTACTAATGTCCCCCTATAGACACCCAGTCAGCTAAAGGTCAGTACTAATGTCCCTCTATAGACACCCAGTCAGATAAAGGTCAGTACTAATGTCCCTCTATAGACCCCCAGTCAGATAAAGGTCATTACTAATGTCCCTCTATAGACACCCAGTCAGATAAAGGTCAGTACTAATGTCCCTCTATAGACCCCCAGTCAGATAAAGGTCATTACTAATGTCCCTCTATAGACACCCAGTCAGATAAAGGTCAGTACTAATGTCCCTCTATAGACCCCCAGTCATGTAAGGTGTAACCCTTACACTACCTGATCGATACAACATCATACCTGATGTTTTAAAGCATGTTATTCCAAACAATTTAGGAATGTTAGGTAATTTATGCCCTTTATGGCTTAAAACCAGACTCTGTATCAACTATGTAATTTTCCGTGGGAGTTTTGACATGGATCCCCCTCCGGCATGCCACAGTCCAGTTGTTAGACCCCTTGAAAAAACTTCCCCATCACTATTGTGGCGGTTCGCGAACCGAAAATTTTAGGTTCGCGACATCACTTAGGTTCACTCACTTCTTGATTTATAAGTACTTCTGGATATTTGCTCACCTAAATGTGCTATCACTTGAATTGAATGACTTACATATTTTTACTTGGTATTGGATATTATGGTGGTATTTCATCCATTGTTTCTTTCTTTTGGATTTGCAGATTTTACTAAGGCCTGTCCATCCTCATAAGGAGTTGCCTCTTAATCATCACTTTGGTCTATATATATATATATATATATACAGTATCTCACAAAAGTGAGTATACCCCTCAAATGTTTGTAAATATTTTATTATATCTTTTCATGTGACAACACTGAAGAAATTACACTTTGCTACAATGTAAAGTAGTAAGTGTACAGCCTGTATAACAGTTTAAATTTGCTGTCCCCTCAGTGGAAATGCTGTCCCCTCAGTGGAAATGCTGTCCCCTAAGTGGAAATGTCCAAATTTGGACCAAAGTGTCAATATTTTGTGTGCCCGCCATGATTTTCCAGCCCTGCCTTAACCATCAAGGGCATGGAGTTCACCAGAGCTTCAAAGGTTGCCACTGGAGTCCTCTTCCACTTCTCAATGATGACATCACAGAGCTGGTGGATGTTAGAGATCTTACACTCCCACTTTCCATTTGAGGATGCCAGACAGATGCTCAATAGGGTTTAGGTCTGTTGACATGCTTGGCCAGTCCCTCACCTTTACCTTCAGCTTCTTTATCAAGGTAGTTGTCATCTTGGAGGTGTGTTTGGGGTCGTTATGTTGTAATATTGCCCTGCTGCTTAGTCTCCGAAGAGAGGTTCATCATGCTCTGCTTCAGACATATGTGTATATATGTTTGGTCTGGGCCTGAATGAGTGCTGCCGGCACTGGGGAGCTACAGTTCATTGAGGGAACCATGAATGCCAACATGTACTGTGACATACTGAAGCAGAGCATGATGAACCTCTCTTCGGAGACTGAGCCGCAGGGCAATAATCAAACATGATAACGACAACAAACAGACCTCTAAGATGACCACTGCCTTGCTAAAGAAGCTGAAGGTAAAGGTGATGGACTGGCCAAGCATGTCACCACACCTAAACCCTATTAAGCATCTGTGGGGCATCCTCAAACAGAAGGTGGGGGGTTGGAAGGTCTCTAACATCCACCAGCTCTGTGATGTCACCATGGAGGAGCGGACGAAGACTCCAGTGGCAACCTGTAAAGCTCTGGTGAACTCCATGCCCATGAGGGTTAAGGCAGTGCTGGAAAATAATGGTGGGCACACAAAATATTGACACTTTGGGCCTAATTTGGACACTTCCACTTAGAGGTGTACTCACTTTTGTTAAAAACAGTGCATTCATTAATGGCTGTGTGTTGATTTATTTTGAGGGGAAAGCAAATTTACACTGTTTACACAGGCTGTACACTTACTACTTTACATTGTAGCAGAGTATAATTTCTTCAATGTTGTCACATGAGAAGATATAATAAAATATTTACATATATATATACATATATATATATATATATATATATATATATACATATATAGATAGTAAGTAAATAGTTACATAGTTACATAGGGCCTCATTCAATTATCGGCCGTAAAACGGCCGCAAAGCTGCGATTCCTTGCGGACGTCTTATGGCCCCGTGTAGAGCTACTTTTACCTTGCAATTCAATTATACGGCGCCGCAAGGATATCCCCTTCCGGCCGGCCGCATATCATGCAAACGGCCGGAAGCTTCTTCCCAGCGCCCGTAAATCTTGTTTTATAAAATCGAGAATGCACTGTAAAGCTCCGTAAATGCTAGGCATCATAATGGGGGACACGAGGATTAATAGCAACACCCTCTCAAGCTTGCACATCAGCCCAAATACGACATATTATTTACGGATTACTTTACGTCCCGTAGTTCCGCGGGCTGGTCCTTGTTCAAACCCGTACGGGTTCGGAGATGAAGGGCCGCAAACCAAGCATTGTACTAGCCAATATATATTCAATCCAGCACTGCAAAGCACTGTAAATGATGGGGAACATAATGGGGGGGCATGAGGATTACTAGCCAAACCTTCTCAAGCTTGCACATCGCCAAATTGTACTTTGATTTCAAAATCCGTACAAGTCCCACGGACTTCACTGACCAAGCCCGTAGCTCCGTATTCAAGCCAGTGCGGGCTTTTCTCCAAGCCTGCAGCTCATTTTTAAAGGCCGTACGTGCTTGGAGGTTAAAGGTATCCATTTTGTTACGGTTTTTGCAGTCTGCATGGTTTAAGCCTGTAACCCTAAAATGGAGGCCCAAGCATTACAGCCTCCAAATGAACAATAGTTCAAATTAGTTTAATATTCCTCATATGTTTGATTGGTCAGCACACATACAGGTTCCATTGTAGCCTCTAAAACAGCCCTATAATAGAATATGTCACCCCAACATTGGCGCGCACAGCAAATGTGTTTTGACAACATGTAGCTGACATGAGCGGTCCCACATCATTGCGCAGTTGTAATATTTTTGACTAGTGCCCATCGATGAAAGGGCGCAAGTGATATGACCTAATGCCATAAACCCTTCTAACCCTTGTAGCAGCAGCCTAATCCTAACCCTTACACTCCTCATCCTAATCCTAATCATTAGATCCGCTAGCCTCCTGTCGGGCCTGCTGTTGTTGATGCGCGCATGTGTCGGTGCGCAGATGACAGCGCACATTCGATGCACGCTATATGGTTGATCAACGATAGAATACACATCTCGCTCATCACATCTACATTAGAGAATACAAATAGTGGCCAAATCAAAACGGCCCTTGGCATATATCAAGTACCAGGGGAATATTTCATTATATGTGGTTAAGTTCTTCAGTTGTGTCCGACTCTCCGTGACCCTATGGACTGCAGCACATTCAGCTAGGTCTCTGCCTGTGCTGTTATCCAAAGTTTGAAGGCCAAAGAGATTGGAGTGGGTTGTCAGTTCCTCCTCTAGTGGATTGGGATTTGTCTGATCTCTCTGCTATGACCTGCCCACCTACAGTAGCTCACAGCTTCATTCAGGTACACAAGCTGCTTCACCACCACCACCACTTAGGAAGTGTGGAAGTTCACCAAATGGGAATAACTAGACACCTGGCACATGGCTCCCACCAGGATGGGCGTAGCAGAGATTATGCCTGATGGCGGTGAGTTTGCTGTCGATCCCGGAGCTTGAGGCCCTTCCTGATGGGTCAGAGTAGATATGTGTGGTGCATGTTCCCCTGGTCCCATTCAGCATTGCTAAGTGGTGTGAAGGGGCTTGTGTACCTGAATGAAGCTGGGAGCTATAACATGTAGGGCCACTGTAGGTGGGCACATCATAGCAGAGAGATCAGACAAGGTCCAATCCACTTGAGAAGGAACTGACAAACCACACCAGATAACAGCACAGGCAGAGACCTAGCTGAATATGCTGCAGTCCATAGGGTCACGGAGAGTCGGACACAACTGAAGAACTTAACCACATATAATGAAATATTCCCCTGGTACCTGATATATGCCAAGTGGCGGTCTGATTTGGCCACTATTTGTATTCTCTAATGTAGATGTGATGAGCTAGATGTGTATGCAATTAGATAGAGATTTAAGGGATCCCAATAGCGCTCATGTGCGTGGCAAAGGGTTCATATGACCTGACTCATGTTTTACTCTTGCTATTGAATTGGGTAGTGTGGCTTCAATCATATTATGCATGTTGCAGCATGGTTTGTCAGATTGGCATGTGCATGACCATTACAACATATGATAACCAAAGTATATTTAGCCAATGCATGTTCATTATTGGGCAACTAACTGTATTCACACATATGCTAAGTGATGTGGGTGAAGGAGTTTGTGTACTTCAATGAAGCTGTGAGCTATCCTACATAGGGCCAGTGTAGGGGGGTATGTCTTATCAGAGAGGTCAGACTAATCCCAATCAACTAGAGAAGGAACTGGAAAAGCACTCCAGTGTCACCTGTCCTATTCATTGTAGGCCCTCAGGGGAATGTTCCTACTCCACAGTATCGCTAATCAGACTTGTTGTAACGGAGCTGGAACACGCAGTCCAATATCTCCGCTGGTATACGGTGTAATACCCAAGAGGCACTACAGTCTCACCATTCCCGACCTCCCATATTGGACGACACACAATTTGGGAGTCAAATGAATACTGACTTTATTTTGTTATTGCAGAAATATTTATACCCATCTCTTCCCACAGGCAATCCACATCCCCCATATTTGGCCGCACAATACACATAAAGAGAACAATAGGTGGGTCACACCTCCCCGAGGCTCCCTGGCAACTTTGATACAATCAGACATTGATTCAATTACACTTCTTTGTTCTTATCTGAGAATGAAAACTCTGTATACAATAGACTTCCTTTATCTTATGCGGAGTCTCTGTAACAGGATTATCTCCCATGCTAAGTAGCTGCAAATGTCTGGGACAATATTCTGCAGAGCATCAACCAACATACATGCAGTATAATAGTAGGATCATATTTTAACCATAATAATCATAGAACAGGGTAAAACAGTGATGGGTTCCGTTACACTTGTCATGGGTATTAACCCTATATTAGTAGTAGATATGATATTTGGGATCAGATGATATCTAAAGCTATTCTGACTCCTCAACAGTTTTACATGTATTGATCTATTGCATGTTAACTATGGCTCATCAGTTTACATTTATAGGAATGTGACACTAATGTAATGCATGTGGATTTCACAGAACAAAACATATTCATAACACATGGACGCAGTCAGAAAGGTCTAACAAAGCTTTATTTTTTACACAGACCACAATCAGCAGTGGTCAAGATTGTGCATTCACATAACAGTATAACAACGCTTTATTTGATAGACAGACCACAATCAGCAGTGGTCAAGATTGTGCATTCACATAACAGTATAACAAAGCTTTATTTGATAGACAGACCACAATCAGCAGTGGTCAAGATTGTGCATTCACATAACAGTATAAAAAAGCTTTTTTTGATAGACAGACCACAATCAGCAGTGGTAAAAACTGCACTAACATCATGGGTGTGGTGTGGGCGGGTCCTTGAAGAGCAAGAGGCTGGAAAAAAGGGGAAACCTACAGGGGTCAATCTAATAGTCTAGAATAAGCATGATGCATAGCACCTACCAGGGTCACATGCTGCAACCGGAACCAGAAATCTCTCCATTTAACTGAAGAAACCATTTATGTACATAGCACTTACAACTTGTAACTAGATCTGCTCAATTAAACAGATGATTCAACCTTTGGACTGTGTAATCCAATCCAGTTTCACACATACAGTGTGTTGACCAAACACAAATCTGAAATAAGTGTTCAAATCAAAAAATGCGGAGGAGGATCCAAAACAATTTAGAATCATGATGTATGTACAGTACAGTTCTAAATACTGTACCAATATACCAACTCACCTGATTCCCATCTGCAAGCATTACTAACCATTAGCTAGGTCTGTGGATAATCAGAAATATGGGCAAATAGCCATTATTATGGAGAGGACACAAAGGTCAGCAGCCAGATTCACTGTTTCTTACATCAGACCCAAAGATCTGTTCTCAGACTGCTATTGAGGTCAGGATCACATGCGTCACTAGTGCATATATTAATGCTGGCTGTTATTAACATGCCATTGTGAGACTTTGCAAGTCCACCACCATAGCGGTATTAGTCTACATTTAAGCTACCAACAATCATGTCGGAGATATCTGGCTATATGATAGCTGTAAGATTGTAGGAGCTACATGTTAAGGGGGCTGCCATTGAAGGCATGTCTACCTGAGAGGCACTGGGAAAACCCTCCACCTCATAATTCCTCCACAATGCTTGCAGATGCAGGAGATGCCTTCATGGACCTAAAAAAAAAAGCAAAAAAAGACAAAACCTAACAAATAAGGCCTGAAAGCATCATAGGGCCTGCAGCATCTCTTCTCAACAGCACTCCTTAGTGACAATGTATTGGTCACACTACTAATTAACAGCCTCATTAAATTGCTATGTAACAAATTGAATAAAGCTCTATATAAGCACACAGCATCTTTTTGAAAGCAAGTTTTTAGTTAGGGAACTTCTATGCAAAAGCCAGGTCTTCACTAACTAAAAACTTCTGTAAACCAAATATCCTATGTGCTTATATAGAGCCCTATTCAATTGCGCAAATCACATTTTAATGAGGCCCTTTGTGTTCTGTTTAACCTGTCACCAATTGATGGTCACTGAGGAGTGCTGTTGAGAAGGCTAAAACATGTCTGCAGACCCTATGGGCGTCATTCAATTGCGATATGGCCGATTGAAAAGAGCTCTATATAAGCACAGAGCATATATTTAGTTACAGACGTTTGTAGTTAGTGAAGACCTTGCTTTTGGAGAGAAGTTCACTAACTACAAACATCTGTAAAAAATATGCTCTGTGCTCAAATTGATCCCTTAGCAATCGGCCACATTGCAATTGAATGAGGCCCTATGTCCTTCTCCGCTTGGGCCCAGGACACACATTACCTGTGCCCATCCTCCGTCTCCCCTCTGGTGGTGATGGTGTGTGTGTGGGGGGGGGGGGGGGGTGCCAGGCAGCGGTGGTCTGGGTGGTGGCGGACACATGGGAGGAGAGGAGGGGCCAGGCTGCTCTTGGCTGGGGGATTGGGAGATCCCTGTTGATGTTGGTGAGGGGACCATCGCGTGTCTGAGCAGCCTGACCTGAAGGTGCTCCGATGTCATGTGGCGCCTCCTCACCACCCTGGACAGCCTGGCCAGGCTGTGGGTCATATGTGACCGGAGGGCAGAGATGCTGGCATCCATCCGGAGCTGGTTGGCCTCGATCCTCTGGGTGCTGCCAGCAGCTCCTTCGTGACGGCCAGCATCTCCACCTGCACAGCCTGGCTCTGCGGTGACGACACCGCTGGGTGGGCGTGGTGAGGTGTAGCGGGGAGGTCCACAGCTGGAGCCTGTGGTGACAATGTGCCCGGTGGTGACAAGGCCAGCACACTGTGTGGGGAAGGAGGTGCTGTCCCTTGGGCGGGGGAGGGCCCCAGAGCAAGTCTTTCGAGGATGGGCATAGGCCCAGGGCTTGTGGCAGGTGACCCTGCAAGGTCAATGACCAGCCCATTCTCTGACCCAGAGCCCTCCAATCTTCCTTCCTCCTCCCCCTGTGCTGGAAGATCCTGGTACGGGGCTGATAGCCCCGCCTCCTCTCCCTGGTCACAGGACCCAGAGCTCCTCCTGGATGCTGAGAGATAGAGAAGAAAGGTACATGTCATTAGTATGTTGATTAGCGCATTGATATGTGTTCATTTCTAATTATCTGACATCTAGCCTTGAATATGGATGATTCTCTGATTAGCTATCTTATACTAGCTGTTATCTATTCTTAGGTTTCTGTTCTGGATGGTTCTCGGCTCACAACGCTATCTGTATTACGGCTGCTGTCTGTAACTGCATAGGCTGAACGGGCACACCAATACATGGACTCTCTATTACAGGGGTGTCCAAACTCTTTCCTGGATTGGAAGATATCCTTTCTGTGCACAGGTGAGTCAATCAGGATGACTGAAGAAGCGATTGACTCACCTGTGCGCAGCAGGGTTATCAAATCCAGCCATGTGTGTGGCCCACCAGGACCGAGTTTGGACACACCTGCTCTATTGCTTGATTACTGTTGTGTTGACCAGGAATGACAGTGATTTGTCAGCTTCATGAATTTAATGATGCATCCATCTATCCCTTGTTATTTCATGGAGCTGACATGTCAGTGTCATGTTCATGTGTAGTGCGTGTGATGCACATGTGGTGGCATGTTGCTGTATGTCATATTCACCTGCCATGGAGGCTGGGTCCTGCTGCTCCACCGGGCCTGATGCTCCAGCTGCGTCGGAGGGTGCAAGCATGGCCCTTGCAATACCTTCATGTGCAAGGTACTTGACCCTCCGCCCCTCGGCCTCCTGCGCCATCTTCTTTCTCACCACGGCCCTGATGTCGTCGAAACGATGCTTGATGGACCGCAGACACCGTCCACGGCCCGCCACACCATTCACCAGATCCACCACCTGCTGCCAAGCATTAGCCCTGGGCCCAGCCTTGACTTCCCTACCCCCCGAGGTGATGACGGGGCGGGCACGGATGGCCTCCAGGAGGACCCTGTTCTCCTCCCGGCTATAATTGTGGGCCCTGGACCTGCCGCCAGCCTCTTGCTCTCCAGACTGGGGATGAGGACCCTCTCCACTCTCCTCCTCCCTCCTCCTCCTCCTCCTTCCTCCTCCTACTCTCCTCTCCTCCCTCCTTCCTCTACTCTCCTCCCTCCTTCCTCTCCTCTCCTCTCTCCTTCCTCTCCTCCCTCCTTCCTCTACTCCCCACCCTCCTTCATCTACTCTCCTCCCTCTACTCTCCTCCCTCCTTCCTCTACTCTCCTCCCTTCTCCCTCCTTCCTCTCATCTCCTCCCTCCTTCCTCTCCTCCCTCCTTCCTCCTTCCCTCCTCTCCTCCCTCCTTCTCCTCCTCTCCTCCCTCCTTCTCCTCCTCTCCTCCCTCCTCCTCTCCTCCCTCCTTCCTCCTCCTCTCCCTTCCTCCTCCTCTCCTCCCTCCTCCTCCTCTCCTCCCTCCTCCTCCTCTCCTACCGCCTCCTCTACTACCTCCCCCTCCTCAACTAGTACCTCCTCCTCCTCACTCCTCCCCTCCTCTTCCCCCCTTCACGCTCCGTGACTCCATGCCACTCCTCTCCCCTCTGCTCCTCTCCCTCCATCACCACATGAAAAGAAAAGAAAGAGAAATAAAGAAATGTTTTAGTGGGTTTGCCTGCTCCACGCTCGTCCCCCATTCTGATCACCTCTAACACTATTTCTGCTTGGATATCAATGTTGTAACTAACTGCAGTAATCAACCTTAAGTGGACAGAGCCTGTGACAGCAGTGGGAGGGGTGTACAGCTCCTCTCACTCTGGACCTGAGAGGCGCTGATGAAACACGCTAGATCAATACTTTCCTAAACAATGTGGAAGGGTCAGTTACAGTTTGCATATATACAAGGTATGCGGCTATTAACTGTGTGCTTCTATCATGTGTGGGGAGTGGCCCATGTCTGAGGCCACTAATATCCTATCTGCATTATACTCTGGGCGTGGTACCTATCCTGAAGCCATCTTCTGTACCAGAGGTAGTAGGAACTACATAGTCCTGCTGTTCTAGGCTGAAAATAAGTTCTTGTCAAGCCCCATTGAAGAATCAGTTTGGAACACCTATGTGTATTGCAAATATGTGTAGAAATCTCACTCAAAATCAATCAAACTCAAAATCAAAATCAAAATCAAACTAAAAAAAAACTCAAAATCAAACTCAAAATCAAACTCAATCAAACTCAATCAAAATCAAACTCAAACTCAAAATCAAACTCAATCAAACTCAAACTCAAACTCAAAATCAAAATCAATCAAACTCAAAATCAAACTCAAAATCAAACTCAATCAAACTCAAACTCAAAATCAAACTCAATCAAACTCAAAATCACACTCAAACTCAAACTCAATCAAACTCAAACTCAAACTCAAAATCAAACTCAATCAAACTCAAACTCAAAATCAAACTCAATCAAACTCAATCAAACTCAAAATCAAACTCAATATCAAACTCAATCTCTCTCTCTCTCTCTCTCTCTATATATATATATATATATATATATATATATATAGAGAGAGAGAGAGAGAGAGAGAGAGAGAGAGAGAGAGAGATTGAGAGAGAGAGAGAGAGAGATCCAGATATAATACGAAACAGAAAAATATAAATAACTTACCTCCCTCCACAAAACTCCTCTCCCCACAACAAAAAACTCTCCAAACCTATAGGCCAACAGCAAAAAAAACACAATTATACTTCTCGCCAGTGTATTCAGTAAATATAGAAATTGGCAAAACATACAAATAAAAGACAGCTTGATAGGATGAAAAGCATGTACAATGCAACTTACCTCCCTCCAAACCCCTAAGGGCCGGATCAAAGATCCAAAATCCTCCAAACACCTATAAACAAGCAAAGAACACAATTGTACTTCTTGCCAGTGTATTCAGTAAATATAGAAATTGGCAAAACATACAAATAAAAGACAGCTTGATAGGATGAAAAGCATGTACAATGCAACTTACCTCCCTCCAAACTCCTATGGGCCGGATCAAAACTCCCACACTCGCAAAAATACTACAAACACCTATAAACAAGCAAAAAAAACAATTGTACCTCTCGCCAGTGTATTCAGTAAATATAGAAATTGGCAAAACATACAAATAAAAGACAGCTTGATAGGATGAAAAGCATGTACAATGCAACTTACCTCCCTCCAAACTCCTACGGGCCGGATATAAACTCACAAACTCGCAAAAATCCTCCAAACACCTATAAACAAGCAAAAAACACAATTGTACTTCTTTACATCGGCATCCGTAAATGTAGTAACGGATTCCCGTAAAAAGAACTTAAACCGCGACTTGATAATAAATCAACTTACCTCCTCTCAACCACCAAGCTCCTGGAACCGCGTGCTACCTCGTCAGAAATCGCAACACAGTCGAGGCGTGGGCTCGTGTCATTCCTATTTATTCACTCCCACTGTCAATCAAATGGTCTATCCCGTAAGTGATTGGCTGGGCGACCTGTGGCACGATGCGTGATTCCGCTATTGGATGGTTCGTGCCGGGCGCGTCTAGTCCGTCCCCCTTCCAGCTTGCGTGCGCACCTAATTGTCACGGCCTTCCTACATTCTGAAGGCCGCGATTCGCGCCTGGCTAGATTTAATTTACGGCCGCATCCGTTGAAGTCCACACGATGCACTTACGGCATTGTAATGAAATCGGGCTGAAAGGGCCCTAAAAGTATAAAGGAAGCAATAAAAGGCATTCAAATTACTGTAAAAACAATCCCCAATGATTAAATATGTTAATAAAAGATATCTTTTTATTGTCATGTACATCCTCAATATGGCGGTCAAATTAACCCTTTAGCACTCAGAAAGGCTAGAATGTGTCCCCTAAACATATAAACATTATCTGATTTACATCTCTTTTATCACATCTACATTTTTGAACACAAATATTGTATATATTTCCACGCCACATTACATAGATCATGTAGCATGGGCCCAAATTCAAATGTGGGCCAGAATATTAGGGGTTACTAATTAAAATGGCTAAACAAATCCATAATCAAGGAACTTCATAACATGATGAAGCTTAGATACACCAGTGAGCTTTTCCATTTGTGAAATCCACCCGGATAATCACATTTGGGGTAATCAGCAAGCTATATAACCACATCATCATCCATGAATTAGCAAGTCTGAACCATCATGGATAGAAGCAACCTGAGTGCGGCGTATAGGTATGTGAGGAGAGAGCAGCGTCGTAGGAATGGATATTTGATTCGAATGTTGCAGAGTGGAAACCGGGCTGTCAGGCGTGCGACTGTGGAGTGGCTGAGGCGTGACAGAGAGGGGCGGCTGGGAGTGAATGTGGGTGAGCGTGCTGATGCAATCCATGGTGGTCCGGAACCAAGCCAGGCAAGTGGCTCATCACAGGATATGCCTAGGGTCATGGTGGGGGGTCAGTTAGGGGAGAGAGCTCCAGTGGCACAGGGACAGGGGGATATGAAGGCACCTGCAGACAGGGAGGAGGACCTTGATGTGGGTGATCAGCTGATGGGGGGGCAGATGAGAGACCCCTAGAGGGTGTGGCACATGAAGTGGGGGCTCCTGCACAGCCAGACCCACAGGGGGGTGAGCAGGCCCAGGAGCCTGCCAGGAGCATTTGTGCACCCAGGGTGTACAGGGAGAGAGTCACATTAGAGGGGTTAATTGATGTGGAAGTGTATGAGCGTTTTAGGCTAACCCGTGCCAGCCTGGAGGAGCTCTATGCGGTCCTGAGGGAGGACATGGAGCCTTCCTCACGGACCCATAGAGCCATCCCAGGAATGACACGGATGTTAGCCGCCATACACATCCTATCATCTGGTAGTTTTCAGAACACTGCTAGCATAGTAGGAGGAATGTCTCAGGCAAGCCTTTCAAGGTGCCTGAGCACATTCCTCCATGCTATCGTTCCGAAAACTGCCAAATACATCAGTTTTCCCCACACTGGGGAAGAGATCTTGAAGGTGAAAGCAGATTTCTTTTGAATGGGAGGTATCCCCAATGTGCTCGGTGCTATAGATCGTACACATGTAGCATTGATATCTCCTAGAGAGCAAGAAGTGCTGTTCCGAAATCGCAAACACTATCATTCCATCAATGTCCAGGTTGTTTGTGATGCAGACATGCGCATACAAAATGTGGTTGCAGGCTTCCCGGGAAGTACTCATGATGCCCATATCCTGCATCAGTCATCCACCCATCTTTATTTTGAGTCTGGAGAAGCTCTACCTGGGTGGCTACTGGGTGAGTACCCATAAAGGATCCCCTAAAATATACATCATGTTCCACTGTAATGCTATTCCATTGTTGCGTGAAAAATGCGCAACGACGCATGCGCCAACAGACAAAATATAGTCCCTCAATAGCGCGCACAACATCTGCGAGCAGGAGTTGAGATAAGGATTTAAGGGTGTCAGCGCCGTATTGTCCGCTCTCATTTGCCGTGCGCCATAAAGAAGGTGTGCCGACTGAGCCATTGCATCGTAGCTTGTTGCTGTGCCTAACCCGATGTGACGTGGTCATAGGAGTATGAAGTTCCAACCCAGAGATCCCTAAACTAACGTCACATTAATCATTGCGTATATTTACAGATGCTTTAACGAGCAGCACAAACTCACATTCATATCTACATCTCCCATTTTTGTTTCCTTCAGATGATGCAGGATATAGGTGCCGTGGTTGTTGACCCCTGTGAACAATCCACGCACAGAGGGGGAGGAGAGGTACAATGCGGCCCATGCCAGAACCCGGAATGTAATAGAGCGCACCTTTGGACTCCTGAAGATGCGCTTCAGATATTTACATTCCACTGGTGGGGCGCTACAGTATACACCAGGGAAGGTTTGTCACATCATCATGGCCTGCTGTATTCTGCACAATATAGCAGTACAGGCAAACTGTCTGGGGAACATTGATGATGCTCCGCTTGAACCGGCGGAGCGTCCAGTACCTCCCCCTGGTGAGGATAACGTTCAAGGGTCACAACTACGTGCCCACGTCATTCGGGAGTACTTCCCATGTAAGTCTGAAACTAATAACAACCAACTATAATGTACCTTGATTATGGTTACTAATACATCTCTTTTCTCCTTCCCCATTGAATACAGAATAAGCAACAGTCCACAGTAGAGGATAGCTTTGTGATGTAACATATGTCTCGTGACGCATTCTTAATACTGTATCAAATACAGCCTGCTCTGATATCCGTTAATGGTAAGTATGCGCACATTCCCATACACATAATATATATTGATATCTGCCAACCTCCAGAAGCTAAGCTAAATGGATGGTCTGATGTATTCCACAATGTCAATGGATATAGGCCTCACAATCGTATTTGAAAACATCTTCCCAGAACAGTAATGTTCACATTGTCTGATCATGCTATTCCACATCCCATGGAGGTCAATGCAATTCCTAGCAATCTGGATATATGAACATACCAGCATATTGTAAACCATAATAAATGTACCTCATGTGATGCAAAGAGGGGATGTCCCCTGTTCTTTGTCAGCGAATGATGGTAAAAGCATTCTCAGTCAGATAACAGGAATAGTCTCAAGGATGTGTTAACTAGGAATCATTGTGCAATATATCATATGGATTGTGTGACTCATCTCATCATATTGCCATTACAGAACTGTTGCCGTGTGTCAACACATTGTTTACCCACACAGACATGGGAAACGACCTGGCCAGCAACAGAACATCAGCTACATCAATGTCGTCTACATTGTAAGTGAGTATTTGCGGGAAACATGTGCATGTATGCATGAGAGGAAATGACTAATAACTCCATTAATGTAGGCCTAACTTTCGTTTTCCCAAGACATCCCCTATGTATTGCTGAAGCGGTCCGAAATGTTTATCGGACCATGCAGACGTGTCCTGGGGGAACAGATCTCTTCGTTGAATACTCCACTTGATCTATCCAAGGTAGAGAACCACATGTGGATGTCCTAACATGTATCAATGTGTGATAGTTGTGATCTTCCCTTTCTATTACAGGCTGCACTGGTCTCTCTCTCTCTCTCTCTCTCTCTCTGTCTGTCTGTCTGTCTCTCTCCTCATCCCACCCACCCCTGTTTACCCTTAATTTATTGAGTCACACAAGTCTTCTGCTAACAGAGGGTTTTGGGTTTTTAGAGCACTGGGCTGACTTCTCACTTGGGTACAATCTCTATAGCAGGGATGGATTGCACCTTAATGATGAGGGCGCTTTTGTGCTAGGGAATAGGATGGTAGAACGGCTGGGGGAGTTTTTAAACTTGTAGGTGGGGGGGAGGGACTATATAGAAGTATTTGGGTAAATAGGGTAGAGAGGGAAAGGGATGAATTATTTACCCATGGGGGAGGAGAAGGGGGGAGGGTTACAATAGAAAGTAGGGAGATATTAATAGGGGCCTCAAATACAGTGGCAGGCACTTCACATCAGCAGAGCCATAGCAACATAAAGTGTATGATTGCAAACGCAAGAAGTTTGCCTGGGAAAATGGATGAGCTAGAAATATTAGCAGTACAAGAAAAATGGGGCTTAATAGGCATTACGGAAACATGGTGGGATGAATCTCATGACTGGACTGTTAATCTGGATGGTTATAACCTATTTAGGAAAGATAGGGGAAATGGTAAAAGAGGAGGAGGGATCTGTCTTTATGTTAAGCCTGAATTTAAGCCTATAGTTAGAGAAGATATTTATGCTGGCACTAACGGCATCATTGAATCCTTGTGGGTTGAGCTAAATAGTGGAGGAGCTAATTCTAAATGCATATTGGTGGGAGTATGCTATAAACCCCCAAATATAGCTGAAAGTGAGGAAATACAATTATTGTTACAGATTGGAAATGCAGCTAAGCACGGACAAGTTCTAATAATGGGAGACTTTAATTACCCTGATATAAACTGGATAAACGAGACCAGCAGCTCAGCTAAGGGGAGCAGGTTCTTGAGTACACTCAGGGATCATTATCTAGCCCAGGTAATACAAGAACCTACTAGAAATGGGGCCATCTTGGATTTAGTCATCACAAGTAATATTGATATAATATCAAATGTAAAAATAGGGGAACCCTTGGGGAACAGTGATCACAACACAGTCTCATTTGAGATTGAATACAAAAAACAGAGTTGTAAGGGGCCAACAAAAACTCTAAATTTTAAAAGGGCTAACTTTAATGGGCTACGGGCAGCAATACAACATATAGACTGGGACAAAGAACTTACAGGGAAGAATACTGAAAATAAATGGACAACATTCAAATCCTTACTAAATAAACATACTCATCAGCATGTACCATGTGGAAAAAAAATAAATAGGAGTAAATCACATCCCATGTGGCTTAACAATGACTTAAAGATCATGATGAGGAAAAAGAAATATGCATTTAAATTATACAAGAAGGAGGGAACAGAGGCAGCTTTATGTGACTATAAGGAAATCAACAAGGCTTGCAAAAGGGCTATTAGACTGGCTAAAATAGAAAATGAGAAGTCAGTTGCAATGGAAAGTAAGACTAACCCTAAGATATTTTATAAATATATTAATGGGAAGAAGGCCAGGAAGGAATCGATAGGACCATTACAATGTGACACAGGCCATCTGATAATTAGTGACCAGGAAAAGGCAGATGAGCTAAATAGGTTCTTTTCGTCGGTTTACACAAGGGAGGTACCAGTGGTTGGGACACTGCAACATAATGGGGCTACACTACCTTCACTAAATAATTGGTTAACGCAGGAAGAAATACAAAAGAGGTTGGAGAAAATAAATGTTAATAAAGCCCCAGGTCCTGATGGAATACATCCAAGGGTACTGAGGGAGCTGGGTTCTGTAATAGCCAAACCATTATATCTAATCTTTAAAGACTCGCTCACTACAGGGTCTCTACCAGATGACTGGAGAAAAGCAGAGGTGATACCTATATTTAAGAAGGGATCTAGAGCAAATCCGGGGAATTATAGACCAGTGAGCCTCACTTCTGTAGTTGGGAAGCTTTTAGAAGGGTTAATAAGGGACAGAATACAAGAATATGTCTATTTGAACAGGATCATAGGTAGCAGTCAACATGGATTTATGAAGGAAAGGTCGTGTCAGACCAATCTAATTAGTTTTTATGAGGAGGTTAGTAGGAACTTGGATCAGGGCAACTCAGTGGATGTAGTCTTTTTAGATTTTTCAAAGGCATTTGATACAGTGCCACATGGAAGACTAGTGAGCAAACTAAGGGATACAGGAATTGCAGTAAATATCTGCTCATGGATCGAGAGCTGGCTAAAAGACAGGAAGCAAAGGGTTGTTGTAAATGGAACATACTCCGATTGGTCTAATGTGATAAGTGGGGTTCCTCAGGGCTCAGTATTGGGTCCTCTCCTTTTTAACATATTTATTAATGACATTGAAGTAGGACTCGAATGTGGTGTCTCCATTTTTGCTGATGACACTAAGTTGTGCAAGGTAATAAAATCAGATAATGATGTACTTTCCCTACAAAAGGATTTGCATAAATTAGAGAAATGGGCGGCGAAATGGCAGATGAGATTTAATACAAATAAATGTAAGGTTATGCATTTGGGAAGGAACAATAGCCAAGCAATCTATAATCTTAATGGAGCAAATCTAGGGGTATCAGATATTGAAAGGGATTTGGGAGTACTAGTGGACAACCACCTAGGTAACAGCGCTCAAAGCCAAGCAGCGGCTGCAAAGGCAAATAAAATATTAGCATGTATTAGGAAGAGTATAGAAGCCAGGGAAGAAGATATAATTCTGCCACTATACAAATCTCTAGTACGCCCTCATTTGGAATATGGAGTACAATTTTGGGCACCACCTCACAAAAAAGACATTTTAGAGCTGGAAAAAGTACAGAGAAGGGCTACAAAACTAATAAGGGGAATGGAGGGGCTAAGTTATGAAGAAAGACTAGCAAAATTAAACTTATTTTCGCTAGAAAAAAGGCATCTAAGAGGAGATATGATTACGTTATTTAAATACATCCAGGGTCAATATAAGGCTTTGTCAAGTGAACTTTTTGTAGCAAGAGATTTTCAACTGACAAGAGGACATCCGTTGAGGTTAGAGGAAAAAAGATTTCACCTTAAACAAAGAAAAGGGTTCTTCACAGTTAGGGTGGTTAAACTGTGGAATTCTCTACCAAAGGAGGTGGTGACAGCGAATTCGATAGACAACTTCAAAAAGGGGTTAGATATATTTCTGAATAAAGAGGGCATTCAAGGCTATCCTAGATAACAAGCAAGGAATATTGATCCAGGGAGAAATTTGATCGCCAGTTTCTGGGGTCAGGAAGGAATTTTGCTTTTTTTCTCCCTTATGAGACAATTGGCAAAGTTTCAATGTTTTTTTTTTTATGTTTGCCTTCCTCTGGATCAATTAACAATAATTAACAATTAACAATAATAATAAATAGTCCAAATTAAAAAGATCAATAGAGATCTAAAAAGGTTGAACTTGATGGACTAACTCTTTATTCATTCTCCAATACTATACTATTAATAATTATTTAATCAATAATTTAATTAATAACTAATCCGCATATTGCAGATCAGAGGAGATCTTAACAGGTTGAACTTGATGGACTGAAAGTCTTTTTTCAACCTTAATTACTATGTAACTATGTAACTATGTAACTATATATGTTTGGTCTGGGCCTGCATGCATGCTGCCAGCACTGAGGAGCTACATTGAGGGAACCCCTGAATGCCAACATGTACTGTGACAAACTGAGAAAGAGCATGATCCCTCCCATAGGAGAACGGGCCGCAGGGCAGTATTCCAACATGATAACGACCACAAACACACCTCCAAGCCGACCACTGCCTGGCTAAAGAAGCTGAAGGTCAAAAGTTGATGAACTGGCCAAGTAGGTAACCAGACCTAAACCCTATTGAGCATCTGTGGGGGACTTCTCAAATGGAAGGTGGGGAGTGTAACGGAACCCATCACTATTTTACCCTGTTTTATGGTTATGGTTAAAATATGATCATACTGTTATACTGTATGTATGTTGGTTTATGCTCTGCAAAATCTTAGCCCAGACTATTGCAGACCTTGGCATAATAGATAATCCTAGTACAGAGACTCCTCATAGGATAAGGAAGTCTATTGTATAAAGTGTTTGCATTATCAGACATAACAAAGAAGGATGATCTAAGCAATGTCTGATTGTATCAAAGTAGCCAGGTAGTCTCCGGGAGGTGTGACCCACCTGTTGTCCCTCTATGTGTATTGTGTGGCCAACTATGGGGGATGTGTGTATTGCCTGTGGGAAGAGATGTGTATATATATATTTCTGCCCAACAAAATAAAGTCAGTATTCATTTGACTCCCAATTGAGTGTCGGCAAATATTGGAGGTTGGGAATGGAGAGACTGTAGTGCTTCTTGGATATTGTACCGTATACCAGCGGAGATATTGGACTGCATGTTCCAACTCCGTTACAGGGAGTGCCAGGTCTCTAACATCCACCAGCTCCATGATATCATCATGAAGGAGTGGAAGAGGACTCCAGTGGCAACCTGTGAAACTCTGGGGAACTCCATCCCCATGAGGGTTAAGTCAGTGCAGGAAAATAATGGTGGCCCCACAAAATATCGCCAATTTCACTTAGGGGTGGACTCACTTTTGATATTTCCCCTGAATTAATCTATCCATGTGTCAGAAACACGAATATCATGCATCACCGTTACTGTAATCAAACTCATGAATATTACCTCCACCCTCAGCTGCACTAGTGGCTGTTACCCCAACCCTACATTAACACAGGGCTGGTATATTGAAGGAAGATGTATGTACTAATCCAATAACGTTGGTGTGTAGCATTCATGTGGTGTTTACCAATCATAGTACAGTACAAACGAAAACAAACAATGATAATGTGAGCAATACATAATGTTTAATCTTATGCTTTCAAATTATTTACAAAAAAAAAAAACGGGAGGCAGAAATTCAGGAACATCAATAAATTGGAACCTAAAGAGATAAGAACAAGACATCAATTAGAACAATATACGCATTGACTGCAACACCTCAACGTCAATAGATCTTGGACATCAATTGCTTCTATATGCAACATGAACATGTTCTCACCTATTTCCGCTTTCGCTTGTGTGTTTCCTGGCTCTCCTGGCCTTTGGCAAATGTTCCCCTAGGCCGGCCCGACCTCTGCGAATGGTTGGAGGCTCTTCCGGCCTGGATGCTGGTGACAAGGTCTGTGATGTTGAAGGGGGTGAGGTTGAAGGGGTAGCCCGGTCTTGGGGCTGGCCTTCTCCGGCCATTTCGGCCCTTCGGGCATACTCCTCCATTCTAAGGTTATGCCGCCTCACCTCTTGGAACATTCTTTCATTTTGGCGTGTCATCTCCTGAAACACCCGTTCATTATGGCGTCTCCTCTCCTCGAAGTTCCGTTCGTTGTTGCGTCTCCTCTCCTCGAGCTTCCTGGCATCGTGGCGTCTCATCTCCAGCATGAACTGTTGATTTTGCTCACGCTCATGCTGGAGATGAGCCAGGAAATCCTGGCACTGGGCCGCTGACAGCGCCGGACTAACTGGCAGCGACCCAGACCACTGTGTCCTCTGGGTGGAGGCACTGCTGACTGGTGTGTCCTGCCTGACCAGAGTCGCCTGCTGGGACTGCGGGCCGGAGTGGCTGGCTGGGCCTGCGGGGCCTGTGGGGCCAGAGTGGGCAGAGTGGCTGGCTGGGCCTGTGGGCCCTGTGGGGCCAGAGTGGCTGGCTGGGCCTGGGGGGCCAGAGTGGCCAGAGTGGCTGGCTGGGCCTGCTGGGCCTGCGGGGCCTGTGGGGCCAGAGTGGCTGGCTGGGCCTGCTGGGCCTGCGGGGCCTGTGGGGCCAGAGTGGCCAGAGTGGCTGGCTGGGCCTGCGGGGCCAGAGTGGCTGGCTGGGCCTGCTGGGCCTGCGGGGCCTGTGGGGCTGGAGTGGCTGACTGGGCCTGCTGGGCCTGCGGGGCCTGTGGGGCCAGAGTGGCCAGAGGCGCTGGCTGGGCCTGCTGGGCCTGTTGGGCTGGAGTGGCCAGAGTGGCCTGCTGGTCCTGCGGGGGCCACATGCCCTGCCGGGGGCCCATGCTCCAGGGCACCATTGCTTGGGGATCCATACTGTGGGCCCAACTGGGATGGGACCACATTGGGTGGCCCCACATTTGTCCAGCCCACATTGGCTGGGAGCCAGGCGGTGCCATTATCCTGGCTGGAGCGGCCATTGCTGGAGGCAATTGATGGCACCTCGTGGATGGCCCAGGTGGACTTTCGTAAGACGGCCCTGCTGCAGGTGATGTTGCTGCAGGTGGTCCTGCATCTTCACAAGGTGCAGGAACCTGCGGAGGCAGGGGACGCCTGGCTGGTACTGAAATGAGACAAGATTTTGATTTGAGTATTGTTGTTTCCATATCTCTGAGATCAGAGTGACTTGTAATTGGCTGTGAATGTTTGACGCTAATCAAAATTGATCTGCATCATTAGTATTGTGGATCCTGGCTGGGATCTTTCCTGTTATGTGACAGCGACTGCTGGCAGCAGCAGTTGGACCAAGGGGCTGATAGATGGCGCTGCCGCTGTTATATACATCATTTTCACCTTACACAGAAGCCCAAAAGCACTAGCCCTCACACTAATCCGAACCCCTTACCTTAACAACACCATAACCCACTATATTTGCATGATTATATAATCTCCAGGAAAATGCTGTGACATGTAGAGGCTGCTCACTGCTGCTACCAGCAGTCACGGTCAGATAACAGGAAATGGCCCATGGCTCATATGACTATATGTATTGCTGGTGCGGTGTGCCAACTGCAGTTAATTAGGACACGTGCTCATCTGAATCTGTTGGCCAGTGTGTGAGACAGACCAATCTGTGACCAATCCACAGCAATGTGAGTTAACATGTTAATGTAACGTGGTTCAGATTATGCTGTTACACGACACAAACTTGCAGTCCATCAGAGTCTGTATCCGCATATGCTGCAGTGTGCACATCCATACATGTAGTCTCATGGGGATGTACCAGCTAGACCGGACCTATCCTGTTGTATGTGCGCATCTCTGGAAGTGCACCGCCAACGACTCTAGCTACGCCAGCCCAGCAGGCCAGGGAAGTGGTTATGGGTTTCGGGTTCTGGCTACAGTTAGGGGGTATGGGTTAGAGTTAGAAAGTGGGGTTTAGGGGGTTAGGGTTAGAGGGTTAAGGGCTTTGGGTGTACCAACTATTTTTGACGGCTACATGGGGACACAAGCGCAGCCGCATCCCTAGAGTCGGCGGCGTCACTCTTCCAGCACATACTGAAATGCCCACATAAAACAGGATACATCCGCTATACCTAGTTTCAAAATGTACATGAATTCTAAGCAGTAGGAGGGTTAAGCCAAACAGCTATGGATGGGCCAGTTTAACATGGAGTAGAGTGTGACAGGGGAACTCATGACAATAAACAAACAATTGCAATGGAGTTGTCATGTATGCTTTCTATGCACTGGGAACCAACAGCAAACATAACAGTAACATCAATAGATTTGCAAAACGGTATCATAATCAGTTGTAGGAGGAGGTATTGGACATATATTTCATTGCTAACAATTCTGACGAGTATATTTCTTTACACTGGATTTACATAATTTTTGCAGGCTCATATATCTGTAGTCACAACCAGATATCTTACAGTGCAATTCAACTTCAGTTATCTATCTGTATGGGGTACATGTGCGTACATATGAGGGTGTTAAGGTGTACATGGTACTCACATTGCAGGCTTTGGGACCGACCCGAGTCCACCAGGCTAGGGAGGCCCACGACTGCCACTGGCTGGATCATGTCGCGGACTGTGGCCTCCCAACCGGCATATGTGAATGTTTCTGCCGGCCCACCACCGGTTCCACGTGCCGCATTGGCCTCATTGGCCATCTTCTTTTTGATCTCAATGCGGCAGTCTTGGTACCGGTGCTGGACAGACTGCCAGGTACGATTCGCATACCCCAGCGAGGAGACCTCAGCCGCGATCTCCTTCCAGGCATCTGTCCTCTGCCTGGGCCTCACTTCGCTCCCACCGGTTAGGATGGAGTGTCGGGCTTGTACTCCTCTAACCAGTGTTTCAATCTCCTGGCTCGTGAAATTTGCTGCCCTTTTTCGTGCAGCAGCTGGCTGGCCAGCCTGTGGCTGGGGGTCCTGCTCTCCATGCCCTTCGCTGCCTTCTCCCTCCATCTCTCCTCCTCTCTCTCTCTTGCTCTCACAAAACCTCCAACTACAAGACCTGTGTGTCCACTTGCACAGCATACAACACAGTCACAGATTTACGAATTTCCCTCCCTTTTAAACTATTTGTGCCCTTGATTGTCATCTTCCTATTGGTTAATTGATTTCAGGTTTGATTTCAGGATTACGGGCTTGAGACTTATGGCCGTAGCTTCTTAGTGAAGCACGTACGGGTTTGGTGGATGATTGCCCTCCAAGCCCGTAGCTCGTTATTCAAACCCGTGCGGGCTTGCATGATAGATGAAGTTAAATATCTTTATTTGCGCATTTGAGAGTAGGGGAATGTTGAGCTATTAATTCTAAAACCAAACATCACTTTCACTTTTAATAAAAGTACAGGATGGCTTTTCTATGCTACAACTTGTAAGTTAGCCCTTTACGACCCGTAGGTCTATTTTACCCATTTACGGACTTGACGGAGGCTAATCCCGCAGCCTTTGCGGGTCTGAGGTGCTCCAAGCCCTCGGGACTTTGTCCACGGATATTTGACAAGAATTTTAAAATACAAAAATTACGGATTTGAGTATAGGGGAATGTTGTGCTATTTTTGCTAACACCTACAATCACTTTATAGTCTCCTCAGAGTGCAGGATGGCTTTATTTCGGCTTTATTATGTGCTTAATTGGTGCTAGCGGGACCTTTTTGGTGCAAGTAAGCTGCGGCTCGGTTTTAGCCTTGCAGAGAGGTTTCCCATAGCAATTGAATAGCAACCGGGGCTTTCTTGCGGCCGAAACTCTTGCGGCTGTTTTAGATTAAAGCTTTTCTCCGGCGCGAGCGGCCGCAAGGGATAGCAAGGCGCCGGCCGCAAGCCTGCCGGAGCCCCCGGCCGGAAGGGAATAGAATAGCCGAATAGCTTGAGGCCGGTCCTTGCGGCCCCGCATCTCCTACGGCCGTTAATAGAATGAGGCCCAAAGTATTTAAGGTTGAAAAAAAACTTTCAGTCAATCAAGTCCAACCTTTTAAGATATCCTTTGATCTGCAATATGCGGATTAACTATTAATTAATTAGTTGTATTAAAAAAAAAATCAATTCCCTCGATCCAAGCCCCCAGCGACAGGACTTCTCCCTGGATCAATACTACCTCTAATTATCCATGATAACCCTGAATTCCGTTTTTAAATAGAAATAAATCCAGTCCATCTGTGTTCAATTAGTACATCTGTGTTCACATTTGAATGTCTAAACAAGTTTAAAAACCTGCTTCCAGCTCAGATTTCCAAGAAAAACAGTTATTGCACTGCATTCTGAGAAGCTGAGCCGGGACATGCTGAGAACCTGAGCCGGGAACACTTACTATTTTGGTCACGCTTTGAGAGCCTTGCAAAGCAAGTTGAGCTGTTTACCACGCAGGACTTACCACGCACGACCCGTACGACTTGGGACCGAAGCCGTACATGACCTGTGCACCTCGCAAAATTACGACCTTAACGGCCGAACCAAGGAACTGAAAATACATGAAAAAAACAACAAATATGGCTCAAATTAACTTCCACGCTCACACGCTGGGAGAGCCAAGGAATATGTGAGTCACATTGCAAGTTAATTTGATGCATATTTGCAGTTTTTTCACAATTGAAAATCGCCTAAGCGAGAGAAAAAATTGCTGCTGAAAAAAGAAAATGACGAAAACAAGGCCCAAGGACGTAAATATAGCCCGAAGGACATAAAAAATAGCACTAAGCAGTAACACTTAACGAAAGCCAGTAACACTTAATCCAAGCCACTAACATTTAACACAAGGCAGTAACACTTAACCCAAGCCACTAACACAACCCAAGCCACTAACACAACCCAACACAGAAACACTCAAGCTCAAGGGCTATAAACGAAACACGGGGAGAGGCTTGCAATGAGCGCCACAGGCACTCATTGTGTGCCATGCGATGAGAGCCGAATGTGCTCAGAGGGCCCATAGCCTCGCTTTGTGTGGCAAACAGCATTGTTAGCCTTACAGTTTTACTCCCGTCATTTTTGACTGCCAATTTCCTAGTGTATATATATATATATATATATATATATATATACTAGCGACCTGCCCATCAAAAAATTATGGCAATAAGATTGTAAGGCGGGTACATTTTGTTGGTGTTCCAAGATGCTTTGGTGCACATTGCGAGGCTGTTGGTTGTTTGTGTGCTATGAGCATTGTTTTTTTTTTGCTAATGCTAATGAAATAATTAATACAATAATACATGAATATACTTTACCTAGTTTAAAGTAATATCTGCAGGAAGCATTGTGCAAAAGAGCTGGCAATCTGTTTGGATGTTGCTGCAGCATACAATGTGTGTTTTGAGGGCTGTGGAGCTGCTGTGTTAGTGTCAGCAATGTGTGCAGTGGGTAGTGTAAACAGTGTGTGTGCGCGAGGAAAATCCATTAGGGTAGCTGTGTACTTCCGCATTGTGTAAGTTAGTGTTGTAAAATGGCGCCTAATGTGTGGTACGCGTCTGTGGCTGATTTGGCGTCCTTGTTCTTGGACCACCGTGTTTGGTGGTGTTTTGCGTCTTTAGAGTCCTGTAGCCTCGTTTTTGTTTTTTTCGGCGGCCATTTTGTCTCTTGCTTAGGGGATTTTCGGGTGTCTAAACTCTTGTATTTCGAGTGAAATTGAGGTGTATCTTCAGTTTTCGAGGTCCTGGGTGCCCCCCCTTGCTGTAGGTAAGCTTTTTATGTATTTGTTGTGTGTATTTATTGAGTTTTTAATGTTTTCATGTGTGCGAGTTTCGAGCGGTAAAGTCGTATTTTTGCGAGGTCCACAGTTGCTAGCAAGGAGCGCCCGCAGCGTTAGCAACTACCCGCTTGCTCACAACTATATATGTGCTCACAACTATATATGTGATATATATATATATATATCACATATTATAATTGTCCAACTACGATTCGTCGTCACACTGTGTTGCGTAGTGTGTATGACTTAGCGATGAGCGACGCAGGCGCTCATTGCGCAGCGAGGCGAGCCTTTAAATCGTAGCACTTTGGCAATGAGCGCCACGAGTTACAAAGATCGAAAATCGGCTAAGCGAGAAAAAAATGGCCGCCGAAAAAAATAAAAACGAGGCTATACTACTACGAACTGCGTAAAACACAGCCACAGACGTATGTGTTTGAAAAACAACGAGATAAAGGATGCAGATTAACTGCGCAATGAGTAAAAAGACAGTAGCGAGTACATTTTACAAAAACGCAATTACAGATTTACGCATTAACACAGATTTAACGACTTTGTCTCGCGCAACATCGGATTTCCCGCCTAAGACAACGCATTTGATGAAATATACGTTGAAAGTTACAAAAAAAAAAAAAAAAAAATGTATTTATTTTTTTAAAAAAACAAGGGACAAATGTAGCTGAGTCATGTTGTGTGGCAAACAAATTTCACAACATTTAATTTTTATTGACCATCATTTTAACGTTTTACCATATTTACTGTTAAACCGTAGTTCTTTAGCGGGCTTAGCGATGAGTGCCGCAGGTGATCATCGCCCGGCGAGCCTTGCGCAGCGAGGCGAGTCGTTAAATCGTAGTACTTAGCCATTGAGCGCCGCTGAAAAAATGTCGGACGAACAAAACGAAAACGAGGCTACAGCACTATAACCACGGAAAACAGGTACCGATAATCCGCTAAGACGCATACCACACATTACCCACCATTAAACGACGGACGGATCATCCGCTAAGACGCATACCACACATTATCCGCCATTTTAGGATAATGCGGAAGTACACAGCTAGGTTAACGGTTTCGGCTCGCGAACGCACACTATTACACTGCACACGTTCATCACGCTTACACAGCACCTCCACACCACTAATGCTGCAGCAACATCAACACAGATTGCCATCTCTTCAACACAATGCATAAAAATATGTATATTCATTTATTAATTTGAATTCTATATTTCAGTAGTACACACAAAACAACATTAGCTTCCTTACAATTCCATATGTATATTAATAACTAAACAACTTTAAAAACATACACATCTCATTGCCGTCATTTTATATATATATATATATATATATTTATATATATAAGGACTTTTAGAATACAGTATATAAGTTAAAAGGGGTAAAATACACACACACTGCTAATCCAAACATTAGCAGCCTTATTAAATTGTGATTCGGCCATTTGAATAGGGCTCTATATAAGCTCATAGCATATTTTTTTACAGAGGTTTTTAGTTAGTGAAGACCTTGCTTTTGGAAAGGAGTTCACTAACTAAAAACTTCTGTAAAAAAATCTGCTCTGTGCTTATATAGAGCCCTTTTCAATTGGCTGACTCACAATTTAATAAGGCTGTAGATTGATAGGTAGGCCTTTCTAGACCTGCAAATGGCTTTTGCACCATAGAATGAGTTAACATTGCAATGTGTCCTTGGAAATTTCCAGTCAATTTAGTCTATCCATACTACACACAGATCTATTTTGTTTTGTATCCCTGTCAAACATTTGGCACATGATACACAAAGTACAGAAGGTAAAGACCAAAAGCATGCAAAAACATGTTTCACACTGTAGAATGAAGAATGCCACTAGTGTGCAGACTCCAGAAAAAACAGAAATGAGAAAAAAGCATTCTTACATTACTGGAACTAACACATTTTCATCATAGTGAAGGCATTCTAAGTCATTCAGGTAACTGTCTGTTCCTTATGGGAGCTAAGTTCAGGACTGTGTGGCTCAACAACGAAGTGATCCAAATAAATGAAAACCAAACAGAGCATTGGTTGTTTTTTTTTGCTGGCGCCTACAACATAGGCAAGTATAACAAATCTTACTCAAACTGGTGTACATTGAGGCTTAAACTTTGGTTATGGTTGTTGATTCTAAATATACTAGATTATTTCTAAAAATATAATATAGAGAATTACTCAAAAAAACAATATTTCACTAACCAAACCTTTACTTTTAGTTAAGAGATAATATTTCTGTATGAGTAGTATATTTTTTTTAAGTAGCTGGCTATAAATAACGGTTTTATATGAAGCAAGTATTAGAAATAACATTGGTATAACAGACTCTGTTTTGACAGCATTAATTATGTTTTCATGTTGTTGCAGTCTATATACACCTGCATATTACAGGAATGTCTACAAATTTGAGCCATGTACTGTAACATAATTTTATATCTATTTTGAATACATATAAATGACTCGTCTTTAAGAAATGATTTAAGTGTTTTTTCCAAAAACAAACCAGTGATTTACAGAATCATGCACTTTAACACACACAGGCAGATATTTATGTTATATATTTGTACATGCTTGCTACTTACACATATTTATAATGCATCTATTTATTCTGTGGTCTCTGGTTTAAGCATATGTTTAAGTAGGTAAGTAATGACAGGGTTGACATTTTATTTATTAGATGAGTTGCTAAATGACTTGCTTTAAAGACATGTATTCAGTCTACAAATAGTGCTGGAGGGACTAGATTGTCAATACCTTTCTCCCCCCATGGTTTAAATCAGTTATGCAAACACACTGTGAAAATACTATTTATACCCCTAGCACAGATGTTGACTTTCATGGTCCTTTCATTCGTGTTATAGAAATGCAATGGTATCAACATTGGCGAGGCACACACGAGCAAAATATCTGATAAATCATAAATAATATTTTGCTAAATTAACAAATAAACCAATCAACAAAGCCACATGTTCACTAATTATCACAGGTACGCTAAGTATCATGGTGGAGGTGGGTAGGATGATAGCAGAGAGGTCAGACAAATCCTAGTCCACTAGAAAAGGAACTGGCAACCCACTCCAGTATCTTTGGCCTGCAAACCTTGTAGAACAGCACACAAAGAGACCTGGCTAAATGTGCTGCAGTCCACAGGGCCCGAGAGAGACGTGCATGAATAACAGAGCTATTAAATTTGAGCTCGGCATGAGAGGCAAGCCTGTAAAGCTTAGCCACGCTCACAAGCTGTTATGGGGACGGACTAGCCGCGATCGACCATAACCATCCAATTGCAGAATAATGCAGTGCGACACAGGCCTCTCAGCCAATCAAACGTGGTCTAGACGAATATGACTGACAGCGGGAGCTTATAAATTGTGAGTGTTCATAGTGAAAACTGGCAACCCACTCCAGTATCTTTGGCCTGCAAACCTTGTAGAACAGCACACAAAGAGACCTGGCTAAATGTGCTGCAGTCCCCAGGGCCCGAGAGAGACGTGCATGAATAACAGAGCTATTAAATTTGAGCTCGGAATGAGAGGCAAGCCTGTAAAGCTTAGCCACGCTCACAAGCTGTTATGGGGACGGACTAGCCGTGATCGACCATAACCATCCAATTGCAGAATAATGCAGTGCGACACAGACCTCTCAGACAATCAAACATGGTCTAGACGAATATGACTGACAGTGGGAGCTTATAAATTGTGAGTGTTCATAGTGAGAGAGAGAGAGCAGGAGTTATTTGGAGAGGTAGATTGCATTTTTGATTTATTTATATTCTATTACATACGGATTTACACTTAAGACTTACACATATTTACAGAGTACACATATTTGCAATACACATAGGTTAAAAAATACGCATAGAGACATATATTGTTAGGAACACCCCCCCTGTCCCATCCCCAACAGTTATTAATAACACATAGCACACAAAAAATTTTTTTACAACAAATATATACAGTAAAAACATTTTTTTATTTATCCTTAATTTAATTTTGTGATGGAGGGTGAAGAAGGAGGGGAGAGGCATGGAGAGGTGGGGAGGAGGAGAGGAGAGTGGAGAAGGAGAGAAAGGAGTGGCAAGTGATCATATGAAGTAGAGGAGGGAGGGAGGAGAGGGGGGAGAGGAGAGAGGAGGGCGAGGATGGAGGAGAGGAGAGAGGAGAGGAGGGTGAGGAGGGAGGAGAGGAACAAGGAGGAGGAGGAGGGAGAGGGGGGAGTGCAGTGGTATGTGGTGGAAGGTGAGCCCGAGCGTCAGGCACATCTAGAAGAGGAGAAAAGAATAGAGTGTGGTGGCTCAGGTATATTGCATAAGAACCAAATGTAAGTGTATAAATTAGGGTGCTCCTTAGGATTAAATTGATTAATGCTATGTAAAGGGAGAGAAAAAAGATCCTATTTTAGGGCACACCTAATCCTCCTAATCTTAGAAAGAGGAGAATAAACTAAACAATACAACTTAGCTTTTAATGGTAATTAAAATCCTTATTAAAATATATGCACATAGGTAGCAGAGAGATACAGGGCTATCAAATTGGTAGAAATGGAATCTCTAAATAGGAAATTCTGTCTTGAATAAACTAACCATATACAATATAAAGTGCTAGTGTTGTCACCAAAAAAGCGACTATTGTGCAAAAAAGGTACTAAATATATAAAGTGCCAAGTGCTATAATTAATATAGTGTACAGCTAGCTATATGTTGTACACTTATATAAGAGTAAAAAATCGAAATAAATATATATATAGGGCATCATTCAATTGCAATTTGGCCAATTGAATAGGCCTCTAAATAAGCACATAACATATTTTTTTTAAAGAAGTTTTTAGTTAGTAAGCATCTATCCAAAAGCAAGGTTTTCACGAACTAAAAACTTCTTTAAAAAAAATATGCTATGTGCTTATTTAGACCCTTATTCAATTGGCCAAATCGCAATTGAATGAGGCCCATAGTATATAACAGGTTATATGGGTCCAAAAGATTCTATTATCCAGTTATGTGCTGGTATTACTGAGGAAACACAGTGAAAAATATTGAGTAATGCATGCCTCAATATTGATATGAATAATAAAAGTCTCAATACTATATTGTTTATTAAATTCACTGCTTTTCTGGAACTACAGCGTTGGCTGATGGAATATTGTCCAAACACTGACTCAATATTGTCTCAATAATTGCTGCGTTAATAACCAGGATCCTTCTGTATGTCACTATTCCTTCCTTCAATAATATTACTAGCTAAATAGTCTTGAAAACAGGGAAGGGGCTTTAGTCTATGGGCCTGAAAAGAAAAAACGCCAACTCTCTGCCTAGCACGCGGTGGTCTAGACGCACATGATTGACGTCACTGACCCGCGACTGCGTTCCTACGTGAACCCGACGTTTCTTGAATTTCATCAATGGTTACGCCAGCCTTCCCATAGTGCCTTTTTAAAGGCTGGCGTAGTCATGGCAACAGAAACGAAGTTAAAAACCTAATAGGATTAAGTACATAATCCTTATGCCTTGCAATTAAAAATATAGATAGTAGACTCTTCATTTGGAAATTGGACTGATGCTAAATATAGAAAGTCTATAAGGGAATGTCATAAGTATAATGGGGTTTTATTTGGCATTGGATATGAATATATGTATATAATAGAGATATTAGTTTAATGATGTTTATAATAGATGTACATAGTCTATACAACCAAGATATGGAATTACATCAGAAATATCTATATAATTAAAAGAATGTAAATAGGATTATTTATATTGGCTATTTATTACATTCCAGATAACCATATTTAAGGCAAAATAATAATTTACCTATGTAATACTGGGTGTATAAAACCAAATTTGCTTTGCTTGCAATTACCTATATTTATTAGCATCCTGTACATATATTCCCCATATTACAAAGTCAGTCCAATATTAGCCCCTTATGTTTATACTATTGCTTATATGGACAAAAATAGGTATTCTTCCAGTATGTAAGTTTAATCCTGAATAGTATAATACTACTAGCGACTTGCCCGTCAAAAAATGACGGCAATGTGATGTATATGTTTGTCAAGTTGTTTAGTTATTAACATATATTTTTGACACTTGTAAGTATTTTAATATGAACGTGTATTTTTGTAAAATGTTGATGTAATGGTTTTTTAAAATGTAATTTGTATCTGAAGAATTGTTAACTTTAATATACATTGAATGAATAGGAAAGCAAAAAGTAAAAAGCCTTCTTGAAACGTTACGAATTTTAACATGAAGTTTAAAATATATGTAAGCAATAACCTTCAAAGTATATATTTTGAAACTTTAACTTTATTTTTTATGTAAGTTTAGAAGTTGACAAAAAATTTGTATAATTTTGAACATTATAAACAGGAACATAGCGAAAACATTTTGTAACCTAATTTTTTATTAAAAGTATTAACATTTGAATGTAAAAACAATTGACCTTTAAATTAATCAGTATTAACATGCAATTTCTATCACAATAATTGTTAACTTGAATATACATTGAATGTAGAGGAAGGCATACAGTAAAACTCTGCTTAAAACGTACGTAATTAAAGTAATTCATTACTGAGCACATAAACTGGCGATAAACATTAATGTAGTTAGTAATCTTAAGATAACAGACAATATTTACATTGTGACTTAAAAGGTGCTTGACCTCTTAACATCCACTTTGTAATCTGTTGAATGAAATAACTTGCAAATATATTTTTTAAACTTGTAACATTAGAAACATTAACATCGTGACTTAACATTTTAACATAATTTTGACTAAGAATGCAAGGCAAGTATTTTGTGAGGCGAATCATTCCTAAACAGTACTTTCATTAATTATGACTGAATTAAACAACCAATTGTTATGTATTTTGCAATGCTTTTAAAAAATGTTGGCATCTTGAATTTGTATCCTGCAAAGTTATAGTACTTCATAGTAGACAATGTTTTTAGTAAAAATACGTCCATCTTCTAATAAATCACCTTGACTTTCATTGTTTTCAATGTAAACTTTAATAGCCTGTGGATTTTTGCACCGTGACAACGCAACGTACAATTGACCATGTGCAAAAACTGGTTCTTCCAAGTAAATACCCACAGATTTGAAAGTCTGACCTTGTGATTTATTAATGGTCATGGCAAATGCCATAATAATGGGAAATTGTCTTCTTTGAAGTATAAAAGGGAGACTACTTTCACTTGGTGCTAAATCTATTCTTGGTATGAAAACTCTCTCTCCTTTATGGGTCCCAGTTAAAATTTCAGCATCTATAAAATGGTCCTTTAATTGTTGAACAATTAATCTTGTGCCATTGCATAGGCCTTTTTTGGGGTTCATATTTCGCAGTAACATGATAATTGCACCTTTCTTTAGCTGCAAAATATGTGGTGGCATTCCAGAAGGAGTTAAAGAGTTAATGAATTCAGTTGAAAAATTAGCCTGACTTTCATTGTCATCAGCAAGTACAGAATCAGCACTGTGATAATTTCTTTGTGGTGCATTAATTTTTTTTAAGATTTCATTATTGAGTATTAATGCATCTTTATTTTTACACGTCAGTATGACTTGGTTGGCAAGCTCAGAATATTCTTCGTTATTTATGCTCCCTTCAAATATTGCCGATATAATATCTTGTTGACAAATCATCTGAGGTGGGATCTCTACAGTGTCGTCAGGTAAATGTAGTATTTTTTCTGTTCTTCCTTCTCCAATTTTAATAAGCCAATCATTGAAATCAGTTTGGCCTTCTGATCTCATATTTTGTTGCAGTTGAAGATGGGTAAAATGTTTCCATACTGTACTTGACTTTATACATGTTTCAATAATGTCTGTTCGATTTCCATGTACAACGACAGGTAATGTTTGTCTAAAATCGCCACCCAACAAAATTACCTTTCCACCAAATGGAAAAATATTATCCATGACTTCACGAAGCAAACGGTCAATACATTGGAGGGCATAGCATGACATCATTGTGGCCTCATCTATTATAATTAATTTACATTTCTTCAATTTCTTTGCTTGTAAGGATGTCATGCGAATATCTGACACTGAATTTTCCAAAATAGGCACTGGCAGTTTGAATCCACTATGAACAGTTCTTCTACCTTCTAATAAAAGTGCAGCAATTCCAGTAGTGGCAAACACCATTGCTATTTGTCCTTGTGCTCGTACTGAACTCATTAATAAATTGTACAAATATGTTTTCCCTGATCCGCCAGGTCCATCAAGATAGAAATAACGCTCTGTCACCATGTCATCATCTATAGCATTTTTAATGGCATGAAATGCTTGCAATTGTAGTGTATTTAAAGTTGCAAGTCTTTCTTGTGTTCTTTCTGCTTGTAGTTGAATGTCATAGTCTTCAAAGTTAATGTCATCTATTAGACCTGGATCAGGCAAATTAAAACTTGCACAACTTAATCCATGAGTTAAAAAGACTTCTTGAATTTCCATTAAGGCTTTTAAGTGTGCAATGGGTTCATTGTATCGTCGCATAAAGTCTTCAGCCATATTACTTTTAAAAGTCTCCCACAAAGCTAATGCATTTGGAGCATTTGAGAAGATACAAATAAAAGCAAATTGTTCTCTCATCTGTCGTGGCATTTGACATTGTGCTGCTTCTTCTAAACATCTTTCCCACTCTGTATCATCAGCGAGTAAGTTTCTATTTCTTGCAGCTAAATGGAAGGATTCATATACAATGTCATTAACAGTTCTTAATTGTTCAAAACTTTGTGCTCCTGGAACATTTAAAAGTAATATACGTAAGCAAAATCGTTCAACATCTCTTGGACTGACTGTGTAAATTCGTGGAATTATTTTATTGCCTCTGGTTTTTCTTGCTCTCCATAATCCATTCACAAAAACATAGTGATATGGAATTTCAATATATAAGTATTGTGTTGCTTGAGCATCAGTGGAATTTAATGCAAACCATGCAGTTAGTGTAGTGTGACGATCTTCACTTTGGGCCAATGCATTCATTTCATTTCCAGAATGGAAATAGACTAAATGTCGTTGTGGCAAATGTACTGCTAACCTATATACTGCATGTGATCTATCATGCATTTCAAATTTTAAAAGCCGCCACATAGCTTCTGGCGCACTGACATAGCGAGCATCTACATAAGATGCAAGTTCATCATGTACTAACTCACTACTTTCAGGGTTGTCTGCACTTTTGACGACTACAGTAGCTGCATCGTAACCTTTGTAAATATATTTGTAGACATATTTAATGGATTTGATGGAAGTGCAGGCTTCTACGTTGATGTGGGCGTTGTACTTCATGAGTAAATGTGGATTGTAGGGTACTACATATCTATTGTCCACTTTTTTTCCACGAATAATGGCACTATCTCCTTCTCTTCTTTTATAAAGTGGATATCCATCACAATTGGCATATGTTTTGTCTCTATAATCTTTTGGAAAATCTTTTGAACATTGATTATTTTCCATACATGGTGATTGTGGATTAAGGTCTCCACAGGGTCCATGAATCATGCGATGAGTAACAATCTCATATAGTCTACCATATAGTTCTGGATCCGGTAGTTCAGCAACTATGACTGCATCCACTTTGTCCGAAGTATCTAATTTATCTTTCTCTTGAAGTATTATGAGAAGATGTGCATGTGGAAGGCCTCTTTTTTGAAATTCAATGGTATATACATAAGCAAGACATTTGCCAAATAACTGATTTATAGTAAAGTCACGTATTAATTCATTTAATTTTATTTTAAAAACTCTGGCTACTAAATCTGGTCGATCTGAAGCACTTTGTCCAAGAAGTAGATTTTGATTAATTTCTGGCCATTGTGGATTACATGTAAATGTCACAAATAAATCTGGTTTTCCAAATTTTGTCACAATAGCCATAGCATCATTGTATCTTTCTCTCATATTTCGAGGAGATCCTTGAAAGGAAGATGGTAAAATGATGGCTTTGCCAGCTGTCATGTCTCTGCTTGTAGCCACGTCAGCAACATAGTCCATGAGTCCACAATATTGTTCTACACGTAGTTTATCTTGTTGATATTTTATAAAGTTTAAATTATTTGCCTCAACTTGCAAATATGAATCAATAATCCATTGTTGTGTTAGTTTTCCACCACATAAAATGGGATTAAATTCATCTCTAATGGCAATTTGAGCAACTTTAAATTCAAGCATAGAAACATTATTTCGGATTCTGGCTTTAGCATTTGGGTAACTGGGAAGGGTTAATTTTGGTTGCCAACCTGCTTCTCCGTGTGGGAAAAAGATGGGATATGTCATTGGATCTAAATTTGGACTTAAGATATTAATATTAATAAATGGTTGGTCCTCATTTCTGGGATATACTCTAATGTCTCTTTGAAATGGTGGTTCTCCTTCATCATTGTGAAAGACCATTGCAACCTCATTTGATGTTGGCAAGTTATAACGACGTTTATCAGTATGTCTGTCTCTTTTAAGCACCATATTAACCTTTGGCATGGGTAATTGATGTCTTTGTGCATGAAGTAGTTGTTCATTTTCTACTTCTGCCAATTTTTTGTAAGCTTTACTGTAGGGATTGTTGTCCATAATGTTATTTAGCTCTATAAAAACACTGGGTAAGCATTTTTTATTTTCTTCCATCTGCATACGTTGGTCAACAGCTTCCATTGTATCTAGGACATATAGTTGAGCGAATTTTCTTTGCTCTCCTTCCTCTGGATGTAAATGTGAAGTCCGATGATAAATTTGTCCTTGGACTTTAAAACAGTAAGGACCATGTCCTGGTACATTAGCAGCCAATGTTGCCCCCATAGATGCAAATGATATGGCACTATTGTAGGATCTTATGTTTGTCTTAAAATTTTTGTAATTTGGAAAAGTAGGTTCAGTCATAATATGTAGTAAATAGGTTGGAAATTGTTTCCTTTGTGGAAGTTTGAACTTTCCTTTTTGACAACAACTAATAAATTGTCCATCTCGGGGTCTCTCCTGTTTAAAATAATAAGCCTCACAAAATTGACATTGAGTAGTCATGTCCCCACAACTATGAACCTCTACTGCTAAAGACTTCATTAAAGGACAATTTGCAACGCATATTGGATGTTGACTTTGATATTCATCAGATGAAAAGTCATGAAATGTTTCAACAACAGGTTCTAAATGTTTAGTTTTTTTCGTAGATTTTCTTGGTATATGTTGGACTTGTTCGGTTGAAATTTCCTGTAAGTTTTTAGTAAGAGTTTGTAAATGCTTTTTTTTTGTAGTTTTTTTTTTTGGTCTGTCTTGACTGGTATGTTGTAAAATGTCATCTGATGTTTTAGGAACAGTTTGTAAATGCTTTATTATTTTTTTATTTATTTTGGTTGTATCTTTCATTTTTGCAGCTGATATTCTTTTATTTGCAAGTCTTTTGCGTTCTTTTTCTCTTCGAATTTCTTTCTCCTCCGGTGTCTGCTGGGCGGCCCATCTCTCTTGTCTTTCTCTAGTTTGACGTCTTTTCTTCTCTTCTTTGGTCTCGTTATCAGCCATATTAATCTGTAAACGGAAACAAATAAATGTAATTGTGTATATTTAAATTTGTAATTCCTGTTAAAGATTATTGTGCACAATTGTTGAAATAAAAGGCAAATCATGAATGTATCATTGATATTTAGTTAAATTTATAATTCCTGTCTTCAGTGGCTCAGAATTTGTCCAATGGAATACTGCTGTAAATAAGCATGTAACATATTTATTTAAAATAATGGTTTTATTTATTAAAAACTTTGTTTGTGGATAGATATTTACCACTGCAAAACTTCTTTGCTGAAAAAAAAAGTGATGTGGTTATTGAGCTATGTATTGCATAGTAGCAATTTAAATAAAATAAGGGAGATAGTAAATTAATTAATTTATTTTTCTGTTGAGACGGATGCAACTGAAAGCAGTTTCTTTAGTGTTATACTTTAGTAGTTATTATAGTTTACCTTGGTTGAAGTGTGATTTAAATCCGAATGTTTGTTGGTCCTCGTTTCAAAATCGTTGTCCAATGGTGTGGTCCTCTGTCGGAAGTCCTCGTCCGATGGTGTGGTCCTGTGGCGATAGCCCCTGTCCGATATTGTGGTCCTGTGGCGATATCCCTCGTCCGATGTTGTGGTCCGTTGGTGAAAGTCCTCGTCCGATGGTCTGGTCCTGTGTTGAAATTCCTCGTCTGCTGGTCTGGTCCTGTGTTGAAATTCCTCGTCTGCTGGTCTGGTCCGAGTCCTCGTCCGATGGTCCGGTCCTGTGGAAAAAGTCCTCGTCCGATTGTCTTCACGCAGTATCTGTTGTAATGTAAAATAGAAAATGTTGTTTGAGTGAAATGTCTTTTAAATAAGTAAAAAATGTATTAATTTTGCTGTATTGTATCAGTTATGGTTATTTTTTTCAAATATTTTTTTTTTAACTTTCTGTACAATCCCAAGACTTTTGTTATTCTTATTTAAGGTTCTCAGTAAGGCTTGTGGGTTGTGATATATTAAATAAGAATATGAATTTATTTTGCTATGTGTTTATGTTAGTTTTTGTACAATCCTGTTTTGTGCGCACCACTTGTGGTATACTTATTTAACCTTTATTTGGATGGTTATAGTTAGTGAAACATGAAATAATATAATTAATGTAGTTTGCTATGTGTTTGTGTTAGTTTTTGACAATCCTGTTTGGTGCGCATCACTTGTGCAAAACTAATTTCTTCTTGATTGTACAGGTTATAGGTTGTTAAACATTAAAGAAGAATGTTAATATAGTTTGCTACGAGTTTGTGTGCTTTTTTATACAATGCTATTAGGTGCACAACACTTTTGTTATTCTTATTTTTGGTTATTTGTAAGGCTTATAGGTTGTTAAACATTTAATAAGAAATTCTGTTTTGTGTGTAGCAGTTTGTGTGTCATTGAATTGCTATTTGGCTAATTGAATTGTGCCCTAAATAAGCACATAGCATATTAGTTAAAATAATTTTGTAGTTATTGAAAAACTGTATTTTTGATATTTTTTTATTAACTAAAACCTTAGTTTTAAGCAATTGTTATGTTGTTATTTAGAGCCCTATTCAATTGGGCAAATTGCAATTGAATGAGGGCCTTTGTGTGTACCATATGTTGCATAGTTTGGCCCTCATTCAATTGCATTTTTTACAATGTAATAGTACTCTAAGGCCGTAATTGAATTGCAATGTAGAAATTTGAATAGGGTTGTAAATAAGCACATCACATATATTTGTTAAAATAGAGTAAGGGCCTAAAAGTTCTTATTTATAGCCATATTTAATTTTCCAAAATAGCAATTGAATAAGGGCCTTTGGTTACTGCATTTGTTATATTGTGAGCTCCTCATTCAATTGTGTTTTGGCCAATGGAATAGAGCTCAATATCAGCACAGAGCATATGTTTTTACGGAATTTTGTATTTAGTGAACTTGTATCCAAAAGGAACGTGTTCACAAAAGAAAAATTTCCTTTAAAAAATATGCTCTGTGCTTATATAGAGCGCTATTGAAATGGGCAAATCACATTTGAGTGAGGCCCTTGGCCATTAAAGACATATAGGTCCTCATTGAATTGCAATTTTGCCAATTGAAGAGGGCTCTATATAATCACATAACATATTTATTGAGCAAAGTTTTTAGTTATTGAAAACCTTGATTGTGGTTAGAAGTTCAGTAACTAAAAAGTTCTGTTTCAAAAATATGTTATGTGCTTATATAGAGCCCTATTGAAATGGGCAAATCACATTTGAGTGAGGCCCTTGGCTATTAAAGACATATAGGTCCTCATTGAATTGCAATTTTGCCAATTGAAGAGGGCTCTATATAATCACATAACATATTTATTGAGCAAAGTTTTTAGTTATTGAAAACCTTGATTGTGGTTAGAAATTCAGTAACTAAAAAGTTCTGTATAAAAAAAATGTTATGTGCTTATATAGAGCCCTATTCAAATGAGGAAGTTGCAATTGAATAAGGCTCATGGTTATTTCTTGTTTATACTTAATACTTTACCTTGATAGAAGTTTTGAATGACAGACGGTCCCCTCCTGCCAATCTTAATCCGCCGGTCTTCTTTTAGTGTCTGTTTGAAAAAGAAAGTGAAATAGTTATTTGTATATTTATAATTTGTCATCTAGCAAAGCATGGCCTTTTGAGCATGTAATGTGTTGTTGTATCTTACCTCTTCAAATTTGTTGGTGTTCTTTAAAAGGGATTGTGCTTCACAGTGCACGGTGCAAATTGTTGAGAGACGCTGTTGATGCAGAGTCTGTTTGAATATGAAAAGAAATAGAAAGATTCAGCTTTATCTGATGTATTGAATTGCAGTAAATTAATTCAATTAACCTTATTTTTTGTTGGGGGCTACACACATATGTCACATACATGAAGCACATTACATAGTTTAATGTAATTATTTTGTGTACGTGTGACATATCAGTATACATGAGTCAAATTTAAATGGTTAAATTAACCTTATATTTTTTTTTTCCAACACACATAAATGTGTGTGTGTGTGAGATGTAACTATAGATGATACACATATATGTGCGTGTGACATATCAGTATACATGAGATATAATGTCATTAAAATGTAGTTGTTTACTGATTTTGTTGTAAGCTAATTTTGTTGCATTGGCAATACACATAAATGTGCGTGTCACATGTCACTATACATTATAGACATATATGTCGGTGTCAGATGTCACTATAAAGGGGCAATACACAGAAATGTGCGTGTCAGATGTCACTATACATTATAGACATATATGTGCGTGTCACATGTCACTATACATTATACACATATACGTGCGTGTCACATGTCACTATACATTATAGACATATATGTCGGTGTCAGATGTCACTATGAAGGGGCAATACACAGAAATGTGCGTGTCAGATGTCACTATACATTATAGACATATATGTGCGTGTCAGATGTCACTATACATAAAGCTCTGTTTAATTTTTTTTGTGAGCCTATACACATAAATGTGCCATACATGATGACTACATAAATCCTAGTTTATTTTTTTATTTGTTTGACCTGACCTGATAATAAAATGTAATATATTATAGCTTACCTGTCAGTTGTAATTTGCACAATGTAAAGTAGTAAATTAGTAAAGAATTGTCTTCTCAAGTAAAAGCAGCAGTTATCTCAGAAGTCACTCCGTTGATCACCTGAGGAGAAATGTATTTTTTAGTTGGAAATAGCCAGTATTTATAAACTTGTAGAAAGTTCTGGAAAGTGAGACCGTTAGAACGCAATACGCATGCGCTATTTGCGTTCCAGCTTACAATTTGCGTTCCATCCGCCATTTTAGGCGTATTACTGTTCAAAATGGTGTTTAATATGATTGTGATACGTTCCGCATAGTATGTGTTTCATTATTGCGAGTAAGTGTAGTGTAGTTACGTCTGAAGCCTCGTTTTCGTTTTGTTCGTCGGCCATTTTTTCTCTCGTTTAGCGATGGTATTAGTGTCTAAAGTGTTTATTTTGATTTAAATGTAGGTGTAACTTGTTTTTTTGAGGTGCTGGCTGGTTCCTTTTGCTGTAGGTAAGCTTTTTATGTGTTTGTTGTGTGTCTTTGTTAAGTTTTAAATGTTTGTATGTCGGCGTGTTGCGTCCGATGTTTGCGAAGTCGTAATGTGTGGTAACGTGTCTCGTATGGTGTTTGCGTGTGTAGCCTCGTTTTCGTTTTATTCGTCGGCCATTTTTTTTGTCGCTTAACAAACTATTTAGTGTCGAAACTCTTTTATTTTGAGTGCAATTAAGTTGTAAGTTGCATTTTTGAGGTCCTGGGTGCTTCCTGTTTGTGTAGGTAAGGTTTTTATGTATGTGCTGTGTGTATGTATTGTGTTTGTAATTTTGTAATGTTCGCGAGTTGCGTCCGAGTGTTGCGAGGCCGTAATGTGTGTGAACGTGTGTCGTATGTTGTTTGCGAGTGTCGTAATGTGTTTGAACGTGTGTCGTATGTTGTTTGCGAGTGTCGTAATGTGTTTGGACGTAAACTTTTTTTTTCAAGGGTCGCAGTTGCTGCAACTGAAGACCTCGCTTTGCGAGGTCCTCAGGTGCTGGCATGGAGCGCCTGCGGCGCTCCAAGCCAGCAACTGAGGCCCATGCTTCGCGAGGGTCCTCAGTTGCTGGCAAGGAGCGCCTGCGGCGCTCCATGCCAGCAACTGAGGCCCTCGCTTCGCAAGGGTCCTCAGTTGCTGGCAAGGAGCGCCTTCGGCGCTCCATGCCAGCAACTGAGAACCTGGCACAGTGCCCTCGCTACGCGAGGCCCGCGACTCGCTGCGCGAGCCCCGGCCCTCACTTCGCGAGGGCCGCGGGCTCGCTACGCGAGCCCGCAGCGTTAGCAACAACTCGTACGCTCACAACTATATATGTGATGGTCTCATGAGATTTTAGATGTAAGGAGTAAAGGTGAAGCCTTCATTAAGGCCCTTCGGTTTTTTAGTGTCTAATAGATAGATCCATTTGGCTTCTTTCTTTAGTAGCTCAGTGTCTATGTCACCTCTCCTTATTGTTTTTGCTACATGATCTATACCTGTAAATGTCAGAACTTTGGTATCGCCTTTATGTTTATTGTTGACATGCATAGCTATTGGGCTAATGTTTTCAAAGTTTTCTGATCATAACTATTTAAACACATATTATTTCCTTTTTTTGAGAAATGTTTTTTAAGAGCAAGTTTCCTGGCAAATAGATGTACATCTTTAACCCACTCAAACAAATTAAAGTCATCAGTAGGTGCAAAATGCAGTCCCCTTTGTAGTACAGATATATGGTGACTAGAAAGTTGGAATTTTGAGAGGTTAAATACCTGTAGGGAATATAATTCTTTTTTGGCCTCTTGTGTGGTTTGAATACACTTGGGGCCTTTCTTACCCCTCCTAGTTTTTGTTTTCCATCTAAAAAATTCATATTAGATCTAGTCTCCATTGTCAGTGCCTCCATAGGTCTAGTGTCTATATCTGACCACTCAGATTCTGATGTATGTGATTCTTCATTTTTTTGGTCTGGAGTCCCTGTATTTTTTGTGTCTCCTAAAAATATTTCCAGTCTGAAAATCATTTAAATCTCTTTGAAATGTCTTTTGTTTTCTTTCCATTAACATCTTTTGGAAAGTTTCTATGTCTTTTTGTAATTTTAATTCAGACTCAGTGAATAGTGGGTTCTCAGAGAACTCTTTTATTTTTTCAACTTTTACTTTTAGCACTTTTTGTATCTCTGTTAATTGATGTTGTTCCCACTCTAAAATCATACTCATTAATTCACTGGAGCATTTTAATAGGATTTGATCCCATTTTTTTACAAAGTTTTTTTACAAAGACAAATTTTGAATAGATAGAAAGAGATTTTTTTAAACTTGCTATTTCCCATCTAATTTGATGTTGTTTCTTATATAATGTGTTGAGATCAGAAAACTGGTTTCTAAGATTGGAATCATTTGGTCTTATGATATTGGTGTCACTAGTGAATGCTAGTTTAACATCTTTTTCCCAGGATTCCGGGTTCCAATTTTGGGATAGAAAACCCTTCATTATTACAATTTTAGAATCCTGAATAATTTTATATACCGGGCTTAACACCAAGATAGAACTACGTTCATACACAAATAACAAAAGAATAGAGTGTGGTGGCTCAGGTATATTGCATAAGAACAAAATGTAAGTGTATAAATTAGGGTGCTCCTTAGGATTAAATTAATTAATGCTATGTAAAGGGAGAGAAAAAAGATCCTATTATAGGGCACACCTAATCCTCCTAATCTTAGAAAGAAGAGAATAAACTAAACAATAAAACTCAACTTTTAATGGTAATTAAAATCCTTATTAAAATATATGCACATAGGTAGCAGAGAGATGTGGGGCTATAAAATTGGTAGAAATGGAATCTCTAAATAGGAAATTCTCTCCTGAAGAAACTAACCATCACATATATAGTTGTGAGCGTACGAGTTGTTGCTAACGCTGCGGGCTTGCGTAGCGAGCCCGCGGGCCTCGCAAAGTGAGGGCACTGTACCAGGTTCTCAGTTGCTGGCATGGAGCGCCGAAGCGAGGGCCTCAGTTGCTGGCTTGGAGCGCCGCAGGCGCTCCATGCCAGCACCTGAGGACCTCGCAAAGCGAGGTCTTCAGTTGCAGCAACTGCGACCCTTGCAAAATTCACAACACAAATTCCCAACCCAAACAACTGCGAATCTCGCAAAGTTCACGTCGCAACACATTACGACACTCGCAAACAACATACGACACACGTTCACACACATTACGGCCTCGCAACACTCGGACGCAACTCGCGAACATTACAAAATTAAAAACACAATACATACACACAGCACATACATAAAAAGCTTACCTACACCAAGAGGGAGCACCCAGGACCTCAAAAATGCAACTTACAACTTAATTGCACTCAAAATAAAAGAGTTTAGACACTAAATAATTTGTTAAACGACACAAAAAATGGCCGACGAATAAAACGAAAACGAGGCAACACACGCAAACACCATACAAGACACGTTACCACACATTACGACCTCGCAAACATCGGACGCAACACGCCGACATACAAACATTTCAAACTTAAGAGAGACACACAACAAACACATAAAAAGCTTACCTACAGCAAGAGGAACCATCCAGCACCTCAAAAAAACAAGTTACATCTACATTTAAATCAAAATAAAACACTTTAGACACTAATATCATCGGTAAGCGAGAGAGAAAATGGCCGACGAACAAAACGAAAACGAGGCTCCAGACGTAACTACACTACACTTACTCGCAATAATGAAACACATACTATGCGGAACATATCACAATCATATTAAACACCATTTTGAACAGTAATACGCAGAAAATGGCGGATGGAACGCAAATTGTAAGCTGGAACGCAAATAGCGCATGCATATTGCGTTCTAACGGTCTCACTTTCCAGAACTTTCTACAAGTTTATAAATACTGCCTATTTCACACAAAAAAATACATTTCTCCTCAGGTGATGAACGGAGTGACTTCTGAGAGAACTGCTGCTTTTACTTGAGAAGACAATTCTTTACTAATTTACTACTTTACACTGTACAAATTACAACTGAGAGGTAAGCTATAATATATTACATTTTATTATCAGGACAGGTCAAACAAATAAAAAAATAAACTAGCATTTATGTAGTGACATATATGGCACATTTATGTGTATAGGCTCACAAAAAAAAATATGGTTCATTTAAAAAAACAACAAAAAACGATAATTCAATATTAAACAGAGGTTTATGTATAGTGACATGTGACACGCACATATATGTCTATAATGTATAGTGACATCTGACACGCACATATATGTCTATAATGTATAGTGACATGTGACACGCACATTTATGTGTATTGCCTCTGCATAGTGACATGTGACACGGACATATATGTGTATCATGTATATTGACATGTGACACATACATTTATGTGTATTGCCCCTTCATAGTGACATGTGACACGCACATTTATGTGTATTGCCACTGCAACAAAATTAGCTTAAAACAAAATCAGTAAACAACTACATTTAAATGACATTATATGTCATGTATACTGATATGTCACACGTACATATATGTGTATCATCTATAGTTACATCTCACACACAGACATTTATGTGTGTTGGAAAAAAAAAATATACAGTTAATTTAACCATTTAAATATGAGTCATGTATACTGATATGTCACACGCACACAAAATAATTACATTAAACTATGGAATGTGCTTCATGTATGTGACATATGTGTGTAGCCCCCACCAAAAAATAAGGTCAATTGAAAATAATTACAGAAGTATATTTAAATGACATTAATTTACTGCTATTCAATAGATCATATAAAGCTGAATCTTTCTATTTATTTTAATATTCAAACAGACTCTGCATCAACAGCGTCACTCAACAATTTGCACCGTGCACTGTGAAGCACAATCCCTTTTAAAGAACACCAACAAAGAAGAAGAGGTAAGATACAACAAGACATTACATGCTCAAAAGGCCATGCTTTGCTAGATGAAAAATTATAAATATACAAATAACTATTTCACTTTCTTTTTCAAACAGACACTACAAGAAGACCGGCGGATTAAGATTGGCAGGAGGGGACCCTCTGTCATTCGACACTTCAATCAAGGTAAAGTATTAAGTATAAAAAAGAAAGAACCATGAGCCTTATTCAATTGCGACTTGCTCAATTGAATAGGGCTCTATATAAGCACATAACATATTTTTTATACAGAACTTTTTAGTTACTGAACTTCTAACCACAATCAAGGTCTTCAATAACTAAAAACTTTGCTCAATAAATATGTTATGTGCTTATATAGAGCCCTCTTCAATTGGCAAAATTGCAATTCAATGAGGACATATATATGTTTAATGGCCAAGGGCCTCACTCAAATGTGATTTGCCCATTTCAATAGGGCTCTATATAAGCACAGAGCATATTTTTTAAAGGAAGTTTTTATTTAGTGAACACGTTGCTTTTGGATACAAGTTCACTAAATACAAAATTCGGTAAAAAAATATGCTCTGTGGTGATATTGAGCTCTATTCCATTGGCCAAAACACAATTGAATGAGGAGCTGACAATATAACAAATGCAGTAACCAAAGGCCCTCATTCAATTGCTATTTTGGACAATTTAATATGGCTATAAATAAGCACTTTTAGGCCCTTATTCAATTGCCATTTTGCTAGTTCTATAGGGATCCAAATAATCACATAACATATATTTTTTAAATAACTTTTCGTTAGTGAAAACCTTGCTTTTGGATAGATGCTTAATAAGTAAAAACTTCTTTAACAAATATATGTGATGTGCTTATTTAGAACTCTATTCAGTTTTCAACATTGCAATTCAATGACGGCCTTAGAGTACTATTACATTGTAAAAAATGCAATTGAATGAGGGGCAAACTATGCAACATATGGTACACACAAAGGCCCTCATTCAATTGCAATTTGCCCAATTGAATAGGGCTCTAAATAAGAACATAAATTTTTTTTTTAAAGAAGTTTTTAGTTACTAAAAATCTATCCAAAAGAAAGTTTTTCACTGACTAAAAACTTCTTTAAAAAAATATGCTATGTGCTTATTTAGGGCACGATTCAATTAGCCAAATCGCAATTGAATGAGACCCAAACTGCTACACACAAAACAGAATTGGAACAAACTCACACAAAAACACATAGCAAAATAAATTAACTTTCTTATTCAATGTTTAACAACCTATAAGCCTTACAAAGAAGCCAAAATAAGAATAACAAAAGTGTTGCCACCTAATAGCATTGTACAAAAAATCACACAAACACATAGGAAACTACATTAACATTCTTCTTTAATGTTTAACAACCTATAACCAGTACAATCAAGAATAAATAACTTTTGCACAAGTGGTGCGCACAAAACAGGATTGGCAAAAACTAACACAAACACATAGCAAACTACATTAATTATATTATTTCATGTTTCACTAACTATAACCATCCCAATAAAGGTTAAATAAGTATACCACAAGTGGTGCGCACAAAACATATAGCAAGTGCAGTTTAATTTTAACTGATACTTTGCTGTAATTAAAATATCATTGCAGATATATAATTTTTCTATGTTACAGTATATGATTTTTTAATTTTCTCTTAACATTATCAATTTTGGAGAAGATAGAGGAGTAGGTAATGAAGGGAATTAGGGAAATAGATATGAAGAGGGTAATATCAATAGTGAGTGGGCATTAAAGGTGTAACAAGCAAAGAAGTAACACTTTAACATAATAGGCTAAGGAAAAATGTCTTTGGTGAGAAGTGATATTGTATTCATAAATAAAAATATTGACAGCTGAAGGAAATAGTTTCTATGAGAATGTCCTTAGTTGATTTATTCATAGTTACATAGTTATATAGGTTATATAGGTTGAAAAGAAGACTTTTAGTCCATCAAGTTCAACCTTTTTAGATCTCCTCTGATCTGCAATAGGTGGAATAATTGTTAATTGTTAATTGATCCAGACGAAGGCAAACAGAATAAAAAACAGTGAAACTTAGCCAATTGTCTCAAAAGGGGGAAAAATTCCTTCCTGACCCCAGATACTAGCAATCAGACTGCTCCCAGGATCAATACTCCCTCTCTAATTATCCAGGATAACACAGAATGCCCTTTTAATTTTAAAATATATTCAACCCCTGTTTAAAGTTATCAATTGAATGGCAACCTCCTTTGGTAGAAAATTCCACAGATTAACCACCCTTATGATGAAGAACCCTTTTCTTTCTTTAAGGTGATATCTTTTTACTTCTAATCTCAAAGTATGTCCTCTTGTCAGTTGAAAACCTCTTGGCACAAAAAGTTCACTTGGCATTCAATGCTACTAAAATGCACATGAATGTGCAAGCAAGGTAAATATTACCAGGCATTACATTATTAATTGTTCATATAATAGATAGTGTGGTGGGACTATTTAACTCTTTAAAAAAAAATCAATACATGCTGAACAGAAATGCACAGATATTGTTTGACCTAATTTACATAAAATTCAATTTTCCCTGGCATGAACAGGGGAAGTGTGAGAAAGTAAAAGTACCAGAAAATTATATGGACATGCCACTACATTAAGAATACTGTATAGCAAATCAAACATACACTTCAATTTTACATGAAAAAACTAAAATATCAATAATTGTTCTTATAACTCACATCATGTAGCAGTAGTAGTACACATATATATTGCTCAGAGATAGAAACAGGGAAAAATAGCCCACTAAGATGTCAAAATATAATCTTGGGTGCATTATGCTCAACATAAGAACAGACCCATTCGTGTAAAGTTCAGTATAGCAATATTATCTTTTTGTAAAAAGTTACTGACTCTAAATAGCATATTATGCTTGTTCCCTAACATTCTATGTTCCTTTCAATGTTTTATCCTGTGATAAAAATCTGGGTTAAAAAATAATTTATACAATTAACAGCTTGTTTTTAAAAATAAGAGATTTTATTCCCAGGTGCAAAAACAGTCTGAGGGGTGTTGCAAATTAGAACTAAAGTAAAAAAATACACTTTTGTCATTGCCTGTTACAAAAAAATAAATTAGCTGCATAAAGCAGGTATATTTCTCCTGCTTCACTATCTTTTCTTGCTAGTTGGGTAAGTTTGTGGGGGTTGAACATGATATGTTCAGCAATAGCACAACAACTTTTGTACTGGTCAGATTCTAGTGACTCACTGTTCAAAGTAGTAGAAAATTGCTGTTTTTTTTAAGAATAAGACCGATGCCACCCCCATTGATTGATACAGTTAGCTGATACAGATAATATGTAAAGGCAAGGGAAAGGTCCTGTGAGAACACACAAAATCATACATTGCATGCAATATTACATTGTTAGAACTTAATGAACAGAGCAAAACTCTACTCATTTTCACATAGAGTTAAGAAGACAAATGTCAATTCAGTTTTCAAAGTGACTTTCAGTATAAGTTTAATAGTATACATGACCTAAGCAAGGCCCATTTGGTAGGTGCATATAAGAATTTATACCCCATCACCCATTGAATACAAAATTAGACACAGATTAGACACAGACCATTTCTTGGGAGATAACTGGCCACAGCGTTTATTGGTAAACACAACATGATGTAATAACCATAACGATAAATACATAAATAAACATAACCCCGAGGGGAGGAGCCTGGACAGAGACAGTACACCCTACGCCCAGAAGCCTCATCCAGGGCCTACCGTGTTGGAACATCCGTACCACCGTAGGGTAGGATCTCCCCCATTTTCCACTGTCCCGGCGACTCCCCTCACCACCCGCCGCTGTGACAAAATAAACAAACGTCTGATATCATATAATATACACTTAAAAGATACATCTACCACAATGAATACATAGACAACAACTTAATACACAGCTGCTTTTTTTTTTTTTTTTACAGTACAATATATACAACACGTTAACAACAATACTCTAGGGATGGGTGGGTGGGCATCTGCTCCCATGGCTAGCTGGGGGCGGACTGGAGAAAATTGGCGGCAAACGCCTACATTGCTCCACCTTCCTCAGCTAGCCACCACCCCGCCCCTACCCGGGCCTGCCATGTCAGGTGGCCCCTCCCCCCAACCCCAGGCAAGCCTGAGGTGGGCTACGGGCCCTTCATGACCTAAGCAAGGCCCATTTGGTAGGTGCATATAAGAATTTATACCCCATCACCCATTGAATACAAAATTAGACACAGATTAGACACAGACCATTTCTTGGGAGATAACTGGCCACAGCGTTTATTGGTAAACACAACATGATGTAATAACCATAACGATAAATACATAAATAAACATAACCCCGAGGGGAGGAGCCTGGACAGAGACAGTACACCCTATGCCCAGAAGCCTCATCCAGGGCCTACCGTGTTGGAACATCCGTACCACCGTAGGGTAGGATCTCCCCCATTTTCCACTGTCCCGGCGACTCCCCTCACCACCCGCCACAGAGAAGATCGCATAATACCTTTGCGGATTCGACTCCCCCCACCAACAAAAAACACCATGGCCAGCCACATACCCTCCTAAAACCTAACTCCAAGGCCACTCGCCCGCATGGTCTGCTTTACTAATAGCCCATGCTATTTCCGCCCGATACCTTCCAATTCTCAAGACCATCTTCTCCAAAAGCCCATAGGGCTGTTACTGCATCTGCTTCTGCACCAAGCGAGTGGGCAGCAAGTTCCATGCGGAATATGCCCAAATGCTGCTGGCAATCTCCCACGTCGTAGAATCACTCATATAGAACCAGTCCCATTTCATCAAGGGAAGGTGCAAACCAACTTCGTGATTGGCTGAACCAAGAGAGCCGTAATCCAGGAAGGGGGAGCAATCAGCGTGCCCAACACACTGTAACTACCTCCTTCCCACCTGCTCAACTGGCTGCCGCTGCCACATGGTCACGTGATCACCCTGGATCGCCAGACCAGTCACCTGAGGTCGACATACCTTGTCTGTTTACCAACCAACCTCCTGCTACCATCTGACCAGCGGAAAGAGATGGCCGCACAGAAACGCAAGGATTTAAACTTGTCACAGACCTCTTTCCATAACCGCAGTAACCAGCCATATGGTCATACCTGAGGTCTCCCCACCTTGCCTGTATATATTAACCAAACTCTCACTACCGGCACACCAGCGGGAAGGAGAGATGGCTGCACAGCCCGCAAGGCTTCGCCCTTATCACAGACCTCCTTCCCGAACAGTGGTATCTCCGGCCCTTGGGAAAAGGCTACCAGTCGCCTGCTATCCCTTTGCCATACCTCCTGTTCGCCTTTACGATCACCCTTTGGATCCCAAGACTAGGCACCTGAGGTCGCCCTCCCTGCCTGTATACTAACCAAACTCTCACTGCCGGCACACCAGTGGGAAGGAGAGATGGCTGCACAGCCCACAAGGCTTCGCCCTTATCACAGACCTCCTTCACGAACAGTGGTATCTCCGGCCCTTGGGAAAAGGCTACCAGTCGCCTGCTGTCCCTTTGCCATACCTCCTGTTCGCCTTTACGATCACCCTTTGGATCCCAAGACTAGGCACCTGAGGTCGCCCTCCCTGCCTGTATACTAACCAAACTCTCACTGCCGGCACACCAGTGGGAAGGAGAGATGGCTGCACAGCCCACAAGGCTTCGCCCTTATCACAGACCTCCTTCACGAACAGTGGTATCTCTGGCCCTTGGGAAAAGGCTACCCGTCGCCTGCTGTCCCTTTGCCATACCTCCTGTTCACCTTTACCCCTTGCTTTCTCTATCCATTCCTACGTCAGGACCCATTAACCCAGCTTGATTTCCGATGGGCCACACTGCTACTTGCCTCCCCCCCACCTTTGGGGGACTCCTCCTCTGAGCCTACGGATAGCGTACCCAGTGCCCAAACTGTCCAACCTCCCACCCTGGCCTGCAGTCTGAGGCTCGCACCTGAGAAGGAACCGTCCTCCATCCTGTCTTTTTGACCTTGTATCTACATAATACTATATGCTCCTCTATCCGTACTGAGCACAGGGTTTTCAACAACGTTGTCCTGAACAAGCAACTACATACTGAGAAACAGCCTGCACCACCACTGCAATCACTGCCTACTCTACTTACTGCCCTTCGATCCACTGCCAACCATCCGTGTATAACTCTAGCAAGATCTACGAAGCCAAATACCTTACAGCACATACCTATCACAATAGCTTATGATACCACCTTGAATGATCAAAACAGGGTCCTCCATTTTTGGAATGTTGTTAATGCTGTATTTTCCCTTGTTTTTATCCCCTGTATTGCGCTACGGAATATGTTGGCGTGTTACAAATAAAAGTTAATAAAGTATCAAAGCGTGATACAACCGCCGGGGACGACAGGAGTGACAGCCCTTGTTGCATAGAGACCAAAAAAAAACCACCTCTGTAATAACCCATATATACTCCTCAGTCTGCACGTTGCCAATCTCGGTACAAAGAGTTAATAATATCCTGGAACTCACCTGGAAAAGCATATAATACCCTCTGCTTTATGACTATTACCGGATATCAAGCGTTAGCGCCCCGCCAGCACGACCCCTAAGACTTTTTTTTTTTTTTAATCCGAGACAAAATCTGACAATCCCTTATACATATCTCCATTACCATACAAAATAAAAAAATATATACATGTGATAGACCCACTGAACACGCACACCGCTACCCACCAAATGGCGCAATCATGGTTTACAATCTTTCATCTCGCTGCATAACCTACACTACCTCTAACCAGACAGACCAGGGGCCCGACGCAGGTCCCCAGATGCCGTTACAGCCAGATTTGAAAAGAGCTGGTATATGAAAAGAAAAACTGCTACCAGCGGATCTAATCCATCAGCTACCCTGCCAACAATATGGAAAAACGTGCCTGTGCAGAAAACAACTGAGACAAAAATTACATATAAAAAACACTTGTCCACCTTTAACATCGGTAGCCTAGAGCACCTATGTCTATATTATCAGACGCAAACACCTCTACTATAACTAGGAATGTACCAAACACCTACCCTAGACCCACCTTCAGGAGTCAATATAACCACCCAAGACCATAGCGGATAAGGCATAAGAGTAAACCGTGGAGGAGTATACGACATACCCAAAAAGGGATAATTCTGCTGGAATGCCACCCGGCCTCCTTCCAAATCCCACTACAAACCTGAAACTAGTGGTATGAGAACTGTCTACCTGATCAATGGAACCCACGACGATAGAGATGATGAACGGGGAATGAGAACCTACGGCACAGAACGGTAATGCGATAAAATGGTAAAGCCTCCCAGCATACCGGGAGGCCTATACCCCTAACGTACCCTAGAACCACAAGGACAACCCTGCCAGGAACATGCAGGAATGACCCCGCAAGACAGCCGAGATGAAAATGATACCAAGGAGAACGAGTACAGGCAAATAGATTTACCCCATATAACTAACCTCCCGGTGGACCGCCTATGAAGGGAACTCAGTGCAGACACCGATCCCAAGCTGCGACCAACAGCACAATAACCTAACTATATCAAACATACCTGGCAGGAACCTACTCAACAAATACTTGCTATGCCCAAGCCATCAGACCCCAAACTCCCCACTATCCCTTGATATGGACCTCTATAAAGTAGACTGTTTATAAACAGCCCCAATACCCCGATGTCAAGGCGGTTAAGTATAATAAGCGCGCAATGTCACTAAACAACCTGGGCACCAACCCGTCTAAGGAGGACACTATGGGAAGGAATTGGCCCTATAACTTTCTAAGGCCTCTCTGCCCTGCTCCCCCCTTAAGACAGCCCCTGGTAACCTGATATATAGGCTTATGGCCCCAATATGCCAAGCAGTTCCATAAGGGTGGTCCACTGACAATCCTTAAGGCACAGCACTAAGCGCTGTACCTAGTGCAGTTGCAGCAAGAACAACCGCAAATCATATGATCATTCCAGACCGCAACTGCTACAGTCCAATCTCACTATAAATCACCTGGTGTTCAACCCCTTAGACTGCAATTGGAGAAGCCAACTGCCACCGCCAGAATTAAAAGTTCTATCTGTCCCCCGTACTCCAGTTATGAACACACTATTATACAAATAACGCAAGGGAAAATGATGTAAGTATTAAATAATCACACAACGTCCTCAGACTCGTAGATAATAATATGAAATAGATTTATAGCGGATGAAAACCGCAGTATACAGAATATGTCAATATATATAACAGCAGTCCCCTAGACTTGACTATCATATTGACAGAGAATGCTGCTATTAATGTGACCAAGTGCTGCTTACCTACACTGCAGCTCCCAGACAGCATGGCAGCCTGAGAGAGAAGGAAGGCCTGGGGACATCACCAGGAGTCCCAGCACACAGCAAAATGGTACACACAGCCTTCACTAATATGATAATGTGCACTCTGACCACCCCACACAATCTATACACAAACATATACACAATACACAAACATATGTACCCATACAACAAAACACAATACACATATGAAATACACACAACACATATACACAAAGCACATGAACCAAACAAAGCCCATACATAACCAAAATACCTACAAAACAAATATACATACATATAAATATGTCCAAATACATACATATATAAATAGATCCACATATAGATACATACATCAACAAGCACATGCATATCCATATACATAAACACAGAACCAAAAGCACACATATATCCAAATACACACATATACATATATATATACATAACCACATGCACACATATATATATATATATATATATATATATATATATATATATATATATAAATATACACATACACACACATACATACATATACATATCCATACATAAATATAATACTCAACAACAAAAAAACATACCCAAACACATATAAACATACATATACACCCACACACATGTATACACACCTAAACATAAATACATACATATATAAGTGTATAATATATAAGCCTACTACAGAGTTATATAATGCAGTTCATAATACATGCTGCCTTGATAGCAGGGACACAGCTTACCCTCCCCTGCACACCCAGAGACAACACAGCCCTCACAGCTGCATCAACCAGATCTGTGGCCTGAACCAGCTCAGCAGTGTACACATCAGTGCCCCCCAGCACTAACATAGCCTATGACAAGGAGCACTAGCAGCTCCATCCTCTTCCATGGCTAGCTAGGGGCCAATCCCTTATAAGTGCCCCCAGCTCTCCACCCTGCCCTAACACTCTGGAGGCCATAAACAGGGGCTGCACCAGCAGCACATCTGCTCCCATGGCTAGCTGGGGGCGGACTGGAGAAAATTGGCGGCAAACGCCTACATTGCTCCACCTTCCTCAGCTAGCCACCACCCCGCCCCTACCCGGGCCTGCCATGTCAGGTGGCCCCTCCCCCCAACCCCAGGCAAGCCTGAGGTGGGCTACGGGCCCTTCATTACTGAATAAATATATTTACTACAGGTATTAACTGACTGCCTATCATGCTTATATCACTATTAGGCTTACTATAGTTTGATTTATAGACTTTTATTGAATGATCTGGCCTGCCTCAATGAGTATTTAGGCTATAGACTGACTATAATTTATCAGGTTTGCAGGATTTGATCACTGGACAGATGCGGTCTATTAAGTCACCTGTTTTAAGTTTTTAAATTGGAGATAAGCTGAAGCTGAGTAAAATATGTTCACATTTGTGTCAAAGGAATCAAATAATATTATTTTGCCTTGTAAACGTAACAGGATTTACTGATTCTCTGACTTTGAAACACTTTTAAAGGCCCATTAAATGCTAAAAAAATGTCAGTACTTTAAAATGCCTAAAGGCAAAAGCAGACAACATTTTTATAAAGTTTGTAATAACCTGGAGACATCCATGATACATTGGTAAGACTGCATGGGGCATTTGCGTTTTTGCCCCATAAGCCTCTATTTAACCCCATCAGTCCCATAAGGGTATATTATGACCCTTATGGGGCTGTTACAACCCTAACATTAACCACATAAGTGCCATGACGGTCCTCAAGGACCATCATGACACTAAGTACAAACACTACACTCTACTATACCCCCCAATAAACCAACACCCCTCTACAAAAACCTAAGTCACAAAAAATAAAAAAGGATCATTACAGAAAAAAAAAGAAATACATTACAACCGCCCCCCCCCCACTACAGAAAAAAAAAATATGCACCAGAAAAGGAAAGACATACATATACAATAAATCCTGTCTATAAAAAATACATCCCCCTATCTATCTAATATACAAAACATCCTAACTACATACAGAAACCCTAATTCTAAGCTACAATAAAATAATTAAGACCACTTACCTTTGTAGATGTCCCTTCAGATCACCAAACTAGGAGAAAAAAAAAATTAGTTCAACACATTAACACAAAATAAATAACCATTATAAACATTCTAAATATTCTACTCACCTTTCCAGCATGTCTCTGTCCTTTTCTTCTCCGGCGCGGCCCATGTTAAAAAAAACACATTACATTAATACAACATATATGCGTACCAAAAAAATGTCCTATGGATCCTATTTAGGAATCCTTGAACAACCAACCAAGGTTGTACAGAAACACCTTTTATGCAGCCTTTATTTTAATTATTATTGCCACATACTAATTTTGAAAAATTCAATCTTTGTTTGTACATTTAAAATATTGGTAAAAATGCAACCAATAAGAAATTCATGTTAAACCCAAGGTTTTTAATCCTTTGGGTTTTTTGACATCCAGCAAATTATTAAAGGTTTATTTAGGTTTTATTTTGGTTGTTATTATATTCTTTGCTTTGATCACAGCTTTTTCATTTAATTACTTTATTATGCTCAAATCAATAAAAGATTTTGTTTTTCAATTCAACTGTATTTGTGTATTTTTGGTTATTTTTCCTTGATCAAATCCTTATCAGGTACCCTGGATTTTAATTTACATAAGATTAAGATTTTTACATAAAATTGAGATAAGATTTTATAATCCTTTTATCTGTTTAAAGTTTTGTTTATTCATACAGCACTTTACTTGAGTAAATGCTTTAGGTGCCTTCATGTTTCTTTTGTGTTAATCTTTTACCTTGTTTATTTATGTTAATTCGTAATTCTATTAGTTAAAGTGCATCTTAATTAAATTGTGCTATTCAAAACTGTTATCTTAAAGTGCTTGTACTATTGTGACTTAGTGCTAATTTATTCTTATATTGTTGAATTAACCTTTTACCTTGTGACTGTTAGTTTGTCACAGTCACTACTTTACCTTATTCATTTATAATGCTGGTGCTGTGCTATTTTTTAAAATGTATACACTCTGATGTTTTGCTGTATCTTAAACTGTATGTTTCATTAATGCTTCTGTCTATTAGCTTTTTAAAATGAAGTTGTTTCCTCCTTTTTCTTCCGTTTTTTGCTTTAATTATGCTTTTACTCCTTTTTTCTTTTTCTTGCTTTTCTATTTTCTTATTCTTGTATATTACTCTGTTGTTACTATATTGTAAATTTGTGGTGAAATAATTGGCTTCCTATCTTTCTTTTAAGTTAGTAGTGGTCCTGGAGTTATAGAGCTATATCTATCGTGCTCCACTCTATGTTGGCGTGGTCTGTGCTGTGATCGCAGCTTACTGATGACGTCACAATCTCCTGACGCGCATTTCGTGAGGCGCTATCAGTCTCTCACTCATCAGGGGCACAGTGCTGCCTTCTCTGTGGAGCTATTTATAGTTTATATGGCAATTAGTTAACTCTTTGTGTTCCAGAATGTTGTTGTTCATACTTTATTTTCAAATGTTGCTTTTGACTATCTTTTTTATTATATGTATTTTCTTCTATTACTATATTGTATTCATAAGAGGTTCTTTCAAATGAATGCTGTATATGTAAATTCTTAATTTAAACCCTGTGTTTTTTTTGTATCCAATTGAAATATCCATTTTGCCTCTTGACACAGTAGGTGTTTATCCCAATCTCCTCTTCTTGCTGTTTTTGGTATATGATCAAAACCTATGAATTTCAAACAGTATGGATTATTGTTGTGCTGATGACGTACATGTATATATAATGTATAATGTATATATAATGTAAATAGCATGTCCCCCTTTCCTAACCAACTAGGAGTCCCAAGTTCTCCACACAAAACAGTAAGTTATAGGGGTATCTTTTAAATTTAAAACATCATTTACATGTTCTAATACAAAGAGTCTTAACTGTCTTTTGTTTTTGCCTGTGTATTTTTTATTAAATGAGCAAATTATTTGGTAAATAAAACCTTCAGTTAGACAATTTATATTGTGCCTTATCTTATAATTCTTTAATCCTGTTGCATCTTGAATTTCTGTGTTTTTTAATAAAAATGGACATGCTTTACATTTGCAGCATGCTTTACGGCCTTTTTGGCCTTCTATTAGCCAGTTCTTCTTATTTTTCTTTTCTTCATAGTGGCTATGTATTAGGAGGTCTTTTAGTTTTTTTGCTCTTCTGTATGTGATTGTACTTTGCTCTGTAAGTACTTCATCCAGATCTCTGTCTAATTTCAAGATGTTCCAATGTTTTTGCAATATAAATCTTATTTGTTGAGATTGACTAGAGAAGTTTGTGATGAATCTTATTGGTTGTTTTTTTTTGTCTCTTTTATTTTCAACCAATAGTTGATTTCTATCCTGTGTTAAGGCCCTATGGTATGCTTTCTTCAACACATTTTTTGTGTATCCTCTTTGAATTAATCTTTCCTGTAGTTCTTTAGCTTGTATTTTGAATTCTTGTTGACTGCTACAGTTTCTTTTTATACGTAAATACTGTCCTATTGGTATGGCTTTCTTTGTTGAAATTGGATGGTGACTCTTCCAAGGTAACAACGAGTTTGTTGCCGTTGTTTTTCTATAAGTTCTTGTTGCTAGTTCTTTTTTGGAATTTACATAGATGCTTAAATCAAGGAATGTCACTATTTCTTTATTGAACTCATATGTTAATTTTAAATTTTGTTCATTATTGTTCAATTTTTTTATGAACTCTTTAAGTTCTTCTTCAGAGCCTGACCATATGACCAGTATATCGTCAATGAATCTTATCCATAGTTCTATTTTTTGTGTATAAGATTCATTGTTTTCTGAGAATACTATATAATTTTCCCAGTGGCCTAAATATAAATTTGCGTAGTTAGGGGCACACAGCGTCCCCATTGCCGTGCCCCTAACCTGTTTATACCACTGTTTGTTGAAGATAAAATAATAGTTATCCAAAACAAATTCCAATAATTTTATTGTTAATATATTTTGGTTTTCATAATCCACTCCTTTAGAATCTACGTATGCTTTCACCGCTTGTAATCCATGTTTATGTTTAATGCTTGTGTAGAGTGATTCTACATCCATTGTTACCAATAGAGAATTGTTTTGTATTGTTATTCCATCTATTCTCCTCAATGTGTCTTTTATGTCTTTGACAAATGATGGCACAGTGTTACAGATTGCTTTAGAATTTCATCTATATATACACTTGGATTTTGGGTTATGCTGTTTATCCCTGACACAATGGGTCTTCCGGGGGGATTTGTTAGGCTTTTATGTATTTTAGGTATAGAATAGAATGTGGGTATAGTTGGTTTTCTGTTTATAGGAAATTTCATTTCTGTTGTTATTAATTCCATTTCTTTTGCTTCTTCCACTATTCTTTCTAACCTTTTTATACATTCATCTGTTGGATCCTCCTTAAGTTTCAGATAGAATTCTTTATCATCTAGTAATTTTTGAGTTGTTGCTATATAGTCTGTGGTATTTAATACCACTATATTTCCACCTTTATCTGAAGGCTTTATAATGATCTTTTCATTTTTCTGTAATTCTTTTAATGCTTGATGTTCTTTTCTACTCAAATTATTACTTGATGTATATTTAGGAGTATTTTTATCCAATTCTTTAAGTTCTTTTGTTACTAGTTCCACAACGATTTCTAGTGGTGGACAGAGTGAGAAGTTTGGTGTAAACTTACTAGGTATATACACTCTCCCTTTTTTCTCTTCGTTTTCTCTTTGTTGTTTTTCAAAGTCTTTTAGGCATTCTTATTCTCTGTTTGTTAAACCTATTTGACTTAGGTGTTTCTGTCTTGTTGAATTGTGATATTTGTGAATTGCCAACTTTCGGTCAAATAGATCAAAGCAAAGAATATAACAACAACAAAAATTAAAACCTAAATAAACCTTTAATAATTTGCTGGACGTCAAAAAACCCAAAGGATTAAAAACCTTGGCTCTCATTCAATTAGAATTTGGCCAATTGAATAGGGCTCTAAATAAGCACATAACATATATTATTTAAAGAAGTTTTGGGTTAGTAAAATTCTATCCAAAAGTAAGATTTTCACTAACTAAAAACTTCTTTAAAAAAATATACTATGTGCTTATTTAGAGCCCTATTCAATTGGCCAAATCCCAATTGAATGAGGCCCCTTGGGTTTAACATGAATTTTCGCACTTTTAAAAATATTTTAAATATACAAATAAAGATTGTGTTTTTTAAAATTAGTATGTGGCAATAATAATTAAAATAAAGGCTGCATAAAAGGTGTTTCTGTACAACCTTGGTTGGTTGTTCATGGATTCCTAAATAGGATCCATAGGACAATTTTTTGGTACGCATCAAAGTCATAACACCCAGGCCTAAAAAACAAACTAAGATAATTTTTGAGCATTATAATACAACATATAGACACAAAATAAAGTAAAATAAACATAATATACATTCAACTTACCTCCCTGCGATGTCTCCGGCCTTCTCCTCTTCTGCCCTGGCTAAGCCCTGGAACAATCCGCGCTCTAAAATAAAAAATAAAAAAACTAATGGAGGTCTGCACTCGCAGACCTCCCCGACGCTAATAAGCCTCCTAGAGCCTTTTCCGGAAGGAAATTGGCAATGGTAGCTTCTGATTGGCTGAAAACGCTTTCTATCAAATTTAAGCCAATCAGAAGGCATCAATGTGTGAGCCAATCAGGATGGGATACACCCCAAAATCCCACTCTGATTGGCTAACGCACCTGTCAATCTTTATTTAAACCAGGGTTATTTATTGGCTTATGGGGGTCTGTATTGACCCCCATGAGTTATAGGGTTAATTAGGTGTTTATGGGGGTCTGTATTGACCCCCATGATTTATAGGGTTAATTAAGTGTTTATGGGGTCTGTATTGACCCCCATGAGTGACAGGGTTAATTAAGGGTTTATGGGGGTCTGTATTGACCCCCATGAGTGACAGGGTTAATTAAGGGTTTATGGGGGTCTGTACTGACCCCCATGAGTGACAGGGTTAATTAAATGCTTATGGGGGTTTGTATTGAGTGACGGGGTTAATGAAGGGTTTATGGGGGTCTGTAATGAGTTATGGGGTTAATTTTAGTTGCCCTGGGTTAATATTTTTTAGTGCAAGTCCTTTCAGAACCTATGGACCCCTGCAGCAAGGGGTTAATATGGGCACACTTTGGGGATCCCGATAAGCACCACAGGCATAGAGCGGGGTTCATTTTAGGTGCCGCAGCCAGGATTGCTGATAGTGTGCCGCGGGCCCTTTAAGGAGCCGTGGTCGGGAATTTAAACTTTAAAATGCAGCGGGGGCCTGATCTATGCCAATCGGGGACCCCTGCTGCAAGGGGTTAATGTGGGGACACTTCGGGGATCCCGATGTGGACCCCCAGCAAAGAGGGGGGTTAATTTTAGGACCCCCGCTGCAAGGGGTAATGTGGGGGGGCTTCAGGGGTCTCCGAGGCAGCACGTAGAGGTTTTAGGATCCCTTGTGGGCACTTTTTGTGCCCGTAGGGATTCTTCCAAGGTGCGAGATTCACCTCCTAGATTTAAGGCTGCGTGTGACTCCATAGCTCTCTCTGAACCTATTCTCGGCCATTTTTTTCTCGCAAATCATGCTGCGAGGGACGTATTGAACGACGCGGAGGCTGCACAGGCTCCCTGGGTCAGCCTGTAGCGTCACGTGACCCAGCGGAGCCTGTGAGGCTATCAGCCAATCAGGAGCGTCGGGGGCGTGTCGGAAGCCCGTTTCGCGCCATTGAACACAGCAGCGCGGTCTCCCGACTGGATGGACGGAGGTCTGAGGTCCTGCAGCTAAATAATACAGTAGGAAGGTTTAATTACTGAGATTTCACCCCAGCTTACCAGCATATAAGGGGATATCACTGTTGAGGCTATCTCTGTCCGTTTTTGTGTTTCTTTTCCTCCTCCGTTTTTGTGTGTGTGTGTGTCCCTGTCTCCCTGTGGTGTGCTGTGTCTGTGTGTGTTCCTGTGTCTGTGTGTGCCTGTTTTCTGCTTGTTGTTCCCCCTGTTTGTTCCCCTGTTAGCATTTACTATGGATCCAGAAGGCTTAGAGGCCTTACTGGCTGAGGTTAGGACCCGTGCCTTAAGCTAAGGGGTCAGGTGGGTGCAGGACAGGTTGGGACCTCCCATGCCTTCTGCGCTTGGAGCTCAGCACATTGTACAGGAACAGCCTGCGGTGGCTGGTGTCCTAGCCAATTCTGATGCCTCCAGGGAAATTTTTTCCCATCCCACCACTGTAGGGCTGCCAGACCCACGTCCATCAGGTAGCAGAGACACCAGAGATGGGGGGGTTACAGGTCAGGGCGGCCGGGACCCCATACCCCCCAGGCAGGCGAGCGCCAGGATCACGGGCGGTGGGGGTGAGGGCCTAGCAATCCGGCCACCACCTGCCAACTTGCCTAAAGGTCCTAGGCAGCGACAAAGGTCGCGAAACACCCCTCTAACACCCCGTAAGGGGGGTGCAGGGGGTAAGAGAAAAGCCGGGAGTCCTAAAAAGGCTCCTACAGGCCCTCACGGTGCCAAGCAGACGGTCCCTGGGGTTTCCCTCATTAACAGTGCTTCTGGTAATTTACAGGGACGCCCAACTGGCAGCGAGAGGAGCATGGCGACGACGAGAGAGAGAAGAGATGGGGTCATCAGAGAGATGAACAGCCAAGACAGCATGGTCATGATTGATGACATGCCTGTGACAGCGGCAGTGGCGAGGCTAGGACGCCCCACTCGAGCTAAGAAGGCTACGAGCAGGTACAGTCCGCTGCTATTTACGCACACACCGCTAAGGCGTAGCAGAGTAGAGACTGAGGGTGATACGGTTAGGCCACAGCGCAAAGGGTCTAAGATTGACCAACAGCTGGATATTCCAACGCCCGAGGAAGTCTCAGGGGGCCCCCTACAGGGGGCGGCGGAGGCAGTGCTAGCCTACTCCAGCCGCGCAAGCTTAGCTGACCAGGACCCTTCCTCAGACGAGGAAAGGGCGGTATGGGCGCGGGCATGCAGGTCGCGGAGAGCTAGTGACTGTTCTTCTTGTACCCACAGATCCAGAAGGAGATCCAGGTCTAGAAGCAGAAGATCTTGTCGGTGCAGCTGTGCTTGCACTGGATCTGAGAGGAGAAGCCCGCGGAGGGCCAGACGGTCAGAGTCCCCGGAGCGTCAGGAGAGACGCGGGGATACTCCGTTGGCCGTATCTACTCCAAAGCTTCCAGAAGCAGGTGAGCGCTCAGAATTGAGCTGCGCAGCAGACAAGGGTGGTTTTATTGGGTCATTAAGGACTCTATTAGCTGCGCATAACATTGCAGTTAGCGAGCGCGAAATGGGAGCGTGGATAGGGGGACTAGCAAAGGGTGCATGGTCCCAGCCAGCAGCGGTAGTGGCGCCAGCGAGCGCGAGCGAGGCGCTAGCTAGCTTGCGCGCGCCCGAGCCGGTAGGCAGCGCAATAGCAGCAGTTGGGAATAGCACTGTGGGGGTTACCGACGCAGCCATGAGGCCTATAGTCCTCTGCTCGTTGGATAATTTAGGTGCACACCTTCCACAGGATGTAAAGGAAAAGATCTGGAGGAGGGAATTTATAGAGTTGTTTTCCCTTCTCCCTATGTCTAGGCAAACAGACCTGGCTGAGAGGGGCCCCAGGGAGGGAAAATCCTTTGCTAGGCTACCCAGGACGTTTGATACCTGGCTGCAAGCATTTTCTATTTGGGCTTGCGTACTGTGTGAGCGGCACCCTGAACAGAGTTCGGGATTGTTTGTCTACATAGACGAAATTCGGAATGCTCACAAGGTTTATGGGGGTACAGCCTGGTGGCGGTACGATGAGGAGTTCCGGCAATACTTGGCCTCAAGGCCAAGTATGGCGTGGAGCGACAAAGCGGTGGCGTATTGGCTAAACATCATGACACCCATGGGAGTCACGACGCCCTTTCGGAGCGGGGCCGGTGGAGCTAAGGGCCCCACCCACGCCTCAGGAGCGGGTCTTAAGACCTGTTTTTCGTACAACGAGGGGGTCTGCAGATGGGCGCCTAACTGCAGGTTTAAGCATGCATGCTCAAACTGCGGAGGTGAGCACCCCCTGTCTAGATGCGGTAGACCCAAAGAGGGAGGCAGGGGCGAACCTCCTGCAAAGGGGCAAGACGCCCATACGCCTCCCCGCCATGCTGCCGTGGCTAAAGCGCTACGGTAAATTGGCAGGCACCGCCGAAGCGGCGCGCCTGTTGGAGGACGGATTCCGAGAAGGATTCCGGATTCCATGTGGGGTCGACATTCAAGGTTTTCTTGTCCCAAACCTGAAGTCGGCTAGGGATTTCCCAGGGGTAGCCAAAGCTAAGGTTCTTAATGAGGTAAAATTGGGGAGGATGGCCGGGCCATTTGCGGCCCCGCCCATCCAAGGTTTAGTTGTGTCTCCTCTTGGCGTGGTCCCCAAGAAGGAGAAGGGTAAATTTAGATTGATCCAGCATCTCTCCTACCCCAGAGGCCGTTCGGTAAACGATGGCATATCAAAAGACCAGGCTACTGTGTCTTACGAGTCATTTGACCGGGCGGTCGACCTGGTGAGAAGGGAGGGCCAGGGGGCCCTTATGGCAAAAGTGGACATCGAGGCAGCATTCAGATTGCTCCCCGTGCACCCGACAAGCCACCGGTTGCTGGGGTGCTTCGTAGACGGAAGTTACTTCGTCGACTTATGTTTACCCATGGGATGCTCGATATCCTGTGCTTACTTCGAGGCCTTCAGCAAATTTTTACAATGGGTTGTGAGCATCAAGGCGGGGTACAAGAGTGTTACCCATTACCTGGATGACTTTCTTTTTGTTGGCCCAGCGAGAAACGACGCTTGCCGTTTTATGCTGGAGGTGTTCACCGAAATCTGTACAGAATTCGGGGTACCATTGGCCCATGACAAGACGGAGGGCCCTACGGAACAATTGACTTTTCTGGGGATTCGGATTGACTCCTGCAAAATGGAGTGCAGTCTTCCCTTAGAGAAGGTGGAGGACATGCAAGCCGAGATTACGGCGCTGCGGGGCGCACGGAGGGTGACCCTGCGGCGGCTGCAATCAATATTGGGGAAGTTGAATTTCGCGTGCAGAATTATCCCCATGGGGCGGATATTCTGTAGACGGATGTCTCTGGCTACGGTAGGGATCGCGAAGCCGCATCATTTCCTAACAGTCTCTAAGGCCATGCGTGACGATGCAGAGGTATGGGCGATGTTCCTTGCAGACTTTAACGGGCGGGTGGTCCTTCAAAAGGAGGGCACCACCAGCGCAGAGCTAGACCTGCACACCGATGGTTCTGGACCGATCGGTTGTGGGGCGTATCTCCAAGGGAGATGGTTCGCTGCGGCATGGCCGGAGGAATGGGAAGAGGCGGGTTTACTGCTGAACCCTACATTCCTGGAGCTGTTTCCTATGGTGGTAGCAGTGCACTTATGGGGTCCTTGTTTCAGGGACAGGCGAGTCATTTTTCATTCGGGTAATAAGGGGTTGGTTGAAGCCGTGAACAACATCACGGCGGCATCCGTACCAGTGATTAGATTGCTTAGGCATCTTGTGCTATGTTGCCTTCGCTTGAACATATGGTTTCAAGCAAGACACGTGACAAAGGTGAATAACGGAATTGCTTACGCCCTCTCTCGGTTTCAGGAGGATCGTTTCAGGGCGCTGGCTCCTCGTGCGAACGCCCTGGGGGAGCTCATCCCCGAGGAGCTCTGGGAGATTGGAGCTGTCAGGTAACGAGTCTCGTGAGACAGTCTGTTGCCCCAGCGACGTGGAACGCTTATAGACGCGTGTGGGCTAAATGGGATAGCCTAGTGGCACTGGCAGGTGGTGCCACGATGGAGGACAAGAGCGTAGGGATCTTGCTTTGGTACCTGCTGCGGTGCGCCGAGCAAGGCGAATCAAAACCCGTAGTAGGGAGACAGGTCACGGCGCTTGCTTTTATGTTTAAGCTTGCTGGGCAGAGGGACCTTACTAAGGAGTTTCTAGTGCGCAAAGTGGTGCGCGGAATGTTCAGCGGTGCGCAAAGGCCAGATAGTAGGCGGCCAATAACATTTGCCCTGTTGCTGAGATTGGCTCAGGAATTGGTGGTGGTTTGCAGGGATCCCTTTGAATCTCTACTTTTCCGAACGGCTTTTTCCCTGGCGTTCTTCGGAGCGTTTAGGATAGGGGAGTTAGTCGCGAACAGTAGACACGGTTCGGGGGGTCTGCAATTGGTGAATACCTGCCTCAGGGAAGGTATGGTGGTATTGTGGTTGCGGAGGTCAAAGACCGACCAAGTGGGTAAAGGAAGAGAAGTGGTTCTGCATCAGGTTGGCACAGAGTGTTGCCCATATGCATGTGTAGTGGAGTACCTTAAGCAGCGACCGGTGGGACGGTGTTCGCTGCTGGTCCACGCCGATGGAACGGCACTGTCTGTGTATCAGTTTAAAAGAGTTTTAAAAAGCGCACTGCATCGGCTCGGTTTCAAGCAGTCCGACTTTGGGACACACTCCTTTCGGATTGGAGCTGCCACTGAAGCGGCTAGGTTGGGGTTGCCCGACGCGGCAGTAAAGCGCATCGGGAGGTGGGACTCAGACCGTTTTCGTTCCTATGTACGGCCAAATGCAGTGGTTTAATGGTGTTGCTTTCTACTTTCAGGGGAACAGAAGCAACTATGGATTGTGGGCCATTCCTACGTGTACTGGGCCCATAGGTTAGCCGCAGTTACCGAAGAAAAGGCACAACTGGGCTTTCCTGTTACGGACTTACGCGTAAGGTGGTGTGGTATTCGGGGTCTGCGATGGGCGCAGCTCGACGGCCTCTTGGAAACGTACGCGCAGCGTTACGGGCAGCCCAGTCTTATCATTCTTCATGCCGGCGGGAACGATTTGGGGACAGTTCCCATGAGACGAATGCTAAAGGTGATGAGACGAGACATCGAGAAATGGGTGAAGAAGTTCCCTGGCACGTTCCTTATCTGGTCTGAGATGATCAAGAGAAGATCATGGCGTAACGAGCGCGACCCAGTATGCTTAGATAAGGCTAGACAGAAGATAAACCAGCAGATTGCGAGCTTTGTGAGAAAACAAGGTTTCTCGGCCATCCGGTATAAAGATTTCGAACCGGTCGGCGCAGATGATTTTTTCGCAAAGGATAAGGTTCATCTTACGGAAATAGGGTACGAGTTGATGATGTTGGAGTTTAGGGAGAGTGTTTTGCGGGCTTTGGCTTTAATGTCCAGCAGGGGGGGATCGCAGCCTCGGGAGGCGTCCCTCGCATGCTCCGTGGCGGGAGGTGAGTTGCCCGGCCCACTGGCCTAAGGGGGCGATGGCCCCACCTCACAGGGCGTGCTTAAAGATAAGCATTGGGGCTTTGGGCAGGGCTCAAAGCGTGAGGTCACTGTTCGTGGCCGGGCTCCTCCCCCGGAAGGAAAGGACTAAATTAGTCATCTGAATAAGTTACGGTTGTTTGTTTACATTGTGTTAAAATAAAGCTGTGGCCCGTTGTTTCTCCCAACTCAAGTTGTCGTGTCAGTTATTCCATCAACTAGCCTGAATGGATCATGCATGGGTCATGAACGACGCGGAGGCTGCACAGGCTCCCTGGGTCAGCCTGTAGCGTCACGTGACCCAGCGGAGCCTGTGAGGCTATCAGCCAATCAGGAGCGTCGGGGGCGTGTCGGAAGCCCGTTTCGCGCCATTGAACACAGCAGCGCGGTCTCCCGACTGGAATCCCACCTACCCACCCTGTATTTGTTGTTAACAGATGTTATGGTTTATTCTTTTAAAAAAAAAAAAAAAAAAAAAAAAAAAGTATATATAATATAAATAAGAAATATTGAAATTAATATATATATTTTTGGTTAAAGAATTCGGAGAAGTGGCTATTGTATGTTGTTTTTTGTTAATTTATGTCTGTGCGGCGGGAGGTGAGTTGCCCGGCCCACTGGCCTAAGGGGGCGATGGCCCCACCTCACAGGGCGTGCTTAAAGATAAGCATTGGGGCTTTGGGCAGGGCTCAAAGCGTGAGGTCACTGTTCGTGGCCGGGCTCCTCCCCCGGAAGGAAAGGACTAAATTAGTCATCTGAATAAGTTACGGTTGTTTGTTTACATTGTGTTAAAATAAAGCTGTGGCCCGTTGTTTCTCCCAACTCAAGTTGTCGTGTCAGTTATTCCATCAACTAGCCTGAATGGATCATGCATGGGTCATGAGGAATTGGTCCTTGCAAACAGCAAAACAATGCCTTTTGCGAGGATTGAGAGAACTACAAGGGCTAATTGAATAAGGCCCTATATGTCAGTGTCATTCCTACTGCATGAGCGAATATTTTACTATTTTTGCCTGATGTATACATCTGAGATAAGGATTAGTGGTTGTCAACATATTATACAAAAATACACTAGAAATGTTGACTAAATGACTTTTACATATCCGCCAAAAATGTGTTTTACTTACATATGTATTTTTTTTTTATTAAAGTCCCCAGGGCTTATTATAAAGCAAACATATTTCTACCTAACAGAATATGTATTTGTATATACTTGTTTATAATGAGGACTTAGTATTCCAAGCTGCAGAAGTAACTAAACGAATGAATAACTTTTGATAAAATGTGTTGTGTGAGCAATTATTAGTCTAATTTGGAGTTTATCAGTACTAGAGCATGTGGCATGCCAGCAGACAGAACATTAGGAACATGCCTGCTTGAGTTTACACAGATCAGTCAAAATAATTGAAAATTAATTAACATCTGCCAAACCAATAAAACAACACCTATATTATAATATTACCAAATATTGTTACATCTGGCAGGATTGTCATTCTTGATAATGTGTCCCGTCAAACCAATTGTTTAAAAGTTTCTTTAAAGATTTAACAAATGTTGTTATTTTAAAGGGTTTCAGTAAAAGGAGGAATGGAAAAATGAAAGGTTTTTATTTGTAGTTGGAATATGTAGTGGTGGTCTTCAAAGGTGCTACTTTACAGAAGAAATTGTATAATATTATTATACATTATGATTATTATCCTTTATTTATAGAGCACCGACATATTCCGTAGTGCTGTACATAAGATAAGTTCCAGGCAAAGGTAAATACAAATCAAACATAGCAAAGCAAGGAGGGGCCGGTCTATGAGCCTCAAATCCAGTGTCCATGGTGCTTTCCCCAAAGCACCCTGCAGGATTGAAACTCGCAGACTTACAACCTAAAGGTATTATGTGTGGTAAGGGAGGGAGAGAGCTGTGATGAGCGTGTTAGGGTAGAAGGTGATACGCTTCTTTAAAAAAATATGTTTTTGGAGAGGCTTTGAATGTTATGAGGCAGGAGGACAATCTGGTGGAGCGAGGCAAGGAGTTCCAGAGAATATTGCAGCCCAAAAAAAGTCCTGAAGGTGAGAGTGAGTGGAGGTGACAAGAGTTGTAGAAGAAAAAGGTCATTAGCAGAACAAAGAGGGCAGTTGGGGGAATATTTGGAGTGAGAGCAGAGATGTACGGGGGTATGCTATTGTTGAGTGCTTTGTATGTTAGGGTCATGATTTAAAATTTTGTAGATGGAGAAGAGGAGGGGGGCAGGACTGAACCTTGGAGTATGCCAACAAACAGGGAGTAGGTAGAAAGAAGAAGTGTTAGAGAAGGAGACATTGAATAATCGATTTTGTAGGTATCATGAGAACCACGAGAGAGCAGTGTCTTGAATACAGAGGGAGAAGAAGTGTATGGTCGACTGTGCAGCAGAGAGATCTAGAAGAAGTAGAATAGAAAAGGGACCTTTTGACTGGGCGGAGAGCAAGTCATTAATGACATTACTGATAGCTGTCTCAGTGGAATGTTGGGGCTGGAAGCCAGATTTGAAAGTGTCAAGAAGAGTTAGAGGAAACAAAGTTTGTAAGGAGGTTATAGACAAGCCGCTCCAGCAGTTTGAAAGCCAGGGGAAGTATAGAGATAGGGCAGTAGTTAGATGCAACGTCAGCGTCAGATGAGGATTTTTTGAGGATGGGTGTAATTATGGCATGATTTAGAGAAGATGGAAACATGCCAGTATTTAGGGAGAGGGTGAAAATATGTATGAGAGCTTGGATTACTGTGGTAGAGAGGGGAGGGATGAGCTGAGATGGAATAGGATCATGAGGAAAGGCAGTGAGGCGAGTGGATGATAGCAGTTTGGAGACTTTGTCCTCTGTAGCCAGATCAAAGCAGTTCAAAGTGGCTGTGGGATTGGAGAAGGGTGAAGACTGGTTGTTGTTGGTTAGTTGAGAGGATGGAGTATGTTAGCCACTATGAGAGGAGAATAAATTACAAATGTTTTGAATTTTATGCATAAAATGGTTGGCAAAGTCTTCAGCTGTGAGAGGAAGGGATGGGAGGAGGTGGTGGGCAGAGGAGAGTATTGAAAGTGGCGAACAGATGCTTGGGGTTAGAGAACAGAGTTGATATTAGTGATGTGAAGTAGTGTTGTTTGGCAAGGTTGAGGGTGGAGGAATGGGAGCATAAAATAAATTTGTAGTGGAGGAAATCTTCTGAAGTGCGTGATTTCCTCCATAGTCGTTCAGCAGTGCGGGAACACCTCTGGATGTATCATGTTTGTGTAGTGTGCCATGGTTGTGGATGAGAGCGAGGGCATTTGCGTGTGGTTATGGGGGCCAGAGTGTCAAGGGTGGAAGAGAGAGTAGAGTTGTAGAGTGAGGTAGCAGCGGCAGGGCAGTTGAGGTTAGTGATGGGGCTGAGAAGGAGTTGGATAATAGTGGAGAGCTGAGCAGGGTCAAGTGCTAGCAGGTTTCTGTTCGTGATGGTGGCAGGGGTTGAAGAGGGGTGGTGAGAGGAAGATGCGGTGAGGTTGAAGGTAAAGGAGTGATGATCAGATAGAGGGAGTGGATGGATGACTGGGTAGGAGGTTGTGCTGAGATTGGTGAAGTTAAGGTCAAGAGAATGTCCAAGCATGATAAGTTGAAGAATCTTTTAGTTGTGAGAGGCCAAGGGAAGAGGTGAGTGCAAGCAGTTTGGCCGCTGCTAGGGATGTAGGAGTTTCAACAGCAATGTCAAAATCTCCAAGTACCAGCGAAGGAACATTGGAGGAGAGAAAGTGGGGGAGCCAGGCAGAAAAGTAATCAAGAAATTGATAGGGAGTGCCTGGGGGGTAACAGATCACAGTGACACATAGAGAGATAGGTGAGAAGAGGCGGATCGTATGAACTTCAGAGAATGAGAATTGGAGGGATCGAACAAGGGGTATGAGGTGAAATGTACAGCGAGTGGAAAGCAAAACAGCCACACACCCACCTTGTTTGTTCCCAGTTCTAGGTGTGTTGCTGAAGTGAAAAACCACCATGAGAGAGGGCTGCACGGGAGGCAGTGTCTGAGGAAGAGAGACAGTTTCAGTGAGAGCCAGTAGATTTAGGGAGTTGATAGTGAATAGGTCATGAATGAAAGTGAGTTTATTGCAGATAGATTGTGCATTCCAAGGGGGCGCAGGAGAAAATTAGAGATGAAGGTTTAGGACATGTTACATAGTACATAGTAATTAAGGTTAAAAAAAAGGGTTTCAGTCCATCAAGTTCAACCTTTTAAGATATCCCCTGATCTGCAATATGCAGATTAAATATGAATTACTTAGTTATTCATTTATTATTAATCAATTATTAAATTATTTTATTTTTTTAATTATTAATCCAGAGGAAGGCAAACAGAAAAAAAAAAAACAAGTTAGACTTATCCAGTCGTCTCAAAGGGAAAAAAAAATTCCTTCCTGGCCCAAAATACTGGTGATCGGATTTCTCACTGGATCAATACTGTCTCTCTAATTATCCAGGATAAACCTGAATTCCCTTTTTAATTAGAAATAAATCCAGTCCCCTTTTAAAGTTATCTATTGAATCCACTGTCACCACCTCCTCTGGTAGAGCACTCCACAGATTAACCACCCTTACTATGAAGAACCCTTTTCTTTGTTAAAGAAAATATTGCTATATACATAAACAGCTGAGAGATCTCAAAAAAAGTGTATCAAGTAAAAATGTCTAAAAGCAACAAAGGATTACTCCTCTAATGGGAAAATAATGAAGTGACCAGTGCAAGTGTTAATTAAACTATTAATGTTAAATAAAAATAAGAAAAAAATAATAATTCTATTTTATATGCCTCCTCCATAGATAGTGGAGGTGATAAAGAGAAATCCATGTTCTAGCTGCGGAGTTGTCGAAAATAGCTACCACTGAAATATTTTCTCACTTGGGTATATAAACCCAAATATATAAAGATATATGTCTATCCACTTATATCTCATAAATATTCAAATTAAAGCCGTAAAGTTGAAACCCTCATTAAGTCCATAGGGAGAAAGGGCTTTGAGTTTATAGATCCAGCGGGCCTCACATTGTAGAAGTTTGCTATATATGTCTCCCCGTCTTTGATTCATAGTGACTATGAGTTTCTATAAATTAAGAGAATGCAAGGGCGGGTGTGTGTGGGGCAGGGAGGAAGGGCAGAGAGAGCAGTTACAATTTGAAAAGTCCAGGGAAGGGAATTGTTATGTTCTAAGATGGTGGCTGTTTGATAGCAGTTGCAATCTGAAAAGTGCAGGCAAGGGAATGTTATGTTCCAAGATGGTGGATGCTGCTGGAATGAGAGAAACAGATGAGGTCATAATTGAAGTAACAGTATTAGAAGTAATGCAGTGTTGATTCTTTCAGATGGCTGTAAATACATTACAAATAATAATATCTACGCCCACATTTATTAACCCCTACAGAAGATTAATGCCAGTGGCATGTATAGATAACCCAATTGTTGTCTTTCTCAGCATCTGTAGTGAAAAGTTTGTAGAAGCATACTGCTCACAAAGAAGTCCAAAGAATAACTAAACATATGTATCCCTGATCCTCTTGCATCTTTACAAAAGTTCTTCTATACAAGCAACACTTCCATCAATAGGTAGTAGTGTTCTTTTGCTCCGATCAGCCACTCATTTCTAGATACTGAAAAGGAATAGTCTGTTATCAGCTTGGGGAGTTTGACCTTTTCTAAAATAAGTTTTTACTTGGATTTAAAGAGATATTTTTTTGATAGACTGTAAAACCTAACTTATCCAGACAAACATAACATCTGTTTGTACAAAAAATGCAGTGACTACATAACACCATCATATATGTTCAATAGTTAGCTGGTGTATATTTGAAGGTATATATTGTGTAAACTCTTGAACTTTGTACATTGTAACATAATTTGTATTAAAGACATTCATTTAATTATTGTATACTAGAAAGTGAAATGGGTAGGAAGGTTGAGAAAGTGAAAGCAGATGAGCAAGAAAGGAGGGTAAAAGGAGCGTCCCGCAAAAAAATTACTGGGGGGACAGGAAATAGTCAACTAAAAGTATATTACATTCATGTGACACTTATAAGGTCCAGAGTCGGCTCTAAAGCACAAAGTATCATCTAATCATAGCATTCCAATCTTGTATGCAGGTACCTACTATGCAAGATTGTATGTAAGTTGATATCCTTTCAATTACAATCCCACTAAGGCTAAACATACTTGAGTTACCAAGTTAAGGTCTGCTGTTCCATTGAATTTTATTCAAAACCAAATCCAATCGCTGTTAGCGTTCCTCACACAAGTTACTAAAGTTGCGTAAGGTCTTACTATAGCTGATTTTTTTCTGAAAAGTTATATATACTGAATATCAACTGTAAGGGCTAAAAAACGCTTTGTTGAGATTTTTCAAAAGCAGTTAAAGAGATGGTGTTGTAATAAAAAACATGAAAAAACATGTAAGTGCAAAATAAAATTATATTTAAAATACCCATTGGCACATATGTTACATTCCATAAAAGAAATACACAATTAAAGTATGATGTTTGCATCTGCATACACCCACGACTATCAATTATTGTCGATAATACAGGTCAGCACAACAGATTTCATATATTGCTATGGTAACAATGAGACCAGTACACAAGAGGTTAATATAAATCAGAAGACCCACATGGCCTACAACATGTGCTATAATGCATTGCTTATTAAAGGGCCAGACACACCCAAGCAATAGTCATGGACACTGTTGATCTAAAGTAAATCAGAGTACTGAGAGCTATCATGTATGTCACATAAATGGGAATGTATGGCATGTACACAATACCGTTGTGCGTTAGACACCAGAGTGTGAGAAACTTGATGCCTTAAAGAGAGGTTGGCAGTGATTGTGGGGGAAGGGCCTCTAATTCATGCTAGAGGTTAACCTGAACAGGTAAATTACTATATAGCATAGACCATGCACAGATTTTAGTCAGAGGAGAAGATAGGGAACAGAGGTTTAGAAGCACAAGAACAAGGGGATATAGGGCCAAACGCTGATCAGGAGGATCACATTGATGTGGATGTAGCTGTTGAGGAAGGAAAGCAAAAGTCCAAGGAGGCTGTGGAGAGGCCATAGGAGCCCAAGGAAACTTACCCCCATCTACGGGAATCTTGTCTGCTCCTGTCCTGTTAAGTCCTCTGTCGTTGCGGTTGTGCATGTGAGAACATGTATGCATATAATGCATGTTAAATGATATCTAGTGTTGGTGTATTATATTATTATGAAAAAAAAACATGAGATTTGTTAAAACCCCTTCAGTGGAATGCTGATCCAGGGCAGTCTTAAAATCTAATAATTAGTAAAAAAAGTAGTACTACCTCTGTATTACTGTTGTTCATATATAAAGCAGAAATATGTGCTAACATTGTTTAAAATACTTCATGAACACACTTTGGTCGCATTAATCAGGCGAAATCTTAGCAATCACACCTGTGTCATTGTTACAGTCTGTAGTGTTCACATGAACATGTTTTTCATAGAAAATAAGGCTAAATAGTTGATCATGATGTCCCACCTAATGCATACACCTGGTGTTGTGTGCAGCAATATGTGATTTGATGTTACATTGTGATGATGTTAACATCATATGTAACATGTAAAGTGTAAGCACTTGGTCATAAAAAACATTATTTACTAATTAAGCAAACATTATTGACATGTAAGCCTGTCAATTAACTAAATGTAGTGAATATTAATGTCAAAAATCATTAATCATTACAAACATATGGATACATGGATTACAGTATTATTAGATTACTAGCGACTTGCCCGTCAAAAAATGACGGCAATGAGATGTGTATGTTTATAAAGATGTTTAGTTTTTTAATATACGTGTTTGACACTTGTAAGGTTTTAGTTATGTTGAAATAAGTACTATTGTTATATTAAACATGTTTATTTTTGTAAAATTTTCTTTTGTTGAAGAGTAACTGTTAAAGCGTTTTGTAGTAAAAGTATTAACATTTGAATCTAAGAATAGTTGAACTGTAAATTAATCAGAATTGTAAACTTGAGGTAATGGTTTTGTAACATGCAAGTTCTATCTCAAGAATTGTTAACTTAAATATACATTGAATCCAGAGGAAGGCAAACAGTAAAAACCCTTTTTGAAACGTAGCCAATTGTATCAAAGCGGGGTAAAAAAATAATTCCTTCCTGACCCCATTAACTGGCGATCGGATTACTCCCTGGTTTACAGCCTTATTAAATTGCGATTCAGTAAATTTAAAATGGCTCTATTTAAGCACACAGCATATTCTTTTTTCCAAAGTTTTTAGTTAGTGAAGACCTTGCTTTTGGATAGAAGTTCACTAACTAAAAACTTCTGTAAATAAAATATGCTGTGTGCTTAAATAGAGCTCTTTTAAATTTACCGTTAGTGTTTAACATAAAAGACAACATTTACATTGTGGCTCAAAACGTGCTTGAGCTCTTATCATGAACTTTGTAATACGTCTAAGTAAGGAACTTGAAAGTATATTTTTTTAAACTTGAACTTTCTTATCCGTCTAAGTAAGGAACTTGAAAATATTTTATTCAAACTTGTAATGTTAGAAACAGTAACATAGTTAATTAACATTTGAACAGAATTTGTGAAAATAATGCAAGGCAAGTGTTTTGTGGGGCTAATCATGCATAAACAGTACTTCCATGAATTATGACTGAATTCTTTATTGATTTGTAGTTTTCAATGGTTGACCTTTGTTTGTTGGTGTAGTAATTGTTTTAAATGGCACATAGAGTTTCGTCTGTGGAAAAGTGGTTCTCTAAAAAGAGAACGCGAGAATTTAAAGTTGTTCCGCGATGTGAAACCACTGTTCTATATGTGTTTTCCATTTTTATGTAGTTTATTAGGAAATTGTTAGTGTAAACCTAATTTCTGTGGCGTAATAATAAACTTTTGAAGGAAACGGACAGTTGTGTATACTTTTAAAAGATAAAATTGTGGTTATATAGTGTTTTTTTCTGTTTTTGCGTTTGCTTTTAAATTGGTTTTGCATGGCTTTTGTTTGTTTGATGGAAAGTTAGAGTACTTCATAGTAGACAATGTTTTTAGTAAAAATGCGTCCATCCTCTAATAAATAACCTTGACTTTCATTGTTTTCAATGTAAACTTTAATAGCCTGTGGATTTTTGCATCATGATAAGGCAACGTATAATTGGCCATGTGCAAATACTGGTTGTTGTTCTAAGAAAATCCCCACAGATTTGAAAGTTTGTCCTTGTGATTTATTAATGGTTATGGCAAATGCCATAATGATGGGAAATTGTCTTTGAAGTATAGAAGAGAGACTACTTTCACTTGGTGCTAAATCTATCCTTGGTATGAAAACTCTCTCTCCTTTATGGGTACCAGTTAAAATGTCAGCAGCTATGAAATGGTCCTTTAATTGTTGAACAATAATTCTTGTCCCGTTGCATATGCCTTTTTTGGGGTTCATATTTCGCAGTAACATGACAATTGCACCTTTCTTTAGCTGCAAAATATGTGGTGGCATTCCAGAAGGAGTTAATGAGTTTATGAATTCAGTGGAAAAGTTTGCCTGACTTTCTTTGTCATCAGCAAGTACAGAATCAGCACTGTGATCATTTCTTTGTGGTGCATTAATTTTTTTAAAGATTTAATTATTGAGGATTAATGCATCCTTATTTTTACACGTTAGTATGACTTGGTTGGCAAGCTCTGAATATTCCTGGTTATTTATGGTACCTTCAAATATAGCCGATATAAGATCTTGGTGACAAATCATATGAGGTGGGATGTGCACAGTGTCGTCAGGTAAATTTGGTATTTTTTCTGTTCTGCCTTCTCCAATTTTAATAAGCCAATTATTGAAATAATTTTGGCCTTCTGATCTCATATTTTGTTGCTGTTGAAGATGGGTAAAATGTTTCCATAGTGTACTTGACTTTATACATGTTTCAATAATGTCAGTTCGATTTCCATGTACAACGACAGGTAATGTTTGTCTAAAATCGCCACCTAACAACATTACCTTTCCACCAATTGGAAAAGTATTATCCATGACTTCACAAAGCAAACGGTCAATACATTGGAGGGCATAGCATGACATCATTGTGGCCTCATCTATTATAATTAATTTACTTTTTTTCAGTTTTTTTGCTTGTAATGATGTCATGCAAATATCTGACACTGAGGTTTCTAAAATAGGCACTGGCAATTTAAACCCACTATGGACAGTTCTTCCATCTTCTAACAAAAGTGCAGCAATTCCAGTTGTGGCAAATGCAAGTGCTATTTGACTTTGTGCTCGTACAAAACTCATTAATAAATTATATAGATATGTTTTTCCTGATCCGCCAGGTCCATCAAGATAGAAATAACGCTCTTTTACCATGTCATCATCTAGTGCATTTTTGATGGCATTACATGCTTGCAATTGCAATGTATTTAAAGTTGTGAGTCTTTCTTCTGTCCTTTGTACTTGTACTTGAATGTCATAGTCTTTAAAGTTTATGTCATCTATAAGACCTGGATCAGTTAAGACCTGGATCAAATTAAAACTTGCACAACTTAAAAGCATTAATGGAAATCCAAGAAGTATTTTTAACTCATGGATTAAGTGTGCAATAGGTTCATTGTGTCGTTGCATAAAGTATTCAGCCATATTACTTTTAAATGTGTCCCACAAAGCTAATGCATTTGGAGCATTTGAGAAGATACAAATAAATGCAAATTGTTCCCTCATCTGCCGTGGCATTTGACATAGTGGTGCTTCTTCTAGACATCTTTGCCATTCTGTATCATTAGCTAGTAAGTTTCTATGTCTTGCAGCTAAATGGAAGGATTCATATACTATGTCATTAAAAGTTCTTAAGTGTTCAAAACTTTGTGCTCCAGGAACATTTAAAAGTAGTAGTTGTAAGCAGAAACGTTCAAGTTCTCTTGGACCGACTGTAAATTCTTGGGATTATTTTATTTCCTCTGCTTTTTCTTGGTCTCCATAATCCATTCACAAAAACATAGTGATATGGAATGTCAATATATAAGAATTGTGTTGCTTGTGAATCTGTAGAATCTAATTCAAACCATGCAGTTAGTGTAGTGTGACGATGCTCACTTTGGGCCAATGCATTACTTTCATTTCCAGCATGGAAATACACTAGATGTCTTTGTGGCAAATGTACTGCTAATCTATATAGTGCATGTGATCTATCATGCATTTAAAATTTTAAAAGGCGCTACATAGCTTCTGGTGCACTTACATAGCGAGCATCTACATGAGATGCAAGTTCATCATGTACTAACTAGGTGCTTTCATTGTGTTGTCTGCACTTTTGAAGACTACAGTAGCTGCATCATAGCCTTTGTAAATATATTTGTACACATATTTAATGGATTTGATGGAAGTGCAGGCTTCTACATTAATGTGTGCATTATACTTCATGAGTAAATGTGGATTGTAGGGTACCACATATCTATTGTCAACCTTTTTTCCACGAATAATGGCACTATCTCCTTCTCTTCTTCTATAAAGTGGATAGCCATCACAATTGGCATAAGTTTTGTATCTATAATCTTTTGGAAATTCTTTGGAACATTTATTATTTTCCATACATGGTGATTGTGGATTAAGCTCGCCACAGGGTCCATGAATTATGGGATGAGTTGCAATCTCATATAGTCTACCATATAGTTCTAGATCTGGTAGATCAACAATGACTTAATCCACTTTTTCACCAGTATCTAATTTATCTTTTTCTTGAAGGATTATGAGAAGATGTGCATGTGGAAGGCCTCTTTTTTAAAATTTTATTGTATATACATAAGCAAGACATTTGCCAAATAAGTGACTTATAGTGATGTCATGTATTAATTAATTTAATTTAATTTTGAAAACTCTGGCTACTAGGTCTATTGGAAGCACTTTCGGCAAGAAGTACATTTTGTGTAATTTCTGGCCATAGGGGATTACATGTAAATGTAATAAATAAATCGGGTTTTCCAAATTTGGTGACAATAGCCATGGCATCATTGTATCTTTCTCTCATATTTCAAGGAGATCCCTGGAAAGAAGATGGTAAAATGATGGCTTTGCCAGCTGTCATGTCTCTGCTTCCAGCCACCTCAGCAACATAGTCCATTAATCCACAATAATTTTCTACACGTAGTTTATCTTGTTGACATTTTATGAAGTTTAAATTATTGGCCTCAACTTGCAAATAGGAATCAATAATCCATTGTTGTGTTAATTTTCCACCACATAAAATTGGATTAAATGTATTTCGAAAGGCAATTTGAGCTACTTTAAATTCAAGCATAGAAACATTATTTCGCATTCTGGCTTTAGCATTTGGGTAACTGGGAAGGGTTAATTTTGGTTGCCAACCTGTTTCTCCGTGTGGACAAAAAAAGGGATATGTCATTGGATCTAAATTTGGACTTAAGATACTGATATTAATGAATGGTTGCTCTTCATTTCTGGGATATATTCTAATGTCTCTTTGAAATGGTGGTTCTCCTTCATCATTTTGAAACACCATTGAAACCTCATTTGATGTTTGCAAGTTATAACAGCGTTTATCAGTATGTCTATCTCTTTTACGCACCATATTGACCTTTGATGTCTTTCTGCATGAAGTTGTTGTTCCTTTTCTACTTCTGCCAAATTTTTATAAGCTTTAGTGTAGGGGTTATTGGCCATAATGTTATCTAGCTCTATAAAAACAGTGGTTAAGCATTTTTTATTTTCTTGCAGCTGCATACGTTGGTCAACAGCTTCCAATTTATCTAGGACATATAGTTGAGCAAATTTTCTTTGCTCTCCTTTCTCTGGATGTAAATGGGAAGTACGATGGTAAATTTGGCCTTGGACTTTAAAGCAGTAAGGACCATGTCCTGGTACATTAGCTAATGTTGCCACCATAGATGCAAAGGATATGGCACTATTGTAGGATCTTAGGTTTGTCTTGAAATTTTTGTAGTTTGGAAAAGTAGGTTCAGTCATAATGTTTTGTAAATATATTGGGAATTGTTTTCTTTCTGGAAGTTTGACCTTGCCTTTTTGACAACAACTAATCAATTGGCTATCTCTGGGTCTTTCCTGTTTAAAATGATAAGCCTCACAAAACTGACTTTGAGTATTCATGTCCCCACAATTATGAACCTCTACTGCTAAAGACTTAAGTAAAGGACAATTTGAAGAGCATATATCAGTTTCAGTTTGTAATTCCTCATTTGAAATGTCATGTGATGTTTTAGGAACAGGTTCTAAATGCTTTGGTTTTTTTAGTGGCTTTTTTTGGTGTATCTTATTTTTTGCAGGTAATAGTCTTTTGCTTGCAAGTCTTTTGCGTTCTTTTTCTCGTCAAATTTCCTTCTGCTCCGGTGTCTGCTGGTTTGCCCATCTTTGTTGTCATTCTCTAGCTTGACGTCTTATCTTTTCTTGTTTGGTCTCGTTATCAGCCATCTTAATCTGTAAAAGAAAATAATGTATCATTAGTTTAGTTTGAGATGTTAACTTGGTTTATCAAATCTTTTAGTTGCAACACTGTTGCGATTGTAGTTCATTGTAGCTGACCTTTCTATTGTTAAATAAGTGTGTTTTAATTTGTTGCTCTTACTTTATCTCTTGTAGGTTGTAATTTTTGGCTTAGATGCATAGCACACCCAAGGTAATTGCATTATAGCTTATTGTAGATGTAGTAGGTTTATAGTGTTAAGTGAAATGTTTTTTTGTTTGTTTTGTTTGTTGATTGCTTTTTATCTTGTAGGTTTGGGTTAGAGGCATAGTAGAGGGTAAAAACTGGTAGTAATATATTGCTCTTTCTAATTTGTCCTGCAGGGGATTGTTATAATAGTATTCTTCTATTTTCTTAAAGGCTTATATGTTGTGGCTGTGAAAAGAAGGTTTGTATTGTTGTTTGTTCAGTGTTAGTAGTATTTGTTGTAGTATTCTATTTTATGTGTCTGGTTAGGTTTTGTGCTTAACATTGTACATTAGGGCTGTCAATTGAGAATTTAAAATTTTATTTTGTATGTTTTTTCACTATTTATTGATCTTTGCTGTTTTATGTTAGTCATTTTTATTTTGATAGATTGAAGTTTGGGTTTACTGTTAAACGTTGTTGTACGTAAAAGGCAATTAGTAGGTAAATGACAAATGTGTCAGTAATATTTTGTTAAAGCTGTTATTTACTGGTGCTTATTGTTGTTGGTTTATTTTGTTTTTTCTCTTGACATGGATGCAGAGCAAACATGTTTATTTAGTTTTCTCTTGTTTTACTTGTTATACTGTACCTTGTTTGAAGTGTGATTTCAAGCAGAATATTTCTTGATCCGCTGCTGTAACTCTTCGTGCGATGGTCTTGACGCAGTGTACTATATCTGTTATCGTGAATTTTTCTGCTATGCTTTTTTTTGTGCACCACTTTAAAATTATTTCATTTTATTTGTATATTACAGTCTTCCTTTTTTTTTTTTTACTATAATTATTAATGTTGTTGACATTTTGTATATGTTAGCAATGTTTGTTGTATTATCCTGTTTGGTGTCCACCACTTTTGGGATGCTGTATTTGGCTTGTGGATGACAGTTAAAGGTTGTTGTAGAGTAAAGCTGACTGTGAATGATCTTTTATCTATGTTGTAACTATTAATAGTAGTATCCTGTTTAGCGTCCACCACTTTTGTTATGCTTATTTAGGCTTCTTTGTAAGGGTTATAGGTTGTTAAACAGTAAAGATGAATATTAAGTTATTTTATCTGTTTGTGTGATTTTTTGTACAATCCTGTTTTGTGTCCACCTCATTTTGTATGCTCTATTTGATTAATTAGTCTTGTTTGTGAGGGTTACATGTTGTTGGACAGTAAAAAGGAATGTTAATTGGCTTTTCTATATGTTGTTGCGCTTTTTTGTACTATCCTGTTTTGTGTTCACCACTTTTCGGATGCAGCATTTGGCTTGTGGGTGATGGTTGGAGGTTGTACAGTAAAGAGGAGGAATACTTTTGTTTTCTGTATGTTGCTAATGTTTGGAATGCTATCCTGTTTTGTGTCCTCCACCCCTTTTTTTTTTTTTTGTGTGCAGCTGTCTTTCTTTGGAAATTGTATAGGTCTTTGTGAAGTTTGTTGAACTGTGGTGTTTTGGTCTTGCTTGAATTTGTATTGAGGCTTGTATATTTTACTTTGAATTCTCATATTGGCGGGCATTAAACATAGGGATTTTTTTTTTTGTACTTGTTATACTATACCTTGATTTAAGTCTTGTTCTTGTCCGAATGACAGACCTCCTGCCAATCTTAATCCGCCAGTCTTCTTGTAGTGTCTGTTTGAAAAATAAAGTTAAATGGTTAATCGTATATTTATTATTTTGGATTTTGCAAAGCATGGTCTTTTTCTGCATGTAATGTATTTTTCTATCTTACCTCTTCTTCTTTCTTTCTGTTCTTTAAAAGTGATCCTCTTTTACAGTCCACGGTGCAAATTCTTGAGTGACGCTGTTGATGTAGAGTCTGTTTGAATAGTGAAAAAAAGGGGAAAGATTGAGCTGCAGGTTACATATGTATTAGTGTCATTTTTTTTTTTTGCTATGAGTTGCTGTGAATTAATGTCAGTTGAATAAACTTCTTTCATTAGTTTGAGTTAAGATTAGGTTGTTGGAGGGCCTATACACATATATGTGCATTTCACATGTCACTATACATGAATCCGATTTTCATTGTTAAAGTTTGCAATGTTTTTTTTTTTCCTTTTTTTTTTGGTATCTTTCTTATTAAATGAAATATATTATAGCTTACCTCTCAGTTTCAATTTGCAGAGTGTAAAGTTGGAAATTAGGAAATAATTATCTTCTGAAGTAACGGCAGCAGTTAACTATCCAGTCACACTGTTCATCACCTGAGGAGAAATGTAGAATTTACTGAAAAGTAGGCAGTATTTATAAACTTTGAGGTGCTTCAGACCGTTAGAACGCAATAAGCATGCGCTATTTGCGTTACAGCGGTAAATTTGCGTTGCAGCCGCCATTTTAGGCCTAATAGTTTTCATATTCCTGTAAAATGGTGGCGCATAGTGTGTGTTACGTGCCTCGCGAAGTTGACTGGACCGTTGTTTCCGTTTTGCGAGTCACTGTAGTATTTTTGCTTCCTTAGCCTCATTTTCGTTTTGTTCGGCTGTCATTTTTTCTCTTGCTTAGGTGATTTTCGGGTATCTAAACAATTAATTTTTGACTTCAATCAAGATGTAACTTCACTTGCAGAGGTCCTGGGTGCCCCCTTGCTGTGGGTAAACTTTTTATGTGTTTGTTGTGTGTATTTATTGTGTTTGTAATGGTTTTGGGATCGCGCAGGGTGCATCCTTATTTTCGTATCTCGTACGTCTTTTTCGGAAAATCCGTAGGTGTTTGGTGGTGTTTTGCGTCTTTACAGTGCTGTAGCCTCATTTTCGTTTTTTTCGGCGGCCATTTTTTCTGTCGCTTAGGGGATTTTCGGGTGTCTAAACTCTTTTATTTGGAGTTAAATTGAGGTGTAACTTCAGTTTTCGAGGTCCTCGAAGCCCCCCCCTTGCTGTAGGTAAGCTTTTTATGTATTTGTTGTGTGTATTTATTGTGTTTTTCATGTTTTCATGTGCGCTGGTTTCTGGCGTTTTTTGCGTGGTCGTGATGGGTCGTAACGCGTCTCGTATTTTTGTTTCCTAACTACGTAAATTTTGCAAGGTCCGCAGTTGCTGGCATGGAGCGCCTTCGGCAAGCCCGCAGCATTAGCAACAGCCCGCATGCTCACAACTATATATGTGATATGTTAGCCACTATATAATGTATTACTTACATTATTGGTTATCATTGCTTCTGGATAATCAGACTGCCTTAATTGATGTGGAATTTGTCTAAAATAAATTAAAATGCATAGGTTATTCAGTAAAAACAATATGGCTAGCCACATGGTTTACTATACTATATACTAGCAGCCTCATTAAATTGGAAGCCACTTTGTCAAGTGAACTTTTTGTGCCAAGAGGTTTTCAACTGACAAGTGGACATCCCTTGGGGTTAGAGTAAAAAATATTTTACCTTAAAGAAAGAAAAAGTTACTTCGCAGTTAGTGTGGTTAATCTGTGGAATTCTCTACCAAAGGAGGCGGTGACAGCAAATTCGATAGATAAATTTAAAAAGGGGTTAGATATATTTTTGAATAAAGAGGGCATTCAAGGTTTTCCTATTTAACTATCGAAGGAATACTGATCCATGGAGAAATTCGTTCGTCCCTGGGGTCAGGACAGAATTTTGCTCTTTTTTTAAATTATGAGGCAATTAGCAAAGTTTCAATGTTTTTTTTTTCTGTTTGCCTTCCTCTGGATCAATTAACAATAATTAACAAATAATCCACATATTAAAAGGTTCAAAAGAGATCTAAAGAGGTTTAACTTGATGGACTAACAGTCTTTATTCACCCTCAAATACTATGCAACTATAGGTAACTATACAAACCCTAACTGTACCTATTTAACCCTAACTGTACCCAATTAACCCTAACTATACCTGTACCTATACACCCCTAACTGTACCCAATTAACTGAACTGTACCCAATAAACCCTAACTGTACCTATTTAACAATAACTGTGCCCATTTAACTCTAAGGAAACTAAAGGTGTTTTTTGTCCTGTGCTCTGTAATCCATGTCCAGGAGAGAGTGGGTGTGGTTTGGCCTGTGTAAAGCTATACCTGCGTTCACTTGTGTGGTGTTCTGTTTGAATCTGATTTAGGAATCAGTGCAGGAAGCTAAAGGTTGTTTTCTGTCCTGTGGGCTGTAATCAGTGTCCAGGTGAGAGCGGGTGTGGTTTGGCCTGTGAAACGGTATATTTGTGTGCACTTGTGTGTTATTCTCTTTAAATCTGATCTGTGAATCAGTGCAGGAAGCTAAGGGTATTTGCTGCCCTATGCTCTGCAGTCAGTGTCTAGATGAGAGTAGGTGTGGTTTGACCTGTGTAAAGGTATATCTGTGTGTACTTGTGTGGTGTTCTGTTTGAATCTGATCTGTGTATCAGTGCAGGAAGCTAAGGGTATTTGCTGCCCTATGCTCTGCAATCAGTGTCTAGATGAGAGTAGGTGTGGTTTGACCTGTGTAAAGGTATATCTGTGTGCACTTGTGTGGTGTTCTGTTTGAATCTGGTCTGTGAATCAGTGCAGGAAGCTAAAGGTTGTTTTCTGTCCTGTGGGCTGTAGTCAGTGTCCAGGTGAGAGTGGGTGTGGTTTGGCCTGTGTAAAGGTATATTTGTGTTCACTTGTGTGGTGTTCTGTTTGAATCGGACCTGTGAATCAGTGCGGGAAGCTAAAGGTTGTTTTCTGCCCTGTGCTCTGTAATCAATGTTCAGGTGAGAGTGGGTGTGGTTTGGCCTGTGTAAAGGTATATCTTTGTGCACTTGTGTGGTTTTCGGTTTGAATCTGATCTGGGAATCAGTGCAGGACGCTAAGGGTATTTTCTGTCCTATGCTCTGCAATCAGTGTCTAGATGAGAGTAGGTGTGGTTTGACCTGTGTAAAGGTATATCTGTGTCCTCTTGTGTGGTGTTCTGTTTGAATCTGATGTGTGAAGGAAGCTAAATGTTGTTTTCTGTCCTGTGCTCTGTAATCCTGCAGGTGAGTAGGCAGGGTCTATTTTCACAGGGGAAGGAGCGAACTTGGGAGCTTGCAAACATTTCTAGTGTAAGTGCAGTTAGAGTGTAAGTGTGGGAGTTTAAATAAAAGGAGGGGGGTTAAAAAAAGGGGGTATTATAAGAAAACTAGAGACTTGCCCATCAAAAATGACTGCAATAAAATTTGAAGCCATGGCAATGCTGTTTGCCACACAAGTTGAATGTTTTTGTACTGTGAGGACCTTCGGCACTCATTCCGAGACTCTCCTCTGGTGTACTTTTTCTCTCTATTTTTGTAAATAATAATAAATTAGTTACTTAATGAATTAATATACTTTAGCTATTTTTAATTAATATATCCATCAATCAATAGGCTGAAGAGGTACCAATCTTTTTTCATTGTCCAGCAACATATAATGTCCAGTTGTACTGTTGCTGGCCTGAGGAGATGTTTTTTATGAATGTCCCAACTGTGCATTAGAAGTAGGATGTGTGCGCGAGGGAAAGCCGTTGGTTTATTTGTGTAAAGCGCTACTGTAGATGCTTAATATTGTGATTTGCAAAAGTGTAAAGTAGCATAGTTTGTCTATGTGCTACGCGATTCATGAGTATTTGGCGTTACATAGTTACATAGTTACATAGTAATTAAGGTTGAAAAAAGACTTTCAGTCCATCAAGTTCAACCTGTTAAGATCTCCTCTGATCTGCAATATGCGGATTAGTTATTAATTAAATTATTGATTAAATAATTATTAATAGTATAGTATTGGAGAATGAATAAAGAGTTAGTCCATCAAGTTCAACCTTTTTAGATCTCTATTGATCTTTTTAATTTGGACTATTTATTATTATTGTTAATTGTTAATTATTGTTAATTGATCCAGAGGAAGGCAAACATAAAAAAAAACCCATTGAAACTTTGCCAATTGTCTCATAAGGGGTAAAAAAAAGCAAAATTCCTTCCTGACCCCAGAAACTGGCGATCAAATTTCTCCCTGGATCAATATTCCTTGCTTGTTATCTAGGATAGCCTTGAATGCCCTCTTTATTCAGAAATATATCTAACCCCTTTTTGAAGTTGTCTATCGAATTCGCTGTCACCACCTCCTTTGGTAGAGAATTCCACAGTTTAACCACCCTAACTGTGAAGAACCCTTTTCTTTGTTTAAGGTGAAATCTTTTTTCCTCTTGTCAGTTGAAAATCTCTTGCTACAAAAAGTTCACTTGACAAAGCCTTATATTGACCCTGGATGTATTTAAATAACGTAATCATATCTCCTCTTAGACGCCTTTTTTCTAGCGAAAATAAGTTTAATTTTGCTAGTCTTTCTTCATAACTTAGCCCCTCCATTCCCCTTATTAGTTTTGTAGCCCTTCTCTGTACTTTTTCCAGCTCTAAAATGTCTTTTTTGTGAGGTGGTGCCCAAAATTGTACTCCATATTCCAAATGAGGGCGTACTAGAGATTTGTATAGTGGCAGAATTATATCTTCTTCCCTGGCTTCTATACCCTTCCTAATACATGCTAATATTTTATTTGCCTTTGCAGCAGCTGCTTGGCTTTGAGCACTGTTACCTAGGTGGTTGTCCACTAGTACTCCCAAATCCCTTTCAATATCTGATACCCCTAGATTTGCTCCATTAAGATTATATATTGCTTGGCTATTGTTCCTTCCCAAATGCATAACCTTACATTTATTTGTATTAAATCTCATCTGCCATTTAGCCGCCCATTTCTCTAATTTATGCAAATCCTTTTGTAGGGAAAGTACATCATTATCTGATTTTATTACCTTGCACAACTTAGTGTCATCAGCAAAAATGGAGACACTACATTCGAGTCCTACTTCAATGTCATTAATAAATATGTTAAAAAGGAGAGGACCCAATACTGAGCCCTGAGGAACCCCACTTATCACATTAGACCAATCGGAGTATGTTCCATTTACAACAACCCTTTGCTTCCTGTCTTTTAGCCAGCTCTCGATCCATGAGCAGATATTTACTGCAATTCCTGTATCCCTTAGTTTGCTCACTAGTCTTCCATGTGGCACTGTATCAAATGCCTTTGAAAAATCTAAAAAGACTACATCCACTGAGTTGCCCTGATCCAAGTTCCTACTAACCTCCTCATAAAAACTAATTAGATTGGTCTGACACGACCTTTCCTTCATAAATCCATGTTGACTGCTACCTATGATCCTGTTCAAATAGACATATTCTTGTATTCTGTCCCTTATTAACCCTTCTAAAAGCTTCCCAACTACAGAAGTGAGGCTCACTGGTCTATAATTCCCCGGATTTGCTCTAGATCCCTTCTTAAATATAGGTATCACCTCTGCTTTTCTCCAGTCATCTGGTAGAGACCCTGTAGTGAGCGAGTCTTTAAAGATTAGATATAATGGTTTGGCTATTACAGAACCCAGCTCCCTCAGTACCCTTGGATGTATTCCATCAGGACCTGGGGCTTTATTAACATTTATTTTCTCCAACCTCTTTTGTATTTCTTCCTGCGTTAACCAATTATTTAGTGAAGGTAGTGTAGCCCCATTATGTTGCAGTGTCCCAACCACTGGTACCTCCCTTGTGTAAACCGACGAAAAGAACCTATTTAGCTCATCTGCCTTTTCCTGGTCACTAATTATCAGATGGCCTGTGTCACATTGTAATGGTCCTATCGATTCCTTCCTGGCCTTCTTCCCATTAATATATTTATAAAATATTTTAGGGTTAGTCTTACTTTCCATTGCAACTGACTTCTCATTTTCTATTTTAGCCAGTCTAATAGCCCTTTTGCAAGCCTTGTTGATTTCCTTATAGTCACATAAAGATGCCTCTGTTCCCTCCTTCTTGTATAATTTAAATGCATATTTCTTTTTCCTCATCATGATCTTTAAGTCATTGTTAAGCCACATGGGATGTGATTTACTCCTATTTATTTTATTTCCACATGGTACATGCTGATGAGTATGTTTATTTAGTAAGGATTTGAATGTTGTCCATTTATTTTCAGTATTCTTCCCTGTAAGTTCTTTGTCCCAGTCTATATGTTGTATTGCTGCCCGTAGCCCATTAAAGTTAGCCCTTTTAAAATTTAGAGTTTTTGTTGGCCCCTTACAACTCTGTTTTTTGTATTCAATCTCAAATGAGACTGTGTTGTGATCACTGTTCCCCAAGGGTTCCCCTATTTTTACATTTGATATTATATCAATATTACTTGTGATGACTAAATCCAAGATGGCCCCATTTCTAGTAGGTTCTTGTATTACCTGGGCTAGATAATGATCCCTGAGTGTACTCAAGAACCTGCTCCCCTTAGCTGAGCTGCTGGTCTCGTTTATCCAGTTTATATCAGGGTAATTAAAGTCTCCCATTATTAGAACTTGCCCATGCTTAGCTGCATTTCCAATCTGTAACAATAATTGTATTTCCTCACTTTCAGCTATATTTGGGGGTTTATAGCATACTCCCACCAATATGCATTTAGAATTAGCTCCTCCACTATTTAGCTCAACCCACAAGGATTCAATGATGCCGTTAGTGCCAGCATAAATATCTTCTCTAACTATAGGCTTAAATTCAGGCTTAACATAAAGACAGATCCCTCCTCCTCTTTTACCATTTCCCCTATCTTTCCTAAATAGGTTATAACCATCCAGATTAACAGTCCAGTCATGAGATTCATCCCACCATGTTTCCGTAATGCCTATTAAGCCCCATTTTTCTTGTACTGCTAATATTTCTAGCTCATCCATTTTCCCAGGCAAACTTCTTGCGTTTGCAATCATACATTTTATGTTGCTATGGCTCTGCTGATGTGAAGTGCCTGCCACTGTATTTGAGGCCCCTATTAATATCTCCCTACTTTCTATTGTAACCCTCCCCCCTTCTCCTCCCCCATAGGTAAATAATTCATCCCTTTCCCTCTCTACCCTATTTACCCCAATACTTCTATATAGTCCCTCCCCCCCACCTACAAGTTTAAAAACTCCCCCAGCCGTTCTACCATCCTATTCCCTAGCACAAAAGCGCCCTCATCATTAAGGTGCAATCCATCCCGGCTATAGAGATTGTACCCAAGTGAGAAGTCAGCCCAGTGCTCTAAAAACCCAAAACCCTCTGCACTGCACCACTTTTTTAGCCACGCATTAACCTCCCTAAGCTCCTTCTGCCTCCCTGGGCTAGCACGTGGCACTGGTAGTATCTCAGAAAATACTACCTTGGAGGTCCTTGCTTTAAGCTTATTCCCTAATTCTCTAAAATCATTCTTTAGGACGCTCCATCTTCCACTAACTTTGTCATTGGTACCAATGTGTACCAAGACCGCCGGTTCATTACCAGCCCCTCCCAATAATTTATCCACCCGATCCACAACATGCCGAACCCGAGCACCCGGGAGACAGCAAACTGTTCGATTGCTGGGATCTGGGTGACAAATTACCCTGTCTACCTTCCTAATAATAGAGTCCCCTACCACCAAAACATGTCTGTTGTTCTGCCTATTCTGCCCTCCCTCTTCTCCAGTAGAGCTGTTCGCCCGGCTGTTAGAGGGAACAGCTCTATCTGGCATTGCCATTCCTGAATGGACATCGCCAACAGTTTCACTCAATCTGGCAAATCTGTTGGTGTTTGACAACTCAGAACTGGCCTGCCTCCTCCTGTTCCCCCTGCTTCCCCTTGTAACTGTAACCCAGCTACCTCCCTGGCCATCCTCACTAGCCCCAGCTCCTCCCTCCATACTAGGCCCAGCTAAACTGTGCTCCGTGAGCACCAATTCCCTTTCCAGTGGAGCAATATCACTAAGTGCTGCAATTCTCCTCTCCAGATCTTCAATTTGGGCTTCCAAAGAGGCAACATGCTCACACCTGTCACAGAGGTATGGACCCTGGATCATATGTTCCAGTAGTGCATACATTTGACAGGATGTACACTGAATAAGGTTGCCACTGGACTGACTCATAATTATTATTATTGTCTACGAAATTTCAGTGGGAAAAATAAAGAATATAATATAATATATTTATATAAAGTTTTCCTCCTTTGCACTATAAATCTGCCCTCCCTTTTCTTTGAAGGCCCTCCTTTTATTTAAACTCCTAGGCTTTTACTAGAATTGCACTTGATACTGAAAATGTTTGCAAGCTCACAAGTTCCCCTTCTCCGGTTTCTATTAACTTCTGCCTTCTCGCCTGGGCACAATTAGTGCACTCTGCAATTTATCAGCCTTTACTTGTAAGGTAAATCCACTTGTAAACAGGCCCCAAACCAGCTAACAAATCCTTTATCCTAGTTTAACAGTCAAGCCACACCCCTCTCACCTGGGTACACTTAGTGCACTCTGCAGTTTATTAGCCTTTACTTTTTAAGGTAAATCCACTTGTAAACAGACCCCAAACCAGCTCACAAACCTTTTATACAAGTTTAACAGTCAAGCCACACCCCTCTCACCTGGGCACAATTAGTGCACTCTGCAGTTTATTAGCCTTTACTTTTTAAGGTAAATCCACTTGTAAACAGACCCCAAACCAGCTCACAAACCTTTCATACAAGTTTAACAGTCAAGCCACACCCCTCTCACCTGGGCACAATTAGTGCACTCTGCAGTTTATCAGCCTTTACTTTTTAAGGTAAATCCACTTGTAAACAGACCCCAAACCAGCTCACAAACCTTTTATACAAGTTTAACAGTCAAGCCACACCCCTCTCACCTGGGCACAATTAGTGCACTCTGCAGTTTATTAGCCTTTACTTTTTAAGGTAAATCCACTTGTAAACAGACCCCAAACCAGCTCACAAACCTTTTATACAAGTTTAACAGTCAAGCCACACCCCTCTCACCTGGGCACAATTAGTGCACTCTGCAGTTTATCAGCCTTTACTTTTTAAGGTAAATCCACTTGTAAACAGACCCCAAACCAGCTCACAAACCTTTTATACAAGTTTAACAGTCAAGCCACACCCCTCTCACCTGGGCACAATTAGTGCACTCTGCAGTTTATTAGCCTTTACTTTTTAAGGTAAATCCACTTGTAAACAGACCCCAAACCAGCTCACAAACCTTTTATACAAGTTTAACAGTCAAGCCACACCCCTCTCACCTGGGCACAATTAGTGCACTCTGCAGTTTATCAGCCTTCACTTTTTAAGGTAAATCCACTTGTAAACAGTTCTTTGTAGTAGTGTATTTTGTACCTCGTACGTTCCTGTGTGAAAGTGGTACGTGCATGGCGGTGTGTTGCCTGGTCCACCGCTTTTTTCTTGCTTAGCCGATTTTTGAGTGCCGAAACTCTTTAAACGCTTGCCGCACATCGCACGTGTACGCACAACGCAAAGCGTGACAACGTCTCGTAGTTCGACAATTATAATATGTGATATAGAAAATAAAATAAATATATCTTGCTTGTCTCAATATTCTAGAAGAATTAGAAGATCCCTCTGATACTTCTGACCACACTGTACCAGAAGGGGAATCTGCTTGGGGGCTTTCAAAGAACAAAGTTCGCACAGACAACAAGAAATAACCCACTCCAAACTAAGAGCAAAATACACTTTTTATCCGATCCAGTCCCAAGGTCTACATATCCCAGTCTTCAAGAAACTAATGGCCAAAGTATTGGATAAGGTTTCCCAGAAAAAGCATACCCAACGAGCAAATCTGAACCATAGGGAACAGATTGCATTAAAGAATTTAAGCAAGGATACACCCATAGTAATTAATCAAGCAGATAAAGGGGGTGGAATAGTCATCCAAAATAGATGACTATCTACAGGAAGCATACCACCTGATTGGAAATACAGAGACCTATCAAAGTCTGGCTAAAGACCCAACAGGGGAATTTATGCGTCTGTACAAAGATCTTATTGTAAATGCCACGAGCAAGGGTATACTGAACAGACATGAGTCCAAGTTTCTAGAAATCTCTTTTCCAAAAAAAGCATTCATATACCAATTCACAAAGATCCAGTCAAGCCACTGTTCGCAGAATCACTTTCAGGCATAGGGGCCTCAGTACCCTTATACATTAGTTTGGGGGAAAATATCACCAGATATAGGCCAGTCCCCACTCTATTAAAGACACAACATTTCCGCTTTAAGAACTAGTACAGCAATGGCTTTGCCGCTTTAACTCTCAGGGACCAGATACTGGCTAGTCCCCACTTTGTTAAAGACACAGCATCACCACTTTAAGAACCAATACAGTAATGGCATTGCCCCTTTAAATATATGGGTCCATGCTGGCACTTTGGCGCCAAATCCACCAGACCATAATAAATTGGGTTAGAAAGGCGTGGGGACAGCACAACCGATTTCCCAGCTTCCTACAGAGGAGGAAAACCAGGAAAGGTAAGACAAACTGGCAAAACTCCAGTTTAGGTGCGTAAATTATTTAGAGGGTTTGTTGTTGTTTTACGGTCTGGTTCTGATGCTGAGAGGAAAGTTACACAGGACAGGATGTGAGAGAGAGAGGACTGGGGTGTGCACCGGATAGGATGTGAGATAGCTGGGGGTATACACAGGACAGGGTGAGGAGAGAACAGGAGTGTGTGCACAGGTTAGTTTTGTTACAATACAGAGCTTTCAATGCTTAAAATATGTTGAAAACAACAACAAATAATTTCCGCACCTAAACTGGAGTTTTACCAACAAACTTACACTGACATGAGTGCAGAAGCACCTATTGGGCTGTAGCATTTTGCACACTATCTCTCCTACATAAATAGTGGCCAAAACATTAGCCTGCAGGCATAACACCAGCCAGACAGTTTTTAAAAACCCCTTACTCTGCTACAGCATTTCAGGCCCTCCATAGCCCATTCATACCATCCTAACATGGACTATCCCATCTTCCATAAGCTGGGAAAACAAGGAAGTGGTGATCAGCCAGCCACACAGCTTCTCCAAGGTTTCCAAAATAATGAGACTTATAAGAGCCTTACACAGGAGCAATGGACTACAAGGGGGATTTTAAATTGCAACAAACCCACTAATAGAGAGAGGTGTATATCACCAGGTAATTTGAAACACTGGTCCATCCAATAATTAACTAGCAATTTGGTATCTGTTTGAGTCATACATACTTGTGAAAGGGAACCCCAAGCACCTATCTGAAACTAGTATTCCCTACCTATATCCATGCATGAGAATTATGCCTTTCGCCACCAGCTTTAAATTCACATATACAAGTATATAAATATACAATAATTACAGTACAGGTACATCCGACAATGTCACAAGGAGACACAAGGAAAAAATGTATTCCTTCCTGACCCCAGTTACTGCCGATCGGATTTCTCCCTGGATCAATATTTTCTCTCTAATTATCCAGGATAGCCCTGAATTTCCTTTTTTAATTAGAAATAAATCCAGTCTCCTTTTAAAGTTATCTATTGAATCCGCTGTCACCACCTCCTCTGGTAGAGAATTCCACAGATTAACCATCCTTACTGTGAAGAACCCTTTTCTTTCTTTAAGGTGAAATCTTTTTACTTCTAACCTCAAGGGATGTCCTCTTGTCAGTTGAAAACCTCTTGGCACAAAAAGCTCCTTTGACAATTCTTTATACTGACCCTGGATGTATTTATATAAGGTAATCATATCTCCTCTTAGACGCCTTTTTTCTAGAGAAAATATGTTTAATTTGGTTAGTATTTTTTCTTAACTTAGCCCCTCCATTCCCCTTATTACTTTTGTTGCCCTCCTCTGTACCTTTTACAGCTCTAAAATTTCCTTTTTATGAAGTGGTGCCCAAAATTGTACTCCATATTCGAAATGAGGGCGTACTAGAGATTTGTATAGTGGCAGAATTATATTTGCTTCCCTTCCTTCTATAACCTTCCTAATACATGCTAATATTGTATTTGCCTTTGCAGCTGCTTGTCTTTGAGCACTGTTACCTAGGTGGATGTCCACAAGCACTCCCAAATCCCTTTCAAAATCTGATACCCCTAGATTTGCTCCATTAAGATTATAGATTGCATGGCTATGTTTCCTTCCCAGATGCATAACTTTACATTTATTTGTATTAAATCTCATCTGCCATTTAGATGCCCATTCCTCAATTTTGGAGGAAAAGCACATTCGTGTCATCAGCGAAAATGGAGACACCACACTCCAATCCTACCTCTAAATCATGAATAAATATGTTAAAAAGGAGAGGACCTAGTACTGATCCCTGAGGAACCCCAATTACCACATTAGTCCAATCGGGGTATTTTCCATTTACAACAACCCTTTGCTTCCTGTCTTTTAGCCAGCTCTCAATCCATGAGCAGATATTTACTTCAAGTCCTGTATCCCTCAGTTTGCACAATAGTCTCCCATGTGGCACTATATCAAAAGCCTTTGCAAAATCCAAAAAGACTACTGAGTTGCCTTGATCCAGGTTCCTACTAACCTCCTCATAGAAACTAATTAGATTAGTGTTTGACATGACCTATCCCTCATAAATCCATGTTGACTACTACTTATAATCCTGTTCAAATAGACATATTCTTGTATATTATCCCTTAATAACCCTTTTAAAAGCTTCCCCATTACAGAAGCGAGGCTCACTGGTTTATAATTCCCCGGGTTTGCTCTTGCTCCCTTTTTAAATATAGGTATCACATCTGCTTTTCTACAGTCATCTGGTAGAGACCCTGTGTTGAGTGAATTTTGAAAAATTAAATCTAATGGTTTGGCTTTTGCAGAACCCAGTTCCCTCAGTACCCGTGGATATATTCCATCAGGACCCGGGGCTTTATTGACATTTATTTTTTCCAACCTCTTTTGGACTACTTCCTGTGTTAACCAATTATTTGGCAAAGGTAGTTTAGCCCCATTATGTTGCAGTGTCCCAACCACTGGTACCTCCCTTGTGTATACCGAAGAAAATAACCTATTTAGCTCATCTGCCTTTCCTTGGTCACTAATTATCAGACGGCCTGTTTTACATTGTAATGTTCCTATAGCTTCCTTCTTCCCATTAATATACTTAAAACATATTTTAGGGTTAGTCTTACTCTCTTTTGCAATTAATTTTTCATTTTCTATTTTAGCCAGTCTAATTGCGCTTTTGCAAGCCTTGTTGATTTCCTTGTATTCCTGTAAAGCAGTCTCTGTCCCCTCTTTTTTGTATAATTTAAATGCCTGTTTTCTACTCCGTATCTTGATCTTTAAAACATTGTTAAGCCACATTGGATGGGATTTACTCCTTTTACTTTTATTCCCACACGGTATATGCCGATGTGTATGTATATTTAGTAAGGATTAAAGTGTTGTCCATTTATGTTCAGTATTTTTACCTGCCAGTTCCCTGTCCCAGTCTATACTTTGTATTGCTGCCCATAGACCGTTAAAATCTGCCCTTTTAAAATTAAGAGTATTGATTACGTTCTCTATAGAGTTGTGGTTACTTATTCCTGCTATATCATTTTAGATTAATCTACTAAATTTACTGTTGATTACACAATGTTAAGAATACAAGAGGAAAATAAACTCAGATGAGATATGATTATTAAAGAAAATAAAAAAATATTTTCCAATGTACTTCCCTTGAATGACCAACAATAATTAATTAAAGTGTAGATGCATTGTTTAAATAAAATAAAAATAAACACACTATGTTAAAGCACCAGCAACTTGAGATAGCCTTGTGTTCTCTGAAAATTTTCTGAAATTGGCCAGTACTTTGTTTGCCTAGACAGAAAAACTAATTTTTTTCACCATATGTTGAATGAAAATTACATTTTGATGCAAGTTTATGAATTTAATTAGTTACTAACAGGAAAAAATTAGCAAGATATTTCCCACTCCTGAAACTCATACACTTGTGACCAGTGGCATTATACCATGTATAAATAAGGAAAATTGCTTCCCTATTAGTGCCTAGCACCTAGCAATACTATTCAACAGGTGATAACAAAAACCATTTGAGTACTAAAAAATTACTTTATTATGTACAATATTAAAACATTGCTGCTAAAAAAGGGGATTGAATTTCAAATACACTTTTCCAAAAATATATTTTTCAAAAAGACTTGTTCCAAAATCCTATAATTCTATGAAAATTATTTTCTAAATTCCAAAAGTTTCTCAATAGTTATAGCAAGAAAGAGCAGGCCTGTAACCTCAGTGGGTCCTCCTTTCTGAGAGGCTCTCTAAGAGATACCCCAAAACTGGCTGGACTCTACAATAGATAGTGAGAATCAGAGAAGATGATAACTGGTACTTGAAATGCAAGAAGCCTCTCAAAAGTATAAAAACAAAACATGGTGATCTACAGCCAAAAGTCCAAACCCCCAAAACTTATACTGCACATCCCAAAACTCACTTATAGACTGCAACATAAAGGGGGAAATGTAAAATGTCCTTTTCCCTGCTTAGGGAACCTCACAAGTGATAATGATTTTTAAGGGGAATTAAAAGAGGGAGTTTATAGCATAAAGAGACCAGGTTTAAGGCTGTTCAACCACTAATGCGGCTTTATTAAAGGCTATAGCTGTAGCCTTTTGGGGGTTTGGCCTTTTCGGTATATATCACCTAATATTGTTTTTATCTTCTTGCATTCCAACCACCAGTTGTCATCTTCTCTGTTTCTCACTATCTATTGTAGTGTCCAGCCAGATTTGGGGGTACCAGAAAGCATTCCAGTAAGGAGGGACCCACCGAGATCACAGGCCTGCTATTTCTTGCTATCTCTATTGAGAAACGTTTGCAATTAAAGAAGAATTTTCATAGAAGTATAGGATTTTGGAACAACTCTTTTTTTGAAATATATTTTTGGGGAAATTTTGGAAAAACATTTTTGACATTAACTCCCTTTTTATAGGGCCAATGTTTTAATATGGTATATTTTAAAGTATTTTTTTATACTCAAATGGTTTTGGTTATCAGCTGTTGTACAAATATAAATAAGTACTGACCAAATGGACATACGTTTCAAATATTAATTGCAGCTTGAGTGCAAGGAGGTTATGCTTGTGTCATGACTGACTTATGGGGTCCAGGATGAGAGACCCCTGAAACCCACCAGCAAGATTGAACTTTCACCACACTGAACTCAAGGACTATTTTGTTCCATCATGGACAATAACCTGTTTAATGTTAGCCGATACCACAGATCCCCAAGGAACATGTCCTGTGATTATCCAGGCTTACTAAGAATTACTTATATCATGTTTAGTGTTCAGGTTGTGGTTAGGACATGACACTCTTATGCCCCTTTTTCAAGTACCATTTAAGAAGTAATGCTATCATGTTTACCAAAGTGATCTAATTTAATAGGATTATTTGGGTCAATGTATAATGTTTAAAAATATATGTGGTAAGCCATGCTGGGCTGAGCTTTCAACCTATGATTTCCAGAGTTTCCCTAAGAGGTGTTTGCTGGGAGCTGTGAGATCGAGCACAAAAGGCACGACCTAGAGGGAGAAAATTACGGCGCATGTGGCCCCTCAACTCTGGGTCGTAACAGGTTGCTTCAACCAGAATTTAGGCTTCAATTACATCCACCATGCTAAAACATTTGCTAAGCTACTTTAACTTAGTGTACATTTTTACAAGCTAGTTAGCAATACTGTTATACGGTCTCAAAGAAACACTGAAAGAGAAAAAGGGACCCTTTTTATAGGGCACACCTATGAATCTCAACAATGTAAGAGACCCAATGGATTAAAACTTAGCTTTTAATAAATTACTTAAAAATAGATGCTAAAAAAGCTAAAAATTCAGACGCTGCAAAATAGAACAGGAGGTGGGAAAGGATATAGGGATATTAATTTCCTGGACTTTAATATAACGGGCGTTAGTACTTCTTTTAAATGTTGTCTCCAAAGTGCTATAATAAAGTGCTATAGTAAGGTGCTTGTTGTGCATACAAAACGTGCCAGTGTTTTACACTGTTAAATAAGTAAATATAAAGTGTTAGTAAAAGACTATTACGTATATCTTTTACTAAGTTGAATTCAATAGTGTTAATAAAGTGCTATATTGCGGGAGTATTTAAACTGCCTCATATTCTTCATCAGTGTATCCCTTATAATATTCCTCGTAGTTCCCTATTATTTAACTCCTGTTAGGAGTAGCTAGATGATTCAGGAACATTATCTGTCTCTTGTCTTTGTTTTTTTAGATCGCTGTGTCCCTGACACTCTATATCTCTCCTTTAGCGTGGAGATCGCGGTTAGGACGCCTTGCGATGACGTCACTAACACGCGCCTCACATTGCTGCGTCTCTCCCAACGCACGTTTCTCAATTTCCTCAGGGGTTACCGCCATGACACTCAGACTTCACTATTTATAGTCTCTGTTGTCATGGGAACAAGTTAAAATCAACGTTTATTTATTATTTAAAAAGCTTAAAGAATCTCTAAACATTAGGAGCTGCAAACTCACATATTTTTTATCATTCTTAACCATAGACTTAGACTTGCTATATTTAGATAGTTTATCACTGCATCTTATGTTGTTACTATAGCTCTCCACATTATTATTATTTAAACCTCGAAAATCATTATGTATATACTGATATATATATATATATATATATATATATATATATATATATATATTTATATGTGTGTGTGTGTGTGTGAGTTATTAAGGTGTCAAGGATTTTAAAATAATATCATTCATCTTAATACCTTATTCAAAAGATCTTATTAGATCTCCTTAATAATAAGGTTCCCATGTTTATATTGTCTCTTTTAAGATATGTCTCTTAAGATGTAAATATATTGTTGTAAACTGGCGAAACTCAACTCAACCTCATCTATCTCCATATTTTTATTATTAATAAAGTATTCTTTATTGATAGAGTCTAGTATCAGATTTTATTTGAATTTGGACATTATCTTTAGGGATAAATATAATATTAATATAATATACAGTAATTCCCAGAGTAAATGGAGAGTTATATTATTATTACATTATTATTATAACAAGTCTTTTATGGTATAATGGTTTAAATATAAATCCATGATATTATGGATTTAGTATCAGCTTCAATACTTAGAAAATATTGGATTTTTATTTTCATGTATATGGTGTAACAGGGCGCCCCCTTCTGTCGGGGTTTGCGTCCTGCACTTTCTTATCTCTTTTACCCAGGGAGGAAGACACAGCAGGCTTGTCAGAGTTTTACTGCTATTTATTTGGTAGCATAAACAGAACAAAAACAGTGCTTGTATTCAGCAACAAAATAAAACCCTACATAAACGTGCTTACTATACTCAGGAACGCCCTGACTATATCCTGCGCAGCTTATCTGTGACAGGGAGTGCCACCTTGTGGCCAGGATGCAAACAGTCTCTTATTTGTGATATATCGCCACCTTGTGGCCAGGAAACAAACAGTCTCTTATCTTTGTTATATCGCCACCTTGTGGCCAGGAAACAAACAGTCTCTTATTTGCCTTTTCCTCTACAGCTTCTATCAATCGTTTGTGAAGCATAGGGCCCTTGTCACCCTCTTGTAATGAGGAACTCTTACTCTCACTCTCAATGCACTCTTCTTCTCCCTGGGACCTTTGTAATCCTTCTCTGGATACAATGAGAATAACATGCATTGGCACCAACCTTTGATCCCTTATTCCTTCCGGCTTCTTAGGGATAGGGTCTTCAGATAATCCTGTCTCAGTGGAATATCTCCAATATGACAGAAGTCTTCTCTGTGCGCAAACTCTGAGACTCCGCAGCCTTCCTGACTGTCTCGCTCCAGCACAAATCCCAGCACTCAGGATCCCAGAGGCAGCTGAGCTGTTCAGGGCTTCCTCCTGCAACACACACAGCCCACGGCTCTTAGGCCCAAGCCTAAGTGAGAGAGCCTCCACCCATCTCTCTGCTGCTTTTAAAGGCAGTTCACAGCTAGGCTGCTTCCATTTAGCCACTGATAACTGAATGGAATTAACTCCTTTCATTCTCAGGGGAGAAGTCTTACAGAGCTCTCTTGTGACCCCTAATGGCACTCCATCACAATGGGGAGAAAGTAAAACCTTCATTAAGGCCATCAGGTTTTCTAGTCTTTAACAAATAGATCCATCTTGCTTCCATCTTTAGTAACTTTGTCTATGTTACCTTTTCTAATGGTTGGTTCAAGGTGATCTATGGCCATAAAAGAAAGTACTTTCACATCCCCTTTATGTTTGGTGTTGACGTGAATAGCCACTGGTGTATCGTATTCTCTGTTGATTCTATAGATGTGTTCCAGAATCCTTCTTCTAAATTCTTTATAGGTTTTATCTATGTACCTCATTCCACATTTGCAATATATTAAGTAAATAACTCTCTCTGTTTTACATGCTATAAGATACTTCACTTGGTATATCTGTGTTGCATCTTTTGAAGTGAAAGTTTTAGCTGTTTTTATATACTGACAAGCCTTACAAGATTGACATTTAAAACAGCCTTTTATTTTTTCTATCCATTTAGTCTTTTTTGGAAGCTCCAGATGGCTTTTAGATAATACATCCTTTAAGTTAGTAGATCTTCTACTTGTTATCTGAGCGTGTTCACTTAAGAAGGGTTTTAGATCTTTATCATGCTTAATAACTCCCAGTGTTTGTTGAAAATCTTTTTTATGTCGAACCATTCGTCATTGTAGGTTCCAATACATCTAATGATGTTATCTTCGTTAGGGGATTTATCCATTAGTAGAGATTCTCTATTGATATTTTTAGCTCTACCATAGGTCTTCTTTAGTGTCTTTTTATTGTATCCCCATTCTTGGAATCTATTTTGTAGGTTCTTAGCCTCTATTTCAAATAAGAGATTCTTTAAGCTTTTTAAATAATAAATAAACGTTGATTTTAACTTGTTCCCATGACAACAGAGACTATAAATAGGGAAGTCTGAGTGTCATGGCAGTAACCCCTGAGGAAATTGAGAAACGTGCGTCGGGAGAGACGCAGCAATGTTAGGCGCGTGTTAGTGACGTCATCGCAAGGCGTCCTAACCGGGATCTCCACACTAAAGGAGAGATATAGAGTGTCAGGGACACAGTGATCTAAAAAAACAAAGACAAGAGACAGATAATGTTCCTGAATCATCTAGCTACTGCTAACAAGAGTTAAATAATAGGGAACTACGAGGAATATTATAAGGGATACACTGATGAAGAATATGAGGCAGTTTTAATACTCCCGCAATATAGCACTTTATTAACACTATTGAATTCAACTTAGATATACGTAATATTCTTTTACTAACACTTTATATTTACTTATATAACAGTGTAAAACACTGGCACGTTTTGTATGCACAACAAGCACCTTACTATAGCCATTTATTATAGCACTTTGGAGACAACATTTAAAGGAGTACTTAAGCCCGTTATAATAAGTCCAGCAAATTAATATCCCTATATCCTTAACCACCTCCTGTTCTATTTTGCAGCGTCTGAATTTTTAGCTTTTTTAGCATCTATTTTTAAGTAATTTATTAAAAGCTAAGTTTTAATCCATTGTGTCTCTTACATTGTTGAGATTCATAGGTGTGCACTATAAAAAGGGTTCCTTTTTCTCTTTCATTGTTTATCATAATTCTGACCCTTAGTGGCACCCTAAGTAAAAGGTCATTACATTAAATTACATCTAGAGCCACCAAACCTATCTTTTTTTCTATTTCTCAAAGAAACACACCTTATTTTTATGTGCATTTAGACAGAGGGTGTGAACACGGTAACCACCCACTAAATAACATGATTATACTAAACACTAGTTTTCTCTTCCTCATACCCCTGCCTTAGGGCCTCATTCTATTAACGGCCGTAGGAGATGCAGGGCCGCAAGGACCGGCCGCAAGCTATTCGGCTATTCTATTCCCTTCCGGCCGGGGGCTCCGGTAGGCTTGCAGCCAGCTCCTTGCTATCCCTTGCGACCGCTCGCGCCGGAGGAAAGCCTTTGATCTTAAACGGCCGCAAGAGTTTCGGCCGCAAGAAAGCCCTGGTTGCTATTCAATTGCTACGTGAAACCTCTCTGCAAGGCTAAAACCGAGCCGCAGCTTACTTGCACCAAAAAGGTCCCGCAGGCACACAAATAAGCACATAATAAAGCCATCCTGCACTCTGAGGAGACTATAAAGTGATTGTAGGTGTTAGCAAAAATAGCACAACATTCCCCTACACTCAAATCCGTAATTTTTGTATTTTTAAATTCTTGTCAAATATCCGTGGACAAAGTCCTGAGGGCTTGGAGCACCTCAGACCCGCAAAGGCTGCGGGATTAGCCTCCGTCAAGTCCGTAAATGGGTAAAATAGACCTACGGGTCGTAAAGGGCTAACTTACAAGTCGTAGCATAGAAAAGCCATCCTGTACTTTTATTCAAAGTGAAAGTAATGTTTGGTTTTAGAATTAATAGCTCAACATTCCCCTACTCTCAAATCTGCAAATAAAGATATTTAACTTCATCTATCATGCAAGCCCGCACGGGTTTGAATAACGAGCTTCGGGCTTGGAGGACAGCCCGCACGGGCTTGAATACGGAGCTACGGACTTGATCATTGAAGTCCGTGGGACTTGTACGGATTTTAAATTCAAAGTACAATTTGGCGATGTGCAAGCATGAAAATTTTTGGCTAGTAATCCTCATGCCCCCCCATTATGCTCCGCATCATTTACAGTGCTTTGCAGTGCTGGATTGAATATATATTGGCTATTACAATGCTTGGATTGCGGCCCTCCATCTCCGAACCCGTACAGGTTTTAACAAGGATGAGCCCGCGGAACTACGGGACGTAAATTAATCCGTAAATAATATATCGGATTTGGGCTGATGTGCAAGCTTGAGAGGGTGTTGCTATTAATCCTCATGTCCCCCATTATGATGCCTAGCATTTACGGAGCTTTACAGTGCATTCTTGATTTTCTATTTGCATTTTCAGTTTTCTGACTTTGCGGCCGGAAAACAAGATTTACGGGAGCTGGGAAAAAGCTTCCGGCCGTTTGCATGATATGCAGCCGGCCGGAAGGGGATATCCTTGCGGCGCCGTATAATTGAATTGCAAGGTAAAGGTAGCTCTACACGGGGCCGTAAGACGGCCGCAAGGAATCGCAGCTTTGCGGCCGTTTTACGGCCGATAATCGAATGAGGCCCTTAGAATCTTGAAACTGTGAGAACTTTTTTTTGCTATAGTTAAGTAGCCATTCTGGTAATAGTTACATATTGGATGCTTGGTCTACCAGTATCATACAAACCATGTTGCATTCATTTGAAACAAGGCCTTACATATAATACATAGCCCCCAGGCTACATGACATTAGGCAATCTGCCTAATTTTCCAACTTTTGCTCTAATTGATATGTACAGTTCATAAAATAGCCTGTTTACCACCAAAATGCTGTTTCATAGCTATTACTAGATACCACACAGGTCTAGATTTTGGTTCATTTTGTACATGTAGGAAGCTGTTCATTAAGGTGGTAAGGAGTTAGATTAATATTTTTGAACACTTAATTTACTGTTCTATTTAGATTATACATATTTATATAATTTACCAACACATAAGTTAATACATTAACACATAGCAATAATATATTACAAATCAGCCACAACATCCATTAACCCCACACCCTCACCCTATACCCTTACCTTAGTGATGAGGAGGGGTGAGAACAGGGGAGAGAGGGAGAGGGGAGAAGAAGATAAGTGGGATTAAAGGAGGATCAGAGTAGGGGAGAAGTAGGAATAGTGGAGGGAGGAATGCTCCAGTTGTAGGAACACAGAGAGTTAGGACAAAGGAGGTTCCTGAACCCAGTAGAGGTTATCCACCCCAGGCGCAGTCAGGAGGACAGATGGCTGTTCCTAAACCCAGGGAGCCCAATTATACCCATGAAGTATTCATGGACATTCTTCCTTCCACCTGTGCCCACTGTAGTGTCCATGGGGGCTGGTATGTGAGGCCAAACCAGAGAGCCTGTATGTTTAATGAGGTAGCCAGGGAGTTTAGTACCCTGGGGATTCATGTGAGGAACATAATGAGTGTGAAGCACAGGTATGATGACTGCCGGTGCCAAGTGAAAAAGAAGATGGCAGCAAGAGTGTTAGAGTAACTTGTGGTGATCCTCCAGCTACAATTCATTTTAATAATGGGCAGAGGATGCCGGCGGGATTGGATCAACACGGCAATGGTGGTTGGAGGCACAGGAATGGTGGACACCTTGCAGCCAGGGTCCATGCAAGCTGAATATCATAAGTGATTATCATTTTGTCACATACTCAACCAATTACACGGCACAGATAGATAACACACATCAAATGTATATGCTGAGCATCATTTAAAGGGATTAAGGTTCCTTGGTTTTACTAGGTATGCATTATACCTGCGTGTCTATTTACTTTAATGTAACTTGTTTAATTGAGAGTCATTTAAAAACTCTGTTTTCATTTTCCAATAATCAAATAAATAGTCCATGTATGGGTCTATCCACTGCAGAGTATGCAGACACAGACTCTGTTGGGCTTGAAATACAATATAGTGTCCTAGCCTATCAGGGACCATGTCTCAGCATGCATGTTGAGGCAGTACAAACATAGCTCATGAACATTCAATAAAACAAATTACATTAAGATAAACAGATACCCAGTAATATTACATATCTAGTAAAATCCAGAATAGTTACATATCCTTTGAAATGAACTCTGCCAACCCAACAAGAAGAAAATGGATGTGTGCTTCACTTTGTCTTTCCATGCATTGTACCTGCCACAATCTACTGCTTAAAAAAGATCCTACATGAGGTCCGTTGTATCCCTGCTAGCTGGATATGATCCAGTATCAGGATAATGACCAGCAGGGAGCACCAACAATAACACATGAATGCAGGAGCTATACCAGCTACCAACTGTAATTATGAAAGTTTGCTAAAACTCATGTTCAAACTTGTAAACACCATAAGACTAATCTAATGATGTAATTGTTGTAACATTGCAGATTTATTTGTCAGAATATTGTATGACAACTATATTTTTAATATTATTTTTTCATTTTATTCACTGCAACAGGATGATTTCATGGCTCAGGTACAAGATAACTGACAGGCTTGTGTATTAAATCATAATGCCTGTCTGCACATTTTAATACAGAAAAATGATTTTGTGTGTCTGTCTCGTAAAGCCGAAACAAAACTTAAAAATTGAAATTTAGCTGCTGATATCCTCATTAGATCAAAAGTTTTCAAACTAGCTTAATATTCTATAAAAAACGATATTCATAGACACAAAATATATGTGTTGATAAATTCCTAACTTCAGTAAAAAAATCAGTGGCTATATATTATTAAATATAAAATTCTAAAAGTGCTTTTGTGATAAATGTACATGAAAAACAAACACTTTTTCTTTGTGGTATCTGAAGGGGGATACTTATGGTACTTAATGCTGCTTATAACTTTTCACGGCACATACAATCAAAAATGCAAGTTGATAGTCTATGGCGATGAAACTGTGCATAATACTCAGGTAAAAACTGTTCCAGTCTTTATATATGACACCTCACATGCCAGTTACTGTTTTCAAATCTCCAACCCAAACATAAGTTTAACCCATCGTATGCTAGTTGCGTCAAAAGATTTAGTATATACTGAACCTGAGAGGACCCATATAACACAAACGTCCTTTCCAGCTTCTGGTTTATGTGTCTTCTTCTTTGCTTTCATGCCATTTCAGGCAGTCAGAATATAGCAGGAGTGGTCAAGTCCCCACACAGGCTTGTATTTGACTCCCCTGTGCACACAAAAAAGAATATCTTCAATCAGGATAACTGAAGAAGCAATTCACTCACCTGTACACAGCAGGGATATCCTCAAATCCTGGCCTGTGTGGGGCCCTCCAGAACTGAACTTGGATACCCCTGCAATATAGCAATATAGAATAACATTGATCACATTTAACCCTATCCATGCTATCAGGGCTGCAACAGTCCCAAAGTCCATGTGGCCATGACATAATTCTTTGTAATATGAAAAATTACACGGTACTATACAGCATTTCACAGTATTAACCATTGACAACCTGGGGCCCATAACATTTTAACAGTTCTACAGTCCATTCTCCTTGTTTATAACAAATAGCAGTTCATTAATGATACTATGAGATTGAATTACTGCTTCCAATTAACAAATTGCAAAAAACTATTGTAAGTCTAACAATGTGGTAGACATTGTCGTGATGATATCATCTACCTACTGGTATCAAAATTATCAAACAATTTATAACATTATTGTAGATATTCTAAACTGTAATGTTACAAATCTGTAATATAGAGCAATTACATCAATGATAATTCATAGCAAATACAAACTCCTCAAAATGGGAATTAATTTAACCATCCAGGATCAATACATCTTGAAATCAAGTAACAAACAGAGGTAATATGATCATTCAGTTATATTATCTGATATTATACTGATATTTCATTTTGGTTTCAAGGAAATTTGATTTCTCCATGGAGTGGGTAGTTGGGGAGCCAGATTATGAGACAAAGCAGGATCTCTGGTACGAGGAGGCAGATGAGCCATATGCAGAGAAGGAGCAGCTGAAGTATTACCAGGAGGAGGAACATCAGCCAGAGGAAGACTCCTTATGAGGAGGAGATGGATCATTTTATGTGGTCAGTGTGGGAACCTGCAGGCCTATCAGTCATCAAGGTGGAGTTTGACCCCTCCTCCCACAGATCGATTGGCCGCCTGGGGCCTCTTTCGAGCAAGAACCAGGATTATGGCCAACTCCTCCACCAATACCTCTTCCACCAACAGCTCCCCCACCAACTCTTCGTCCATGGCTTTAGGTGCAATCACCACACAAGCACCTCCACCTCCACCATCAATGCTGTCTGCTCATCAACCCCATGGCCACCCACACTAGTGGAGGAAGACATTTCTAACAAATGTTATAGTGTGCAGGATGGCATGGTATCTAGTCTCATCAGTGTACAGGCCAGTCACACCATTGTATCCCACTGTAAAATGTATCGAGATGAAGTGACATCACACCCAGATGGAGACATACATGGTCAGGCTAATCCAGAATCGAAACAATCAAACAATAATGATGAATATTGTAATTATGGACCTGCGGCAGAGATCGGTTAGTACTGCATCTAGCACTCCAGAGCAGTCCACAAGTCACCAACAACAGCCTGGTCCATTACTCTCTGGCTCTATGCCTTCACCTCCAAAAAAAGACTACTCTTCAATCAGCATTTCCTAGGAGATCCCCCCCAATGTGGGAGAGAATGTGGTGGCATAGGAAGGTGGGCTGTGACCAGGGAGAGGAGGAGATAGGGGCTGCATCTCATTTAATATTTTCAAATACATTCCTCATTGAAAATCTCTTGGTCAAAATATTAACATAGTCATAGTTGTCTAAAGAGTAGGCCATGCCCTATGTGATTATGATATATTGCAATCGTGGCTTACACTTTCCATGTTAATTATGATGTTAACATTGCCATTTTATAGCATACTAATATTGAGCAATTTATGGTGCAAATAAAATATGCATTAAACATGACTTAAAAATAAATATTTAGCCTATCAAAAATGTGTTCATTTGATCAGTAAAGCCCATAACAATTAAGGTTTTCATCAAATCACATGTTATTTTGCCTGTTGAGGTTCACCTTGAGCATGGATTACAGGCCCCCATTCACCCACATTCACTGCCAACCACTCCTCTATATTTCAGGCCTCAGGCTGCCCATTATCACATGCCACACACCATGCCTAACATGGAACTGTTTTGTGTACATGGCATACCTTTCCATCAATGTGACATGTCGTGGTATTTATATAGTGTAGTTATCACATATAATAGTTGTCACACTGCGATTCGTCGCCATGCTTGCAAGCCTTGCAAAGCGAGGCAAGCAGTTGAGGCATAGAAGCCTTCCGAGCTGGGAGCACTTAGGCAATGAGCGCCAAAGGCGCTCATGGCCCTGCGAGCCTCGCGAAGCAAGGCGAGCAGTTGAGGTATTAAAACACGTGGGGATTAGGCAAAATGATCGACGAAGGCGCTCCAGCGAGCCTCGCAAAGCGAGGCGAGCCATTGAGGCATTAAAACACGTGGTACTTACAAGCAAGCAGTTAAGAAACACAGGACTTACTTAGGCTGCTAGCAGTTGAGGAAAACAGAACTTACAAAAAAAAAATCTGACCTTGGAATCTCGGGGGCAAAAAAAAGACCATCGCAAAAATACGACTTTAACAGCCAAATCGCAGAAATCGAAAAACAAAACAAAATTAAAAAATAAAACAAAAAAAGACTCACACACAGCGCCAGGATAACTGGAAGTGCGGTTGCACGTGAATTTAAGCTGAATTTTCCAAGTTTAAACACTCAAAAATCAACTAAGCGAGAAAAAAAAAAATGACGGACGAAAAAAATTAAAATGAGGCTAAAGGAGACCAAGGTACGCAAATCACTGCCGGGCATGTATGAGTTGGCCAGGAACGACCTCGGAATTTCAGGGCCAAAAAAAAACGGCCTTGCAAAAATACTAATTTAACGGCTGAATCGCGGAAATCAGAAAACACAAAAAAACAAGAAAAAATAATTAAACATAAAAACACTCACACACAGCATGGGGGAATGCCAGGACGCCTGTAAGTGAGGTTGTATGCAAATTTAAGCCAAAATTGCCAAGTTTCGGTGCTCGAAAATCGTCTAAGAGAGAAAAAAATAGCTGAAAAAAAAAATGAAAACGAGGCTAAAGGAGACAGGAGTGCAAATCACCACCAGCCACGTATGAGTTAGCCAGGAACGTAGGAGATGCAAAATATACCATTAAAACGGACGAGCCATTTTACAACACTAACTTGCAAATAACAACATTACAATTCTTAAATGGTGATTTTTATGCCTAAACAAACGGTCTGGCTTCGCGCATGTAGCCTATTTACACTGCACACTTGGCACATTGCTGACTCTTTCTCCTCAGATGATCAACATTCCAACTGTACATTTTCAGAGACAGGAAAATCCAAAGAGATTGTTAGCTCTTCAGGATATTGATAGCTGAATATTAAATATAAATAGGTAAAGTATATTAATTTATTAATTCATATTAATGTATTAATTCACTGTACTAAATACATTTTCTATTTTACACTGTACTTATATATCTGTCTTCGCGATGAGCTCTGAAGGTGATCGTTGCAACGCAGAAAACTTGAAGTACACAAGGGGAGAGGCTTGCAATGAGCGCCAAAGGTCCTCAAACGACCAAAGGCCTTACATTGTGTGGCAAACCGCATTTCCATGGCATTAAATGTTATTGCCGCAGACGAAATACAGATAGCGTTAGGAGTCAGGAGAGGTCAAGACAAGAAACCAAAGAATAGATCAAATCTAGCAAATGATAGTGTAGTTGCAATTATGAGAATCATCCAGGTTCAGGCCTAGATGTCAGATATTTAGGAGTGAACACATATCAATGTATTAATCAGCATACTTATGACATGTACCTCTCTTTTCTTTCTTTCAGCATCCAGGAGAAGGTCTGGGTCCAGTGACGAGCCAGAGGTGGGGCCGTCAGCCCCAGCCCCGCAGGTGACAGCTCAGGGGGGAGTAGGCTACAGGATCAGAGGGCCCTGGCTCTGAGGAGGGGGAGGTCCTAGTAGTGGACAACAGCCCCCGCAGCTTTAACCCGACCGTCCCCCTCCTCCAAAGACTTGCCATCTCCCCGGGGCCCTCAACATCGGTGGACTATGCCACAGCACCTCCTTCCTCACACAGTGAGTTGTCCTGGCCATCATGTCCAAGGGGGCACCAACATCACAACCCCTGGCTCCAGCCAGATCCCAGATCTTCCTCACTCCCTCCCTGCCACCTCCTCACCTGGCCCTGCCAGCAGGACCCCTGTACTTACCGCCACCACCAACGGCCCAGGTTGCGCTGCCGGAGATGCTGGCCCTCCTCCATGAGGAGGATGGCTGCCAACATCTCTGGCATGAGGCTCAGCCTGGACAGGCACTTTAGGGAGGAGAGGAGGAATCACCTGATGCTGGAGTGCTGCCCCAGCCCCCCAAGTCAAAGACATCCAGCAGCCTGGCCCCTCCTCTCCTTCCACCATGCCTCCGCCATCACCACCCATGGTGCCACTACCATTTTTTTTCCAATTTCGCCCACCATCCTGTATCTGTGAAATTGAATTGGATTACACAGTCCATAGGTTGAATCATCTGTTCCATTGAGCAGATCTAGACAAGTTGTAAGTGCCATGCACTCTAATGGTTTCTTCAGTAAAATGGAGTGATTTGTGATGATCCTTTTTTTCATCAATCAGGTTGCAGCGGTGTACTAACTGCATGTGACCCTGGTAGGTGCTATGCATCATGCTTATTATTGACTATTATATTGGCCCCTGTAGGTATTCCCTTTGTTTTACTCTAGCCCCTTGCTCTCTCGGGACCAACCCACACCACACCCATGATATTAATGCACAGTCTTGACCACTGCTGATTGTGGTCTGTGTACAAAATATAGCTTTGCTATACGGTTATGTGAATGCACAGTCTTGACCACTGCTGATTGTTCTCTGTGTACAAAATAAAGCTTTGTTATACCGTTATGTAAATGCAGTCTTGACCACTGCTGATTGCGGTCTATGGGTTCTGTAATAGCCAAACCATTATATCTAATCTTTCAAGACTCACTCACTACAGGGTCTCTACCAGATGACTGGAGAAAAGCAGAGGTGATACCTATATTTAAGAAGGAAGCAAGAGCAAATCCGGGGAATTATAGACCAGTGAGCCTCACATCTGTAGTTGGGAAGCTTTTAGAAGGGTTAATAAGGGACAGAATACAAGAATATGTCTATTTGAACAAGATCACAGGTAGCAGTCGACCTATCCTTCATAAATCTGTGTTATGTCAGACCAATCTAATTAGTTTCTATGAGGAGGTTAGTAGGAACTTGGATCAGGGCAACTCAGTGGATGTAGTCTTTTTGGATTTTGAAAAGGCTTTTGATACAGTGCCTCATGGGAGACTTTTGAGCAAACTAAGGGATACAGGAATTGCAGTTAATATATGCTCATGGATTGAGAGCTGGCTAAAAGACAGGAAGCAAAGGGTTGTTGTAAATGGAACATACTCCGATTGGACTAATGTGGTAAGTGGGGTTCATCAAGGTTCAGTATTAGGTCCTCTCCTTTTTAACATATTTATTAATGACGTAGAAGTAGGACTCGAAAGTAGTGTCTCCATTTTTGCTGATGACACTAAGTTGGGCAAGGTAATAAAATCAGATAATTATGTAATTTCCCTGCAAAGGGATTTGCATAAATTAGAAAAATGGACGGCTAAATGGCAGATGAGATACAAATAAATTAATACAAATAAATGTAAGGTTATGCATTTGGGAAGGAAAAATAGCCATGCAATTTATAATCTTAATGGAGCAAATCTAGGCGTATCAGATATTGAAAGGGATTTGGGAGTACTAGTGGAGAACCACCTAGGTAGCAGTGCTCAATGCCAAGCAGAAGCTGCAAAGGCAAGTAAAATATTAGGATGTATTAAGAAGGGTATAGAGGCAAGAGAATTCTACCACTATACAAATCCCTAGTACGCCCTCATTTGGAATATGGAGTACAATTTTGGGCACCACTTCATAAAAAGGACATTTTAGAGCTGGAAAAAGTACAGGGAAGGGCAACAAAACTAATAAGGGGAATGGAGGGGCTAAGTTATGAAGAAAGACTAACCAAATTAAACGTATTATCACTAGGAAAAAGTCGTCTACGAGGGGATATGATTATGTTATTTAAATACATCCAGGGTCAATATAAGGCTTTGTCAAGTGAACTTTTTGTAGCAAGAGATTTTCAACTAACAAGAGGACATCATTTGAGGTTAGAGGAAAAAAGATTTCACCTTAAACAAAGAAAAGCGAAGGATTATTGATCCAGGGAGAAATTTGATCGCCAGTTTCTGGGGTCAGGAAGGAATTTTGCTTTTTTTTGCCCTTATGAGACAATTAGCAAAGTTTCAATGTTTTTTTTTTTCCTGTTTTCCTTCCTCTGGATCAATTAACAATTAATAACAAATAGTCCACATATTAAAAAGATCAAGAGAGATCTAAAAAGGTTGATGTTGATGGACTAACTCTTTATTCATCCTCAAATACTATACTAATAATAATTAACAACTAATTAATTAATAACTAATCCACAGATCAGAGGAGATCTTAAAAGATTGAACTTGATGGACTGAAATTTCTTTTTTCAACCTCAATTACTATGTAACTATGTTATACCGTTATCTGAATGCACAGTCTTGACTACTGCTGATTGTGGTCTGTGTACAAAATAAAGCGTTGTTATACACCGTTACAGGGAGTGCAGAATTATTAGGCAAGTTGTATTTTTGAGGATTAATTTTATTATTGAACAACAACCATGTTCTCAATGAACCCAAAAAAACTCATTAATATCAAAGCTGAATATTTGTGGAAGTAGTTTTTAGTTTGTTTTTAGTTTTAGCTATTTTAGGGGGATATCTGTGTGTGCAGGTGACTATTACTGTGCATAATTATTAGGCAACTTAACAAAAAACAAATATATACCCATTTCAATTATTTATTTTTACCAGTGAAACCAATATAACATATCAACAATCACAAATATACATTTCTGACATTCAAAAACAAAACAAAAACAAATCAGTGACCAATATAGCCACCTTTCTTTGCAAGGACACTCAAAAGCCTGCCATCCATGGATTCTGTCAGTGTTTTGATCTGTTCACCATCAACATTGCGTGCAGCAGCAGCCACAGCCTCCCAGACACTGTTCAGAGAGGTGTACTGTTTTCCCTCCTTGTAAATCTCACATTTGATGATGGACCACAGGTTCTCAATGGGGTTCAGATCAGGTGAACAAGGAGGCCATGTCATTAGATTTTCTTCTTTTATACCCTTTCTTGCCAGCCACGCTGTGGAGTACTTGGACGCGTGTGATGGAGCATTGTCGTGCATGAAAATCATGTTTTTCTTGAAGGATGCAGACTTCTTCCTGTACCACTGCTTGAAGAAGGTGTCTTCCAGGAACTGGCAGTAGGACTGGGAGTTGAGCTTGACTCCATCCTCAACCCGAAAAGGCCCCACAAGCTCATCTTTGATGATACCAGCCCAAACCAGTACTCCACCTCCACCTTGCTGGCGTCTGAGTCGGACTGGAGCTCTCTGCCCTTTACCAATCCAGCCACGGGCCCATCCATCTGGCCCATCAAGACTCACTCTCATTTCATCAGTCCATAAAACCTTAGAAAAATCAGTCTTGAGATATTTCTTGGCCCAGTCTTGACGTTTCAGCTTGTGTGTCTTGTTCAGTGGTGGTCGTCTTTCAGCCTTTCTTACCTTGGCCATGTCTCTGAGTATTGCACACCTTGTGCTTTTGGGCACTCCAGTGATGTTGCAGCTCTGAAATATGGCCAAACTGGTGGCAAGTGGCATCGTGGCAGCTGCACGCTTGACTTTTCTCAGTTCATGGGCAGTTATTTTGCGCCTTGGTTTTTCCACGCGCTTCTTGCGACCCTGTTGACTATTTTGAATGAAACGGTTGATTGTTCGATGATCACACTTCAGAAGCTTTGCAATTTTAAGAGTGCTGCATCCCTCTGCAAGATATCTCACTATTTTGGACTTTTCTGAGCTTGTCAAGTCCTTCTTTTGACCCATTTTGCCAAAGGAAAGGAAGATGCCTAATAATTATGCACACCTGATATAGGGTGTTGATGTCATTAGACCACACCCCTTATCATTACAGAGATGCACATCACCTAATATGCTTAATTGGTAGTAGGCTTTTGAGCCTATACAGCTTGGAGTAAGACAACATGCCTAAAGAGGATGATGTGGTCAAAATACTCATTTGCCTAATAATTCTGCACTCCCTGTATGACTGAATGGACAGTCTTGACTACTGCTGATTGTTGTCTGTGTATAAAATAAAGCTGTGTTATACCGTTATCGCTGTGTCAGTGTGTTTTCAATGATGCTGGAGTTATGGGACATCCACATGCATCACATTATAGATGTAAACTAATGAGCCCTAGTTAACCTGCAATAGATCCATACATATTAAAAGCAATAATAGTCCTAATAGCATTAAATATCATATAATACTACATCTATATTCTAGGCATAATAAAGTGTTAATACACAAAGTACAATTAGTGATACTGTAGAGTAGGAACATTCCCCTGAGGGCCTAACAGGATTCTGACAGGTGATACTGGAGTGGCTTGTCAGTTCCTTCTCCAGTGATTTGGGATTTGTCTGACCACTCTGCTTTCACCCACCCACCCACACTCACCCTTAATGGTATAGCTCACAGCTTCATTGAAGTATACAAGCCCCATCACCAACATCACTTAACACTCCACACTAATGTAAATTGATGAATAGCAGAACCAAATGGGAATGAGTTGACATCTTGGCACATGGCCACCGGCAATGGCGTGGGACTTCCTGGGATGGGCGTAGTGGAGATTACCCCTGATGGAGGTGAGTTGGCTGTTGCTCCACGAGCCTCTGCAAACCCTCCATGTGTGATTGTGGTGATGGGTTACAGTAGATTAGTGTGGTGTATGTTGCAATGGTCAGTTTGTGATTTGATAAGTGATGGGGCTTGGGTACTTCAATGAAGCTGTGAGCTATACCATTAAGGGCCATTGTGGGTGGGAGGGTGAAAGCAGAGTGGACGGACAAATATCTAATCACTCGAGAAGGAACTGACAAGCCACTCTAGTATAACCAGTATGCAAACATTGTAGGAAAGCAGTGGTAGAGGCCTAGCTGCATGTGCTGCAGTCCAGAGAGTCAGAAACGACTGAAAGGCCAAACAAGAGATATTGTGTACTTTAATGAAACTGTGAGCTATACCATTAAGAGACATTGTGGGTGGGAGGGTGAAAAGTCCTTTATTTCCCTATTAATCATACTAAAACTTAATTTTCTTGTCAGAAATTAAAATCAAGCCATGTGTTTGGATACCAATCTGAAACCATGGTGATGTCAGAGTTATTAACCAATAAGAAAAATATCTTCTTGTTCCATAGACACATATGGGGTACATAGGGCAAAACTAATGTCAATTCATATCTTGGAACACCAGATGACACCCTTGTACCTTCAAATTACAATAAAAAATACAAAAAAACTAATGACCTTTTTATTTGTCCTATGAAGTCACACGCCATGTGCATGAGGCATGATGTATACCAATAATAAATATATACAATTACAGCTAAATGTTATTATATATTATTTAAAGAATTAATTAAACAATAATAATACATGTCATTTAGTTAACAACCCCTCAGTGGAATGGTGATCCAGAGCAATTTTAGAATGTATACCTGTGTAAATGTTTATCTGTGAGCATTTGTGTGGTGTTCTGTTTTAATCAGTTCTGTAAATCAGTGCAGTGTTTTTTGGCTTGTGGGCTGTAATCAGTGTCCATGTGAGAGTGGGTGTGGTTTGGCCTGTGTAAAGGTTTATCTGTGTGCATTTGTGTGGTGTTCTGCTTGAATCAGTTCTGTAAACCAGTGCAGTGTTTTCTGTCCTGTGCTCTGTAATCATTGTGCAGGTGAGTAGGCAGGGTCTATTTTAACAAGGGAAGGAGCAAACTTGGGAGCTTACAAATCTTTTTTAGTATAAGTGCAGTTAGTGTGTAGGAGAGTAAATAAAATGAGGGAGTTCAAAGAAAAGGGGTATTATACGAAAAAATATATATATATTATAATATATATATTTTTTTGTTTTCTTTGGGTTAAGGTGTAGAAAAGCAATCTGTATACAAATATATTGATTTGTTTTCTCACTGTAATTTTGTAACTGGTAATCATGAGTCAGTTCAGCTGCAACCTCATGGAGTGTGCATCCTGCCACATGTATGCACTACTGGCACAGATTATACAGAGTCCATACCTCAGGTGTGAGCATGTTGCCTCTCTGGAAGCTCAAATTGGAGAACTGAAGAGGAGAATTGCAACACTTAGTAAAATTGCTTCACTGGAAATGGAGCTGGCGCTCACTGAGCACAGTTTAGCTGGGCCTAGTATGGAGGGTGGAGCTTGGGCTAGTGTGGATGTCCAGGAAGGTAGCTGGGTTACAGTTACAAGGGGAAGCAGGGGGAACAGGAGGAGGCAGGCAGTTCTCAGTTGGCAAACACCAACAGATTTGCCAGATTGAGTGAAACTGTTGGGGATGTCCATACAGGAATGGCAATGACAGATAAAGCTCTTCCCTCTAACAGCCGGGAGAACAGTTTTGCTGGAGGAGAGGGGGGCAGCATAGGCAGAGAATTGCCCCACAGCCCCAGAGAATTGACCTGTGACCTCCCCAAACCTAGAGAATTGTGCCCAGCCCAGAGAACTGCCCTATCACCTCCCTCAGCCCCAGAGAATTGCCCCCAGCCCCAGAGAATTGCCCCCAACACCAGAGAATTGCCCCATGACTTCCCCAGCCCCAGATACTTGCCCCTCAACCCCATAGAATTGCCCTACAGCCCCATAGAATTGCCTAATGACCTCCCGCAGACCCAGATAATTGCCCCCAGACCCAGAGAATTGCCCCATAAACTCCTCCAAACCCAGAGAATTGCTCACCAACCGCAGAAAAGCCCCATAGCCCCAGAGATTTGCCTCACACTCTAAGAGAATTGCCTGTGAACTCCCCCAGCCCCAGATTATTTCCCCTACAGCCCCAGAGAACTGCACCATCACCTCCCCCAGACCCAAAGAATTGCCCTCAGCCCCAGAGAATTGCTCTGTGACCTCCCCCAATTGTCACCCAAACACAGATAATTGCCCCACAGCCCAGAGAATTGCCCCATGACCACCCCAAGCCCCAGATATTTTCCCGCAACCACAGAGAATCATCCCCACCACCCCAGATAATTGCCCCACAGCCCAGATAATTGCCCTGTGACCCCCTCAGCCCCAGACAATTGCCCCCCAACCACAGAGAATTGCCACAACCCCAGAGAATTGCTCCACAGCCCCATATAATTGCCAAATGAATCCACCCAACCCCAGATAATTGCCCCCAGCCACAGAGAACTGCCCCAACACCTTCCCCAGCCCCAAAGAATTGCCCCCCAGACCCAGAAAACTGGCCTGTGACCTCCCCCATCCCCAGAAAATTGCCACACAGCCCCAGAGAATTGCCCCATGACCACCCCAAGCCCCAGATATTTACCCCCAACCACAGAGAATTGCCCCACTGCCCAATATAATTGCCATGCAGCCCCAGAGAATTGCCCTGTGACCCCCTCAGCCCCATATAGTTGCACCCCAACCCTAGAGAATTGCCCCACAGCCCCAGAGAATTGCCCACAGCCACAGAGAATTGTCCAGTGACCTCCCCCAACCCCAGATAATTGCCCTCAAACACAGAGAATTTCTTCCCAGCCAAGAGAACTGCCCCATCACCTCCACCAGCCCAAGAGAATTGCAACTGTGCCCCAGAATTTGCCCCTCAGCCCCAGAGAATTGCCCATCACCTTTCCTTACCACAGAGAATTGCCCCCCCAACCCCAGAGAATTCCCCTGTGACCTCCCCCAACCCCAGTGAATTGTCTCCCAACCCAGATAATTGCCACACAGCCCCAGATAATTGCTGCATGACCTCCCACAGCCCCAGATAATTGCCCCCAACCCCAGAGAATTGCCCCCCAGCCCCAGAGAAATGCAAATACCACAGAGAATTGCCCTTTGACCTTTTCTAACCCCAGGGAATTGCTTCCAAGCCCAGAAAATTGTCTCACAGCCCCAGATAATTTCCCCATGACCTCCCCCAGCTCCAAATCATTTCCCCCCAGCCCCAGAGAATTGCGCAGTGACCTCCTCCAGCCCCAGAGAATGGCCGCAAGACCTCCCCCAACCCCAGAGAATTGCTCCACAGTCCCAGAAAATTGCCCCCAACCCCAGAGAATTGCCCCACAGCCCCAGTGAATTGGCACCAACCCCATATTATTGCCCCACAGCCTCATAGAATTGCCCCACAGCCCCAGAGAATTTTGCCACAGCCCCAGAGATTTGACCCGTGACCTCCCCCAGATAATTACCCCCCAGCCTCAGAGAATTGCCCTGTGACCTCCCCCAGCCCCAGAGAATTGCCTCCCAACCCCAGAGAAAGTCCATGTGACCTCCTCTAACCCCAGAGAATTGCCTCCAACCCATGAGAATAGCCCCAAAGTGCAAGATAATTGACCCCAACCCCAGATATTTGTCCCACAGTTCCATAGAATTACCCCACAGCCCCAGAGAATTGACCCGTGACCTACCCCAACCCCAGAGAATTGCCCCCAGGCCCAGAGAATTGCCCTGTGACCCCCCCCAGCCCCAGAGAATTGCCCCCACATTCAGAGAATTGCCCCACAGCCCCAGAGAAAGGCCATGTGACCTCCTCAGACCCCAGAGAATTGCCCCCAACACCAGAAAATTGCCTCAAAGTGCCAGATAATTGCCCCCAACCATAGATATTTTCCCCACAGCCCATACAATTGCCCCACAGCCCCAGATAATTGGCCCTTGACCTCCACCAACCACAGAGAATTGCTACACCACCCCAGAGAATTGTCCCCAACCCACCTCAGATATTTGCCCCACAGCCCCATAGAATTGCCCCACAGCCCAACAGAATGGCCACAAGACCACCCACAACCCCAGATAATTGCCCCAACCACAGAGAATTGCCCCTCAGCCCGAGAGAATTGCCCCCAACCCCAGAGAATTGCCCGAAAGCCCCATCAAAATACCCCCCCAAAACCAAATTGTTGCCCCACAGCCCCAGAGAATTGACATTTTAACTCCCACAAACCCAGATAATTGCCCCCAGTGCCTTAGAATTGCCCTGTGACCTCCCCCAGCCCAGATAATTGCCCCCCAACCCCAGAGAATTCCCCACAGACCCAGATAAAGGCCATGTGACCTCCTCCAACCCAAGAGAAATGCCCGAACCCCACATATTTGTCCCATAGAATTGCCCAATGACCTCAACTAGCCCCAGAGAATTGTTGCCCAGCCCCAGACAATTGCCCCATGAAATCCACCAACCCCAGAGAATTGCCCTCTAAACCAAGAGAATTGCCCCCCACCACAGAGAACTACCACATCACCTCCCCCAGCCCCAGAGAATTTCCCCCCAGCTCCAGAGAATTGCCCCCCAACACCAGAGAATTGCCCCAAAGCCCCAGAAAATTGCCACATGACCTCCCCAACCACAGATAATTGCACCCAATCCCAGAGAATTGCCCCCAGCCCAGAGAATTCCCCCAGCCCCAGATACTTGCCCCCAACCCCAGATACTTGCCCCCCAACCCCAGATACTTGCCCCAAACCCCAGAGTATTGCCATACATCCCCAGAGAATTGCCCCACAACCCCATAGAATTCCCACACCCCAGATACTTGCCAATCACCTCCCCCAGCCCCAGAGAATTCCCCCAGCCCCAGATACTTGCCCCTCAACCCCAGATACTTGCCCCAACCCCAGAAAATTGCCCCACAGCCCCATAGAATTGCCCCACAGCCCCATAGAATTGCCCAATCACCTTCCCCAGCCCCAGAGAATTACCCGCCAGCCCCATAGAATTCCCACAGCCCCAGATACTTGCCCCCCAACCCCAGATACTTGCCCCCAACCCAAGAGTATTGCCACACATTCCATGAGAATTGCCCCACATTCCCATAGAATTGCCCAATGACCTCAACCAGCCCCAGATAATTCTGCCCAGCCCCAGAATATTGCCCCACAGTCCAAGAGAATTTCCCCATGATCTTCCAAGACCCAAATAATTGCCCCACAGCCCCAGAGAATTGCCCCATGACCTTCCCCAGCCCCAGATAATTTCCCTCCTAACCGCAGAGAATTGCCCCACAGCCCAAGATAATTGCCCCACAACCCCAGAGAATTGCCCACAAGTACAGAGAACTGGCCCATCACCTCCCCTAGCCCCAGATAATTGCCCCCAACCCTAGAGAATTGCCCCATCACCTCCCCCAGCCCAAGAGAATTGCCCCAGTCCCAGAGAATTGTCCTGGGACCTCCCCCTACCCCAGATAATTGCCCCCAATCCCAGATAATTGCCCCACATTCCCAGAGAATTGCCCCATGACCTCCCATAACCCCAAAGAATTGGCACCCAACCCAGAAAATTGCAACACAGCCCCAGAGAATTGCTGCGTGACCTCACCCAGCCCGCGATAATTGCCCCCCAACCACAGAGAATTGCCACACAGCTCCAGATAATTGCCCCACAGCCCTGAGAATTGCATCGTGACCCCTCAGCAACAGATAATATCCCCCAATACCTGAAATTGTTCCCCCAGTCAAAGAGAGTTGCCCCACAGCCCCAGAAAATTGACCCATGACCTCCCCCAACACCAGAGAATTGCCCCGCAGACCCAGAGAACTTCCCCCTTTACCTCCCCCAGCACCAGAGAATTGCCCCCCAGCCCCAAAGAAATGCCCTGTGATCACGCCCAGCCCAAGACAATTGCTTTCCAGCGCCAGAGAAAGGGCCTCAGCCCCAGGAATTGCCCCTGACCTCCCCCAGCCCCATATATTTGCCCCCCAACCCCAGAGAATTGCCCCAAAGCCCATATAATTGCTCTCCAGCCCCAGATAATTGCTCCCCAACCCCAGAGAATTGCCCCCCAAACCCATATAAATGCCCCACAGCACCATAGAATTGCCCCAAAGCCCCAGAGAATTGACCTGTGACCTCCCTCCAGACCCAGAGAACTGCCCTCTAGACCCAGAGAATTGCCCTGTGACGTCCCCTAGCCCCAGATATTTGCCGCCAATACCAGATATTTGCCCCACAGCCCCATATCATTGCCCCACAGTCCCAGAGAATATCCCCACAGCCCCAGAGAACTGACCCGTGACCTCCCCCAACCCCAGAGAATTGCCCTCCAGCCCCATAGATGTGCCCTGTGACATCCCCTAGCCCCCAGATAATTGGCCTCTGAACCCCAGATAATTGCCTCACAGCCCACAAGAATTTCCCCATGACCTCCCCAAGCCCCAGATAAATGCCCCTTACCCCAGAGAATTGCCCCACAGCCCCAGAGAATTGCCCTCCAGCCACAGAGAATTGCACAGTGACATCCCCTAGTCCCAGATAATTGCCCCGCAACCCCATATAAATGCCTTACAACCCCATACAATTGCCCCAAAGCCCCAGAGAATTGGCCCACAGCCCCAGAGAATTGCCCCTTGACCTCCCCCAGCCCGAGATATTGGCCCCCCAACCCCAGATAATTGCTTCACAGCCCCAGAGAATTGCCTGTGACCTCCCCAACCCCAGATAATTGCCCACCAGCCCCAGAGAGTTGCCCCACAGCCCCAGAGAACTACCCCATCACCTCCTCCATCCCAAGAGAATTGCCCCCAGACCCAGAGAATTGTCCTATGAACTCCCACAAGCCCAAAGAATTGGCACCCAACCCAGAAAATTGCAACACAGCCCCAGAGAATTGCTGCGTGACCTCGCCCAGCCCCCGATAATTGCCCCCCAACCGCAGAGAATTGCCACACAGCCCCAGATAATTGCCCCACAGCCCTGAGAATTGCCTCGTGACCCCCCAGCACAATATAATTGCTCCCCAACCGCAAAAATGTCCCACAGCCCCAAAGAATTGCACCACAGCCCCAGACAATTGCACCGTGACCCCTCAGCCTCAGATATTTGTCCCCAACCCTTGAAAATGTCCCCTTAGTCCAAGAGAATTGCCCCACAGCCCCAGAGAATTGACCAATGACCTCCCCCAACCCCAGAGAATTGCCCCCCCAGCCCAGAGAACTGCCCCATCACCTCCCCCAGCCCCAGATAATTGCACCCCAGCCCCAGAGAATTGCCCACAGCCATAAAGAATTTCCACATGACCCCCCCAGCCCCCAGATATTTGCTCTCCAACCCCAAGGAATTGTCTTCCAGCCCCAGAGAACGGCCCCATCAACTCCCCAGTCCTAGAGAATTGCCCCCAGCCCCAGAGAATTGCCCTCAGCCCCAAAGATTTGCCCTGTGACCTCCCCCAGCCCAGAGAATTGCCCTCCAGCCCAGAGAATTGCTCCTCAGCCCCAGACAGTTGCCCCACAGTCCCAGTGAATTGCCCCACAGCCCCAGAACATTGACCCATGACCTCCCCCAACCCCAGAAAATTGCCCCCCAGACCCAGAGAATTGTCCCCCAGACCCCGAGAACTGCCCCATCACCTCCCCAGTGCCAGAGAATTGCCCCCCAGCCCCAAAGAAATGCCCTGTGATCACGCCCAGCCCCAGACAATTGCTTCCCAGCACCAGAGAAAGGGCCTCAGCCCCAGAAATTGCCCCTGACCTCCCCCAGCCCCATATATTTGTCCCCCAACCCCAGAGAATTGCCTCCAACCCCAGATAATTGCCCCACAGCCCATATAATTGCTCACCAGCCCCAGATAATTGCTCCCCAACCGCAGAGAATTTCCCCACAGCCCCAGGGAATTGACCCCCAACCCCATATAAATGCCCCACAGCCCCATAGATTTGCCCAAAAGCCCCAGAGAATTGACCAGTGACCTCCCTCCAGACCCAGAGAATTGCCCTCCAGACCCAGAGAATTGCCCTGTGACATCCCCTAGCCCCAGATATTTGCCACCAACACCAGATATTTGCCACACAGCCCCATATCATTGCCCCACAGTCCCAGAGAATTGCCCCACAGCCCTAGAGAATCGCCCCACAGCCCCAAAGAAATGCCCCCCAGCCCAGAGAACTGCACCCCAGCCCCAGAGATTTGCCCACAGCCATAAAGAATTGCACCATTACCTCCCCCAGCCCCCAGATATTTGCTCTCCAACCCCAAGGAATTGTCCCCCAGCCCCAGAAAACTGCCCCATCAACTCCTCAGTCCTAGAGAATTGCCCCCAGCCCCAGAGAATTGCTCCTCAGCCCCAGACAGTTGTCCTACAGTCCCAGAGAATTGCCCCACAGTCCCAGAGAGTTGCCCCACAGCCCCAGAAAATTGACCCATGACCTCCCCCAACCCCAGAGAATTGCCCCGCAGACCCAGAGAACTGCCCCATCACCCCCCCCAGCACCAGAGAATTGCCCCCCAGCCCCAAAGAAATGCCCTGTGATCACGCCCAGCCCAAGACAATTGCTTTCCAGCGCCAGAGAAAGGGCCTCAGCCCCAGGAATTGCCCCTGACCTCCCCCAGCCCCATATATTTGCCCCCCAACCCCAGAGAATTGCCCCAAAGCCCATATAATTGCTCTCCAGCCCCAGATAATTGCTCCCCAACCCCAGAGAATTGCCCCCCAAACCCATATAAATGCCCCACAGCACCATAGAATTGCCCCAAAGCCCCAGATAATTAACCTGTGACCTCCCTCCAGACCCAGAGAACTGCCCTCCAGACCCAGAGAATTGCCCTGTGACATCCCCTAGCCCCAGATATTTGCCGCCAATACCAGATATTTGCCCCACAGCCCCATATCATTGCCCCACAGTCCCAGAGAATATCCCCACAGCCCCAGAGAACTGACCCGTGACCTCCCCCAACCCCAGAGAATTGCCCTCCAGCCCCATAGATGTGCCCTGTGACATCCCCTAGCCCCCAGATAATTGGCCTCTGAACCCCAGATAATTGCCTCACAGCCCACAAGAATTTCCCCATGACCTCCCCAAGCCCCAGATAAATGCCCCTTACCCCAGAGAATTGCCCCACAGCCTCAGAGAATTGCACTGTTACATCCCCTAGTCCCAGATAATTGCCCCGCAACTCCATATAAATTCCTCACAACCCCATACAATTGCCCCAAAGCCCCAGAGAATTGGCCCACAGCCCCAGAGAATTGCCCCTTGACCTCCCCCAGCCTGAGATATTGGCCCCCCAACCCCAGATAATTGCTTCACAGCCCCAGCGAATTGCCTGTGACCTCCCCAACCCCAGATAATTGCCCACCAGCCCCAGAGAGTTGCCCCACAGCCCCAGAGAACTACCCCATCACCTCCTCCATCCCAAGAGAATTGCCCCCAGACCCAGAGAATTGTCCTATGAACTCCCACAAGCCCAAAGAATTGGCACCCAACCCAGAAAATTGCAACACAGCCCCAGAGAATTGCTGCGTGATCTCGCCCAGCCCCCGATAATTGCCCCCCAACCGCAGAGAATTGCCACACAGCCCCAGATAATTGCCCCACAGACCCAGAGAACTGCCCCATCACCTCCCCCAGCGCCAGAGAATTGCCCCCCAGCCCCAAAGAAATGCCCTGTGATCACGCCCAGCCCCAGACAATTGCTTCCCAGCGCCAGAGAAAGGGCCTCAGCCCCAGGAATTGCCCCTGACCTCCCCCAGACCCATATATTTGTCCCCCAACCCCAGAGAATTGCCTCCAACCCCAGATAATTGCCCCACAGCCCATATAATTGCTCACCAGCCCCAGATAATTGCTCCCCAACCCCAGAGAATTTCCCCACAGCCCCAGGGAATTGACCCCCAACCCCATATAAATGCCCCACAGCCCCATAGATTTGCCCCAAGGCCCCAGTGACCTCCCTCCAGACCCAGAGAATTGCCCTCCAGACCCAGAGAATTGCCCTGTGACATCCCCTAGCCCCAGATATTTGCCACCAACACCAGATATTTGCCCCACAGCCCCATATCATTGCCCCACAGTCCCAGAGAATTGCCCCACAGCCCCAGAGAATCGCCCCACAGCCCCAGAGAATCAGATAATTGCCCTCCAGCCCCATAGATGTGCCCTGCGACATCCCCTAGCCCCCAGATAATTGGTCCCTGAACCCCAGTTAATTGCCTCAGCCCACAAGATTTTCCCTATGACCTCCCCAAGCCCCAGAAAAATGCCCCCTACTCCAGAGAATTGCCCCACAGCCCCAGAGAATTGCCCCACAGCCCCAGAGAATTGCACAGTGACATCCTCTAGTCCCAGATAATTGACCCCCAACCCCATATAAATGCCCCACAGCCCCATAGATTTGCCCCAAAGCCCCAGAGAATTGACCAGTGACCTCCCTCCAGACCCAGAGAATTGCCCTCCAGACCCAGAGAATTGCCCTGTGACATCCCCTAGCCCCAGATATTTGCCACCAACACCAGATATTTGCCACACAGCCCCATATCATTGCCCCACAGTCCCAGAGAATTGCCCCACAGCCCTAGAGAATCGCCCCACAGCCCCAGAGAAATGCCCCCCAGCCCAGAGAACTGCACCCCAGCCCCAGAGATTTGCCCACAGCCATAAAGAATTGCACCATTACCTCCCCCAGCCCCCAGATATTTGCTCTCCAACCCCAAGGAATTGTCCCCCAGCCCCAGAAAACTGCCCCATCAACTCCTCAGTCCTAGAGAATTGCCCCCAGCCCCAGAGAATTGCTCCTCAGCCCCAGACAGTTGTCCTACAGTCCCAGAGAATTGCCCCACAGTCCCAGAGAGTTGCCCCACAGCCCCAGAAAAATGACCCATGACCTCCCCCAACCCCAGAGAATTGCCCCGCAGACCCAGAGAACTGCCCCATCACCTCCCCCAGCACCAGAGAATTGCCCCCCAGCCCCAAAGAAATGCCCTGTGATCACGCCCAGCCCAAGACAATTGCTTTCCAGCGCCAGAGAAAGGGCCTCAGCCCCAGGAATTGCCCCTGACCTCCCCCAGCCCCATATATTTGCCCCCCAACCCCAGAGAATTGCCCCAAAGCCCATATAATTGCTCTCCAGCCCCAGATAATTGCTCCCCAACCCCAGAGAATTGCCCCCCAAACCCATATAAATGCCCCACAGCACCATAGAATTGCCCCAAAGCCCCAGATAATTGACCTGTGACCTGCCTCCAGACCCAGAGAACTGCCCTCCAGACCCAGAGAATTGCCCTGTGACATCCCCTAGCCCCAGATATTTGCCGCCAATACCAGATATTTGCCCCACAGCCCCATATCATTGCCCCACAGTCCCAGAGAATATCCCCACAGCCCCAGAGAACTGACCCGTGACCTCCCCCAACCCCAGAGAATTGCCCTCCAGCCCCATAGATGTGCCCTGTGACATCCCCTAGCCCCCAGATAATTGGCCTCTGAACCCCAGATAATTGCCTCACAGCCCACAAGAATTTCCCCATGACCTCCCCAAGCCCCAGATAAATGCCCCTTACCCCAGAGAATTGCCCCACGGCCCCAGAGAATTGCCCTCCAGCCCCAGAGAATTGCACAGTGACATCCCCTAGTCCCAAATAATTGCCCCGCAACCCCATATAAATGCCTCACAACCCCATACAATTGCCCCAAAGCCCCAGAGAATTGGCCCACAGCCCCAGAGAATTGCCCCTTGACCTCCCCCAGCCCGAGATATTGGCCCCCCAACCCCAGATAATTGCTTCACAGCCCCAGAGAATTGCCTGTGACCTCCCCAACCCCAGATAATTGCCCACCAGCCCCAGAGAGTTGCCCCACAGCCCCAGAGAACTACCCCATCACCTCCTCCATCCCAAGAGAATTGCCCCCAGACCCAGAGAATTGTCCTATGAACTCCCACAAGCCCAAAGAATTGGCACCCAACCCAGAAAATTGCAACACAGCCCCAGAGAATTGCTGCGTGACCTCGCCCAGCCCCCGATAATTGCCCCCCAACCGCAGAGAATTGCCACACAGCCCCAGATAATTGCCCCACAGACCCAGAGAACTGCCCCATCACCTCCCCCAGCGCCAGAGAATTGCCCCCCAGCCCCAAAGAAATGCCCTGTGATCACGCCCAGCCCCAGACAATTGCTTCCCAGAGCCAGAGAAAGGGCCTCAGCCCCAGGAATTGCCCCTGACCTCCCCCAGACCCATATATTTGTCCCCCAACCCCAGAGAATTGCCTCCAACCCCAGATAATTGCCCCACAGCCCATATAATTGCTCACCAGCCCCAGATAATTGCTCCCCAACCCCAGAGAATTTCCCCACAGCCCCAGGGAATTGACCCCCAACCCCATATAAATGCCCCACAGCCCCATAGATTTGCCCCAAGGCCCCAGTGACCTCCCTCCAGACCCAGAGAATTGCCCTCCAGACCCAGAGAATTGCCCTGTGACATCCCCTAGCCCCAGATATTTGCCACCAACACCAGATATTTGCCCCACAGCCCCATATCATTGCCCCACAGTCCCAGAGAATTGCCCCACAGCCCCAGAGAATTGCCCCACAGCCCCAAAGAATCAGATAATTGCCCTCCAGCCCCATAGATGTGCCCTGTGACATCCCCTAGCCCCCAGATAATTGGTCCCTGAACCCCAGTTAATTGCCTCAGCCCACAAGATTTTCCCTATGACCTCCCCAAGCCCCAGAAAAATGCCCCCTACTCCAGAGAATTGCCCCACAGCCCCAGAGAATTGCCCCACAGCCCCAGAGAATTGCACAGTGACATCCTCTAGTCCCAGATAATTGCCCCCCAACCCCATATAAATGCCCCACAACCTCATACAATTGCCCCAAAGCTTCAGAGTATTGCCCTATGACATCCCCTGGCCCCAGATATTTGTCCCCCAACCTCAAAGAATTGCCCCAAAGCCCCAGAGAATGGCCATGTGACCTCCACAACTCCAGGGAATTTCCCCCCAACCCCAATGTCCCCACAGTGCCAGATGATTGCCCCAACTCCACATATTTGCCCCACAGCCCCATATCATTGCCCCACAGTCCCAGAGAATTGCCCCACAGCCCCAGAGAACTGACCCGTGACCTTCCCAAACCCCAGAGAATTGCCCCCCAGACCAAGAGAATTTCCCCCAGCCCCAGAGAATTACTCCTCAGCCCCAGATAATTGCCTCACGGTCCCAGAGAATTGTCCCACATCCTGAGAGAAATGCCCCAAAGCCCCAGAGAATTGACCCGTGACCTCCCTCAGGCCCAGAGAATTGCCTTCCAGACCAAGAGAATTGCCCTGTGACATCCCCTAGCCACAGATAAGAGCCCTCCTACCTCAGAGAATTGCCCCACAGCCCCAGAGAATGGCCACGTGACTTTTACAACCACCGGGAATTTCCCCCCAACCCCAATTTCCACACAGTTCCAGATAATTGCCCCCAAACCCAGATATTTTCCCCACAGCCCCATATAATTACCCCACAGTCCCAGAGAATTGCCGCACAGCCCCAGAGAATTGACCCGTGACCTCCCCCTACCCCAGATAACTGCCCCCCGACCCAGAGAATTGTCCTCCAGCCCCAGAGCACTGCCCCATCACCTCCCCAGCCCAAGAGAATTGCCCCCAGCCCAAAAGAATAGCCATGTGACCTTCCCCAGCCCCACATATATGCCCTCCAACCCCAGAGAATTGCACCCCAGCCCCAGAGAATTGCACCCAAAGCCCAGAGAAATGCCCCAGTCCCAAATAATTGCCCCGTGACCTCCCCCAGCCCCAGATAATTGCAGCACAGCCAAGAGAATTGCCCAATGACTTCCTTTAACCACAGAGAATTACCCCCCAACCCCAGAGAATTGCCCCACAGCCCCAGAGAATTGCACCACAGCCCCAGAGAATTGCACGTGACCTCCCAAAACCCCAGAAAATTGTCACTCAGACCCAGAGAATTGCCCCATCACCTCCTCCAGTACCAGATAATTTCCCCCCAGCCCAAGAGAATTGCCTTGTGACCTTCCCCAATCTCAGAAAATTGTCACCCAACCTAGATAATTGCTGCAAAGAACCAAAGAATTGCTGTGTGACCTCCCCCTGCATCAAATAATTGACCACCAACCGTGGAGAATTGCCACACAGCCCCAGATATTTGCCCTCCAACCCCAGAGAATTGCCCCCCAGTCCCAGAGAATTGCACCCAAGGCCCAGAGAAATGCCCCAGCCCCAAAGAATTCCCCAGTGACCTCCACCAGCCCCAGATATTTGCCCCCAGCCCCAGAGAATTGTCTCCAACCCAGAGAATTGCCCCACAGCCCATAGAATTGCCCAATGACTTCCTTCAACCCCTGAGAATTGCCCCCCAACCCCAGATAATTGCCTCACAGCCCAAGAGAATTTCCCCATGGCCTCCCCCAGCCCCAGATAAATGCCCCCCAACCCCAGAGAATTTGCCCCACAGAATTGCCCTTAGCCCCAGAGAATTGCCTGTGACCTCCCCAAACCCCAGAGAATTGTCACTCAGCCCCAGAGAATTGCCACATCACCTCCTCCAGTACCAGATAATTTGCCCCCAGCCAAAGAGAATTGCCTCATGACCTCCCCAACCTCAGAGAATTGTCGCCCAACCTAGATAATTCATGCAAAGAATTAGAGAATTGCAGTGTGATCTCCCCAGCCCCAGATAATTGTCCACCAATCGTGGAGACTTGCCACACAGCCCCAGACAATTGCCCCATGACCCCCCAACCCCAGAGAATTGCCCCCCAACCCCAGAGATTTGCCCCACAGCCCCAGAAAAATGCCCTGTGACCTCCCCAACCCAAGATAATTGCCCCAGAGAACTGCCTCATCAGCTCCCTAAGCCCTAGAGAATTTTCCCCCAGCCCCAGAGAATTGCCCTACAGCCCCAGAGAACTGCCTCATCAACTCCCTAAGCTCCAGCAAATTTCCCCCCAACCCCAGCGAATTGCCCCCAACCCCAGAGAATTGCCCTCCAGCCCCAGAGAATTTCTACCCAACCCCAGAAAATTTCCCCACAGCCCCAGAGAATTGCCCCAATCCCATATAAATGCCCCACAGCCCCAGAGAATTATCCCAAAGCCCCAGAGAATTGACTTGTGACCTCCATCAGCCTCAGGGAATTTCCCTCGAGCCCCAGAGAATTGCCCTGTGACATCCCCCAGCCCCAGATAATTGCCCCCCATTCCCAGAGAATAGCCACAAGACCTCCACAGCCCCAGGGAATTTTCCCCCAACCCCAGCATATTTCCCCACAGCACTAGATAATTGCCCCCAACCCCAGATATTTGCTGCACAGCCCCATAGAATTGCCCCAGAGTCCCAGAGAATTGCCCCAAAGCCCCAGAGAATTGACCAGTGACCTCCCCCAGCCCCACAGAATTGCCCTCCAGCCACAGAGAATTGCCCTGCAATCCCCCAGAGACCCAGAAATTTACCCCCAACCCCAGAGAATTTCCCCCCAACCCTAGAGAATTGCCCCACAGCCCCAGAGAACTGCCTCATCAAATCCCTAAGCCCCAGAGAATTTCCCCCCCAACCCCAGAGAATTGCCCTCCAGCCCCAAGGAATTGCCCTCCTGCCCCAGACAATTGCCTTGTGACATCCCCCAGCCCCAGATAATTGCCCCCATCCCCAGAGAATTGCCCCATAGCCCCAGAGAATGACCACATGACCTCCACAGCCCCAGGGAATTTCCCCGCAACCCCAGCGAATTTCCCCACAGCACCAGATAATTGCCCCCAGCCCCATAGAATTTCCCCCAACCCCAGAGAATTGCCCCCCAGACACAGAGAATTGTCCCCCAGCCCCCGAGAACTGCCCCATCACCTCCAACAGCCCCAGATAATTGCCACCCAGCCCAAGAGAATTGACCCGTGACCTCCCCCAGCCCCAGAGAATTGCCCTCCAGCCACAGAGAATTGCCCTGTGACCTCCCAGAGCCCCAGAAATTTGCCCCCAACCCCAGAGAATTTCCCCCCAACCCTAGAAAATTGCCCCACAGTCCCAGAGAATTGCCTGTGACCTCCACCAAACCCCAGAGATTTGACCCCAGCCCCAGAGAATTGCCCCATCACCTCCTCCAGTACCAGACAATTGCACCAGAGCCAAAGAGAATTGCCCAGTGACCTCCCCCAACCCCAGAGAATTGTCACCCAACCCAGATAATTGCCCCAAAGACACAGAGAATTTCTGCATGACCTCCCCCAGCCCCAGATAATTGCCACGCAACCACAGAGAATTGCCATACAGCCCCAGATAATTGTCCCACAACCCCAGAGAATTGCAACACAGCCCCAGAGAATTGCCCCACAGCCCTAGAGAATTGCCCCCCAACCCCAGAGAATTGCTCCTCAACCCCAGAGAATTGCCCCCAACCCCATATAATTGTCACACAGCCCCATATAATTGCCCCACAGCCCCAGATAATTGCCCCACAGCCCCAGATAATTGGCCTATGACCTCCCTCAGCCCCAGAGAATTGCCCAACAGACCCATAGAATTGCCTGACAGCCCCAGAGAATTGCCGCCTAGCCCCAGAGAATTGCCGTGTCCTACACAGCCCCAGATAATTGCCCCTCAAACCCAGAAAATTGTCCCACAATTGTCCCACAGAAAGGCTATGTGACCTCCACCATCCCCAGATAATTGCCCCAACACCAGATAATTTCTCCATACCCCATAAAATTGCCTCACAGCAAGTGGGAATTGCCCCACAGCCCCAGAGAATTTGCCCATGACTCCCCAGATAATTGCCCCCAACCCCAGAGAATTTCCCCTCTGCCCCAGAGAATTGTATCCCAGAGAATTGCCCTCCAGCCCCAGAGAATGCTGTAAATCAGTGCAGTCTTTTCTGCCCTGTGGGCTGTAATCAGGGTCCAGGTGAGAGTGGGTGTGGCTTGGCCTGTGTAAAGGTATATCTGTATGTATTTGAGTGAGGTTCTGTTTGCATCAGTTCTGTAAATCAGTGCTGTGTTTTCTTTCCTGTGGGGTTTAATCAGGGTCGTGCAGAGAGTGGGTGTGGCTTGGTCTGTGTAAAGGTATATCTGTGTGAATTTGTGTGAGGTTCTGTTTGAATCAGTTCTGTAAATCAGTACATTTTTTTCTGTCCTGTGGGCTGTAATCAGGGTCCAGGTGAGAGTGGGTGTGGCTTGGCCTGTATAAAGGGGATAGGATGGTAGAATGGCTGGGGGAGTTTTTAAACTTGTAGGTTAGGGGGGAGGGACTATATAGAAGTATTGGGATAAAAAGGGTAGAGAGGGAAAGGGATGAATTAGTTACCTATGGGGGAGGAGAAGGGGGAGGGTTACAATAGACAGTAGGGAGGTATTAATAGGGGCCTCATATACAGTGGCAAGCACTTCACAATGGCAGAGCCATAGCAACATAAAGTTTATGCTTGCTAATGCAAGAAGTTTGGCTGGGAAAATGGGCGAGCTAGAATTATTAGCAGTACAAGAAAAATGGGGCTTAATAGGCATTACTGAAACATGGTGGGATAAATCTCACGACTGGACTGTTAATCTGGATGATTATAACCTATTTAGGAAAGATAGGGGAATTTGTAAAAGAGGAGGAGGGATCTGTCTGTATGTTAAGCCTGAATTAAAGCCTATAGTCAGAGAAGATATTTATGCTGGAACTAACGGCAACATTGAATCTTTGTGGGTTGAGCTAAATAGTGGAGGAGCTAATTCTAAACGCATATTGGTGGGAGTATGCTATAAACCCCCAAATATAATTGAAAGTGAGGAAATACAATTTTTGTTACAGATTGGAAATGCAGCTAAGCACGGGCAAGTTCTAATAATGAGAGATTTTAATTACCATTAAATAAACAGGATAAATGAGACCAGCAGCTCAACTAAAGGGAGCAGGTTCTTGAGTACACTCAGGGATCATTATCTGGCCCAGGTTATACAAGAACCTACTAGAAATAGGCCCATCTTGGATTTAGTCATCACAAATAATATTGATATAATATCAAATGTTAAAATAGGGGAACCCTTAGGGAACAGTGATCGCAACACAGTCTCATTTGAGATTGAATACAAAAAACAGAGTTGTAAGGGGCCAACTCAAACTCAAAATTTTAAAAGGGCTAACTTTAATGGGCTAAGGGCAGCAATACAACATATAGACTGGGACAAAGAACTTACAGGGAAGAATACTGAAAATAAATGGACAACATTCAAATCCTTACTAAATAAACATACCCATCAGCATGTATCATGTGGAAATAAAATGAATAGGAGTAAATCACATACCATGTGGCTTAATTTAAATTATACAAGAAGGAGGGAACAGAGGCAGCTTTATGTGAATATAAGGAAATCAACAAAGCTTGCAAAAGGGCTATTAGACTGGCTAAGATAGAAAATGAGAAGTCAGTTGCAAAGGAAAGTAAAACTAACCCTAAAATATTTTTAAAATATATTAATGGGAAGAAGACGAGGAAGGAAGCTATAGGAACATTACAATGTGACACAGGCCATCTGATAATTAGTGACCAGGAAAAGGCAGATGAGCTAAATAGGTTCTTTTCATCTTTATACACAAGGGAGGGACCAGTGGTTGGGACACTGCAACAAATTGGGGCTACACTACCATCACTAAATAATTGGTTAACGCAGTAAGACATCCAAAAAAGATTAGAGAAAATAAATGTTAATAAAGCCCCAGGTCCTGATGGGATACATCCAAGGGTACTGAGGGAGCTGGGTTCTGTAATAGCCAAACCATTATATCTAACTAGCGTATAGCCCGTCAAAAATGAAGGCAATGAGATGTGTATGTTTGGAAAGTTGTTTAGTTATTAATATACATATGGAATTGTAAGTTAGCTAATGTTGTTTTGTGTGTACTACTGAAATATATAATTCAAATTAATAAATGAATCTATGTTACCTATTTTTATGCATTGTGTTGAAGAGCTGGCAATCTGTGTTGATGTTGCTGCAGCATCAGTGGTGTGGAGGTGCTGTGTAAGCGTGATGAACGTGTGCAGTGTAATAGTGTGCGTGTGCGAGCCAAAACCGTTAGCGTAGTTGTTTACTTCCGCATTATCGTAAAATGGCGGGTAATGTGTGTTATGCGTCTTAGCGGATCATCCGTACGTCATTTAATGGCGGGTAATGTGTGTTATGCGTCTTAGCGGATTATCCGTACGTGTTTTCTGTGGCTATAGTGCTTTAGCCTCGTTTTCGTTTTGTTTGGCCGCCATTTTTTCTCTCGCTTCGAGAATTTTTTAGTGTCTAAACTGTTTTATTTTGAGGTAAATGAAGGTGTAACTTGTTTTTTTGAGGTCGTAGATGCTCCCTCTTGCTGTCGGTAAGCTTTTTCTGTATGTGCTGTGTGTATTTATTGTGTTTTTGCTTTATTCCTGTCCGCGTGTTGCGTCCGATTTTTGCAATGTCGTAATGTGTGGTATGCGTCTTAGCGGATTATCCGTACGTGTTTTTCGTGGTTAGAGTGCTGTAGCCTCGTTTTTGTTTTGTTCGGCCGCCATTTTTTCTCTCGCTTAGTGAATTTTTTAGTGTGTAAAGTCTTTTATTTGTAGGTAAATGAAGGTGTAACTTGTTTTTTTGAGGTCGTGGATGCTCCCTCTTGCTGTCGGTAAGCTTTTTATGTATGTGCTGTGTGTATTTATTGTGTTTTGATGTTTTTTGCTTATCCCGAGTTGCGGCCGTATTTTTTGGCTACGGTGTAACGGCTCGCCTCGCTATGCAATGAGCGCCTGTGGCCAAAGTGCTACGTATTAACGTTAGGTGCGCGAAGCGAGGGCCGCAGGCTCGCTACGCGAGCCCGCAAGCGTGAGCAACGGCCCGTACGCTCACAACTATATATGTGATCTTTCAAGACTTACTCACCACAGGGTCTCTACCAGATGATTTGAGAAAAGCAGAGGTGATACCTATATTTAAGAAGGGAGCAAGAGCAAATCCAGGGAATTATAGACCAGTGAGCCTCACATCTGTAGTGGGGAAGCTTTTAGAAGGGTTAATAAGGGACAGAATACAAGAATATGTCTATTTGAACAAGATCATAGTTAGCAGTCAACACGGATTTATGAAGGATAGGTCATTTCAGACCAATCTAATTAGTTTCTATGAGGAGGTTAGTAGTAACTTGCATCAGGGCAACTCAGTGGATGTAGTCTTTTTGGATTTTGCAAAGGCTTTTCATACAGTGCCTCATGGGAGACTTTTGAGCAAACTAAGGGATACAGGAATTGCAGTAAATATCTGCTCATGGATTGAGAGCTGGCTAAAAAACAGGAAGCAAAGGGTTGTTTTAAATGGAACATACTCAGATTGGACTAATGTGGTAAGTGGGGTTCCTCAAGGTTCAGTATTAGGTCCTCTCCTTTTTATTTATTAATGACGTAGAAGTAGGACTCAAAAGTAGTGTCTCCATTTTTGCTGATGACACTAAATTTTGCAAGGTAATTAAATCAGATAATGATGTACTTTCCCTACAAAGGGATTTGCATAAATTAGAGAAATGGGTGGCTAAATGGCAGATGAGATTTAATACAAATAAATGTAAGGTTATGCATTTGGGAAGGAAAATAGCCATGCAATTTATAATCTTAATGGAGCAAATCTAGGGGTATCAGATATTGAAAGGGATTTGGGAGTACTAGTGGACGATTACCTAGGTAGCAGTGCTCAATGCCAAGCAGCAGCTGCAAAGGCAAGTCAAATATTAGCAAGTATTAAGAAGGGTATAGAAGCAAGGGAAGCAAATATAATCCTACCACTATACAAATCTCTAGTACGCCCTCATTTAGAATATGGAGTACAATTTCGGGCACCACTTCATAAAAAGGACATTTTAGAGCTGGAAAAAGTACAGAGAAGGGCAACGAAACTAATAAGCGCAATGGAGGGGCTAAGTTATGAAGAAAGACTAACCAAATTAAACTTATTGTCGCTAGAAAAAAGGCGTCTACTAAGTGATAGGATTACCTTCTTTAAATACATCCAGGGTCAATGTAAGGCATTGTCAAGTTAACTTTTTATAGCAAGAGATTTTTAACTGACAAGAGGACATCCCTTGAGTTTAGAGGAAAAAAGATTTCACTTTAAACACAGAAAAGAGTTCTTCACAGTTAGGGTGGTTAAACTGTGGAATTCTCTACCAAAGGAGGTGGTGACAGCGAATTCAATAGATAACTTCAAAAAGGAGTTATATATACTTTTGAATAAAGAGGGCATTCAAGGTTATCCTAGATAACTAGCGAAGGAATATGGATCCAGGGAGAAATTTGATCGCCAGTTTCTGGGGTCAGGAAGGAATTTTGCTTTTTTTCCCCTTATGAGACAATTGGCAAAGTTTCAATTAGTTTTTTTTTCTGTTTTCCTTCCTCTGGGTCAATTAACAATTAATAACAAATAGTCCAGATATTAAAAAGATCAAGAGAGATCTTAAAAGGTTGAACTTGATGGACTGAAAGTATTTTTTCAACCTTAATTACTATGTAACTATGTAAGTATGTAACTAGAGTTGCCCCACAGCCCCAGAGAATTGCCCCCAACCCCAGAGAATTGCCCACAGCCCCAGTGAATTGGTCCCAACCCCATATGATTGCCTCACAGCCCCATAGAATTGCCCCACAGCCCCAGAGAATTGACCCGTGACCTACACCAGCCCCAGACAATTGCCCTGTGACCTCCCCTACCCCCGAAAGAATTGCCCCAGAGCCCCAGAGAATGGCCACGAGACCTCCCCAAACCCATATAAATGCCCCACAGACCCATAGAATTCCCCCACAGCCCTAGAGAATTGCCCTGTGTCCTCCCAGCCCCAGATAATTGGCCCCCAACCCCAGAAAATTGCCCCACAGCTCCAGAGAAAGGCCACGTGACCTCCACCGACCACAGATAATTGCCCCCAACCCCAGAGAATTGCCCCACAGCACCAGAGAATTGCCCCCAACTTGAGATAATTGCCCCACAGCCCCAGAGAATTTCCCCACAGCCCTAGAGAATTGTATCCCAGGGAATTGTTTCCCAGCCCCAAAGAATTGCCCCACAGCCCCAGTAAATTGGCCCCAACCCCATATTATTGCCTCACAGCCCCATATAATTGCCCCACAGCCACAGAGAATTGACCCATGACCTTCCCAAGCCTCAGAGAATTGTTCCCAGCCCCAGAGAACTGCCCCATCAACTCCTCCAGCCCCAGTGAATTGCCCCAGAGCCCCAGAGAATGGCCACCAAACCTCCCCAAACACCAGAGAAATGCCCCCAACCCCAGAGAATTGCCCCCCAGCCCAAGAGAATTTGCTCCAAACCCCATATAAATGCCCCACAGCCCCATAGAATTGCCCGACAGCCCCAGAGAATTGCCGCCTAGCCCTAGAGAATTGCTCTGTGTCCTCCCAGCCCCAGATAATTGCCCCACAGCCCCAGAGAAAGGCCACATGACATGCACCAACCACAGATATTTGCCCCCAACTCCAGAGAATTGCCCCACAGCCCCATAGAATTGGCCACAAGACCTTCCCCAACCCCAGAAAATTGCCCCAAACCCCAGAGAATTTCGCAACAGCCCTAGAGAATTGTATCCCAGAGAATTGCTCCCCAGCCCCAAAGAATTTCCCCACAGCCCCAGTGAATTGGCCCAACCCCATATTATTGCCTCACAGCCCCATAGAATTGCCCCACAGCCCCAGAGAATTGACCAGTGACCTCCCCCAGCCCCAGAGAATTGTTCCCAGCCCCAGAGAACTGCCCCATCAACTCATCCAGCCCCAGAGAATTGCCCCAGAGCCCCAGAGAATGACCACGAAACCTCCCCAAACACCAGAGAAATGCCCCCAACCCCAGAGAATTGCCCCCAGCCCCAGAGAATTTGCCCCAAACCCCAGATAAATGCCCCACAGCCCCATAGAATTTGCCCAAAACCCCAGATAAATGCCCCACAGCCCCATAGAATTGCCTGACAGACCCATAGAATTGCCTGACAGCCCCAGAGAATTGCCGCCTAGCCCCAGAAAATTGCCCTGTAGCCTCCCAGCCCCAGATAATTGCCCCCCAACCCCAGAGAATTGCCCCACAGCCCCAGAGAAAGGCCACATGACCTCCACCGACCCCAGATAATTGCCCCTAACCCCAGAGAATTGCCCCACAGCACCAGACGATTGCCCCAACGCTAGATATTTGCCCCACAGCCCCATAGAATTGCTCCACAGCCCCAGAGAATTACCCTACAGCCCCAGAGTATTGTCCCGTGACCTCCAAAGTCCCAAGAGAATTGCCCCCAAGTCACAGAGAATTGTCCCCCAGCCCCAGAGAACTGCCCCATCACCTTTCCCAGTCCCAGAGAATTGCCCCCAGCCCCAGAGAATTGCCACGTGACCTCCCCCAAACAACAGAGAAATGCCCCACAGCCACAGAGAATGGCCACAAGACCAACCCCAGAGTTTTGCCCCATAGCCCAGATAATTGCACCCCAACCCAGATAATTGACCCATAGAATTGCCCCACAGCCCCATATAATTGACCCACAACCCCAGATAATTGACCCGTGACCTCCCCCAACCCAATAGAATTGCCACCCAGTCCAAGAGAATTGCTTCCCAGCCCACGAGAATTACCCCATTACCTCCCCAAGCCCCAGATAATTGCCCTCCAACCCCAGAGAATTGACCCCCCAGCCCCAGAGAATTGCCCTGTGATATGCCCCAGCCCCAGATTTTTGCTGCCCAACCCCAGAGAATTGCCCCCAGCCCCAGAGAAGTTGCCCCAAACCCCATATAAATGCCCCACAGTCCCATATAATTGACCCATGACCTCCCCCAACCCCAGAGAATTGCTTCCCATTCCCAGAGAATTGCCCCAGCCCAAAAGAATTGCCCCATGCCCTACCCCAGACCCAGAAAATTGCCCCCCCAACCTGAGATAATTGCTCCACAGCCCCATAGAATTGGCCACAAGACCTTCCCAACCCCAGATAAATGCCCCTAGAGAATTTTCCCTTGACTCCCCAGCCCCAGATAATTGCCCCCAACCCCAGAGAATTGGTCCCAATCCTAATATATTTTCCCCACAGCCACAGAGAATTGCCACCCAGCCCCAGAGGATTGCCCTGTGTCCTCCCCAGCCCCAGATAATTGCCCTACAACCCCAGAGAATTGCCCCACAGCAAAGCCATGTGACCTCCACAGACCCCAGAGAATTGCCCCTACCCCATAGAATTGCCCACAGCACCAGAGATTTACCCTACAGCCCCAGAGTATTGTACCATGACCTTCTCCAACCCAAGAGAATTGCCCCCAGTCCCAGATAACTTTCCCCCAGCCCCAGAGAACTGCCCCATCACCTCTCCCATCTCCAGAGAATTGCCCCCAGCACCAGAGAATTGCCCATGACCTCCCCAAGCCACAGAGAATTGTTCCACAGCCCCAGAGAATGACCACAAGACCTCCCCCAACCCCAGAGAATATCCCCACAGCCCCAGAGAATTGCACCCCAACCCAGATATTTGATCCATAAAATTGCCCCACAACCCCAGAGAATTGCCCCGAGACTCCCCCAGCCCCAGAGAGTTGCCTCCAAGTCCTAGTGAATGGCCTTATCACTCCCCAGCCACAGAGGATTGACCCACAACCTCAGAGAATTGCCCCACAGTCCCAGAGAATTGCCTTGTGAACCTCCTTCCCCAGGAAAATTGCCCCCCAACCCCAGAGAATTGCGCCCCAGCCCCAGAGAATTGCCCTGTGATGCACCCAAACCCCAGAGAATTGTAGCCCAACCCAGATAATTGCCCCACAGCCCAGGATAATTGACAAGTGACCTCCTCCAACCCCAGAGAATTGCCCCTAGCCCCAGAGAATTACCCCCAGCCCACAAGAATTGCCCCGTGACCTCCCCCAGCCGCAGATAATTGCCCCAAACCCCAGAGAATTGCCCCACAGTCCTAGAGAACAGCCCCATCACCTCCCCCAGCCCCAAAGAATATCCCCCTGCAGCTCCAGAGAATTGTCCTGTTAAGCCCCCAACCCCAGAGAATTGTTGACTAACCCAGATAATTTCCCCACAGCCCAGGAGAATTGCTGTGTGACCTCACCCAGCCCCAGATAATTGCCACCCCAACCTAAGAGAATTGCCCTACAGTCACAGATAATTGCCCACAGCCTCAGAAAATTGCCCTGTGACCCCCCCCAGCCCCAGATAATTTCTCCACAGCCCCAGAAAATGGCCACAAGACCTCTCCCATCCCCAGAGAATTGCCCCCAGCCTAGAGAATTGCTCCATGACCTCCCCCATCCCAGAGAATTGTCCCCAACCCCACAGCCCCAGAGAATTGCCCTGTAACTCCCCAGCCCCAGATTATTGCCCAAAACCCCAGAGAATTTCCCAACATCCCTAGAGAATTGTATCCCAGAGAATTGTCCCCAGCCCCAGAGAATTGCCCCACAGACCCAGTGAATTGGCCCCAACCCCATAATATTGCCTCACAGCCACATAGAATTGCCTTACAGCCCCAGAGAATTGACCCATGACCTCCCCCAACCCCAGAGAATTCCCCCCCGCCCCAGAGAATTGCCCCCAGCCCTATTGAATTTCCCTGTGACCTTCCCCAGCCCCAGATAATTGCTTCCTACCCCAGAGAATTGCCCCACAGAATTGCCCCATGACCTTGCCCCCAGCACCGGAGAATTGGCCCTAAACCAGAATAATTGCCCAACAGCCCCAGAGAATTTCCCCCCAGCCCCAGAGAATTGCCCTGTGACCTCCCCCAGTCCCAAATAATTGCTCTCGAACCCCAGAGAATTGCCCCACAGCCCCAGTGAATTGGCCCCAACCCCATATTATTGCATCACAGCCCCATAGAATTGCCCCACAACCCTAGAGAATTGACCAGTGACCTCCCCCAGCCACAGAGAGCTGCCCCATCACCTCCTCTAGTCGCAGAGAATTGCCCCCAGCCCCAGATAATTGCCCCATGACCTCCCCAAGCCCGAGAGCCCCAGAGATCGGCTACGAGACCTTCCCAAACCCCTTCCCCATACCCCAGGGAATTGCCCCACAACTCCAGAGAACTGCCCCACAGCCCAGAGAATTGCCCAACAACCCCAGAGAACTGCCCCACAGCCCGGAGAATTGGCCCTAAACCCCATATAATTGCCCCACAGTCCCATAGAAGTGCCAAACAGCCCCAGAGAATTGTCCTGTAACCATCACCTCCGATAGCCTAAGAGAATTGCCCCAGCCACAGAGAATTGCCACCACACCCCAGAGAATTGCCCCAGCCCCAGAGAATTGCCCTTTGACCTCCCCCAGCCCCAGATAATTGCCCTCCAACCCCAGAGAATTGTCCCACAGTCCCAGAGAAAGGCCACTAGACCTTCCCAAACACTGGGGAATTGCCCCACAACCCCAGAGAAGTGCTTCACAGCTCAGAGAATTGCCCACAACCCCAGAGAAATGCCCCACAGCCCAGAAAATGCCCCACAGCCCCAGAGAACTGCCGATCACCTCCCCCAGCACCAAAGAGTTGATCGCAGCCCCAGAGAATTTCCCCAGCCACCCAAAACAAGAGAATTGCCCCCTGACCTCCCCAAGTCCCAGATAATTGCCCCAACCCCAGATAATTGCCCCACAGCCCCAGAGAATTGCCCCATGACCTTCCCCATACCCCAGAGAATTTCCCCCTGCCCCAGAGAATTGGCCCTAAACCCCATATAATTGCCACACAGTCCAATAGAATTGACCAACAGCCCCAGAAAATTGCCCCCAGCACCAGAAAATTGCCCCCCAGCACCAGAAAATTGTCCTGTCACCTCCCCCAGCCCCAGATAATTGGCCCACCAACTCCAGAGAATTGCCCCACAGCCCAAAAAAAGGCCACTAGACCTCCCCAGCACCAGAGAATTCCCCCACAACCCCATAGAATTGCTCTACAGCCCAGATAATTGCCCCACAACCCCAGATAACTGCCCCATCACCTCCCCCAGCTCAAAAGAATTGCCCCCCAACTCCAGAGAATTGTCCCCCAACCCCGGAGAATTGCCCCACAGCCCCAGAGAATTGTCTCCCAGCCCCATGAAACTGCCCCATTCTCTCCCCAAGAGAATTGCCCCAGCCCAAGAGAATTGCCCTTTTTGATCTCCCCCAGCCCCAGATAATTTCCCTACAGCACCAGACAATTGCCACAAGGCCTCCCCATCCCCAGAGAATTACCCCAACCTAGAGAATTGCCCTGTGACCTCCCCCAACCACAGAGAATTGCCCCCAGCTCCAGGGAACTGTCCCATCACCTCCCCCAGCCCAGAGAATTGCTCCCCAGCCCCAAAGAATTGCCATGTGACGCCCCCCAACCACAGAGAATTGTCACCCAACCCAGATAATTGCCCCACAGCCCATGAGAATTGCCCCACAGCCCCAGAGAATTGCCCCCAAACCTGAGATAATTGCCCCACAACCCCTATAGAATTGCCCCACAAGATGCTCCCCAACCTAAGATAATTGCCCCACAGCCCCAGAGAATTTCCCCATGACCCCCCAGCCCCAGATAATTGCCCCCATCCCCAGAGAATTTCCCCACAGCTGCAGAGAATTGTCTCCCAGCCCAGAGAACTGCCCCATCACATCCCCCAGCCTCAGAGAATTGCCCCCAGCCCCAGAGAATTTCCCCCAGCCCCAGACAACTCCCCCGTGACCTCCCCCTGCCCCAGATAATTTCCCCACAGCCTCAGAGTATTGTATCCTATATAGTTGCCCCCCAGCCCCAGAGAATTGCTTTACAGCCCCAGCTAATTGCCCCCCAACCTGAGATAATTGCCCCACAGTCCCATAGTGTAGGCTACAAGACCTTCCCCAACCCCAGAGAATTTCCCCACAGCCCCAGAGAATTGGCCCCAGGACCAGAGAATTGCCTCACAGCCCCATAGAATTGCCCTACAGCCCTAGAGAATTGACCCTTGACCTCCCCCAGCCCCAGAGAATTGTCCCCCAGCCCCAGAGAACTGCCCCAACACCTCCTCTAGCCCCAGAGAACTTCCCCCAGCCCCAGAGAATTGCCCCGTGACCTCCCCCAGCCACAGAGAAATGCCCCAAGAGCCCCAGAGAATGGCCATGAGACCTTCCCAAACACCAGAGAAATGCCCCCAACCCCAGAGAATTTCCTCCTAGCCCCAGAGAATTTGCCTCAATCCCCATATAAATGCCCCAAAGCCCCATAGAATTGTCCGACAGACCCATAGATTTGCCCAACAGCCTCAGAGAATTGCCGCCTAGCCCCAGAGTATTGCCCTGTGTCCTCCCCAGCCCCAGATAATTGCCCAACAACCCCAGAGAATTGCCACACAGCACCAGAGAATTGCCCCCCAACCTGAGATAATTGCCCAATAGAATTGGCCACAACACCTGCCCCAACCACAGATAATTGCCCTACAGCCCTGAAGAATTTCCCCACAGCCCTAGAGAATTGTATCCAAGAGAAGAGCCCCCCAGCCCCAGAGAATTGCCCCACAGCCCTAGAGAATTGACCAGTGACGTCCGCCAGCCACAGAGAGCTGCCCCATCACCTCCTCCAGTCGCAGAGAATTGCCCCCAGCCCCAGATAATTGACCCATGACCTCCCCAAGCCCCAGAGCCCCATAGAATGGCTACAAGACCACACAGCCCCAGAGAATTGCCTACAACCCCAGAGAATTGCCCCACAGCCCCAGTGAATTGGCCTCAACCCCATATTATTGCATCACAGCCCCATAGAATTGCCCCACAGCCCTAGAGAATTGACCAGTGACCTCCCCCAGCCACAGAGAGCTGCCCCATCACCTACTCCAGTCGCAGAGAATTGCCCCCAGCCCCAGATAATTTCCCTCAGCCGCAGATAATTGCCCCATTACCTCACCTTGCCCCAGAGCCCCAGAGAATGGCTACAAGACCACCCCAAACACCATAGAAATGCCCCCAACCCCAGAGAATTGCCCCCCAGTCGCTGAGAATTTGCCCCAAACCCAAATAAATGCCCCACAGCCCAATAGAAGTGCCCGACAGACCCATAGAAATGCTTGCCTAGCCTCAGAGAATTGCCCTGTGTCCTCCTCAGCCCAAGGTAATTGCCCCCCAACCCCAGAGAATTGCTCCAGAGAGCCAGAGAAAGGCCATGTGAATTCCACCGACCCCAGAGAATTGCCCCAGAGCATCTGAGAATTGCCCCCAACCTGAGATAATTGCCCCACAGCCCCATAGAATTGTCCACAAGACCTTCCCAAACCCCAGAGAATTGCCCCACAGCCTCAGAGAATTTCCCCATGACTACCCAGCCCAAGATAATTGCCCCAACCGCAGATAATTTCCCCATAGCCCTAGAGAATTGTATCCCAGATAATTGCCCCCAGCCCCAGAGAATTGCCCCACAGACCCAGTGAATTAGTCCCAACCCCATATTATTGCCTCACAGCCCCATAGAATTGCCCCACAGCCCCAGAGAATAGACCCATGACTTCCCCCAACCCCAGAGAATCCCCCCCCGCCCCAGAGAAATGCCACCAGCCCTATTGAATTTCCCTGTGACCTCCCCCAGCCCCAGATAATTGCCCCCAACCCCAGAGAATTGCCCCTAGCACCAGAGAATTGGCCCTAAACCCCATAAACAGCCCCAGAGTATTGCCCCCAACCCAAGAGAATTACCCTACAGCCCCAGAGTATTGTCCTGTGACCTCCCGAACCGAAGAGAATTGCCCCCCAGTCCCAGAGTATTGTTCCCCGGCCCCACAGAACTGCCTCATTACCTCTCCCAGCACCAGAGAATTGCCCCCAGCCCCAGACAATTGCCCAGTGGCCTCCCCCAGTCCAAGAGAATTTCCCCCCACCCCAGAGAATTGACCCCCAACCCCAGAGAATTGCCCCCCAGTCGCCGAGAATTTGCCCCAAACCCAAATAAATGCCCCACAGCCCAATAGAAGTGCCCGACAGACCCATAGAAATGCTTGCCTAGCCCCAGAGAATTGCCCTGTGTCCTCCTCAGCCCGAGGTAATTGCCCACCAACCCCAGAGAATTGCTCCAGAGAGCCAGAGAAAGGCCATGTGAATTCCACCGACCCCAGAGAATTGCCCCAGAGCATCTGAGAATTGCCCCCAACCTGAGATACTTGCCCCACAGCCCCATAGAATTGTCCACAAGACGTTCCCAAACCCCAGAGAATTGCCCCACAGCCTCAGAGAATTTCCCCATGACTACCCAGCCCAAGATAATTGCCCCAACCGCAGATAATTTCCCCATAGCCCTAGAGAATTGTATCCCAGATAATTGCCCCCAGCCCCAGAGAATTGCCCCACAGACCCAGTGAATTAGTCCCAACCCCATATTATTGCCTCACAGCCCCATAGAATTGCCTCACAGCCCCAGAGAATTGCCCCCAGCCCCAGAGAATTGCTCCTAGCACCAGAGAATTGGCCCTAAACCCCATAAACAGCCCCAGAGTATTGCCCCCCAACCCAAGAGAATTACCCTACAGCCCCAGAGTATTGTCCTGTGACCTCCTGAACCCAAGAGAATTGCCCCCCAGTCCCAGAGTATTGTCCCCCGGCCCCACAGAACTGCCTCATTACCTCTCCCAGCACCAGAGAATTGCCCCCAGCCCCAGACAATTGACCAGTGGCCTCCCCCAGTCCCAGAGAATTTCCCCCCACCCCAGAGAATTGACCCACAACCCTAGAGAATTGACCTTTGACCTCCCCCAACCACAGAGAATAGCCACTCAACCGCAGGGATTTGCCCCCCAGCCCCATAGAATTGTCCCGTGACCTCCCACAACCACAGTGAATTACCCCTTAGCCCCAGAGAATTGCCCCCAAACCCAGAGAATTGCCCTTGGACCTCCCCAACCCCAGAGAATTGCCCCCCAACCCCATAGAATTGCCCAGTGACTCCCCCAGCCCCAAATAATTGCCCCCAACTCCAGAGAATTGCTCCATCACCTCCCAAAGCCCCAGAGAATTGCCCCCAGCCCCAGAGAATTTCCCTGTGACGCCCCCAACCCCAGAGAATTGTCCCTCAACCCAGATATTTGCCCCACTGCCCCAGAGAATTGCTGTGTTACCTCCCCCAGCCCCATAGAATTACCCCACAGCCCCGGAGAATTGCCCCGTGACCTTCCCCATACCCCATAGAATTGCCCCAGCTCCAGAGAATTGGCCCTAAACCCCTTTTAATTGCCCCACAGCCCCATATAATTGCCCAACAGCCCCAGAAAATGTCCTCCCAACCGCAGATAATTTCCCCATAGCCCTAGAGAATTGTATCCCAGATAATTGCCCCCAGCCCCAGAGAATTGCCCCAAAGACCCAGTGAATTGGTCTCAACCCCATATTATTGCCTCACAGCCCCATAGAATTACCCCACAGCCCCAGAGAATTGACCCATGACTTCCCCCAACCCCAGAGAATTCCCCCCCGCCCCAGAGAATTGCCCCCAGCCCTATTGAATTTCCCTGTGATCTCCCCCAGCCCCAGATAATTTCCCCCAACCCCAGAGAATTGCCCCTAGCACCAGAGAATTGGCCCTAAACCCCATAAACAGCCCCAGAGTATTGCCCCCCAACTGAAGAGAATTACCCTACAGCCCCAGAGTATTGTCCTGTGACCTCCCGAACCAAAGAGAATTGCCCCCCAGTCCCAGAGTATTGTCCCCCGGCCCCACAGAACTGCCTCATTACCTCTCCCAGCACCAGAGAATTGCCCCCAGCCCCAGACAATTGACCAGTGGCCTCCCCCAGTCCCAGAGAATTTCCCCCCACCCCAGAGAATTGACCCACAACCCTAGAGAATTGCCTTTGACCTCCCCCAACCACAGAGAATAGCCACTCAACAGCAGGGATTTGCCCCCCAGCCCCATAGAATTGACCTTTGACCTCCCCCAACCACAGAGAATAGCCACTCAACCCCAGAGAACTGCCCCCCAGTCCCAGAGAATTGCCCCATCACCTCCCAAAGCCCCAGAGAATTGCCCCCAGCCCCAGAGAATTTCCCTGTGATGCCCCCAACCCCAGAGAATTGTCCCTCAACCCAGATATTTGCCCCACTGCCCCAGAGAATTGCTGTGTTACCTCCCCCAGCCCCAGAGAATTACCCCACAGCCCCAGAGAATTGCCCCGTGACCTTCCCCATACCCCATAGAATTGCCCAACAGCCCCAGAAAATGTCCTCCCAGCCTCAGATAATTAACCCACAGCCCCAGAGAATTGCCCTGTGACACCCAAGCCCCAGATAATTGCCCCCAACCCCAGATAATTGCCCCACAGCCCCATATAATTGTCTCCTAGCCCAGACAACTGCTGCATCACCTCCCCCAGCCCAAGAGAATTGACCCGGCCACAGAGAATTGCCACCAAAACCCAGAGAATTGCGCCAGCGCCAGAGAATTGCCCCATGACCTCCCGTAGACCCAGATAATTGCCCCCAGTCCCAGAGAATTTCCCCCCAGCCCCAGAGAATGGCCACAAGACCTCCCCCAACCCCAGATAATGGCCCCACAGCCCCAGAGAATTATCTCCCAGCCCAGGGAGTTGTCCCATCACCTCCCTCAGCCCCGAGAATTTTCCCCAGCCCTAGAGAATTGCCCCACAGCCCCAGAAAATGGCCACAAGACTCCCCATCCCCAGAGAATTGCCCTACACCCCAGATAACTGACCCATCACCTCCCTCAGTCCCAGAGAATTGCCCTGTGACCTTCCCCAGATCCAGATAATTGCCATCCAACCCCAGAGAATTGCCACACAGCCCCAGAGAACTGTCCCATAACCTCCCCCAGCCCCAGAGAATTGCACCCCAGCCCCAGAGAATTGCCCCGTGATGCCGCCAAACCAAGAGAATTGTCACCCACCCCAGATAAATGCCCCACAGCCCCAGAGAATTGTCCTGTTACCTCCCCCAGTAACCAGATAATTGCCACCCAACCACAAGGAATTGCTCCCCAGCCTCAGAGAATTTCCCTGTGACACCCCATCGCCAGATAATTGCCCCCCAACCCCAGAGAATTGCCCCACAGCCCCAGAAAATATTCCCCCAGCCCCAGAGAACTGCCACATCACCTCCCCAAGCCCCAGAGAATTGTCCCCAGCCACCAGAGAATTGTCCCCAGCCCCAGAGAATTGCCCCTTGACCTCCTCCAGCCCCAGAGAATTTCCCCACAGCCCCAGAGAATGGCCACAAAACCTCCCCCAACCCCAGAGAATTGCCCCACATCCCCAGAGATTGGCTACAAGACCTCCCCATCCCCAGAGAATTGCTCCCCAGCCCCACAGAATTTCCCTGTGACCCCCATCCCCAGATAATTGCCCTCCAACCCCAGAGATTTGCCCCACAGCCCCAGAAAATACCCCCCCAGCCCCATAGAACTTCCCCATCACCTCCCCATGCCCCACAGAATTGTTCCCAGTCACAGATAATTTCCCACCAGCCCCTGAGAATTGCCCTATGATGCCCTTACTCCAGAGAATTGTCGCCCAACCCAGATAATTGCCCCACAGAGCCCAGAGAATTGCCGTGTGACCTCTCCCAGTACCCAGAAAAGTGCCACCCAATTTAGAGAATTGCTCCATAGTCCCATAGAATTGCCCTGTGGCATACAGAGCCCCAGAGAATTGCCCCCCAACCCCAGAGAATTGCCCCATTGCCCCAGAGAATATTCCCCCCAGTCCAAGACAACTTCCCCATCACCTCCCCAAGCCAGAGAGATTTGCCCCCAGCTCCAGAGTACTGCCCCAAAGCCCCAGATAATTGCCCCATGACCTCCCCCAACCCCATGGAATTACCCCCCAATCACAGAGAATTGCCCCCAGCCCCAGAGAATTGCCCTACACCACAGAGAACTGCCTATCACCTCCCTCAGTCCCAGACAATTGACCCCAGCCTCAGAGAATTGCCCTGTGACCTCCCCTAGATCCAGATAAATGCCATTCAACCCCAGAAAATTGCCCCACAGCCCCAGAGAACTCTCCCATCACCTTCCCCAGCCCCAGAGAATTGTACCCCAGCCCCAGAGAATTGCCCCGTGATGCCCCCAAACCCAGAGAATTGTTGCCCACCCCAGATAAATGCCCCACAGCCCCAGAGAATTGCCCTGTTACCTCCTCCAGTACCCAGATAATTGCCACCCAACCACAAGGAATTGCTCTCCAGCCCCAGAGTATTTCCCTGTGACACCCCATACCCAGATAATTGCCCCCCAACCCCATAGAATTGCCCCACAGCCCCAGAGAACTTCCACATAACCTCCCCAAGCCAAAGAGAATTGTCCCCAGTCCCAGAGAATTCCCCCCCAGCCCCAGAGATTGGCCACAAGACCTCCCCAGCCCCACATAATTGCCCCCAACCCAGAGAATTACCCCACAGCCCCAGAGAATATTCCCCCAGCCCCAGAGAACTTCCCCATCACCTCCCCAAGCCCCAGAGAATTGCCCACAGCCCCAAGGAATTGTCCACCAGCACCTGAGTATTGCTCAGTGACCTCCCACTTCCCCAGAGAATTGCCCTACACCCCAGAGAACTGACCCCTTACCTCCCTCAGCCCCAGAGAATTGCCCCCAGCCCCAGAGAACTGCTAATTCACCTCCCCAGCCGCAGAGAATTGCCCCCAGAGCCCCAAATTTGCCCCACAGCCCCAGAGACAATGTGCATGTGACCTCCCCCAACCCCAGATAAATGCCCCCAACCCTAGAGAATTGCCCCACAGCCCCATAGAATTGCCCCACAGCCCCAGAGAATTGCCCTGTTACCTCCCCTAGTACCCAGATAATTGCCACCCAACCACAAGGCTCCCCAGCCCCAGAGAATTTCCCTGTGACACCCCATCACCAGATAATTGCCCCCCAACCACAGAGAATTGCCCCACAGCCCCAGAAAATATTCCCCCAGCCCCAGAGGACTTCCACATCACCTCCCCAAGCCAAAGAGAATTGTCCCCAGCCCCAGAGAATTTCCCAACAGCCCCAGAGAATGGCCACAAAACCTCCCCCAACCCCAGATAATTGCCCAACATCCCCAGAGATTAGCCACAAGACCTCCCCAGCCCGATAGAATTGCTCTCCAGCCCCAGAGAATTTCCCTGTGACCGCTGGCCCCACATAATTGCCCCCAGCCCCATAGAATTGCCCCACAGCCCCAGAGAATTGCCCTGTTACCTCCCCTAGTACCCAGATAATTGCCACCCAACCACAAGGCTCCCCAGCCCCAGAGAATTTCCCTGTGACACCCCATCACCAGATAATTGCCCCCAACCACAAAGAATTGCCCCACAGCCCCAGAAAATATTCCCCCAGCCCCAGAGAACTTCCACATCACCTCCCCAAGCCAAAGAGAATTGTCCCCAGCCCCAGAGAATTTCCCCACAGCCCCAGAGAATGGCCACAAAACCTCCCCCAACCCCAGATAATTGCCCAACATCCCCAGAGATTAGCCACAAGACCTCCCCAGCCCGATAGAATTGCTCTCCAGCCCCAGAGAATTTCCCTGTGACCGCTGGCCCCACATAATTGCCCCCAACCCCAGAGAACTGCCCCACAGCCCCAGAGAATATCCCCCCAGCCCCAGAGAACTTCCCCATCACCTCCCCCAGCCCCTGAGTATTGCTCCGTGACCTCCCACATCCCCAGAGAATTGCCCTACACCACAGAGAATTGCCCCACAGCCTCAGAGAACTGCTAATTCACCTCCCCCAGCCCCAGAGAATTTCCCCCAGACCCCCAAATTTGCCCCACAGCCCCAGAGAATGGGCATGTGACCTCCCCCAACCCCAGATAAATGCACCAAACCCCAGATAATTGCCCCACAGCCCAAGAGAATTAACCCGTGACCTCCCCATCCCAAGAGAATTGCCCCACATCCCAGAGAACTGCCTCATCACCTTCTTCAGCCCCAGAGAATTGCCCCACAGCCCCAGAGATTTGCCCCACAGCCCCAGAGAACTGCCAATTCACCTCCCCCAGCCCCAGAGATTTGCCCCCAGCCCCTCAAATTTGCCAGTGAGTGTTGGTGCTCTGATGATAAAGTGTAATGAATGTCCCAACTGTGCATTCTAAATTGTAAATCCCTTGGTGTAGTTATGTAAAGCGCCATTGCCTTTTTTCTAGAGAAAATAAGCTTAATTTGGTTAGTCTTTTTTCATAACTTAGCCCCTCCATTCCCCTAATTAGTTTTGTTGCCCTCCTCTGTACCTTTTCCAGCTCTAAAATGTCCTTTGTATGAAATGGTGCCCAAAATTGTACTCTGTGGGGTACCATAGAATAGATGCGGGGGCTACAGGGGTCCAAAAAGGGGCCCCCAGGGGTTACAGAGACCATGGGGCTATTGGTGGCTGGAAGAGGCCCATTAGAGGGTTAAGGGGCCACATTAGACCCTGGATGCCACAGGTACCTTAAGGGAGCACAGGGGGCAAAAGAGCGCAGCGGTGTCCACACAGGCCCAAGGGAGGGACCCAGGGGCTGATGGATGGCTGTGGGGGAGCGGGAGGGCCGTGGAGGCCACTAGAGTGCCACAAGGTAGCCAGGGGACCACATGGGTCCGAAGAAGCCACTGGGGGCCACAGGGCCAAAGGGGACCTGTAGTGGCCACAGGAAGCCAAGTGAAGGCCACAGGGACCACAGGGGAGCTGCGAAAGCCACAGGGGGGATGCGGGGGATGAGGGAGTATGGTGAGGACCATTATAGAGCCACGGGGGCCAAAGCGGACCCAGGGGGTCCACAGAGGGCAGAGGGGGCCACAGGGTTCCAAGAGAAGGCCCCGGGGCCACTAGGGGTTTGCAGGGGCCATAGGGGGTCGAAGGCAGGGCAGTGGGGGAGCCAAAGATGCCGCTGGGGCCACAAGGGGCAGCAGGAGGTCTATAGGGGCCCGTCAAAGGTGCAAGGTAGCCCCACTCTTCTCCCTGTCTGCTCTCTCTTCTCCCTCAACCTCTGCTCCCTCTTCTCCCTCCTACATCCCCCTCTCCTCCTTCTGCTCCCTCCTCCCTTCCGAAACCTCTGAGCTGTGCTCTGAGATAATCGGAAGGGGCAGTGACGTCATCTCTTATGCTGATTGGCTGAAAAGCCAATCAGCTTGCACATGCTCTCTGTCCATGTACCCATCATGGCAGCTTACAGCAGCCATTAAAAACAACTGCAGGAGCTGCTGGGGGTGTAAACATCACCCCCAGCACATTTTATTTTTTAATGCAAAAATGGTTTGCATGTTTTAATGCAAACGTTTTTTCTAGTTGGGTTATGCTTTCATTCTATGGAATGTATTCATAACACACCTCACTTTAATAGACCTTTAATAACAGACAGCCATGTGTGTGGTGAGAACATAGATTGTTATCAGTTTCCCCCTGAACTTAGAAATGCACTCCCCATTTGACCATTTTAGGTGACTTAAGCATGCGATGTTTAGCACAAATTGATTTGTTGAGGGTTAACGCTATTTGTTCTTTTGCTCAATACAAGTTGTAGCGCATGTCCACCTGACATATCAGTGAATCGGGGGCATATCAGTGAATCGGGAAAACACAGACTTTACTTTATTGAATTCTCAGTGAAAAAGCATGTATTTTAAAAATGTAAAAAGTATTTCAACATGCTTTTAGGAGATCTTTCCTGTGATGTGGTCCAAATTGTGCTGCATTTGGTGGCCCTTATCCCGTACTATATAATACTAGCGACTTGCCTGCCAAAAAATGACGGTCAATACAATTTTAAAGCTAGGAATGCTGTTTTGAAATACTTGTTTTTTTTTTTTTTTTTAACATTCAACTTGTATTTCAACAACTTGTAAATTATCATTTTTAACCATATTAACCTTTTTAATCATCATGTATGAAGTAATAATGTAACAATGGATGAAGTTTGTATGAATACATTTTTGTAAACCATTACATAATGCTTTGCATCATGCAACTTATATTTGAATCATTAGTGGAACATTTTTTTTAACAATACAAACATTTTTAAATCTGAGGTATGGATGAGTAACATTACATTAGGTCAACTTTATATCAATTAATATATTAAACCATTAAATAATGCTTTGTAACATGCAACTTTTCTTTAAAGTACCGGTAAACCACATAGGTATTGAATCCAGAGAAGGGAAATAAAAAAAAAAATTAAAAAAATTAACACTTAACCAATTGTATCAAGGAGGGAAAAATTAATTCCTTCCTGACCCCATTAACTGGTGATTGGATTACTCCCTGGATCATTACTCTGTATTTAATTATACTTATAATTTTTACAATAAATGATCATCCTCTTACTAACATGAACCCTTAATTACATACAATGAAACAACTTTTCAGACCTTGGAAAATACAATTTTAACATTACACACATAAAGTTAATGTATTAAAATATAAATAGTAAAAGTAAGAAAATGCAACGTAACTGTTTTGTGGGACCAATCCTGGCAAAAGTCACTTCTAAGACATTACAATAATATTTGTTTTTGTATGTCCAAGTGGTTTCCTTAAAAAGAGCCCATCAGACTTTTAATTTTGTCTATGGGATATAAGCACTGTTTATTCTTTTTTTTTGTTTGTTTTGTTATTGTTGTAGTTTTTAAATTGTACATAGAGTTTCCTATGTGAAATAGTGGTCCTCTAAAAAGAGCCCGAGTGACATCAAATGTCGTACTCAAAATAAAACCAGTGCCCTCTATGTTTACAAAACTTCATAGTACACAATGTTTTTGGTAAAAATGCATCCATTCTGTGATCACCCTGACTAGGGTTTTCTTCAATTTAAACTTTAATATCATCTGGATTTGTGCACCTTGAAAAGCAACATAGAGTTGTCCTTGTACAAAAACAGGTTCCTGTAAAAAAAATACCCACACTTAAAAGTTTGTCCATGGGATTTATTTATGGTCATGGCAAATGCCATGATAACTGGAAATAGTCTCCTTTGAAGGACAAAAGGCAAACCACTCTCACTTGAAGCCAAATCAATTCTGGTATAAAAACTTGTTCACCTTTATGGGTACCATTCATAATTTCTGCATGTATGAAATGATCTTTTAAATCCTGCACAATTAATCTGGTCCCATTACAATGTCCTTTTTGAGATTCATATTTCTCAATAGCATGACAATTGCCCCTTTTTTCAATTGCAAAACATGTGGTGGCATTCCAGATGGTGTTAAAGAATTGATAAAGTCTATTCTAAAGTTAGATTCACAATCTTTTTTATCAGACAGAACTGAATCTGCACCGTAATAATTATTTTGGGGTGGGTTGATGAATTTTAAAATGTTGTTATTTAGATTCAAGGCATCTATATTTTTGGATATTAATATCACTTTGTTTGCAATGTCTGAATAATCAGTTATTGATAGTGTTTAGAAAGATTGCCAATATAAGTGATTCTTTGCAAACCATGCGTGATGGAATTTCTACGGTATCATCCAGTAAATTATTTATTTGTGGATGTTTTCCTTTCCAATTTGAATTACCCAATCATTGAATTAATTTTGGCCTTCAGATCTCATATTTAGTTCTAATTTCAGGTGTGTAAATATTTTCCACAGTTTACTTGTCTTGATACATGTTTCAATGATGTCAGTCCTATTTCCATATTACACAACAGGTAATGTTTGCCTAAAATCTCCTCTTAACAACATAACCTTTCTACCAAATGGCAAATTAATATCCATCACTTCTATCAATAATCTATCAATACATTGCAAGGCATGGTATGACATCATTGTTGCCTCATCTATGATAATTAATTTACTTTTTCTAAAATGTTTTGCTTGTAAAGAATTCCAGCAAATATCTGACACTGATGTTTCTAAAAAGGGAACTGGCAGTTTAAATCCACTGTGCAGAGTTCTACTGCCTTCTAACAAAAGTGCAGCAATTCCATTTGTTGCAAATGGCATTGCTATTTGACCCTGTGCTGGAATGTAACTTATCAAACAATTTTACAGATACCTTTTTCCTGATCCACCAGGGCCATCTAGATAGAAATAATCGTCTTTGACCATTTCATCATCTGTAGCATTTGTGATGGCATTAAATGCTTGCAATTGTGATGTATTTAAAGTTGCAAGTTTTTCTTCTGTTTTTTGTTTTTGAAGCTCAGTGTCATAGTCATCAAAGTTGATGTCATCTATAAGTCCTGGATCAGGCAAATTAAAACTTGCACAATTTAATCCATGAGCAAGAAATATTTCTTGAATTTCCATTGATGCTTTTAAGAGTGCAATGGGCTCATTGTAATGTTTCAAGAAGTCTTCACACATATTTAATTTAAATTTTTCCCACAAAGCAAATGCATAAGGTACATTGCAAAAGATGCAAATTAATGCAAATTGTTCTCTCATTTGCTTTGGTATTTGACATAGTGCTGCTTCTTCCACACCTCTCCCATTCTGTATCATCTGTTATGAAGTTTTGATGTCTTGCAACTAATAGGAAAGTATCATAAACTATGTCATTCACTGTGCGCAAATGTTTATAACTTTGTGCACAGGGAACATGTAAAAGTAGTAGTCTTAAGCTGAAACATTCAATGTCTCTTGGGCTGCCAGTATACATTTGTGGGGTAATTTTATGAGCATCTCTATTTCGTTGCTGCCATTGGCCATTTACGAATACATAGTGATGTGGAATCTAAATGTATAAAAATTGTCTGGCCTCAGTGTCCTGGCAGTTTAATTGAAACCAAGCAGTAAGTGTTGTTGCTCGATGTTCACTGGGCTAAGGCATTCGTTTCATTGCATGAAGTAAAGCAAACAAACTGACTTTGTGGCAAATGTATAGCTAATCGATACACAGCATGTGACGGATCTTGCATCTCAAATTTCAAGAGAAGACGCCACATTGCTTCTGGAGCACTGACATAGCGAGCATCTAAATAATTTGAAAGTTTGTCATGTACAATTGGATTTTCATTTTCATTTTGCGCACCTTGCACAACAACATTTGCTGCATCATATCCTTTGTATATATATTTATTGATGGATTTAATAGAAGTGCAAGCTTCCACATGTATGTGTGCATTGTACTTCATCAGCAAATTTGGATTGTATGGAACTACATATCTATCATTGACCTTTTGGCCACAGAGAATAGCTGTTTGTCCTTCTCTTCTTTTATACAAAAGGTATCCATCACAATTAGCATACGTTTGCATTTGACATTGTTTTGGGAACTCTTTTGTAAATTTTTTATTTTCCATACATGGTGAATTTGGATTAATATCTCCACATGGCCCATGAATTATTTTGTGTGTTACAATCTCATAAAGTGTTGAATATTTTTCTGAAAGTGGCAATTCAGCAGTAATTACTGAATCCACTCTCTCTGCAGTATTCAATTTATCTTTGTCCTGCAGGATTAAAAGTATGTGTGCATGTGGCAGACCTCTTTTTGGAAATTCAATTGTATAAACAAAAGCTACACATTTTCCAAATAACTGTGCTTTAGCTATATCAGTTTTAAAGACCATGACAACGTCATTTACTGTTGGTAAATTATACCATCTTTGATCAGTATTGCAATCTCTTTTCAAAACCATATTTACTCTTGGCATTGGTAATTTATGTATTTGAGCATGTTTTCTTCTTTTTCAACCTGTGCTAATATTTTGTTTGCTTGACTGTATGGGTTGTTGGCCATAATTTTATCCAGCTGTTCAAACACTGACTATGAGCAAACACTGTTTATTTTCTGGAAGTGTCATCCATTGTTCAACAGCTTCCATTGTAACTAAAACATATGAATGTGCAAATTACCTTTGCTCTTTTTCTAGTGGGTGTAAATGTGAAGTGTGGTGGTAAGTTTGTCCTTGAACTCTAAAACAATATGGACCATGTCCTGGGATATTTTCTGCTAATGTAGCACCCATAGAAGCAAATTATTATTATTTTTTTAAATTGGTATAGTTTGTGGAAGTCTTACCTTTCCTTTCTGACAGCAACTAATAAAGTCTCCATCAGTTGGTCTTATCTTGAGAAAATGATAGGACACAACAAAACTGACAAAGCACATTGAGTAATCCACAATAATGAGTGTCTACTGTTAGTGCTGTAATTAAAGCACTACCCTGAGCTTCCTCGACATAGATATCACAACAACTTTCTATATCTACATTGTTGTCATGTGTATGAACATTGGTGTCATGAGGAAATATTGGGTCATTATGTAATGTTTCACAGACATTTTTTTATTTACTTTTTATTTTCTTTGAATATATATATATTGATAAATAAGTGTTTTTTTTGTAATAATGAATTATTAAGTCATTAACAAATAAATATAATTGTTTTTCCTAAAGAAGGGCAAATACAAAGAGCTATGAGCAAAGTATACAGTAGGTTGGCCTTAGAATAATGTGTAATTTTGTTATTTAATTAATTAATAAATCCATCAACTTCTGAGGTGCAATTTGCATTCTTTAAAAGATAATTAGGTAAACATATATCTATGCATAAGTAATGTTTATTTTATTTTTTTAATTATTAATGAATAATTAAAAACTAAGGGCCTCATTCATTTGCAATTTGGCCAATTGAATAGGGCTCTATATAAGCACATAGCATATTTTTTTACAGAAGTTTTTAGTTGGTGAAGACCTTTCTTTTGGATAGATGGTCAGTAACTAAAAACTTCTGTAAAAAAATATGCTATGTGGTTATAAAGACCCCTATTCAACTGGGCAAATCACAATTGAATGAGGCCCTAAATGAATATAGGTTAAATAATTAATCATTAACCGTCATCAATGCAAAACAAAAAGGGCATCATGAAATCATATACCCGTTAAATATATTGTATTGCAGATTAAATACTGCAGAGCTGAGTCTCTGTAAAATGACATGAAAATCATTTTGAATGTTTGTATTCAATTAATTTGTGCCTCATTGAAAGTATGATGTTTAATTGGCATACATGCAAAACATAAACACGTAATCATAAATATATTCATAAATAAAAGCACTATAAATCATTAAATGTAGCACGTGTCAGAATCTAAAAAACTGCTTTAAATATTTAAGTGCTTTGAAGGTCCTATTCCTGTCAGGCAATTATAAGCACTCCAATTATGTAACTGCTTTGTAAAATGTACATATTTTTTTATCCATTATAAATTTGTTTTTGTAATTATTATTAATTAATAGTTCCAAAAGCAATGTACATGAATGAGCAGTAAGGCAGATATATAAGTGCATTTTAAAAATTGTTATTATTTTTATTGTAGTGTAAAATGTAAAATATTTTTTTTGTAATGATTAATAATTATTAAGTAATTAAAATACGTTAATTAATCAATAACTGTCATCAATCCAAAATAAAAAGAATACAAAGAATAAATAATTTTTTCCTCCATAAGAACATAATTAAATGATATACCTGTAAAGGGGATCTTTATGCTGTTCAAAGGCTGCAAACTTCACTCTTTGTGTTCAGCGAGCTGCAGAGATGATTAAACTGTCAAATAAGATGAAAAGCATTTGTAATATTTGGTTTCAATTAATTAATTAATCATTACGAGTATCATGTTTAATTGGCATACATGTAAAAACATAAAGGCCTACGCATGAATATATTCATAAAGAAATGCAGTATAAAATATGAAATGTAGCAGGTGTCATAATCTCATATCAGAATTGTAATTTTTTTGGGCGGCCATTTTTTTTCTTGCTGAGCGGATTTTGGACTTCCGAAACTGGTTAAATTCGGCTTGAATTTGTGTGCAACCTCACTCACAGATGTCGTGGCTTTATCCCCCGTGCGGTGTGTGTTTTTACTTTTTTTGTATTTTTAATGTTTTTCGTTTTTTTGATTTGCGTGGTTCAGCCGATAACTTCGTATTTTTCCGACCTCATATTTTTTTTTTTTCTAAGTTCTGCACCTTACCATTTTTTTTGTCTAAGTTTCATGTTTCTCAACTGCTTGCAGCCTAAGGCAATCCTGCGTTTCCAAACTGTTTGGAGGCTATGTCCCGCATTTTTCAATGCCTCAACAGCTCGCCTTGCTTCACGAGGCTTGCAGTAGCGGGTTCAGCGCTCATTTCATCTAAGTCCCGCTACTTTCAATGCTTCAGCTGCTCACGTCGTTGCGCAAGGCTCGCAGGCAATGAGCACCCTCGTTGCTCATCACCTAAGTGCTGCGATTTTTAATGCCTCAACTGCTCGCCTCGCTACGCTTAAGTCGTACGCACAACGCAAAGCATGGCGACTTCTCACAGTTTGACAATTATAATGTGTGATAACTGATACACATTGTAAAGTGCTACCAATGAGTATTTGTCACACATTTGATGCTGCCCTCCACTTAGAGTGATATGTAAGCTTCCAAGATTTGACTAGGGATGGATAATACATCTATCCCTAGTCAAATGCATGGAGCATGTCTCATTGGTGGGCAATATTTTCATGGGATATGTTTTATCTATGTGTGTGTGGTGTCCATGTTGGGTATGTTGGTGTATATGATATTCGCTTTGCAGGGTGGCTATATCCAGTAGGAGAACCAGACCTAGGGCAACAGTCGCTTTAAAAACCTCTCCCAGTCACTGTTGGGACAACACTTGGAGCTCCCAATGCTCTTTCTTTCCCTTCTGTCATCCTTTTCACCTTGGCACAGCTGTCATCATAACAATGGTTTACAGACCTAACATCTCTGCTCACAAATCCTACTTCAGTTAAGGCAGAAGCTACCTCGCTCCAGGCCTAAGATCCCTCCCCCATAGTAGGATATGGGCATGGGCACAGATGGCATTAAGGAGGACCACCCATTTAGTTAGAAGCCCTGTGCTTGCCCCAAGCTTCTTGTCCACCTGACTGTGGATAAAAGTCAACTGGAAAAGGAACTGACTATGAAAACCATATGGATAAGCAGAAGCAGAAACACAGACAGAAGTACCTGCATGTTGCGTCCATATGGTCACCAAGAATCGGACATGAATGAAGGACAGAACCACAAAAACATATAGTATGGCTTGGGGTGTGTGGATTGTGTGGAATAGTTCTATGTGAATTTATGTGTGGTATTAATGTGTGTAAATCATATGTTAGATACTGGTGATCGGATTCATCCCTGGATCAATACTCCCTCTCTATTTATCCAGGATAGCCCTACCTTCCTTTTTAATTAAAAATATATCCAATCCATTTTTAAAGTTGTCTATCAAATCTGCTGTCACCACCACCTTTGGTAGAGAATTCCACAGATTAACCACCCTTACTGTGAAGAACCATTTTCTTTCTTTAAGGTGGAATCTTTCTACTTCTAACCTCAAGGGATGTCCTCTTGTCAGTTGGAAACCTCTTGGCAAAAAAAGCTCCCTTAAAAATCTTTATAAGGATACGTAGTATTGTAAGTGAACTGAATTGTATATATAGTGCAAAATTATTGGAAAAAGGACTTGCAGGGAAAAAATACATTCTATTTCAATTTACGTTGCTCAAATTGAATGAGGCTCATAGTGTCCTGTTTCTGTTCGTATTGGGTCATTTCTCAATTGTGGCCTCCATTAATGGCTGTGAGGGCGAGGGACTTGAGACTGTAAGGGTTGAGTTGGGGAGGGTGATGCTGCTGGCTTAGTGGTGGCATTGTGGTGGAGTGGTGCTGAGGTAGTGGTGGTGGAGGGTAGGGATGTGACTGGAGGAGAAGATGGTAGAGGTGCAGAGGATGTGGTTAGTCAATCTGTGGAAGGAGGGGAGCAGTAGGGTCAAAATCTACTCAAGTGGAGAACGGTCCTACATGATCCTTGACTGACCAATGTTGTGCATTTTCAGGGTAAAAAGAATGCCACACCCATCTATTATTTACATTATGTAGTTGTTCAGTGGTCTTGTATAACATACTTAAACACTTACAGTATGCCTCTTTTCACATATACCAGTGAAAAGATTTTCCTATTAAAATGAAATATGTCTCTACGTTGGTAAATATGCTTTATCCAGTCAAGAATTGGCTAGGCCACTGTGAAAATATTTTCTCATGAGCAGAGACCTTCAAATTATAACTTTAAGATAGTATGCTGGGACATATGTCTTTATTTCAATTCTCTATTGCCTCCTTCACTAGTTATTAATAAGGTGGTAAGATAAAGGCAAACTGGGGCCTAGTCAAAACAAAAAGAACCTGGTAAACAATCTAGAACAAGGGTCACATATTCTCTCTAATAGTCAATTTTAATAAACAGCGCTAGGTTGCCATCCAGCGTCTAAAATCAGGTCTTCACTACATAATTGTGTCATTTTGATAAATGATCAGGTGTTTGCCTGAAATTGTGGGAGGGCCCCTCTCCCCATCCCACAGCATAAAATCCCACTCACCTGCTCACCTAATCACTCTCAACCCAGTCGACTAGCTGGTATGCCTCACAGCCCCTACCCAAAACCATGCCGACCCCCCCAAGCTAAACTCTCTTTTACTCATTGTCCTCCGATTCCCCTTCCTCACGTCTCTCATGCCCATGCGTTCTCCTCCCTGTTTTCTGCCTCTGTTGGCTTGCCACCCCCCCCCCCACATCTGTTGCTCCCCTCACGGTTCCTCCGCCCCATCTACGCTGTACCCATCCTCCATCCCCCCTCCCTTTTCATGTCTCTCTCCTGCTCCTCCTGTTGCTTCCTTGCTTCTTGATGCTCCCCCTTGGCTCGCTGTTCCCCTCCGCATCTCCAGCTCCCCTGCCAGTCCAGTGTGCCTCACTGCCTCTTGTTTAGATCTCAGCTGCCCCCCTCCTTCCCAAGCCCTGTCCTCTCCCCTCTCTCAGTCCTAGCCTCCCCTCTGCGCTCGTTCCCCCGCAGCTTCCTGGCTCCCCCCTGCGTGCCCCGGGGAGTGCTCACTGGTCCCCTGTTCCCCTTGGAGCAGTACCATCCTGCTACCTTTCCTTCTCCTTGTCACTCTGGTGCACTCTGCTTGGTGCACCAATCCCCCCCCCACACACCCACGCCACGCTTCCTGTCCTCCCACCCCTTACCCAAGCCACCCCACCTTCATTACCAGTGCAGGACTGTCCCTGCCCAAGGCTCCTTCTGTGCTCCCTGGTTGTGGCGCACAGCCGCAGTACCCTGCATTGGGCCTGCATCAGCAACTATGTGTGTGTGCATGTATGTATATGTGTACATGTTTATTCATGCGTACGTGTGTGTATATGTGTATGTATGTATATGTGTGTGTATGCGTATATGTGTATGTGTATATATGTATGTATATGTATCCATCCATATCGTGCATTTATTCCTCATCTTCATTCTTTCTGGGCCTTCTCAAGTCTGCGCCAGCTATGGTTGCACATTCCTAACACAACATTTACTGTTTATTTCACCGCTACGGAATATGTTGGCGCGTTATAAATAAATGATAATAATATTTATTGTGCATCTACGTATTCACGTCTGCGTGCATGTCCGACATGTGTCACCCAGTCAGTATTGTTTCTGTCCGCATGCCATTGTTTTATTAGAGGGCCTAACATATGTTGATGTACAGTTCTCCGCCTCATTCAGGAGCTGACCAAACGCGGTATCTCATTCCCAGCCTCTGCAAGGAAAGCTGAGCTCTAGTGATGTGCAAACATAAAATTTTCACTTCGCGAAACGCGAACCTGAAACGCCGCAAATGTTTGCGAACCGGCGAACAGCCCTAGACTTCAATGGGCAGGCGGATTTTAAGACCCACAGGGACTCTTTCTGGCCACAATAGTGATGGTAAAGTTGTTTCAAAGGGGCTAACACCTGGACTGTGGCATGCCGGAGGGGATCCATGGCAAAACTCCCACAGAAAATTACATAGTTGATGCAGAGTCTGGTTTTAAGCCATAAAGGGCATAAATTACCTAACATTCCTAAATTGTTTGGAATAACGTGCTTTAAAACATCAGGTATGATGTTGTATCGATCAGGTAGTGTAAGGGTTAGGCCCGCTTCACAGTGACAGACCAAACTCCCCGTTTAACGCATTGCAAACAACCGCAAACAGTCCATTTGCACAACCGCAAACTCCCCATTTGCACAAGGTTGGATACCAAGCTAGCCATGTCCCGTTCCTTGTCCTCACTGATGTCATTGAAGGTCTCTTCCTCCACCCAGCTACCAAGGGTCCCCGAAAGGTGACAACAAGCCCCCTGGGACGCCTGCTGTGTTTGGTCTTCCACCTCCTCAAAGCCACCTTCCTCCTCTGACTCCTCTTCTTCAGACTCCTCTCTCTGCGTTGCCTCTGTCTGCGTTATTATAAGGTGTGTTAAGTAGTGCTACTCTTATCAGTTTAATACCTGTTACAGCACCTATCAGGGGGCGTGTATAAGGCCTGGATTCTTGGAACCGGGAGATGGAAAAAGATACTTGGTTGGTCGTATCACTTCAAATTTGGGGCACGAAGCGTGCAATCAAAGGTGCCACCATATAGGAGTGGCTTGTTTGTAAGTACTACTCTTATCAGTTTAATACTTGTTATGTCACCTATCAGGGCACGTGTATAAGGCCTGGAGTTTTGGGAACGGGAGATGGAAAAAGATGCTTGGTTGGTCGTATCACTTCAAATTTGGGGCACTTTGTGACATTAGCTTCTTACTCTCAAACATGTCCTTTACAGGCACTTGACTATGGGCAGATGAGCAGGAACTGCTCAAGGCGAGAGACGGAGTGGTGGATGGTTGAGAGGGGGCAAGTAGGACAGCAGTGGTTGATGTGGCTGAAGATGCTGGACCAGGAGGAGCATGGCGGCTTTGAGTTTGTGTGCTGCTTGTACTCATGTGTTGGTCTGGAGTCACCCAAACATTAGGTCTCAAAATGTAGAGGATAAGGGAACCAGGCTACTCTAGACCTCATTCATCATTACAGGTTTTGACAGATTGGTATTATGCGTGCAAGCTACTGTGACAACAGATATGAGTGGCACTATGCACTTGCAGAAGTTGGCAGAGTAGACAGAGTAGACAGAGGCTGTAGGTCTGACACACACGCTTGCAGACAACTAACTCTTATGCAATCTATTACAGTAGAAACATTTTTTATGTTTTAAATGTACACTACTGTTACACCAGATATGAGTGGTGTGTCAAGTAGTACTACTCCTATCAGTTTAATCCCTGTTATGTGCCTTTTTTATTGGGTTTGGTTGTTGAAGCCACAGTGCAGCACCAGAGGCCAGAAAAATTAGGCATGTACACATGCCTGAAAAATTAGGTATTGTTGATCTTGCAGCGAGCAGAGAAGAAGGTAGGCCTGATTCAACGCTCCAGCCCCGCATACCCACACTCAGAGATTGAGGGGGGGAGCTGAGAAGGCCACGGGCCGGAGATATAAAGGGGGGCCATCCCAAATAAGCACACAAGCGGGGACAAAGGTAGTGAAGGGGACATAGAGGCCCATGGACTGACGGTCGCCATCTTGGCAGGAAAAGGGCCCAGCAATTAAACCAAACTGACCCAGCACAGGCAGCTTCTTGAGTCAAACGCTGTACAATTACACCTTAATAAAGCTGAAACATGCAGCAGCAGGGATTCTAAACGGCCACACGGGGACAAGGAGGCTACCTGCCCCCACAGTCTCTGCACTACTCTTTTTAACAGATAACCCAAGGGGCTAACCAGGGACCTTGCCCACATAAAAAACAGAAATTTATTGGAGGAATTATTAGTGTCTTTACCCCCCAAGAGAGGACATAATATACAGTATCTTTAGACTACCTGATGGTCAAACCTCCTTTAGCCCCAATGCTATCCAAGAAACATTTCAAAACTTCTATCAGACCATATATTCATCCCAATCCCGCTGCAGCGGATCTGACATAGAGTCCTTCCTACTACAGCAAGAAGTCCACAAAATACCTGTACCTCAATTGGACAGCTTGAACCTAGACATATCCCAAGAGGAAGTTAATCTACAATCCAAGATCTTAAATTTGGCAAGTCCCCAGGGCCAGACGTTTTTACTCATCTGTACGATAAGAAATTTGAGCCCTTGCTTACCCCCGCACCTAACATTTTTGTTTAACGCTATACTAAATGGAGAACCTATGCCCCCTTAATTGAATCAGGCCGACCTCATAGTCTTTCCAAAAGAGGGTAGGGACCCTTTAGAGGTTAAAAATTATCGCCCCTTACCCCTGATAAATGTGGCTGTCATGATCCTAGCTAAAATTATGGCCAAACGAATATCTAACTTTTTACTGAACTAAATACACAAGGACCAAACGGGGGTTCATTCCTTTCAGAAAGGCAGGAGATAATGTTAGGAGGGTTCTGAACGCCCAGTTCTTGGCTCAACACTATAACAACCCAGTTTGCCCTCTAGCCCTAGACATAGAGAAGGCTTTTGATACGGTGGAATGGCCATATATGTACAAAATGCTAGATAAGTTTGGATTTGAGGGACGCTTTCTCAACCTGCTCAGAAGGTACTACGACTCACCAGTAGCTAACTTAAAGATACCAGGGGACCATAATGCCAAAATCCAAGTACAGAGAGGGACCAGGCAGGGATGCCCACTCTCCAAACTGCTCTTTGCTATTGTCATTGAACCCCTAGCGCAGGCAATCATAACCAACCATGCCATTCAGGGGGTTCAAGTAGGATACCATCACTTTAAGTGTTCACTTTTCGCAGACGATATGCTTTGCACCCTGACCAAGCCCCATCTCTCTATACCAGCACTCGTGTCCACTATAAAAGACTTCGGCTAAATCTCGGGCCTCCAATCCTTGCAAAAGGATATTTCTCTTTCAATGGAATCCTGCTTACTGGGGATACACATAAAAAAACGTATCTCAATCCTAGAACAAGCTATTCCAATTAATGGCTTTAGCATTCAAAATACACATAGCTACCCGGGCCCGGATGGATTTACAAATCTCTATTACCAAACTTTTATAGACTTGTTATTACCCCACTTAGCCACACTTTTCAATCACATTTTAGAAGGCTCTCCCATGCCACAAGAACTAAACCATGCAAATATAATATGTTTCCCGAAAGAACGACGAGACCCATTAGAACTTAAAAATGACTGCCCCATATCACTCCTAAACGGGGATATAAAAATTTTGGCCTATTTAATGGCAAACAGGATTTCGCGATTTCTCCCCTCCATAATCCATAAAGACCAAACAGGGTTTATCCCCCATAGAAAAACGGGGGACAATATCAGACGGACACAAAATTTAATCTCATGGTCATCCCAACATCAAATACCCACATGCCTTTTGGCGTTAGATATAGAAAAGGCCTTTGATACTTTGGAATGGCCTTATTTAAAAGCAGTATTACAGAAATTTGGGTTTGCAGGCAAATTTCTGAACTTGATAGATACATACTACAAATCCCTGTCAGCCAGATTAAAACTCCCGGGAGATCGCTTACAACACATAAAGATTCAAAGGGGAAAAAACAAATTTTTAAATGTATTTGGAATCATAAAGCCCAGAGGATCTAAAAAAATATTATGTATAGACCAAAATGGAAAGGGGGGCTATCGTGCCCGAATCTCAAACTGTATTACAAGGCAGTGCAGCTGGCTTTCCTTCCTCTGGCGCATTCTCCGACAGATCAGCCGCTCTGAATATTTATGGAAAATGTAAGCATGTCACTTTATACATGGGATACAGTAATATGGATTCCAGACCTTTATACTTTTTTGAGAAACTTCAAAAACCCGTTGATTAAGCACTCATTAAAAATATGGACGGAGATGAACTGGACACAAAAACTGGACACTCTGGTATCAGATCTTACCCCTATCGTACCCAATCCCCACTTTAAGATACATCTTCCGGAAAGCTCTCTCAGTTGGTGGAAGTCTCATAACCTACTAAGGGTTGGTCCATGGTGGCATGACGACAAAATAATGACCTTTGAGCGGGTGAGAGATAGATACACTTTATCCCTGGCTGAACACTATAATTTTTGCAGGATACATCATGTTATATATATGATAAGTGGTAGGGGAACCCCCCAAAGAAACACCTGGCTACTCAAAAAATGTAGGGATTCCCCCTTTCAGCCTGGTATTATTAGCCTCATGTATGAACTATTTAATGAAAACTCATGGGCAAACAAACCAGACTATACCAAAGCCTGGGAGAGGGATTTGGGCACCGAGTTGGCAGACAGCACATGGGATAAAAGTTGGCGAGGCTTAAGTAGGGGATCTTTAAATTATAGTCTGCTTGAGACTTCAATAAAGGTCCTACACAGGACATATATTACTCCTTTTAAGCTAAATAAATGGGATCCAAAACGGAGCGGCTCATGTTTTAGGAACAGTGGTAATGAGGCTACATTTATTCATGTCTGGTGGGAGTGTTCGGCAGTCATAAGACTATGGGAAGAAACTTGCTTACTAGCTTCTAAAATGTTTAAGATTCAGATTTCTGCTAATATAGAAAACTGCATGCTGGGTGTTCCGCATGTCTTTCTCTCGCCCGCTCAAAATAGGCTATTAAAGTTCATCATGTTGGCCACAAAGAACCATATAGCCAGACAATGGAAATCGGATTCCCTACACTTTCAGGTGGTTAAAAATAAATTAAACTTTATCCTTATAAATGAACGCCTTACCCATTTAGTAGACAACTACATGGATACATTTTGAGATATATGGTCTCCGTGGCTGCAATTAAGGGATAGCATATCATCTGGAGACAATTAAAGAAATTTAGGTCCGGAATAGGGGTTCCCCTAAATGGGAGAGGATATACTCAAGAGAACGGGAGGTGTGTGTGGATCCTTAGAGGGGCGGAGGACGGAGGTAAGTGCTATATTTTACATCATATTTATTTAAAAAAGGAGGATGTTTGTGGACCTTTCCCTTTCCCAACATGTTAAATGTTAAACTAGTTATTTTTTCAAGACTTAAAGGGAATCAACTTAAAACAAACTGAATTTAAGCTATATTAATAACTGAAAAGTAAAAATATATATATATTTTTAGGCTACAGGAACAACCAAATCCAGATAACATACTAGCCTGGATATGGTAAAAGCTCCAAGATTATGGAATGGAAAGGGGTAAACTGAGTATTAATAGAGATAAGGTAACTCAGTGATGTATTAACATGTATAGATATATATGTAACATGGAAATAGTTATTTGAATATGATATATTACCTGACCTAATAAAATATTTTTTGAAAGAAAAAATACACATAGCTAGTAGTTGGAAAACCCCAAATTAAAACTTTCAGGAATTAATAAAAAAAATCAACTATTTACTGCTCAACGAGAGATTAAACCATGTAGTCTTGGATAGAATCACCCAGTTCCAGACAATTTGGGATCCCTGGATAACATCCCCATTTAGTGCCCCCCTAATATAATAAAACTTTGTTAATGGTTGAAGCGACTCGGGGGGAAGGACCAGAGTGGGGGAGCCCTGGAGGAGACACTTCAGAAGCAACCGGCGGCAAAATCATCAGGAAAGGAGAGGTCGCCTACTGAAGCCTGCCCTAGGGTAACCCAAGGGCGATTTAGCAGGTTAGATATTGTAAATAATAAGCTACTGCTGGAGTGATGATAGATAATAGGACTTTGGTGTTAACTGCTGATATACTCTTTACTATTGTCTGTTTTACCATGTCTTAGGTTTCTCTTAAAAATTACAATCACAGTAAAAAAAAAGAAAATTTATTAAACAAAAAAGTAAAAATAAGAAGGCCTAGCCAGCTAATTTTAACAAAATGTCTTCATCGTAAATATGTATTTTTGCACAACTGTTGTGTTATGCAAGACTATTATGCAATATGCTTTCTTTTTCAATACATGCCGTACGCCTTCTGACATAAAAATTGAAATTCAAAAATTAGGTATTGTTGCAGCCGCTGCTGTTGCAGCGGCCAGAAAAATTGACCTTTGTTCCCCAGGCAGAAAGTGCCATAAAACATTGCGTCTTCTTGAACCCTAGTTGGTGGCGGATAAGTCACGCAAGTCATCCGGCATTCACAGATAACATACAGCAGCGTGTGGAACCATTTTTAGCCGAAAGCAGCTCATCTCATCAGGCCTTTTTCAGTCGAATGTATCGCCCAGTGTCAGTCCCTTCGGGAACCATCCCTCATTCATCTTTATAAAGGTGAGGCAATCTAGACTTTTTTTGCCCTAGGCGACTTCTCTTCTCGGTGACAAAACCTCCTGCTGCACTGAAGGTCCTTTCTGACAGGACTCTTTAAGTGGGGCAGGCCAGAAGTTCAATTGCAAATTGGGATAGCTCAGGCCACAGGTCTAGCCTGCATACCCAGTAGTCAAGGGGTTCATCGCTCCTCAGAGTGTCGATATCTGCAGTTAAGGCGAGGTAGTCTGCTACCTGTCGGTTAAGTCGTTCTCTGATGGTGGATCCTGAAGGGCTGTTGCGATGCGTAGGACTGAAAAAGGTCCGCATGTCCTCCAACACGTCTTTTAAACGTCCTGTCCTTGCTGGCGTGGTGGGGGGAGGATTACTTTCACCTCTTCACCTGTTATATTGCCCTTGTGCTGTGACATCACCCTTATATGCTGTGTAAAGCATACTTGTTAATTTGTTTTGGACCTACTGCATCCTTTCTGACTTGCGGTAATTTAGTAACATTTCAGGCACTTTCTGCTTATACCGGTGGTCTAGTAGCGTGCACACCCAGTACAGGTCATTCCCATTCAGCCTTTTTATACGAGGGTCCTGTGACAGGTACAACAGTATGAAAGACCCCATTTGCACAAGGTTGGATGCCGAGCTACCCATGTCCCGTTCCTCCTCCTCAGTGATCTTGCTGAAGATATGTTCTTCCCCCCAGCCACGTACAACACCACGGGTACCAGATAGGTGACAATGAGCACCCTGGGATGCCTGTTGTGATTGGTCTTCCTCCTCCCCCTCAAAGCCACATTCCTCCTCTGACTGCTCTTCCTCACATTCCTCTTCCAGCGTTGCCGCAGGTCCAGCAAGCGATGCTGATAAGGCTGTTTCTGGTGGTGATGGTGACCACAACTCTTCCTCTTCCTCGTCACACTCATCTACGGCCTGATCCAGCACTCTTCGCAGGGCACGCTCCAGGAAGAAAACAAATGGTATGATGTCGCTGATGGTGCCTTCAGTGCGACTGACAAGGTTTGTCACCTCCTCAAATGACGCATGAGCCTACAGGCATTGTGCATGAGCGTCCAGTAACGTGGCAAAAAAATTCCCGGCTCCGCAGAGGCTGTCCTAGCACCCCGGTCATACAAATACTCGTTAATGGCTTTTTCTTGTTGGAGCAGGCGGTCGAACATTAGGAGTGTTGAATTCCAACGTGTGGGGCTGTCACAAATCAAGCGCCTCAATGACATGTTGTTTTGCCCCTGGATATCTGAAAAGTGCGCCGTGGCCGTGTAGGAATGCCTGAAATGGCCACACACCTTTCTGGCCTGCTTCAGGACGTCCTGTAAGCCTGGATACTTATAGACAAAGCGTTGCACGATCAGATTACACACATGTGCCATGCACGGCACATGCGTCAACTTGCCAAAATTCAATTCGGCCAACAAATTTCTTCCGTTGTCACAAACCACTGTCAATCTCCAGTTGGTGCAGAGTCAGCCATTGATCCACCTGTGCATTCAGGGCGGACAGGAGAACTGGCCCGGGTGACTCTCTGCTTTCAGGCAAGTCAACCCCAAGACGGCATGACACTGCCGTATCCGGGATGTGGAATAGTATCTGTGGAGCTGGGGGGGGGGGGTGCCGTTGATATGGAGCAAGACGCAGCAGAAGAGGACTCAGCTGAGGAGGTTATGGAAGAGGATGGAGTAGGAGGATATGGAAGAGGATGCCTGCAAGTCGTGGCGGTGTCACCAACTCCTCTGCAGAGCCACTTATTCCATGATTGGCAGGCGTCAGCAGGTTTACCCAATGCGCAGTGTAGGTGATATACCTGCCCTGACCATGCTTTGCAGACCAGGTATCAGTGGTCAGATGGACCCTTGCCCCAACACTGTGTGCCAGAGATGCCATTACTTCCTTTTGCACAATCGAGTACAGGTTGGGGATTGCCTTTTGGGCAAAGAAATTTCGGCCGGGTACCTTAGCACTGCGGGCTAAGAGTTCAGACAAGCCAGCTGTCAGAAGCCGGGCAAGGGGGTGACTTTGTGGCATTGGCTTCTTACGCTCAAACATGCCCTTGACAGACACCTGACTGTGGGGAGATGAGCAGGAACAGCAAGAGGCGAGAGATGGAGTGGCGGATGGTTGAGAGGGGGCAAGGAGGACAGCAGTGGTTGACGTGGATGAAGATGCTGGACCAGGAGGAGAATGGCGGCTTTGAGTTTGTGTGCTGCTTATACTCATATGTTGATCCCGTTGGCGTTTGTGATGTGACATCATGTGCCTTCGCAAAGCAGTTGTGGGTTTTGGACTTCCCACGACTCAGTTTCTTTTGGCACAGGTTGCAAATGGCATCGCTGTTGTCTGAGGCAGACACACACAAAAAATGCCACACTGCTGAGCTCTGCGGTGACGGCATTCTGGTGGTGGCAACAGCATGCGTTGATTGGCGTGCTGTCTGGCTGACCCCGGGAACTGATGCATGCTGTCTGACTGTGCCACTAGCTCGTTGCGATGACCTCCCTCTGCTTCCAACTCATCTCCTTCTCCTCTCTGTCTCCCCATAAGAACTTTCCCCCTGTTCTTCTTCTCTTCTAGCGGGCATCCACGGACGCATCGTCATCATCATCACCCGCCTCACTTGTATCTGACAACTGAACAAAGGAAGCAGCAGCGGGTACATCATCATCATCACATCGTATGTACATGTGTATACTGCTGCCTGACTGAGACATATCCCTGTTATCTACATCCTCTGGCAATAATGGTTGCGCATCACTCATTTCTTCAAACTGATGTGTAAATAACTCTTCTGACTGATCAATTGAATCGGCAGTGGTACTAGTGTTGGTGGTGGCAGCAGGCGGGCGAGTGGTAACTTGAGAGGTGCCCGAAGCTAAGCTGGAGGAGGATGGTGCGTCAATGTTCCAAGCGAAAGCTGTAGAAGATTGGGTGTCCTGTGTTAGCCAGTCAACTACGTCCTCTGAACTTTTCAAGTTTAGGGTAACTGGCCTCTGAACACTGGGCATTATTGTACGGCCAAAGGGAATCACAGCACCACGACCACGACGGCCCCTGCGGGGTGTCCTGTCTCTGCCTCTCATTTTTTTTCCGGTTAGTGGTACTATGCGTGCAAGCTACTGTGACAACAGATATGAGTGGCACTGTGCACTTGCAGAAGTTGGCAGAGTAGAGGCTTTAGGCCTGACACAGACGCTTGCAGACAAGTAACTGCTATTCAATGTATTACAGTCAAAATTGTATTCTTTGTTTAAATGTGCACTACTGACTGTTACACCAGATATGAGTGGTGGCACTGACTGGGCAAGTGGGCACAGTATTCGATGTGAGCCTAAGACACACACGCTGGCAGGCAGGCAAATTAAATTAGATTACACAGAAAAAAAGTGTTGTTTTTTAAATATAGAGTGCTGGTACACCACTAGATTGGATTGGTTGAACTTGGCACAGTATATTTTAACATTATGAAAGACATGTTCTGTAAACTAAATAAAAATCATATTAGGAGGTTGAGACAAAAAGAAACCGGATGGGGGGATACCGAGCAGAGCACACCATCTACAGCCCACTGGGAGACAAACTCATCCATTCCCCCAGTGGACAAAGCCAGGTGGTACTCTGCCCGGAAACGGGAGCGCACCAGCACCCGGAACATGGCCTCAGGTGACAAGGGAACCCCCCCTATCAAACACTGCTTCCTGGACTTATATATAGCCAACTTGGCTAATTCCAGGAGCAGGTTGACGAGGAGGTCCCTGGCCTTATTGCCCCGGGCACCCAAAAATAAAAATGTGAGGGGAGAAATGCAGCCAGAACTGCAGGAGGAGTCCCCTCAAGAGTGACAAGAGGGGCTGCAGAATGGCGCAACTAAAATAAATATGATACACGGACTCTCCCTTGCCACAGAATGGACAAGTGGAGGGAGAGTCCGTGAATTTAGCTAAGTACTCTCCCGTGCTCAGTGCACCATGGAGCACTCTCCAACTCAAGTCCCCCGTGGGTCGTGGAACTAAATCAGAATAAAGTTCCCTCCACCGGGGCCTCTTGCCCTCATCAGCTGGTAGGACCCGCCTCCAGATGGTATCGGGACAGGTCACGAGGGCAAGGAAGTGCACTGTATGGAGCACAAGAGAATATAAGCCGCGAAAGCATGCCGAGGGTATGTCCCTCAACCTCGAGAGGTTGGGGACAGGAGGAGCGTGAGGGGAAAACCGGGGCTTGTGTCCAATGCAAACAGCCGGAGCAGGGGTGTTGAAAGGTGCATGTGGCACTCTGGCCTGCAAAGCCCCGCGAAGGAAGGTGCGCGAGTCGGGGGAGATGGCATCCCTAATCTCCTGGAGCATGCGCCCTGAGACTTTGGGCATTACATATCCCAAACGGAGCGCAAGCTCCTGGGGTTACACCCAATCAGAACGTCTGTATTCCAGGAGATCCCCGACTCGGGTCATCCGAGCATGACTAAGGCGGCGGATGATACTGGGGGACTGTAACAATGGAGCCCCCACTGCTGAATTAAATAGCAGGGGCTCCGGGAATATTTCATCCCCCAAAGGCACGCCCTGCCTGGTCACGGAGACCATGCTCCAGGCCTTGAGGGTTTCCTGGTAGTATGCCGGCAACACCGAGAGGTCTCTCCCAAACCCCTCGGGCCGGATCAGAAATAATTGCCGGTCATACCCCAGGTTGCGCAACTGCCAATAAAAGCTGGATGCCAGTGCGCACCACTGCGGAGAGGGATCTGCATATAGGTATCTCTGCAGGTACTGAAGGCGGAAGGTGGACAACTGGGAGCACACACAAACTACTCCCTGTCCACCCTCCACCAAAGGCAGACTTGCCACCCCTGCAGAGACCCAATGCCTTCCCATCCAGAGGAAATCTAACAATTTCCTCTGGATATTGGTGACAAACTCTGGGGTCAGACAAATCAGCCGGTGCCAGATCTGAGAAGCCACTAGCTGATTCACCACTAGAGTCCGCCCCCTAAGGGAAAGCATTTTTGCTAAACCCCTCCATCGTTCCAGACGAGAGAGGACACTGACCTCTAACTCCCTCCAGTTGTCTGGGACGGAAGCGTCCGCAGCGGATAGGTAGACCCCCAGATATTTAACGACATCTGTCTCCAACGTGATGTCACGAAACGTGGGAGGCAAAGAGTCTACCTGTAAATTACCCTCTAAAAGGCCTGTGCATTTGGACCAGTTGATCTGAGCGGAGGAGGCAGCAGAATATACCTCCTGGCACTGTTTTGCCAGCTCAAGATCAACTGGATCCTGGGCCACGAGGAGCACATCGTCAGCATAAGCTGAAAGGACAATCCGCATGTCCGGATCTTTTAGCACCAGCCCTGTGAGCCTTTTCCTCAGTAGGCAGAGGAAAGACTCGATGGCCAGTGCATATAACTGTCCAGACAAGGGACATCCTTGACGCACCCCTCGTCCAAATACCAAAGGTGCTTTAAGGGACCAATTGATTTTAAGTAAACACTCTGCAGAGGCGTACAGCGTTCTTATAAAGCCTACAAACTGTGGGCCAAAGCGATACACTTGCAGAGTGGCTATGAGGTAACCATGGTCCACCCTGTCAAATGCCTTCTCTTGATCTAAAGAGAGCAAGGCGAGTGACAGACCAGTCCTGCGAGAATAATGCAATAGATCCCGGACCAGAAAGATACTATCAAAGATAGTCCGGCCCGGGATCGCATAGGACTGGTCAGGGTGAACCAATTCAGCCAGCACAGACCCAAGTCTAAGCGAGATGGCTTTAGCTACAATCTTGTAGTCTGTGCTGAGCAGAGAGACCGGTCACCAGTTCTTAATAAGCCGGAGATCCCCCTTTTTGGGCAGCAGGGCAAGTACTGCCCTGCGACAAGACAGGGGCATCTCCCCTGTCTCCAGGGCTTCCCCAAGGACCAGATGGAAATCAGGTCCCAGAGTCTCCCAGAAAAATTGGAAAAACTCTACAGTCAGTCCGTCCAGTCCTGGAGACTTCTCACAGGACATGGCACGGAGGGCTTCAGAGAGCTCTTGAAAAGATAGTGGTATATCAAGCCGCTCTCTTACACCCTCACTGACTGTGGCGAGCCCCTCCCATAGCACCCTGCAGGCGTCTGGAGAAATGGGATCCGGAGAGTAAAGATCTTTATAAAAATTCTGTGCTCTGTCCCGGATACTCTCCGGATCTGTAAGGGGGGCATCGTCTTCATCTAGAAGACAGGTGATGTGCCTACTGTTAACCCCTTTTCCTCCAGTGAGTAGAAGAGGCGCGAGCCGCGGTCTAGATCTTTGAGAAAACCTAAGTGGCTACGCACGTATGCCCCCTTGGCCTAGTGTCGTTCCAGGTCACAGAGGACACCCTTCCTCTCTACATACTCGCTCTGCAGGGATTTGTCCCTACAAGTGAACAGCCTCTGCTCCAGATGGAGTACCTCCCCCCGGAGTGACTCCAACTCAGCTTCGCGCTGCCCACTCGCACCCTTGGTATATTCCTGACACAGAAGTCGCAAATGAACCTTGCCCACGTCCCACCACAGTTTTAACGTGGCAAAGTCCCCCTTGCAACCCCTCCAGTCCGTCCAAAACTCCCGGATCAATGTCACGAGCCCCTGGTCCTTCAACAAAGCATTGTTGAAGTGCCAATAGACGGCTCGTGGTGCTGTTGGCGTTAGCGCCACCGTCACAGACACACAGTTGTGGTCTGTGAACGGAGTCAGCCTAATGGCACAAGAACCGACTCGTGACATATAGTGACTAGATATATATAGTCTGTCGATCCGGGAGTGGGACACCAGACCGGCTCTCACCCTGATGTAGGTGAAACCGTCTGATGCCCCTGGGTTCTGCTCTCGCCAGATGTCCTCCAGGGAGAAGCGGGCGATGATCTCCCACAAGGCTGAGGCAGAAGGCGGGTATGGCTCTGAAACATTCCGGTCCAGAGCGTCAAGGGTGCAGTTGAAAACACCCCCGAGTACCAAACACTCATCTGCGTCAACCGTCTCCAAAAACTGGGACAGTCTGGCGAGGAACCTCACTATCTCTGGCCCTCCAGCAGGGGCATATATATTAACTAGGTTAATGATGCTACCCTGCTCTCGGACCCGGAGGTGGATTAGACGGCCTGGTATAACGGCTTTCACAAGCAGCAGCTCTGGCTGAAAAGACTCTGAGAACAGGGTCACCACTCCACATGACGCTGATGTGAAGTGGCTGAAGAAGATCCTGCCGCTCCACTCCAGTTGCCACGAGGCCTCAGCCTCTGGAGTGGTGTGAGTTTCCTGCAGGAAGCTCACAGAGTACCCTCCCTGATATAAATAGGAGAGTACCTGGAACCTGCGGAAACTGTCTTGACAGCCATTGGTATTTAGCGTGCTGATGTGCAAAGCCATTACTGCGTGTCAGGAATTGTGCGTTCCTCAGCCCCTTGAGACTGCTGATAGAAAACGCACATTTTATAGAATTTCCGGACGCAGAGATGCTCCGCAGTCCCAGAATTCTTGAATTCTTGGCCCTAGTGCTGACCACTAGATATTGCTGGAGAGAGTGGAGAATAAACGACATATTCTTCCACCTCTCCAAGGCCAGCCGCACCTTCCTTTTCTTTTGTCCATGAAGTGTGCTCTCAAGGAATAGATCTATTTCCTTGACAGGGATAACCCCCCCAGAATCTGATGTTCCTTCTAGTGGGTCACCCTTGGGCTCCTCTTGGCTGAAGGTTTTTACTCCATCATCCCCGGCTGGAGTCAGTTTCCTCAGCTTTCTTCTCAGGGACCCCCTCTTAGATGGTACAGAAGGAGTCCCTTTAGCACCCTTCAAGGTAAATAATGGACCCTTGGATTGCTGCTGCACCCCTGTAGATTCAGAAGTGCATTCAGGGGTAGCTGGCTGCACAGCAGTGGCTGGCATGGCTTCCTTAATGGAAGCCTTGGAGGCTTTATATGCCTTCTCTGCCAGTTCCACCTCTGCTTGCTCAGCTTGGATGGCACCGATGTTAGGGTCAGTGGACGGCTGAGGAGGGTAGACAGGCTCTCCCATGATGTTAACAGGAAAACCTGTTTTATCACCCTCCCCCATTTCCACTTCCCCTTGTGCCACATCCCCCCTGACAGACAAATCCATGGGGTCCTGAATGGGGGTCATGCCTATATTCCCCCCCTCCAGTAGTGACTCGGCCTGGGGCTCTAACAAAGCCCGAGGTACGTCACTAGAGAGTGACACTGGAGGAGGAGACTGACTGGTGCCCTTGAAGCTCAGCACCTCAGGGAGATTGACTACCCATTCAGCAGGGGCTTTGTTGGGACCCCCCTCAAAGGCCAGAGGCAGAACCTGATCTTTCTTGTCTACCCCTGCCTCACTTGGGAGACCCTCTTGCCCCTGCTTTTCCTCCAGACCCTTTTCCACATTACCCCTATAGGGTCTGGAGAAAGAGATGTGTGGTCTGGCACCGGCTGGCTGAGCTTAATAACCGGGCCAGACATTGTCACCGGATGAGGAGGAGATGTTTTGTTCCTCTTCTTGCTTTTAGAGGGAGGTGCTCCACTATAGACACTTTTAAAAAAAGTCAAAGTAAAAAAAGCTCCAGGAGTGAAGGTGAAGTGCTAAGGGAGGGGTGTGGCAAAGTATCCAGGAGACAGTTCACTCTCCTGGGAGAGAGAGCTGAGCCTGACTCCCAGAAAACTAAAACTTAAATTAAACTAAGTAAAATACCACAAAAACTCCCAAAAATGAACAGCGTGCACAAAGTGCTTATAAACAGAAAGGTGTGTGTCAGCGGTCAGGCAAATGAACTTAGATTGGCGGTCAGTCAAATGAACTTAGATTTAAGAAAATAAAATTATTGTTTTTTTAAATATAGACTGCTGGTACCCCAACTAGATTGGATTGGTTGAACTTGGCACAGTGTATTTTAAAATTATGAGAAAACATGTTCTGTAAACTAAATAAAAATCATTTTAGGTGGTTTAGAGAAAAAGAAACCGGATGGGGGGATACCGAGCAGAGCTCACCATCTACAGCCCACTGGGAGACAAACTCATCCATTCCCCCAGTGGACAAAGCCAGGTGGTACTCTGCCCGGATACGGGAGCGCACCAGCACCCGGAACATGGCCTCAGGTGACAAGGGAATACCCCTATCAAACACTGCTTCCTGGACTTATAGATAGCCAATTTGGCTAATGCCAGGAGCAGGTTGATGAGGACGTCCCTGGCCTTATTGCCCCGGGACACTGGGCGCCCAAAAATAAAAATGTGAGGGGAGAAATGCAGCCAGAACTGCAGGAGGAGGCCCCTCAAGAGTGACAAGAGGGGCTGCAGTCTGGCGCAAATAAAATAAATATGATACACGGACTCTCCCTTGCCACAGAATGGACAAGTGGAGGGAGAGTCCGTGAATTTAGCTAAGTACTCTCCCGTGCTCAGTGCACCATGGAGCACTTTCCAACTCAAGTCCCCGGTGAGTCGTGGAACTAAATCAGAATAAAGTTCCCTCCACCGGAGCCTCTTGCCCTCGTCAGCTGGTAGGACCCGCCTCCAGATGGTATCGGGACGGGTCACGAGGGCAAGGAAGTGCACTGTATGGAGCACGAGAGAATATAAGCTCTTCCTCGGCATGCCGCGAAAGCATGCCGAGGGTATGTCCCTCAACTTTGAGAGGTTGGGGACAGGAGGGGAAACACAGGGCTTGAGTCCAATGCAAACAGCCGGAGCAGGGGTGTTGAAAGGTGCATGTGGCACTCCGGCCTGCAAAGCCCCGCGAAGGAAGGTGCACGAGTCGGGGGAGATGGCATCCCTAATCTCCTGGAACAAGCGCCCTGAGACTTTGGGCGTCACATATCCCAAACAGAGCGCAAGCTCCTGGGGTGACACCCAATCAGAACGCCCGTATTCCAGGAGATCCCCGACTCGGGTCATCCGTGCATGACTAAGGCGGCGGATGATACTGGGGGACTGTAACATTGGAGCACCCACTGCTGGATTAAATAGCAGGGGCTGCGTGAATATTTCATCCCCCAAAGGCACGCCCTGCCTAGTCACGGAGACCATGCTCCAGGCCTTGAGGGCTTCCTGGTAGTATGCCGGCAACACCGAGAGGTCTCTCCCAAACCCCTCGGGCCTGATCAGAAATAATTGCCGGTCATACCCCAGGTTGCGCAACTGGCGATAAAAGCTGGATGCCAGTGCGCACCACTGCGGAGAGGGGTCTGCATATAGGTATCTCTGCAGGTACTGAAGGCGGAAGGTGGACAACTGGGAGCACACACAAACTACTACCTGTCCACCCTACACCAAAGGCAGACTTGCCACCCCTGCAGAGACCCAATGCCTTCCCATCCAGAGGAAATCTAACAAATTCCTCTGGATATTGGTGACAAACTCGGGGGTCGGACTCAGACAAATCAGCCGGTGCCAGAGCTGAGAAGCCACCAGCTGATTCACCACTAGAGTCCGCCCCCTAAGGGAAAGCATTTTTGCTAGACCCCTCCATCATCCCAGATGAGAGAGGACACTGCCCTCTAACTCCCTCCAGTTGTCTGGGACGGAAGCATCCGCAGCGGACAGGTAGACCCCCAGATATTTAATGACATCTGCCTCCCACGTGATGTCACGAAACGTGGGAGGCAAAGAGTCTACCTGTAAATTACCCTCTAAAAGGCCTGTGCATTTGGACCAGTTGATCTGAGCGGAGGAGGCAGCTGAATATACCTCCTGGCACTGTTTTGCCAGCTCAAGATCAACTGGACCTGGGCCACGAGGAGCACATCGTCAGCATAAGCTGAAAGGACAAACTGCATGTCTGGATCTTTTAGCACCAGCCCTGTGAGCCTTTTCCTCAGTAGGCAGAGGAAAGGCTCGATGAACAGTGCATATAACTGTCCAGACAAGGGACATCCTTGACGCACCCCTCGTCCAAATACCAAAGGTGCTGTTAGGGACCAATTGATTTTAAATAAAAACTCTGCAGAGGCGTACAGCGTTCTTATAAAGCCCTCAAACTGTGGGCCAAAGCCGTACGCTTGCAGAGTGGCTATGAGGCAACCATGGTCCACCCTGTGAACCAATTCTGCCAGCACAGACCCAAGTCTAAGCGAGATGGCTTTAGCTACAATCTTGTAGTCTGTGCTGAGCAGAGAGACCGGTCGCCAGTTCTTAATAAGCCGGAGATCCCCCTTTTTGGGCAGCAGGGCAAGTACTGCCCTGCGACAAGACAGGGGCATCTCCCCGGTCTCCAGGGCTTCCCCAAGGACCAGATGGAAATCAGGTCCAAGAGTCTCCCAGAAAAATTGGAAAAACTCTACAGTCAGTCCATCCAGTCCTGGAGACTTCTCACAGGACATGGCACGGAGGGCTTCAGAGAGCTCTTGAAAAGATAGAGGTATATCAAACCACTCTCTTACACCCTCACTGACTGTGGGGAGCCCCTCCCATAGCACCCTGCAGGCGTCTGGAGAAATGGGATCCGGAGAGTAAAGATCTTTATAAAAGTTCCGGGCTTTATCCGCATACTCTCCGGATCTGTAAGGGGTGCACCGGCTTCATCTAGAAGACAGGTGATGTGCCTACTGTTACCCCCCTTTTTCTCCAGTGAGTAGAAGAGGCGCGAGCCGCGGTCTAGATCTTTGAGAAAACCTAAGCGGCTGCGCACGTATGCCCCCTTGGCCTGGTGTCGTTCCAGGTCACAGAGGACACCCTTCCTCTCTACATTCTCGCTCTGCAGGGATTGGTCCCTACAAGTGAACAGCCTCTGCTCCAGATGGAGTACCTCCCCCCGGAGTGACTCCAACTCAGCTTCGCGCTGCCCACTCGCACCCTTGGTATTTTCCTGACACAGAAGTTGCAAATGAACCTTGCCCACGTCCCACCACAGTTTTAACGTGGCAAAGTCCCCTTTGCAACCCCTCCAGTCCGTCCAAAACTCCCAGATCAATGTCACGAGCCCCTGGTCTTCCAACAAAGCATTGTTGAAGTGCCAATAGGCGGCTCATGGCGCTGTTGGCGTTAGCGCCACCGTCACAGACACACAGTTATGGTCTGTGAACTGAGCCAGCCTAATGGCACAAGAACCGACTCGTGACATATAGTGACTAGATATATATAGTCTGTCGATCCGGGAGTGGGACACCAGACCGGCTCTCACCCTGACGTAGGTGAAACCGTCTGATGCCCCTGGGTTCTGCTCTCGCCAGATGTCCTCCAGGGAGAAGCGGGCGATGATCTCCCGCAGGGCTGACGCAGAAGGCGGGTACGGCTCTGGACTATTCCGGTCCAGAGCGTCGAGGGTGCAGTTGAAATCACCCCCGAGTACCAAACACTCATCTGCGTCAACCGTCTCCAAAAGCTGGGACAGTCTGGCGAGGAACCTCACTCTCTCGGGCCCTCCAGCAGGGGCATATATATTAACTAGGTTAATGATGCTACCCTGCTCTCGGACCCAGAGGTGGATTAGACGGCCTGGGATAACAGCTTTCACAAGCAGCAGCTCTGGCTGAAAAGACTCTGAGAACAGGGTCACCACTCCACATGACGCCGATGTGAAGTGGCTGAAGAAGACCCTGCCTCTCCACTCCAGTTGCCACGAGGCCTCAGCCTCTGGAGTGGTGTGAGTTTCCTGCAGGAAGCTCACAGAGTACCCTCCCTGATATAAATAGGAGAGTACCTGGAACCTGCGGAAACTGTCTTGGCAGCCATTGGTATTTAGCGTGCTGATGTGCAAAGCCATTACTGCGTGTCAGGAATTGTGCGTTCCTCAGACCTTTGAGACTGCTGATAGGACACGCACATTTTATAGAATTTCCGGACTCGGAGATGCTCCGCAGTCCCAGAATTCTTGGCCCTAGTGCTGACCACTAGATATTGCTGGAGAGAGTGGAGAATAAACGACATATTCTTCCACCTCTCCAAGGCCAGCCGCACCTTCCTTTTCTTTTGTCCATGAAGGGTGCTCTCAAGGAATAGATCTATTTCCTTGACAGGGATAACCCACCCAGAATCTGATGTTCCTTCTAGTGGTCACCCCTGGGCTCCTCTTGGCTGAGGGCTTTTACTCCATCCTCCCCGGCTGGAGTCAGTTTCCTCAGCTTTATTCTCAGGGACCCCCTCTTAGATGATACAGAAGGAGTCCCTTTAGCACCCTTCAAGGTAAATAATGGACCCTTGGATTGCTGCTGCACCCCTGTAGCTTCAGGAGTGCATTCAGGGGTAGCTGACTGGACAGCAGTGGCTGGCATGGCTTCCTTAATGGAAGCCTTGGAGGCTTTATATGCCTCCTCTGCCAGTTCCACCGCTGCTTGCTCAGCTTGGATGGCACCGATGTTAGGGTCAGTGGACGGTTGAGGAGGGTAGACAGGCTCTCCCATGATGTTAACAGGAAAACCTGTTTTATCACCCTCCCCTATTTCCACTTCCCCTTGTGCCACATCCCCCCTGACAGACAAATCCATGGGGTCCTGAATGGGGGTCATGCCTATATTCCCCCCCTCCAGTAGTGACTCGGCCTGGGGCTCTAACAAAGCCCGAGGTACGTCACTAGAGAGTGACACTGGAGGAGGAGACTGACTGGTGCCCTTGAAGCTCAGCACCTCAGGGACACTGACTACCCATTCAGCAGGGGCTTTGTTGGCACCCCCCTCAAAGGCCAGAGGCAGAACCTGATCTTTCTTGTCTACCCCTGCCTCACTTGGGAGACCCTCTTGCCCCTGCTTTTCCTACAGACCCTTTTCCACATTAACCCCTATAGGGTCTGGAGAGAGAGATGTGTGGTCTGGCACCGGCTGGCTGAGCTTAATAACCGGGCCAGACAATGTCACCGGATGAGGAGGAGATGTTTTGTTCCTCTTCTTGCTTTTAGAGGGAGGTGCTCCACTATAGAGCACTTCCCACTTATCAGCAACCTCCCTGTTGGTTTTATGCTTCCTCTTCCTGGGGACGTCACTCCTGGAAGAGGAGCTGCCACTAGCTGCCTCCCCTGCAGAGGGCTTATTATCCCTCTGCTTACACTGTGCCCCCACACTAACTGATGTAATTATGGTGGGGGCAGATTGGGACTTGGGAGATGCAGCTGTGACACTGGGAGGACCGGTGACATTCTTCCCCTTTTTCCCTGTGTCTGCAGTCTTGCTAGAGACCACAGACACAGATGGCTTTTTTGGGGAAGAAGGGGGTTTGGAGGCCGTGGTGGTGGCTTGAGGAACGGCCTCCTTACCTGAGCTCTGTGGGGGGGCTATGACCCTTGAGGTCCCCGCTGTTATGGGCTCAGCGGGGATGGGTGCCGTACTGACGGAGGTGCCATTTGCTGGGGCTGGGGCATGATGCTTTACATTAGGACAATTCCTACGTGTATGCCCCAACCCCTTGCAATGATAGCACTGCACCTCCGTAGTGCTGTAAAAAATCCTGTACAGCACCCCCTCAAATGGAACCCCAAAAGACCCCTCTATGTTTTCTGCGCCCTGAGGCAGGCACATTTGTACCTGCCTCTTGAAAGAGAGCACATGACGAAGTGCTCTCTCTCTGCACCCCAGGGGAATTTTAATAAATGGTGTTTTTACTTCCCCTAGGGTTAGCAGGTAGGGGCGCAGGAGGGAGTCTGGTAGGAAGGGGGGCACATTAGAGAGTGTTACTTTTGTGCCCAACCCTTCCAGGGGTTCTATTGGGACATATAATCCCCCCACTGTGATGCCTCTCTGTATAAGTATGTGAGAAGCAGCCAGTGTACGGGTAAAGAAAACTCTTTTCCCGTACATTTTGCTGGCTGCTACTATAACAGAGGGGCTGATGACATTAGCTGCAGCACGCAGATAGATATCAATGCTGTAGACCCCAGACATCTGACATTTAACCCCATGCTTCCTGGTGATCTGCCCCTCAGCCCCAGCGGTGGTATTACTGGGGCCAGCAGAAACCACCTGTGACCAGGTATTAGCCACAGGGGTAGGTCTGCTGGCAGAACCACCAGGAGCTGGGGCTGCCTTATCTGCCTGGGGCCTATGCTGTGCAGTGCTGCAGCTAGGATTTTCAGGGGCCATTATTCCCCCTTTTGACCCCTGAGGCTTCTTATTGGTCTTATCCCTCATGTTTAGACCCTTTTTTTTTTTAGATTATTTGTTTTATTTATTTTTATTTTTTGTTTTATGATTTTTTACTGTTTTCTTTTTTTAAAAATATAAAAAAGTGAAAAAAAAACAAAAAGACAAAACTAAGGGAGACAAAACTAAGGGAGAGAGAGAGATGATGTTTGACAGTGGAAGGGTTAATGGCCTGTTGCAAGGTGTTGCTAATTGCAACAACACAGAGAACACCGAGGCTTTTTAACCCCTCTGTGTCTCTGTGTCAGATGTTAAAAAAGCCTTTTAAACAAAAGTTCAAATTGTTTTCCCCCCACTGCCTACAAAGATGTTACTTGTCTTCTCTCCCCCAAAACATAAAACCCAACACCAAACAAACAAAACTTTAACAAAACCTGAAAAACTTTAAAAAAAAGTCAAAGTAAAAAAAGCTCCAGGAGTGAAGGTGTAGTGCTAAGGGAGGGGTGTGGCAAAGTTTCCAGGAGACAGCTCACTCTCCTGGGATCGATAGCTGAGCCTGACTCCCAGAAAACTAAAACTTAAATTAAACTAAGAAAAAAACCACAAAAAAACCCAAAAATGAACAACACCGTGCACAAAGTGCTTATAAACAGAAAGGTGTTAAAAAAAAACTTGTATTTGAGGGACTAAGACCCTAAAAAGCCTTTTGTTTGGAGCTCAAGCATGCACACAACATGCTCTCTGGCACAGTACTTGTAAGCCTGACACACACACTGGCTAGCGGTCAGGCAAATGAACTTAGATTTAAGAAAATAAAATTATTGTTTTTTTAAATATAGACTGCTGGTACCCCAACTAGATTGGATTGGTTGAACTTGGCACAGTACCTGTAAGCCTGACACACACACTGGCTAGCGGTCAGGCAAATGAACTTAGATTGGCGGTCAGGCAAATAAACTTAGATTTAAGAAAATAACATTATTGTTTTTTTGAAATGTAGACTGCTGGTACCCCAACTAGATTGGATTGGTTGAACTTGGCACAGTGTATTTTAAAATTATGAGAAAACATTTTCTGTAAACTAAATAAAAATCATATTAGGAGGTTGAAAGAAAAAGAAACCGGATGGGGGGATACCGAGCAGAGCACACCATCTACAGCCCACTGGGAGACAAACTCATCCATTCCCCCAGTAGACAAAGCCATGTGGTACTCTGCCCGGATACGGGAGCGCACCAGCACCCGGAACATGGCCTCAGGTGACAAGGGAACCCCCCCTATCAAACACTGCTTCCTGGACTTATATATAGCCAACTTGGCTAATGCCAGGAGCAGGTTGACGAGGAGGTCCCTGGCCTTATTGCCCCGGGACACTGGGCGCCCAAAAATAAAAATGTGAGGGGAGAAATGCAGCCAGAACTGCAGGAGGAGGCCCCTCAAGAGTGACAAGAGGGGCTGCAGTCTGGCGCAACTAAAATAAACATGATACACGGACTCTCCCTTGCCACAGAATGGACAAGTGGAGGGAGAGTCCGTGAATTTAGCTAAGTACTCTCCCGTGCTCAGTGCACCATGGAGCACTCTCCAACTCAAGTCCCCGGTGGGTCGTGGAACTAAATCAGAATAAAGTTCCCTCCACCGGGGCCTCTTGCCCTCGTCAGCTGGTAGGACCCGCCTCCAGATGGTATCGGGACGGGTCACGAGGGCAAGGAAGTGCACTGTATGGAGCACGAGAGAATATAAGCTCTTCCTCGGCATGCCGCGAAAGCATGCCGGGGGTATGTCCCTCAACCTCGAGAGGTTGGGGACAGGAGGAGCCTGAGGGGAAACACGGGGCTTGTGTCCAATGCAAACAGCCGGAGAAGGGGTGTTGAAAGGTGCATGTGGCACTCCGGCCTGCAAAGCCCCGCGAAGGAAGGTGCGCGAGTCGGGGGAGATGGCATCTCTAATCTCCTGGAGCAAGCGCCCTGAGACTTTGGGCGTCACATATCCCAAACGGAGCGCAAGCTCCTGGGGTGACACCCAATCAAAACGCCCGTATTCCAGGAGATCCCCGACTCGGGTCATCCGTGCATGACTAAGGCGGCGGATGATACTGGGGGACTGTAACATTGGAGCCCCCACTGCTGCATTAAATAGCAGGGGCTCCGTGAATATTTCATCCCCCAAAGGCACGCCCTGCCTGGTCACGGAGACCATGCTCCAGGCCTTGAGGGTTTCCTGGTAGTATGCCGGCAACACAGAGAGGTCTCTCCCAAACCCCTCGGGCCTGATCAGAAATAATTGCCGGTCATACCCCAGGTTGCGCAACTGGCGATAAAAGCTGGATGCCAGTGCGCACCACTGCGGAGAGGGATCTGCATATAGGTATCTCTGCAGGTACTGAAGGCGGAAGGTGGACAACTGGGAGCACACACAAACTACTCCCTGTCCACCCTCCACCAAAGGCAGACTTGCCACCCCTGCAGAGACCCAATGCCTTCCCATCCAGAGGAAATCTAACAAATTTCTCTGGATATTGGTGACAAACTCGGGGGTCGGACTCAGACAAATCAGCCGGTGCCAGATCTGAGAAGCCACCAGCTGATTCACCACTAGAGTCCGCCCCCTAAGGGAAAGCATTTTTGCTAGACCCCTCCATCGTCCCAGACGAGAGAGGACACTGCCCTCTAACTCCCTCCAGTTGTCTGGGACGGAAGCGTCCGCAGCGGACAGGTAGACCCCCAGATATTTAATGACATCTGCCTCCCACGTGATGTCACGAAACGTGGGAGGCAAAGAGTCTACCTGTAAATTACCCTCTAAAAGGCCTGTGCATTTGGACCAGTTGATCTGAGCGGAGGAGGCAGCTGAATATACCTCCTGGCACTGTTTTGCCAGCTCAAGATCAACTGGATCCTGGGCCACGAGGAGCACATCGTCAGCATAAGCTGACAGGACAATCCGCATGTCTGGATCTTTTAGCACCAGCCCTGTGAGCCTTTTCCTCAGTAGGCAGAGGAAAGGCTCAATGGCCAGTGCATATAACTGTCCAGACAAGGGACATCCTTGACGCACCCCTCGTCCAAATACCAAAGGTGCTGTTAGGGACCAATTGATTTTAAGTAAACACTCTGCAGAGGCGTACAGCGTTCTTATAAAGCCCACAAACTGTGGGCCAAAGCCGTACGCTTGCAGAGTGGCTATGAGGTAACCATGGTCCACCCTGTCAAACGCCTTCTCTTGATCTAAAGAGAGAAAGGCGAGTGACAGACCAGTCCTGCGAGAATAATGCAATAGATCCCGGACCAGAAAGATACTATCAAAGATAGTCCGGCCCGGGATCGCATAGGACTGGTCAGGGTGAACCAATTCTGCCAGCACAGACCCAAGTCTAAGCGAGATGGCTTTAGCTACAATCTTGTAGTCCGTGCTGAGCAGAGAGACCGGTCGCCAGTTCTTAATAAGCCGGAGATCCCCCTTTTTGGGCAGCAGGGCAAGTACTGCCCTGCGACAAGACAGGGGCATCTCCCCGGTCTCCAGGGCTTCCCCAAGGACCAGATGGAAATCAGGTCCCAGAGTCTCCCAGAAAAATTGGAAAAACTCTACAGTCAGTCCGTCCAGTCCTGGAGACTTCTCACAGGACATGGCACGGAGGGCTTCAGAGAGCTCTTGAAAAGATAGTGGTATATCAAGCCGCTCTCTTACACCCTCACTGACTGTGGGGAGCCCCTCCCATAGCACCCTGCAGGCGTCTGGAGAAATGGGATCCGGAGAGTAAAGATCTTTATAAAAGTTCCGGGCTCTATCCCGGATACTCTCCGGATCTGTAAGGGGGGCACCGTCTTCATCTAGAAGACAGGTGATGTGCCTACTGTTACCCCCCTTTTTCTCCAGTGAGTAGAAGAGGCGCGAGCCGCGGTCTAGATCTTTGAGAAAACCTAAGCGGCTGCGCACGTATGCCCCCTTGGCCTGGTGTCGTTCCAGGTCACAGAGGACACCCTTCCTCTCTACATACTCGCTCTGCAGGGATTGGTCCCTACAAGTGAACAGCCTCTGCTCCAGATGGAGTACCTCCACCCGGAGTGACTCCAACTCAGCTTCGAGCTGCCCACTCGCACCCTTGGTATATTCCTGACACAGAAGTCGCAAATGAACCTTGCCCACGTCCCACCACAGTTTTAACGTGGCAAAGTCCCCCTTGCAACCCCTCCAGTCCGTCCAAAACTCCCGGATCAATGTCACGAGCCCCTGGTCCTTCAACAAAGCATTGTTGAAGTGCCAATAGGCGGCTCGTGGCGCTGTTGGCGTTAGCGCCACCGTCACAGACACACAGTTGTGGTCTGTGAACGGAGCCAGCCTAATGGCACAAGAACCGACTCGTGACATATAGTGACTAGATATATATAGTCTGTCGATCCGGGAGTGGGACACCAGACCGGCTCTCACCCTGACGTAGGTGAAACCGTCTGATGCCCCTGGGTTCTGCTCTCGCCAGATGTCCTCCAGGGAGAAGCGGGCGATGATCTCCCGCAGCGCTGACGCAGAAGGCGGGTACGGCTCTGGACTATTCCGGTCCAGAGCGTCGAGGGTGCAATTGAAATCACCCCCGAGTACCAAACACTCATCTGCGTCAACCGTCTCCAAAAACTGGGACAGTCTGGCGAGGAACCTCGCTCTCTCGGGTCCTCCAGCAGGGGCATATATATTAACTAGGTTAATAATGCTACCCTGCTCTCGGACCCGGAGGTGGATTAGACGGCCTGGGATAACAGCTTTCACAAGCAGCAGCTCTGGCTGAAAAGACTCTGAGAACAGGGTCACCACTCCACATGATGCCGATGTGAAGTGGCTGAAGAAGACCCTGCCTCTCCACTCCAGTTGCCACGAGGCCTCAGCCTCTGGAGTGGTGTGAGTTTCCTGCAGGAAGCTCACAGAGTACCCTCCCTGATATAAATAGGAGAGTACCTGGAACCTGCGGAAACTGTCTTGACAGCCATTGGTATTTAGCGTGCTGATGTGCAAAGCCATTACTGCGTGTCAGGAATTGTGCGTTCCTCAGACCCTTGAGACTGCTGATAGGACACGCACATTTTATAGAATTTACGGACGCGGAGATGCTCCGCAGTCCCAGAATTCTTGGCCCTAGTGCTGACCACTAGATATTGCTGGAGAGAGTGGAGAATAAACGACATATTCTTCCACCTCTCCAAGGCCAGCCGCACCTTCCTTTTCTTTTGTCCATGAAGGGTGCTCTCAAGGAATAGATCTATTTCCTTGACAGGGATAACCCACCCAGAATCTGATGTTCCTTCTAGTGGTCACCCCTGGGCTCCTCTTGGCTGAGGGCTTTTACTCCATCCTCCCCGGCTGGAGTCAGTTTCCTCAGCTTTATTCTCAGGGACCCCCTCTTAGATGATACAGAAGGAGTCCCTTTAGCACCCTTCAAGGTAAATAATGGACCCTTGGATTGCTGCTGCACCCCTGTAGCTTCAGGAGTGCATTCAGGGGTAGCTGACTGGACAGCAGTGGCTGGCATGGCTTCCTTAATGGAAGCCTTGGAGGCTTTATATGCCTCCTCTGCCAGTTCCACCGCTGCTTGCTCAGCTTGGATGGCACCGATGTTAGGGTCAGTGGACGGTTGAGGAGGGTAGACAGGCTCTCCCATGATGTTAACAGGAAAACCTGTTTTATCACCCTCCCCTATTTCCACTTCCCCTTGTGCCACATCCCCCCTGACAGACAAATCCATGGGGTCCTGAATGGGGGTCATGCCTATATTCCCCCCCTCCAGTAGTGACTCGGCCTGGGGCTCTAACAAAGCCCGAGGTACGTCACTAGAGAGTGACACTGGAGGAGGAGACTGACTGGTGCCCTTGAAGCTCAGCACCTCAGGGACACTGACTACCCATTCAGCAGGGGCTTTGTTGGCACCCCCCTCAAAGGCCAGAGGCAGAACCTGATCTTTCTTGTCTACCCCTGCCTCACTTGGGAGACCCTCTTGCCCCTGCTTTTCCTACAGACCCTTTTCCACATTAACCCCTATAGGGTCTGGAGAGAGAGATGTGTGGTCTGGCACCGGCTGGCTGAGCTTAATAACCGGGCCAGACAATGTCACCGGATGAGGAGGAGATGTTTTGTTCCTCTTCTTGCTTTTAGAGGGAGGTGCTCCACTATAGAGCACTTCCCACTTATCAGCAACCTCCCTGTTGGTTTTATGCTTCCTCTTCCTGGGGACGTCACTCCTGGAAGAGGAGCTGCCACTAGCTGCCTCCCCTGCAGAGGGCTTATTATCCCTCTGCTTACACTGTGCCCCCACACTAACTGATGTAATTATGGTGGGGGCAGATTGGGACTTGGGAGATGCAGCTGTGACACTGGGAGGACCGGTGACATTCTTCCCCTTTTTCCCTGTGTCTGCAGTCTTGCTAGAGACCACAGACACAGATGGCTTTTTTGGGGAAGAAGGGGGTTTGGAGGCCGTGGTGGTGGCTTGAGGAACGGCCTCCTTACCTGAGCTCTGTGGGGGGGCTATGACCCTTGAGGTCCCCGCTGTTATGGGCTCAGCGGGGATGGGTGCCGTACTGACGGAGGTGCCATTTGCTGGGGCTGGGGCATGATGCTTTACATTAGGACAATTCCTACGTGTATGCCCCAACCACTTGCAATGATAGCACTGCACCTCCGTAGTGCTGTAAAAAATCCTGTACAGCACCCCCTCAAATGGAACCCCAAAAGACCCCTCTATGTTTTCTGCGCCCTGAGGCAGGCACATTTGTACCTGCCTCTTGAAAGAGAGCACATGACGAAGTGCTCTCTCTCTGCACCCCAGGGGAATTTTAATAAATGGTGTTTTTACTTCCCCTAGGGTTAGCAGGTAGGGGCGCAGGAGGGAGTCTGGTAGGAAGGGGGGCACATTAGAGAGTGTTACTTTTGTGCCCAACCCTTCCAGGGGTTCTATTGGGACATATAATCCCCCCACTGTGATGCCTCTCTGTATAAGTATGTGAGAAGCAGCCAGTGTACGGGTAAAGAAAACTCTTTTCCCGTACATTTTGCTGGCTGCTACTATAACAGAGGGGCTGATGACATTAGCTGCAGCACGCAGATAGATATCAATGCTGTAGACCCCAGACATCTGACATTTAACCCCATGCTTCCTGGTGATCTGCCCCTCAGCCCCAGCGGTGGTATTACTGGGGCCAGCAGAAACCACCTGTGACCAGGTATTAGCCACAGGGGTAGGTCTGCTGGCAGAACCACCAGGAGCTGGGGCTGCCTTATCTGCCTGGGGCCTATGCTGTGCAGTGCTGCAGCTAGGATTTTCAGGGGCCATTATTCCCCCTTTTGACCCCTGAGGCTTCTTATTGGTCTTATCCCTCATGTTTAGACCCTTTTTTTTTTTAGATTATTTGTTTTATTTATTTTTATTTTTTGTTTTATGATTTTTTACTGTTTTCTTTTTTTAAAAATATAAAAAAGTGAAAAAAAAACAAAAAGACAAAACTAAGGGAGACAAAACTAAGGGAGAGAGAGAGATGATGTTTGACAGTGGAAGGGTTAATGGCCTGTTGCAAGGTGTTGCTAATTGCAACAACACAGAGAACACCGAGGCTTTTTAACCCCTCTGTGTCTCTGTGTCAGATGTTAAAAAAGCCTTTTAAACAAAAGTTCAAATTGTTTTCCCCCCCACTGCCTACAAAGATGTTACTTGTCTTCTCTCCCCCAAAACATAAAACCCAACACCAAACAAACAAAACTTTAACAAAACCTGAAAAACTTTAAAAAAAAGTCAAAGTAAAAAAAGCTCCAGGAGTGAAGGTGTAGTGCTAAGGGAGGGGTGTGGCAAAGTTTCCAGGAGACAGCTCACTCTCCTGGGATCGATAGCTGAGCCTGACTCCCAGAAAACTAAAACTTAAATTAAACTAAGAAAAAAACCACAAAAAAACCCAAAAATGAACAACACCGTGCACAAAGTGCTTATAAACAGAAAGGTGTTAAAATAAAACTTGTATTTGAGGGACTAAGACCCTAAAAAGCCTTTTGTTTGGAGCTCAAGCATGCACACAACATGCTCTCTGGCACAGTACTTGTAAGCCTGACACACACACTGGCTAGCGGTCAGGCAAATGAACTTAGATTTAAGAAAATAAAATTATTGTTTTTTTAAATATAGACTGCTGGTACCCCAACTAGATTGGATTGGTTGAACTTGGCACAGTACCTGTAAGCCTGACACACACACTGGCTAGCGGTCAGGCAAATTAACTTAGATTGGCGGTCAGGCAAATAAACTTAGATTTAAGAAAATAACATTATTGTTTTTTTGAAATGTAGACTGCTGGTACCCCAACTAGATTGGATTGGTTGAACTTGGCACAGTACTTGTAAGCCTGACACACACACTGGCTAGCGGTCAGGCAAATGAACTTAGATTGGCGGTCAGGCAAATGAACTTAGATTTAAGAAAATAACATTATTGTTTTTTTAAATGTAGACTGCTGGTACCCCAACTAGATTGGATTGGTTGAACTTGGCACAGTACTTGTAAGCCTGACACACACACTGGCTAGCGGTCAGGCAAATGAACTTAGATTGGCGGTCAGGCAAATGAGATAAGATTTAACAAAATAAAAGTTTTGTTTTTTTAAAAGTAGACAACTAGTAAACAAGATTGTATTGGTTGCACTGTGCACACACAGTATAAGCTGTGAGCCTGACACACACACTTGCTAGCAGGGAGACAGGCAAATGAAGTTAGATTAGACAGGAAAAAAAAATGATGTTATAGCCCTAAAAATGGCTTTTTGGGGTGCTGTGTTTACAGCAGAGATCTGATGAGTCCTTCAGCACTACACTGGACACTGAATAAACTTGCCTAGCTATTGATTTCCCTATTACCTACACTCTCCCTCCTCTCAGTAAGACTGCAAGTTAGTTATGATTCCAAAATGGCTGCTGTCCATGAGGTAGAAGGGTCTGGAAGGCAGGGTATGATGCTGATTGGCTGGAATGTGTCTGCTGACTGTGAGATGCAGGGTCAAAGTTTGCTCAATGATAAAGTATAGGGGGCGGATCGAACATTGCATATGTTCGCAGTTCGCCGCGAATGCGAACATGCTATTTATTTTCTAACGCTCCCTCGCCTATCCTGCCGCAACCTCTCCCTTCTGTATCTCTGCTGAACACTTCTCCTTAGTTTCGTCCTTCCAAGGATCGCTTGGGTAGGCAGGTCCATCACCTTGGGGCAAATCCTGCATAATTTTCAATATAAGGGGTTGCAACTTCAACACTGGCCGCCTGCTGCACGTCTGCGCCGTGTGCCACAAGGTGCACTCCAAATCAATTTGCCGCAAGGTCACCCACACCAAGTGACTAGCAGTCATCAACCAGCCCAAGCTATCCCTCTATCTCTTCCAGCACCCTGACCCCGACTTTGTTCACTTCTTTCTTCTAGGTTTCCTTTACGGGTTTCACACTGGGGTGGCAACATTGCCTCAGGCTTCCTTCAGCAGCGTCAACTTACAAACTGCTACAAAGGAGCCTAAAGTGGTGCATGAGGTTGTAGCTTCTGAAACCTGCAACCATTTCCTGGTCGGACCTTTTTCCTCTCCACCTTTCCCTGTATGCAGAGTCAACCCCATCGGGATCACCATCAGGAAATATTCATTGAAAAAACACCTAGTAATCAACCTATCAGCCCCTCATGGCTCTCCGACCCCGAGCATGAACTCCCTCATTCTCTCAGAGGATTTCTCCCTCCAGTACGCCCAAGTGGATGCTACCATTTCCATAATCATGACCCTGGGGCCCGGATGCTGGCTCTCAAAGTCAGATATCAAAGACGCTTTCAAAATCCTACTAATCCACCCGGACCTTTGGCAACTCCACTGCACTCGCTGGCGTAGTCGCTTTTACTTCGCTACCCACCTCACGTCGCTCTGCTGGATCTTGCTCAACATTTTTCGTTGCCCCCACGTTATTCATTACTGCATACTCTCTTAACAAGAATGAGGGCTCCGCCCATACGGTCAAATTTCTGGGCATCATTCTCGATTCTGCAAAAATGGAAGCAAGAGTCCCTTCTAATAAAGTTAGATAAAGTTGAATGTTTGTGGGTAGAGTTAAATAGCGGAGCTGCAAATTCCAAAAGAATATTAGTAGGAGTATGCTATAAACCCCCAAATATAGCTGAAAGTGAGGAACTACAAATATTGTTACAGATTGGAAATGTAGCTAAGCATGGTTAAGTTCTAATATTGGGAGATTTTAATTACCCTGAAATAAGCTGGGTAAATGAGACCAGCAGTTCAGCTAAGGGGAGCAGGTTCTTGAGTACACTCAGGGATCACCTAATAGAAATAAAGCTATCTTAGATTTAGTCAGCACAAATAATATTGATATAGTATCAAATTTTGGAAAAGGGCAACCATTGGGAAACAGTGATCACATCGGAGAGTGAATTAAAAATTTTTTTTTAAGGGGCCAACAAAAATTATTACTTTTAAAAGGGCAGATTTTAACAGTCTAAGGGCAGCAATACAAAGTATAGACTGGGACAGAGAACTGATAGGTAAAAACACTTAACATAAATGGACAACATTTAAATTCTTACTAAATATACATACTTATCACCATATACCATGTAGTAATAAAAGTAAAAGGAGTAAATCAGATCCAATGTGGCTTAACAATGATTTTAAGATCAAGATACAGAGTAAAAATTATACATTACTATAATATTATAATTATATTATTATTATATTTAAATTATGCAAACAAGAGGGGACAGAGACTGCTTTACGGGAGTACAAGGAAATCAACAAGGCTTGCAAAAGGGCTATTAGACTGGATAAAATAGAAAATTAAAGATGAATTGCAAAAGAGAGTAAGACTAACCCTAAATTATTTTTTAAGTATATTAATGGGAAGAAGGCGAGGAAGGAAGCTGTAGGAACATTACAATGTGACACAAAATAGGTTATTTTCTTCGGTATACACAAGGGAGGTATCAGTGGTTGGGACACTGCAACATAATGGGGCTACACTACCTTTGACAAATAATTGGTTAACGCAGGAAGTAATCCAAAAGAGGTTGGAAAAAATAAATGTTAATAAAGTCCCGGGTTCTGATGGAATACATCCACAGGTACTGAGGGAACTGGGTTCTGTAATAGCCAAACCATTATTTTAATTATTTTTATTTTTTCAAGATTCACTCAACACAGGGTCTCTACCAGATGACTGGAGAAAAGCAGATGTGATACCTATATTTAAAAAGGGAGCAACAGCAAAACCGGGGGAATTATAGACCAGTGAGCCTAACATCTGTAGTGGGGAAGCTTTTAGAAGGGTTAATAAGGGATAATATACAATAATTTGTCTATTTTAACAGGATTATAAGTAGGAGCCAACATGGATTTATGAGGGATAGGTCATGTCAAACAAATCTTATTAGTTTCTATGAGGAGGTTAGTAGGAACCTGGATCAAGGCAACTCAGTGGATGTAGTATTTTTGGATTTTGCAAAGGCTTTTGATACAGTGCCACATGGGAGACTATTGTGCAAACTAAGGGATACAGGACTTGAAGTAAATATCTGCTCATTGATTGAGAGCTGGCTAAAAGACAGGAAGCAAAGGGTTGTTGTAAAGGGAACATACTGCGATTGGACTAATGTGGTAAGTGGGGTTCCTCAGGGTTCAGTATTAGGTCCTCTCCTTTTTAACATATTTGTTAATGACTTAGAGGTGGGACTGGAAAGTCGTGTCTCCATTTTCGCTGATGACACAAAGTTGTGCAAGGTAATTAAATCAGATAATGATGTGCTTTCCCTCCAAAGGGATTTACATAAAATTGATGAATGGGCATCTAAATGGCAGATGAGATTTAATATGAATAAATGTAAAGTTATGCATCTGGGAAGGAAAAATAGCCATGCAATTTGTAATCTTATTGGAGCAAATCTAGGGGTATAAGATATTAAAAGGGATTTGTGAGTGCTTGTGGACAACCATCAAGGTAACATTGTTCAAAGCCAAGCAGCAGCTGCAAAGGCAAATAAAATATTAGCATTTATTAACAAGGGTATAGAAGTAAGGGAAGCAAATATAATTCTGCCACTATACAAATCCCTAGTACACCCTCATTTGGAATATGGAGTATAATTTTGGGCACCAGTTCATAAAAAGGACATTTTAGAGCTGGAAAAGGTACAGAGGAGGGCAACAAAACTAATAAGGGGAATGGAGCGGCTAAGTTATGAAGAAAGACTAACCAAATAAACTTATTTTCTCTAGAAAAAAGGCACCTAAGAGGGGGTATGATTACACTATATAAATACATTCAGGCTCAGTATAAAGATTTGTCAAGGGAGCTTTTTGTGCCAAGAGGTTTTCAACTGACAAGAGGACATCCCTTGAGGTTAGAAGTACAAAGATTACACCTTAAAGAAAGAAAAGAGTTCTTCACAGTAAGGGTGGTTAATCTGTGGAATTCTCTACCAGAGGAGGTGATGACAGTGGATTCGATGGATAACTTTAAAAGGTGACTAGATTTATTTCTAAATAAAAATGGAATTCAGTGTTATCCTGGATAATTAGACAGAGAGTATTGATCCAGGGAGAAATCTGATTCTCAGTATCTGGGGTCAGGAAGGAATTATTTTTCTTTGCCTTTGAGACGATTGGCTAAGTTTCCCTTGTTTTTCTTTTTCTGTTTGCCTTCCTCTGGATTAATTATTAATTTAAAAATAAAAATAAAATTAAAATTAAATAATTAAATAATTGATTAATAATTAATTAACAACTAATTAATTAATAACTAATCCGCATTTTGCAGAACAGAGGAGATCTTAAAAGTTTGAACTTGATGGACTGAAAGTCTTTTTTCAACTTTAATTACTATGCAACTATGTAACTATGTAACTAAATGGATCGACTGCATCAAATTATCTCTTCCCTCACCATTTCAAAAACACACAACTCTCAAAGACCTCCAAATATTGCTGGGCCACTTGATCTATGCTTCCAGAATCCTGCCCCAAGGTAGGCGTTTCCTCAGTAATCTTCTGGCTGATCTCTACACCTCCACCCATCATAAGTCCATACCTATCAGCAACAGCTACTTGCAGGATCTCGCCATGTGGGCTTAATTCCTCTCTAACTGGAACGGCAGATCCTTCCTCTTATCCAACCTTATCACTGCCTCCCCATGACTACTAGTGTATGAAGTTCCTTCCCACTTCAAACCCCTTTTCCAGTCACTTCCCTGTAGCCTCCTTGTGGCCTCCTAGCGCTCAAAGCCCTCGTCCCCTCATGGACCGCTGTCCTCACCTAGAGCACCCAATGGCTCAACCACTCCATCCCTCTGCTCACGACCAGCAACCTTACTTTCACTATCCTGTCAAAATCAAGGTCCTCAGACCTCTCTGCAATGTCCCTTCTCAGGAAATTGCCTACCACTCAATGGCTCACAACTTTATCTTACGCCCCGTATTCTGGGATTTGCTTCTACTCATACCCGGCTTCTTTCCACAGGATCTACACTCAACTCCACCAGGTTTCACTGTCTGAACACCCCCTCCTCCATGAACCCCGCCCACTCCATGGACACCTTGCTGATTCAAGCATGCCAAGTCGTGTCTGAAGGCCTGGCCCCAAACTCTAGAAGGACCTACGACAGATTTTGGTCCCTTTTAACTCAATTCACATCATCCCACAACTTATCCGATTTATGTTCATAACCTACCTTTGTGGTCTTTGCCTCCCATTGAACTAACCTTCACCTCCATTCCTCCACAATAAAAACATATCTAACTAATTTCCTCCAACAATCCCTTCTTTCCTCTTCTCCAGTCAAACTCTACCTCAAATGCCTTACTAGAATTACAGAACCCACTAAAACCACTCTCTCTCCCCATTGATGGTCCACTATTCAAACAAATAATTTCCTGCCTCTCCACTAACCCTTTCGGTAAAGACATATCCCTCACCATCACAGCCGCCCCCGAAATGGCCTTTTTTGGATTCCTCCAGCCCAGCGATTTCACAACCTCCTATTCTCAACCAAACTATCTTACTACACAAGACATCTCATTTAACAAAGATACATGCTAAATTTCCCTATCATCCACTAAAACTAGCCACACCCCTATAACCATCACCCTCTACCCTACTTTAGACTCCTGGTGCCCAGTCACCACTCTCCACCAACTTCACTCTACCTTCCAACACAAACTAAGCGTTCACCCATTCCTAAGCATATCCAGCCAACCACTATCCACACCCACTTTCATCCACTACATCAGGCTTATTCTCTCCTCCCTTGGCCTCAACAGATTTAGGTACTCAGGTTATTCCTTTAGAATCGGAGCGGCCACCTCAGCCTCCCATAATCAAACTCCTATCCACATCATTAAGACCCTTCGATGGTGGAAAACCAATTGCTATTCCACTTATATTCAAGACCCTACAGCAGAACTAAGAGAACCCTCCAAACGACTTACTTAATAAAGTCTAGATATTTTTGGCCCTTTTTTGAGGCCGAGATGATGTAACTTTGGCCACACCCCAGCTACCAGGGGAGAGGGTCCTGATCACAAATGATTAGGTGTTTGCCTGAAATTGTGGGAGGGCCCCTCTCTCTATGCCACAGCATAAAATCCCACTCACCTGCTCACCTAATCACTCTCACCGCAGTCAACCCACCCACCTCTCTCCTCTATAAACACAACTCTCGCTTTGGCCCTCTTTTCAGGCCGAGATGACGTAGCTTTGGCTACACCCCAGCTACCAGGGGAGAGGGTCCTGCCCACAATTATGTATATATATGTTGAATAAAACACAAGCGATCTTGATTGGTGAAAATACAACCCGTGACGGAGAAAAAGAGGGGGTTTATGAAGGAGAAGGGAGGAAGGCGAGGCTTCTTGTGGATCTGTATCTGTTGATGTTGGTCTATCTAACTTCCTGTCAAACTTCTGACCTCTACTCTTTTCTCTGAGAGTTTCAATATATATATATATATATATATATATATCTACTAGCAACTTGCCCATCAAAAAATGACTGTCAATAAAAGAAAGTGTTGAAATGCTGTTTGTCACACAATGTGAGTGTACTGTGTGCCTCAACTATATAGACCTCTCTAACACACTAATGAACTCATGTAATAACACTATAAGTGCCATAAGTGTCATCCAGGACCCTCATGACCCAAAGTGTAAGCACTACACCATTTTAACCCGGTCACTTATGACGGTCTATCCAGACTCTCACAAGCCTCTATTTAACTCCATCAGTCCCTAAAGGGTGTATTATGACCATTATGGGCCTGTTACAACCCAACATTAACCACATAAGTGCAATGACGGTCCTCAAGGACAATCATGACACTAAGTATAAACACTACACTGCACTATACCCCCAATAAAACATTAAAAATCAACTAAACACCCTCTACACTAACCTATTAACACCTACACTACCTACCTACCCCCGAATAACCCCCACCACTGTAATTACAGAAATCAAAAAAACTAAATTCATCAAAAATCAAAAATCTACATTATATAAAATAAAAAATAAAAAAAAAATCACCAAAAATAAAAAATGTACATTACAGAAAATAAAAAAACTAATTCACAAAAAATAAAAAAGTAACGTTACAGAAAATAAAAAAATACATCACAACCCCCCCCCCCCCACTACAGTAAAAAAAAATTACACATCTGAAAATGAAATACATACAATATTATACAATTAAATGCAATACAATTAAATACAATACACACTTAACTAATATACATCCCCTATCTAATATACAATCCACAATCTAATATACAATCCACAATCTAATATACAATCCACAATCTAATATACAATCCACTATGTAATACACAATCCACTATGTAATACACAATCCACTATGTAATATACATCCCACTATGTAATATACATCCCACTATGTAATATACATCCATCCCACTATGTAATATACATCCACCCCACTATGTAATATACAATACTATATATCTAATATACATCCCCTTATCTATCTAATATAGAATAAATACTATCTATGTACTATACATCCCCCTATCTAATATACAATAAATACTATCTATATACTATACATCCCCCTATCTGTCTAATATACAGTACATACTATCTCTATATAGCAACCCTAATTCTAATAATAATAAAATAATTAAGACCACTTAGCTTTGAGATGTTTTTTTCAGATCACCAACCTAGGGTAAAAAAGATTAAAAAAAATAATCCAACACGTTTACATAAAATAACTAAACATTGTAAATATTCTAAATTCTATACTCACCTTTCCAGCATGTCACGTCCCAGCATGTCACGTCCCAGCATGTCACATCCTCCATCTTTGCTTCTGCCGGCGGTGCCCCTGTTAAAAAAAAAATAATTACATTAGCACACATACATAAACCTAAAACAAAGTGAAATAAACACAATCCACATTATACTTACTTTCCCGCGATGTCTCCTACCTCCTCGTGTTGTGCCCGGATGAGCCCTGGAAGCATCCGCGCGCTTAAAAAAAAAAAAAACGGCACAGACGCTCCAGACCACTTGACGAGGCACGTAACACACACTATGCGGCACGTACCACACTGCTATTACCCATCATTTTACATGAGACACACAATAATTAGCCAGAAAATGGTGGCTGGAATGCAAATTTAACACTGGAACGCAAATAGCCCATGCTTATTGCGTATTGCGTTCTAACGGTTTCATGCACCTAAAAGTTTATAAATACTGCCCACTTTCCAGAAAATTCTACATTTCTCCTGAGGTGATGAAACAGGATAGTACAAAAAATACACACAACATATAGAAAACTAAATTCACATTCCTGTTTAGTCTCCAACAACCTCTAACCCTGCCAAAGAAGCCAAATTAAGCATAACAAAAGTGGGGGACGCTAAACCGAATAGTATTGCAAATACTTCCAACAAGCCAAATACAGCATTCCAAAACTGGTGCACACAAAACAGAATAGTCCAACAAACATTCCTAACATATACAAAATAAAAATAACATTAATAATTACTGTACTAAAAAACAGAACTGTAACTGACAACTAAAATCAAACAATTTTCAAGTGGTGCACAAAAAACACCATACCATAACAAATCAGGATAACAGATACAATCTAAAAAAATACTAAATCCTATTTCATGCCCAACAAACTACTACAGTAAAAGAATAATACAATTACAACAGTAGTCAACTCAAAACACCATACTAATGAATTACAGCCAGCGATGTACGCTTTCTCACACACTCTCAAATCAATACTATTTTACAGACAAGAAAAAAAACTAATAGCACAACACATTGCTTTCAAAATAAATAAACTATGCTATTCATGAAAAATAAATCACAATCACATAACATTTTTCTTTTTCCTTTACAACAGACACTGCGTAAAGACTCTCGGACGAAGATTTCCATCAGCGGATCCAGGGATATTCATTTTCAAATCACACTTCTAACAAGGTACAGTATAACAAGTAAAAAAAGAGAAAACAAAATGAAGATGTTTGCTGTACAGCAATGTCAAGAGAAAAAATAAAATAAAACAACACACCAACAACAAGCCCAACAAATCACCATCCTTCAAGAAATATTACTGACACTTTTCTAATTTATCTACTAATTACCTTTTACCTACAACAACCTTTAACAGTAAACCCTAACTTCAATCTAGCAAACAAAATGTGCCCAGGATAAAACAGAATAGTACAACAAATAGTGAAAACACCTAAAAAATTATACTCTAAATTCTCTCTTCAGCGCCCTAACCTACAACATTAAGCCCGGAACCTAAACAGACACAGAAAATAGCATACTACCACAAATACTACTAACAGCTATCAAACAACAATACCTTCTTTTCACACCCACACCTACAACTAAAATATAAGTCTACTATTTCAACAATCACCTACAGTACAATTTTAAACACCAATATATTAATACAATTTTGGGCCCTCTACTATGCCTGTAAGGCAACCCTACAAACCTACAACATAAAAAACAGCCAACAACCCAAATTTAAAAAAAAACAAACACATACTTATTTAACACTATAAAGCTACTACATCTACAATAATATATAATGCAATTATTGCTCTGCTATGCCTCTAAGCCAAAAATAAAAACCTACAAGACAAAAAGCAACAACAAACAAACAACACAGAGTAATTTAAAATTATAAAGCAAGTTCATGTACAATGACCTATAATTACATACAAACCAAATACATTTACAATCACAACAGTGTTGCAACCCAAAAATTGCCTAAACCAATTTAACATTACAAACTAAACTAATCCTACATTATTTTCATTTACAAATTAAGATGGCTGATAACGACACAAAACAGGAAAAGATAAGACGTCAAGCTAGAGAATGACAACAAAGATGGGCAAACCAGCAGACGCCAGAGCAGAAGGAAATTAGACGACAAAAAGAACGGAAAAGACTTGCAAGCATCAGCTGAAAAAATAAAAGCTAAACCAAAAAAAGCTACTAAAAAACAAAAGCATTTAGAACCTGTCGCTGAACCATCACATAACATTTCAACTGATCAATTACAAACTGATACTGATATATGCTCTTCAAATTGTCCTTTACTCAAGTCTTTAGCAGTAGAGGTTCATAATTGTGGTGATATGAATATTCTTTGTCAGTTTTGTGAGGCTTATCATTTTAAACAGGAAAGACCCACAGATGGACAGTTTATTAGTTGCTGTCAAAAAGGCAAGGTCAAACTTCCAGAAAGACAAAAATTCCCACCATATTTACAAAGCATTATGACTGAACCTGCTTTCCCCAACTACAAGAATTTCCAAACAAACATAAGATCATACAATAGTGCCATATCCTTTGTGTCTATAGGGGTAACATAAGCTGCTAATGTGCCAGGACATGGCCTTTACTGCTTTAAAGTGCAAGGACAAACTTACCATCATACTTCCCATTTACATCCAGAGGAAGGAGAGCCAAGAAAATTTGCTCAACTATATGTACTAGATACTATGGAAGCTGTTGACCAACGTATGCAGCTTCAAGAAAATAAAAAATGCTTACCCAGTGTTTTTATAGAGTTGATAAAATTATGGCAAATAACCCCTACACTCAAGCTTATAAAAAATTAGCAGAAGTAGAAAAGGAACAACAACTTCATGCAGAGAGACATCAACTGCCAATCCCAAAGGTCAATATGGTGCTTAACAGAGATAGACATACTGATAAACGCCGTTCTAACTTGCCAACATCAAATGAGGTTGCAATGGTGTTTCAAAATGATGAAGGAGAACCACCATTTCAAAGAGACATTAGAATATATTCCAGAAATGAGGAGCAACCATTCATTAATATCAATATCTTAAAGTACAAATTTAGATCCAATGACATATCCAATATTTTTTCCACACGGAGAACCAGGTTGGCAACCAAAATTAAACCTTCCAAGTTACCCAAATTCTAAAGTGCGAGTGTGAAATAATATTTCCATGCTTGAATTTAAAGTAGCTTAAATTGCCATTCGAAATGGATTCAATCCAATTTTATGTGGGGGGAAAAAACTAACACAACAATGGATTATTGATTCCTATTTGCAAGTTGAGGCCAATGATTTAAACTTTATTAAATATCAACAAGATAAACTACGTGTAGAACAGTATTGTGGATTGATGGATTATGTCTCTGAGGTTGCTACAAGCAGAGACATGACAGCTGTGAAAGCCATCTTTTTACCATCGTCTTTCCAGGGATCTCCTCGCAATATGCGAGAAAGATACAATGATGCCATGGCTATTGTCACCAAATTTGGGAAACCTGATTTATTTATTACATTTACATGTAATCCACAATGGCCAGAGATTACACAAAATTTTCACATTGGCCAAACTGCTTCCGATAGACCAGATTTAGTAGCCTGAGTATTTAAAATTAAATTAAATGAATTAATACTGTAACGGAGCTGAAACACGCAGTCCAATATCTCCGCTGGTATACGGTAAAATACCCAAGAAGCACTACAGTTTCACCATTCCCGACCTCCCATATTGGACGACACACAATTTGGGAGTCAAATGAATACTGACTTTATTTACCTTTACAGAAATATATATACATCTCTTTGGCCACAGGTAATACCCATGCCCATATTTGGCCACACACAATACACATAAAGAGAACAATAGGGGGGTCACACCTCCCTGGCAACTTTGATACAATCAGACATTGATTCAATTACACTTCTTTGTTCTTATCTGAGAATGAAAACACTGTATACAATAGACTTCCTTTATCTTATGCGGAGTCGCTGTAACAGGATTATCTCCCATGCCAAGTAGCTGTAAATGTCTGGGACAATATTCTGCAGAGCATCAACCAACATACATATAGTAGGATCATATTTTAACCATAATAATCATAAAACAGGGTAAAACAGTGATGGGTTCCGTTACACACCTCCCCCGTGACCATAAGCCGGCATACACGGTCTGATCCCAACGGATCTGCTTGGAGATGTCCGGAGGAGTGCTCACAGATCATTTCTCGAGTTCTGTCTGTCTGGACAACCCGTCGGCGTTACCATTTTGTTTCCCTGGGCGATACTGGATAGTGAAATCAAATGGTTGTAGTGCCAAACTCCATCTCAGTAGTCTAGCGTTGTCCCCTGACACCCGGTTTAGCCACACCAACGGGTTGTGATCTGTGAGCAAGGCAAATTGTTGGCCATATAAGTAGGGCTGTAGTTTCTTGAGGGCCCACACCACCGCCAGGCATTCCTTTTCGATGGCGGCATAGCTTACTTCCCTGGGTTGTAGTTTCCGACTTAAGTAAGCGACTGGATGCTCGCCGCCATCGGCCCCAACTTGGCTCAGCACTGCTCCCAATCCAAACATAGAAGCATCTGTATGAACGAGAAAGCGTTTAGTTGGATCAGGAGCGGCCAGTACAGGAGCATGAATTAGGGCATATTTCAGTTCTTGGAATGCCTTCTCACACTCTGGGCTCCAGGTCACTACTTTGGGTAAGTTCTTTTTGGTGAGGTCAGTAAGGGGCTTGGGTAGGGCACTATAATCAGGTACAAATTTACGGTAATACCCGGCGGTTCCTAGAAAAGCTAAAACCTGAGTTTTCGTGCGAGGGGTTGGCCACTTAGCTACGGCCTCTATCTTAGCGGGTTCTGGCTTTTGCCGCCCACTACCCACCCTGTGGCCTAAGTACTGCACTTCGGCCATCCCTACGTGGCACTTGCTGGGTTTTAACGTGAGACCTGCCTCCCTGATGCGGTCGAGGATGGCTCCTATATGGGTCAAGTGCTCATCCCAGGAGTTGCTAAATATTGCTATGTCATCTAAATAGGCGCAAGCATACTCCTGGGATCCGTCCAGTAACCGGTCCACCATCCGCTGAAACGTAGCCGGCGCATTCTTCATCCCGAATGGCATCACCTTGAATTGGTATAGCCCAAACGGGGTGACGAATGCGGACTTCGGGATGGCATCCTCGGCTAGTGGGATCTGCCAGTACCCTTTGCACAAGTCTATTGTGGTTAGGTACTGGCCCCTGGCCATTTTATCTAATAGCTCATCGATTCGGGGCATGGGATAGGCATCTGAAATTGTTTTATCATTAAGTTTCCGGTAGTCAACGCAGAAGCGGGTGGTTCCGTCCCGCTTCGGTACCAGCACTACCGGAGAGGCCCATGGGCTATCTGAGTGTTCTATCACTCCTAGTTGTAACATTTCGTTAATCTCCTTCCGCATATGATCTTTTACGGATTCTGGTATGCGGTAGGGGGTCTGTCGAAGAGGGTGTTGCCCTGGGGTCTCTACCCTGTGGGTAGCCAGCGGGGTATACCTGGGCTGGTTGGAGAATGTATCCCCTTTTTCCCGGATAAGCTCTAGTATTTGAGCTCGCTCTCTAGTGCTCAGCCTGTCTCCTAGCTGTACTTCCCCTAATTCTGTGTTGGCCCCCCCTTGGGATAATAGGTCTGGTAGGGGTAGATTATTCAGGTCCTCAGCGGCCGAGGCACATATGGCAGTTACTTCTTCGGTCCGCTCGTGATAGGGTTTCAGCATGTTAACGTGGAGCATGCGTCTACCGCCTGCTCCTGTACATGGGGAAATTATATAGGTGGTGTCACATACCTGTTCCACCACCTTATAAGGGCCTTGCCAGGAGGCCTGCAGTTTGTCATTTTGAACTGGCTTCAAGATTAACACCTTTTGTCCTATTTGAAAACTGCGGTCTCTGGCTCCCTTATCGTACCATCTGCGCTGTCGTTGCTGGGCCGCCTGGAGATTAGACCGTACCGTCTGGATTAGGGTCTCCAAGCGTTCCCTGAACTCTAGTACATATGGGACGATAGGGGTACCGTTACTGGTGACCGTTCCCTCCCAGTGTTCCCTAATGAGGTCTAAGGGACCCCGCACTCTCCTTCCGAATAGTAATTCGAATGGCGAGAACCCCGTGGACTCCTGGGGTACCTCTCGGTACGCGAAGAGCAGATGGGGAAGAAACCTTTCCCAGTTCTTCTGGGTATCCATGAAGGTACGGAGCATTTGCTTTAATGTTCCGTTGAACCGTTCACAGAGCCCATTGGACTGGGGGTGATACGCTGAGTTTACAATAGGTTTCACCCCACATGTTCTCCATAACTGATGAGTGACTTCGGCCGTGAATTGGGTACCCCGATCTGAGATAATCTCTTTGGGGAACCCCATTCTAGAGAATATCCGGATTAGGGCATCTACTATAGTCTCCGCATGGATATTAGTTAGGGCTACGGCCTCTGGGTACCGGGTGGCATAGTCTACTACGGTTAGTATATACTTCTTCCCTGACGGGCTGGGTTTTGCTAGGGATCCGATTATATCTACTGCCACTCTGCTGAAGGGCTCATCTATTATGGGTAGGGAGTGCATTTTTGCCTTGTACCGGTCCCCTCTCTTACCTACTCTCTGGCATGTGTCACAAGTTTGGCAATACTGCCGAATATCTTTGGAGACCCCTGGCCAAAAGAAGTTTTGGGTCAAACGATGCTTCGTCCTACTGACGCCTAGATGTCCTGATAAAGGGATGTCATGGGCAATACGTAGTAATTCTTGCCTGTACTTTCGGGGCACGACTAATTGTGTGAGGGTCACGGGTACAGATCCTGCTACTACCTTCTCAGCATATCTATACAATAATCCTTTCTCCCAAGCATATCTTTCCCCCTCCAACCCTGCCTGATTCTGTGTAACCCTATCCCGGTATACCTGCAGGGACGGGTCAGTGACTACTTCAGTACCAAACTCTAAGGGGGGAGCCCAGGGGATGAAAGGTGGGTCAGTACTATTACTTACCGGAGCCTCAGAGTGTTCAGAAGATGCGGTGGTGCGGGCCTGCTGCAGTGTTACCACGGGTAGCGCTTCCTGCGCGGGGTGCGGAGAAACAAAAGCGGAGGTCAGCTCCCCCAAGTCGTTACCCAGGATGACATCAGCTGGTAAGTCCTGCATGAGGCCCACTTCCACATTCCCCGACCCCGCTCCCCAATCCAAATGTACTTTAGCAGTGGGAATTTTGTAAATCGCCCCCCCTGCCACCCGGACTGCCACATATTCTCCAGTGAGCTGGTGCTTGGGGACTAGGTGATTGCGAACCAGGGTTATGGTGGCCCCAGAATCGCGCAGACCCTGAAGGCGTTTTCCCTCTACGTGTACCCCTTGGCGGTGTCCCTGTCGGTTGTCTGCAGCTGCTTGTACTGGGTTAACCTCGTGGAGGGTGCCCAAAGATTCTTCATTAGACTGGGTCCCGAAGAAAGGTTGTCGAGGCTCACTCTGGTAGCAGTGTACTGCTGCCCGGTTTGCAGGGAAATTGGTTGGAGTATTCCACGTGGAGCGGTTTCTGTTTCTGGGACAGTCTCTTTGCATGTGGCCCTGCTGGTTACACGTGTGGCACCTGATGAAAGATCGGGCATTGTTGTACCGTGGAGGGGTTTGGTAGTTCCCACCACCCGGACGCAGTGCTGGGGTGGGGTTAATGGTGGGCAGTCGGTTAGCAGCTCCCAAGATGGACCGTGCCTGTGCCTGCTGTGCCCTCCTGGCATCTTGGTACTCATCTGCCCACCTGGCGGCTTCAGTTAAGATGCGCGGTTTCCGATCTCTCAGCCAGTTTTGTAAATCCGGGGTTAACCCCTGGAAGAATTGCTCCAGTAGCAGTAATTGTAGCATGTCCTCCACTGTGGTTGCTTGTGCAGCTTGTACCCAACCTTTGCCCGCCCTAGTTAAGCGGTGCGCCAACTCCATGTGAGTATCTTTCTCCGTTTTTCGGCTTTCTCGGAACCGCTGCCGGTATGCCTCCGGGGTAATTGCGTACCTGTCCAGGATCGCCTGCTTTACTTTCTGGTAGTCTCTGCTATCCTCGTCTGGCATGGTGCGGTAGGCTTCTGCTGCCCGGCCCGCTAGCTTACTCACCAACAGGGTTACCTGGTCGGCGGCGTTGATCTCATGTAATTGGCATAATCTCTCAAAGTCATGCAAGTAGCCATCAATGTCTTCGGTCTCCACATAGTTTTTAAAAGCATGGTACGGGAGTTTAGGCTTCCCCGGTACTATGTGTGGTGTGATTAGGGACCCCTCTCTGGACCTCCAGTCTGCCCGCTGCTTTCCCATTATGTATTCGTGGACATCTGACATAATCCTTTCCAAGGTTTCTGTGGGAGGCGTACCTGGGAAATGGGCCAGTCTGCATTGGAGTTCTCTCCCAAACTCATTCTGTGTGCTGTCCGTAAGAGGTGCTGCAGCAGCTGCCCGGTCTCCCTCCATGAGTTCAACAATAAGGGTAGCTTTGGTTTTATTGCTGGCAATAATTCCCCTTGCTTCCAATAGCTCTTTTAGCGTGGCCCGTTTCAACTTGGTATAGACTGTCTCCATTCACTATCCGTTCGGGTCTATTCACATACCCTTTCCTTTTGGTTGCATACGAAATAGCAAATTTCCCAAATGGCTGTAACTGCCGAACAACGGTCTGCTGTGAGGTTTGAATCCCACCACTGCCACCAAATGTAACGGAGCTGAAACACGCAGTCCAATATTTCCGCTGGTATACGGTAAAATACCCAAGAAGCACTACAGTTTCACCATTCCCGACCTCCCATATTGGACGACACACAATTTGGGAGTCAAAGGAATACTGACTTTATTTACCTTTACAGAAATATATATACATCTCTTTGGCCACAGGTAATACCCATGCCCATATTTGGCCACACACAATACACATAAAGAGAACAATAGGGGGGTCACACCTCCCTGGCAACTTTGATACAATCAGACATTGATTCAATTACACTTCTTTGTTCTTATCTGAGAATGAAAACACTGTATACAATAGACTTCCTTTATCTTATGCGGAGTCGCTGTAACAGGATTATCTCCCATGCCAAGTAGCTGTAAATGTCTGGGACAATATTCTGTAGAGCATCAACCAACATACATATAGTAGGATCATATTTTAACCATAATAATCATAAAACAGGGTTACGTGACATAACCATCAGTCAGTTATTTGGAAAATGTCTGGCTTATGTTAATACAATAGAATTTAAAAAAATAGGGCGTCCACATGCACACATTCTTATCATCCTTCAAGAAAAACATAAGTTAGATACTGGTGACAAAGTAGATTCGGTCATCATCGCAGAACTACCAGATCCAGAACTACATGGAAGACTATATGAGATTGTAACTCATCGCATGATTCACGGACCATGTGGAGGTCTTAAACCACAGTCACCATGTATGGAAAATAAGAAATGTACTAAAGAATTCCCAAAAGATTATTGAGATAAAACTTACCGTATATACACGAGTATAAGCTGTGTTTTTCAGCCATTTTTTTAAGGCAAAAAAGGCCCCCCTCAGCTTATACTCGTGTCACTCTCCCCCCATGTCTGTCTAACCCCCCGTGTCTCTCGAACCCCCCCGTGTGTCTCTCTACCCCCCCGTGTCTCTTTCCCTCCCCTCTCCTCAACCTAAACCGCCCTCAACACCCCTCCTCCACCTAAACCCCCCTAAATAGCTCCCCCCTCTCCCCTCACTTACCTGCTTGTGCTCCGGCCTCCGCTCCTTGACCTGCCACGCATGTGACGTCACATGCACGCCGGGTCAAGGAGCGGAGGCCAGAGCACAAGCAGGTAAGTGAGGGGAGCTATTTAGGGGGGTTTAGGTGGAGGAGGGGTGTTGGGGTGGAGGGAGATTGAGGGGGGAGGTTGAGGGGGGTTGAGGTTGAGGAGGTGGGTTGGGGTTGAGGGGGGTTGAGTTTGAGGAGGGGGGTTGAGGTTGAGGAGGGAGGTTGAGGATGGGGGGTTGAGGATGAGGATGGGGGGGGTTGAGGATGAGGATGGGGGGTTGAGTAGGGGGTTGAGGATGGGGGGGTTGAGGAGGGGGCTGAGGATGGGGGGGTTGAGGAGGGAGGTTGAGGAGGGGGGTTGAGGAGGGAGGTTGAGGATGAGGAGGGAGGTTGAGGAGGGAGGTTGAGGATGAGGAGGGAGGTTGAGGATGAGGAGGAGGGGTTGAGGAGGGGGGTTGAGGATGGGGGGTTGAGGAGAGAGGATGAGTATGGGGGTTGAGGATGGGGGGGTTGAGGAGGGAGGTTGAGAAGGGGGTTTGAGGAGGGAGGATGAGGTGGGAGGTTGAGGAGGGGGTTGAGGATGAGGAGGGAGGTTGAGGATGAGGAGGGCGGTTAAGGATGAGGAGGGAGGTTGAGGAGTGGGGTTGAGGAGGGTGATAAGGGAGGGGGGAAGAGACACAGGGAAGGGAGAGGGGAGAAGAGACACGGAGAGAGAGGGGGACACAGAAGGCACAAGAGGGACACAGGGGGCAGCACATTTCCCACCCTCGGCTTATACTCGAGTCACTCATTTTACCCAGTATTTTGTGGTAAAATGGGTGCCTCTGCTTATACTCGAGTCGGCTTATACTCGAGTATATACGATATGCTAATTGTGATGGCTATCCATTATATAGACGAGGAGAAGGCCAAACTGCAATCATCCGTGGCAAAAAAGTCGACAACAGATATGTAGTCCCATACAATCCACATTTACTCATGAAATATAATGCACACATTAATGTAGAAGCCTGCACTTCCATAAAATCCATAAAATATGTCTACAAATATATTTACAAAAGCTATGATGCAGCTACTGTAGTTGTCAAAAGTGCAGAAAATAACGAACCCACTGAGTAAGTACATGATGAACTTGCCTTTCATGTAGATGCTCGCTATGTCAGTGCACCAGAAGCTATGTGGCGTCTACTAAAATTTGAAATGCACGATTGATCCCATGCAGCATGTAAGCTTTGCTATTTAGATCATTTCAGTGCAGCTGCACACCATAGAAACTTCCTAGCTGATGATACAGAATGGGAAAGATGTCTAGAAGAAGCAGCACTATGTCAAATGCCACGGCAGATGAGGGAACAATTTGAATTTATTTGTATCTTCTCAAATGCTCCAAATGCATTAGCTTTGTGGGACACATTTAAAACTAACATGGCTGAAGATTTTTTACTATACAATGAGCCGATTGCACAATTAAAAGCATTAATTGAAATCCAAGAGGTCTTTTTAACTCATGGATTAAGTTGTGCAAGTTTTAATCTGCCAGATCCAGGACTTATAGACGACATCAACTTTGAAGACTATGACATGCAAATACAAAGAGAAAGAACTGAAGAAAGACTTACAACTTTAAATACATTACAATTTCAAGCATTCCATGCTATCAAAAAGGCACTAGATGATGACATAGAAATAATGCTCTTTTACTATCTCGATGGACCTGGTGGATCAGGCAAAACTTATCTATATAATTTATTGATGAGTTTTGTATAAGCACAAGGTGAAATAGCACTCGCATTTGCAACTACTGGAATTGCTGCACTTTTGTTAGAAGGTGAAAGGACTGTGCATAGTGGATTTAAACTACCAGTCCCTATTTTAGAAACATCCGTGTCCGATAATAGAATGACATCATTACAAGGCAAAAGAAATTAAAAAACTACATTAATTCTAATAGATGAAACTAAAATGATGTCATGCCATGCCCTACAATGTATTGACCGTTTGCTTTGTGAAATCATGGATAGTACTTTGCCATTTGGTGGAAAAGTCATATTGTTAGGTGGCGATTTTAGACAAACATTACCTTTCGTTGTACATGGAAATTGAACAGATATTATTGAAACATGTATAAAGTCAAGTACACTATGGAAACATTTTACCCATCTTCAATTACAACAAAATATGACATCAGAAGGAGAAAATTATTTCAATGATTGGCTTATTACAATTGGAGAGGGAAAAACTGAACGAATTGAAAATGTATCTGAGGACACTGTACACATCCCAGATTCCATGATTTGCAAACAAGATCTTATATCGGCTATATTCCAAACTACTATAAATAACGACGACTATGCAGAACTTGCTGACAAAGTTATACTAACATGTCCTCAATAATTAAATATTTAAAAAAATTAATGCACCACAAAAAAATTATCACAGTGCTGATTCTGTCCTTGCAAAGAAAGTCAGGTAAACTTTTCGACTGAATTCATAAACTCATTAACTCCTTCTGGAATGCCACCACATATTTTGCAGCTAAAGAAAGGCGCAATTGTCATGTTACTGCGAAATATGAACCCAAAAAAAGGCCTATGCAATGGGACAAGGTTAATTGTTTAACAATTAAAGGACCATTTAATTGATGCTGAAATTCTAACTTGTACCCATAAAGGAGAGAGAGTTTTCATACCAAGGATAGATTTAGCACCAAGTGAAAGTAGCCTCCCTTCTAAACTTCAAAGAAGACAATTTCCCATCATCATGGCATTTGCCATGACCATTAATATATCACAAGGTCAAACTTTCAAATCTGTGGGTATATTCTTAGAACAACCAGTATTTGCACATGGCCAATTATACGTTGCCTTCTCAAGGTGCAAAAATCCACAGGCTATTAAAGTTTACATTGAAAAGAATGAAAGTCAAGGTGATTTATTAGAAGATGGATGTATTTTTACTAAAAACATTGTCTACTATGAAGTACTCTAACTTTCATTGCAATAAACACAACCCATCCATCACTAACTAAAACCAAAAGACAAAAATGATCGATACGACAATTTAACAACAAAAAACAAAGCAAAAACATTCATAACCGTACTTTGATTTTAATAAATACTAGAGAGCTCACTACCAAGCTTATTACATCAACATTATTTCTATAATAAACTCCATACAATGGCAAAACACATAGAGAACAGTGGTTACACATCGCGGACCAACTTTAATGTCTCGCGTTTTTAGAGAACCACTCTTCCACATAGGAAACTCTATGTGCCATTTTCAACTATTACAACACCAACCAAAAAATGACAACTATTACAAAGCACCAATGACAGAATAACTCATTCATATTTCCTGGAAGTACTGTTTATAGATGATTAGCCCGACAAAACACTTACCTTCCATTTCAACAGAATTCAAGTTCAAACTTTAATTAAGTATGTTATTGTTCAGCAACTTACAAATTTTAAAGCAAAAAATGGCGTTGGTTAATTGTACATATTTCATACTTTATGGTTACACATTGCAAATTTTGCATTTCATGTTAAATATTAATGCAGGGACTCATCTGATCGCCGGTTCATGCGGTCAGAAACCAATTCATTTTTTTACTCCTGTTATACAATTTCATACCTTTCAAAGATGGTTTTTAATGTTTGTCTTACTGAATATATATATTTTCTTTAATAGTTCATAATCTACAAGTTGCATGTTAAAAAAACATTTTGTCAAGTTTACAATACTCATTAAGCCAATGTCCAACTCTTAGTACATTCAAATGTTAACACTCATTAGCCTCACTACCTTGCAGTTTACTAAACATACATTTCAACTGTTAATTAACTGTTACTGTTTACAAGTTTATAAGTTTCACAAATTCATCGATAAAGTTCCTTCACTGTACATATTGAATATATATTTAATTTAAGAATTCTTAATGTACTTTCAATGAGGGAGGCGCCGGAAGTGACGCGCACGCCAGTGTGAGACTGCCGTGTCAATCTGCATGGGGGTCGGACGCCGGAGATACACGTCTCTTTCCTGCACAGAGCCGACGCTAATGCTCTAAATAATGGAGTAAGGCTACAAAGCGGCGAATTTGAAAAGAGCCTGAAAAATGCCCCAATGTGGAAGCGGACAGCCATAACAGCCATTTAAGCCAGGAATGCCCCCTTCCAGGCTAGATCCCGAAGGTATATAAAAACTCTGGGTGATTTAAATAATAGAAACTGGCGTGGTAAGTAAGGAGTGACAATGTGGAGATAGGAAAAAAAAAAAAAAAACACCAAGCTGAAAGACACCAGCTGGAGGTGTACTACGCTGAATAACGTTATACTCACGCCATACTCACAGTACTACACAGTAGGAGCCCAGAAAAGAGTTACCTGGCAAGGATATACTACATAAGAAGCCAGCATTGCTGGCATATAACCTTTCTTTCCCCTACCCACCTTCCATATCGTACACTAAAGGACTGGGTTTGGAGCACGGGAAGTAAGGGTGGCGAGTGGAAGCTGAAGAGGTGCCGGTAGCCCTGCGGGCTGGATCTGTTCCGTTTTGCCTGGGAGGAAGGGTAAGTGGCTTGGCTGTGGCTGATACCGCCCTTTATTCCTATATTCTATGGTATATAGTTTATGCTGTATAAAGGAAAATATCTTCTATAATAAGTGGACATTGGTACATTAAATATCTCTTGTAAAAAGATCAAGAGGAAAAGTGGTTCAGGAGCCCCCACCCCAAAAAAAGGAGAAAGAGGGGAAAAGAAAGGGAGAAAAGAGGGGAAAGGGGGAGGAAGGAAAAAAAGATAAAAATATATCTCCCCCAAAGTGGACTACTAAAACAAACCATAAACTGAAAATCTAGAAGATTAAGAAGACTATAATCTCCTTAAAAATTATTTAAACCTGCTACCTGGAGAGTTGACTACTACCTCCCGCCAGGAACTGACAAATAAAACTAATTATTAGAACTGATGTATTATAACCTCTAAAAACAACTAAGCAGGAGAGAGAAGGAGAGAGGGGAAGGAAAACAAAGAAAAAGGGGAAATATATATATCTCTACCTATTGTTAAAATTAAACAAAAAGAAAAGAACTATTTGCCTAAGAGAAGGAAGGAGGGAGAAAAGAGAGCAAAGGTGTGGAGGCTAAAGGGTCTGAAGTGAAGAAGAAAAAGGAGGAGATAGGAGAAGAAAGAGAGAGAGAGAAGGTGGAGAAGGAAACCTTAAAGTAAAAACAAGTGGACTACAAAAGCCTAATAATGTCCAATAAAAAAAGTAATACAATTAATAAAACAAAGCTAAAGGAGAAAATAAAAGATTCAACAAAACAAGCAAACTTCTTTTCCCCTAGAAATAAAGGAAATACCTCAGACTCCTCTCACACGGATACCAGTTTAGACCCTATAGAAAACCAGTACCGCGAAAAACCCTCTCAGGAAAATCTGGAAGACGACTCCACTCAAGAAGAGGAAACACTTACATGCTCTAAACTAAAATCTATCTTGAAAGAATTTCAAGTTAACTTGACAAGAGACCTTTCAAAACAAATGTCTGAAATTACTGAATCTATTAACAATATATCTTTAAGAATTGAAGCCAATAAAAATGTATGCGATAAAATTATAACGGACAATAATGCCATCCTCAATTGTTTATCTGACTTAGAAAATAAAAATGAGGAACGCTATATAAAAATCAATAATTTGGAAAATAGAGCTAGAAAGAATAATTTGCGCTTGAGAGGGATACCTGAAACACTCCAAGGAGAAGATCTGGAGTCATATGTTAAAGGATTGTTTAACCATTTGGTACCGGAAGTAGAGAAAGATCAATGGAAAATGGATGAACTGTTTAGACTTCCTCTAGCAAAAACAATGGACAAATCTATACCTAGAGATATTATATCAAAATTACATTTTCTTTCTTCAAAGGATTTGGTCTTAAAAAACGCCTTCTTAAAGAAACAGTTAGACCATCCATACAACAATATAAAAATATTTCAAGATTTATCAACGTATACGTTGGGGAAAAGAAGGGAATTTACACAAATTACTAGAACACTTAGGTTAAAAGAAATAAGATATAAATGGGCTCAGCCAGCAGGTTTATTCATTTATAAAAACTTAAAATGGGTTAAAATAAACTCAGCCCATGAAGCTATAGAAATATTAAAGGAATGGGATATACATATAGACAGTAATACAGAGGTAGCTAAAAAATTAGATCTGAAAGCAGGAAACTTAGATTGGAAAAAGAAAAAAAATGTTATATAATCCCCGGCAACCGTAGAATTGAGACATGGGTACTCGAACATATGGGAGTAGGAAGTTTAATGTAAGGTATAGAGAATAATAATAAGCTCACATACTGGTAGTAGGGTTAGGGGGACAGATAAATACCGGTTAACATAAAGATTATTAAATAAAAGGGCTACAGTTAGAGGGTCATAATGATTTTTTCTTCTAAATGGAATATAAGTCTAATTGGTAGGGTGAGAGATAGACACTATCAAACACAAAGATCTCTATAAAGAAATCATAGGTAGAGAATCACGTTTTTACGAGTTGTAGATAAAATTTTAAAACATTAATGTTTCACATAAAATTTAATTAATTAGTCAGATGAGATAAGTAAGTACATTTTTTACATTTGAAGAAGTAAAATAGTTGGAATAATAATTGATAATAATCAATGAAGACTAGAGATATTCACTGGGATAGTTCACTTGTAAATTATTATTTACAGAATAGAAACTGCACGGAAAACTATATGGAAACACTGGATAAGAAAATCAATAGTAGGGTGTAGCAATTAAATTAAGATTGGTTGTATTCACTTTGATAAATAACCGGCAGGCAAGTGCCTCCAGAAGAGAAATTGCACTGTATAATATAGGATATTTTAAAAAGATAACTAAGGGGATAAATAGAACCACATAGAGAAGACCCCATTGACTCCTATAAAAATGTTTTTCACTGGGATAGTTCACTTGTAAATCATTATGTACAGAATGGAAACTGCACTGAACACTATACGGAAACACTGGATAAGAAAATCAATAGTAGGGTGTAGCTACTAAATTAAGATTGGTTATACTCATTTTGTTAAATAACCGGTAGGCAAGTGCCTCCAGAAGAGAAACTGCACTATATAATATAGGATATTTTAAAAGATATCTAAGGGGATAAATAGAATCACATAGAGAAGACTCCATTGACTCCTATAAAAAGGTTTACCTTATGATATCCTTTCCTCCTCGGATAGTTGAAATTTAATAAATACTTTCTGGTTTTAGATGGTATGGGCATAATCAGAATTGTGTAGACATGATTATAGGAGGGGAAGCCAAATTTAAGTAAAAAACAGATAATTTTATAATATATACTTAGGGAGATTCTCCCTCCTAGACTGTTCGAGGAACAAAGGATAATCACTATAAGGGTGGTCTGTAGCAAATGTATTATAGTGTTTATGTCCCCCTGAACCCTTATTTAAAAAAAATTTTGGTACCCTAGTTCTCACCCCCTCGCTCAGTAACAGAGCGATATATTTTTCACTTCCCAAGAGCAAATGCGTCTTGCTAAGGATCAGCTGACTTCTTTTGTTAAGCTACAGCTGGTCTTAAGACTATCCTTACATCCTTGTAGGGTGGTCTTTCACTGTGTGTATTTTATTTATTTTTTATTTTTATTTTTTCTTTATTTTTTTTTCTTTCCCTCTCTCTCTCTCTTTCCCTCTCACGTGTTAGGGAAGTAACCGAGGAACATTACATATACTCTTTTAACAAATTAAAATGCAAATAAAAATAATTTCACATAATGTTAATGGTCTCAACTCTCCAACTAAAAGAAAAACGGCCTTTTTAGAGTATTATAAACTAAATGCGGAAATTCTTTGTCTGCAAGAAACACATTTAAAACAGGAAAATTTAAAATATATGAATAATACAAAATATGTGAATAGAATAGACTCTACCTTTAAGAAAAAATCAAAAGGAGTTTCTATCTTATTTAAAAATAGCCTGAAACTAGTAGAAGAAGGGAGTAAGATAGACCCAGAGGGCAGATATATTATATGGACCGGTCAGATTGACGGGTGTCTAATAACATTGGTTAATACCTACCTACCAAATAAAGGTCAAATAGGTTTCCTTAGGAAACTGCTCAAAGAAGTTAATAAAATTAAAGGAGGTTTGTTAATAATATGTGGCGATTTCAATATGACATTTGACGATAACTTAGATAAACAAATAGTTGGATCAAAGAAACTGATGCCACAAACAAATCATATCTCAAAAGCTTTTCGTAAAATTAAGGAAGATAATAATCTGATAGACTCATGGAGGATCTTACATCCAGGTGTACGGGAATATACTCACTTCTCATATAGACATAACTCATTTTCCAGAATAGATTATATATTAACTGACCTTCCAACGTTAAAAGTAATTAAAAAGATAAATATCCATCCTACACCATGGTCAGATCACTCTTTAAATGAATTAATTATACAAGATCTAAATACAAACATCCATAAAAAAAGAGTAGTTGGAAGATGGACTCCTGGCTCTTGAAGGATGAAGAATTTGTGACATACTTGAAAAAAGAAACACTGGAATTTTTGAAAATCAATTTAGCCATCCGTTAATTCAAATATAACCTTGTGGTGTACGTATAAAGCATATATGAGGGGTATATTTATTGCTAAAACAGCTGAAATGAATAGGTCAAGAGGTAAGTCTCTAAGGACTCTCTACCTGGATTTAAATTAGATGAAAGAAATCTTCAGGGAGACACCAAATAGTGAAAATAGTAAAGCAATAAAAGATATAAATAGCCAAATTCAAAAGATTCTCCAGCTTCAATCAGATAAAATACTATGGAAATTTCAGCAGACACAATTTTTTGAAGGGGGCAAATCAGGGAAATTTCTGGCTAATAAATTGAAGAAACAGTATATTAAAAATAATATTGAAAAAATTCTAGATCTTAATAATATCCCTCAAACGCATCCAGACAAAATAGGACTGGTATTCCAGGATTACTATAGCAACCTATATAATCTAGAGAAAGATCATCAATTAATTAAGCCAGGAATAGAAGAGATTAAACAATATCTAGACAGTATAAAATTCCCCAAAGTATCGGAAGCCCAACTTACTTCCCTGAATAAGCAAATAGAAAGTATTGAGATATCTGAAATTGTGTCCAAAAATAAAAAAAATAAAACTCCTGGGGTAGATGGATTTAATAACTTATTCTATCGATATTTAAGTAAAGAACTAAATAGTACTCTATATAACCTTTTTAACGAGATAAAACAAGAAGTAAGGATTCCATCAGAATTAACGGAAATAAGAATAATTAATATATTAAAACAAGGAAAAAATCCTGAAGATTATAAAAACTATCGCCCAATCTCCTTAATTAACGTTGATATTAAAATTTATTCTAAAATCTTGGCCAATAGATTAAGCAAGATTATACCTTCCCTAATTCATCTAGACCAAACAGATTTTATCTCGAATAGACAAGCGTCGGACAATACTAGGCGTCTGTTAGACATCTTGTACTATATAAAAAAAAAGGATCTCCTCCCTGACCCTGTCATTAGATGCAGAGAAAGCCTTTAACAGGGTCAGGTGGGACTTCCTAGAGAGTGTTCTGGAGAGTTTTGGCCTAAAAAGTTTTGCGTCAACAGCAATAAAACCCCTTTATTTAAATACTATAGCACATATTTCATCTTCACAATTTAGCTCGGGTAAATTTTTAATATCAAACGGTACTCGTCAGGGTTGTCCACTGTCACCATTGCTCTTTGTCTTATTTCTCGAACCTTTACTGATTAAAATTAGAGACTCGGCAGAAATAAGAGGGATCGAAATAGGACAAGAGGAATATAAAATAATGGCATATTATTATAACAATAACAAACCCTGAACACTCCTGTAGAGCACTTCAGACCTGCCTGGAGGAATTTGGTAAATTCTCCTATTTTAAAATTAACCAACAGAAAACCAAAGTTCTGACCCATAACATACCATTAGAAGAAAAAAATAGGTTAATGAATGCATATTCCTACTGCTGGAAGTCCTCCCATATAATACACCTGGGGGTAAAATTCCCAGACTATATAAAAAATATCTTTAAAGATAATTATAATGATATATCGAAACAAATAAGAAAACAGGTGAATGATTGGAGATCTATACAGCTACCATGGTTATCTAGAATAAACGCAGTTAACATGAGTTTAATTCCTAAAATTACATATATAATGAGATGTCTCCCAGGTAAAATACCGGTTTACTGTATAAAGAACATTCAAGACATACTAGATGACTATATTTATCTGGGAAAAAAACCAAGAATTAAAAAATCTACAATATGCAAGAAATTGGAGAAAGGGGGTCTAAATGCTCCCTCTATTAAAGAGTTAAATAAAAAAATTATTTTAACACAAGCAGCCGGATATAATTATAAACAAAATAGTCCTAGATGGTTAATATTAGAGGATTCCCTATCGGGTAGAATCCCAATAGATAATATATTATGGACTTCCGAGTACAAACAGAAAGGGAATTTAGAATTGCCTCCTAATATTAAATATATTATCAACATATGGCATAAAAATAAAATAAAATTATCAATAGTGCAGTCCCCTTCTCTGGCAGCTCCAATAGATTTCCTTAAAAACAATTCGAATGGATTATTTCTATCCTTACTAAAACTATATAATATTAGAAAAGTAGGAGACCTATTTGAAAAAGGAAACTTAATGGAATTAAAAAGACTCAAAGAGAAATTTAATATAGATAAAATTACCTGGTTAGACTATGAAGGTCTACAAAGACACCTTACTTCCCTAGGATACAAAAATATTAATACGAATAAAATCTGGAAAATGGAAGAGTATTTAATCAAAGATGAACCGTCACACATTATTTCCAAATTTAGTAATATAATTGATGAAAACACTCCCTTTGAAAAGAGTGTGGGTATATTAGCCTGGGAAGATGACTTGAAAATCACAACATTGGCGGAAGATTGGACTAAAATTTTTAGTATTGTTAAGAAATCATCAATTAATTCTTCCTACAATGAAATGATGGTCAAGTTAATCCATAGATGGTACTACGTCCCTTATAGACTAAAAACAATATATAACAACCTAGATGGCCTATGTTGGAAGCAATGCGGTCTATCAGGCACAACTATTCACATGTGGTGGGATTGCAAAAAAATTAAAATATTCTGGACGAAAGTAAGTAAAGAACTTTCGGCTCTCATTGGTAAACAAATTCCTTGTAATCCGATAATACTTATTTTACATTCACATATGGAAATCTTCCCATTAGGGGAAAGATTATTAATATCACACATTTGTCTAGTTGCTAAATGGTTATTACTGAAATATTGGAAACAACCACAAGTACCCTCCTGGAAAGAATTAGAGAACACTATCTAAAAAAATAGAGAAATGATGAAACTAGAACCGCTGGTTAATTCCCGAGATAATATCCCTAAGGCCACTCGTATAATAAAATGGCAGCTTTGGGACCAATATTTAACATTAAGCTGATAAATGGGGGCGATGAGATAGCTATTGACAATGTTCCCGCGTCGAATACCAAGGGAGAGGTAAGGTGAGAGAGACTGAAATTTTTTTTTTTTTTTTTTTTTTTTTCTTCTCCTTTTTTCTCCCTTTCTCCCCCCCTTTTGTTTTCTGTCGATTGTAAAGTTTAAACTGGAGAGATACCAGATATGTGTATATTCGTGTACTGCCTATTATTCTCTCTTGTATGGTGTTTATGAAAAAGATAAAAATAAACAATGAAAAAAAAAAAAAAAGAATTCTTAATGTACAAGTTGCATCTTAAAAAAACATTATCTCAAGTTTACAATGCTAATTAATCCAATGTTCAACTGTTCTTACATTATAATGTTAACGCTGTTACCCAGAAACCAATTCAACAGTTCCTCAATCTAAAACTACAATTTTACAATAATAAACAGCTTTAATATAACTATTGTACTTCTTTAGACATAAGAACAAGTTTACAACTGTCAATTGAGAAATACTCTACACTCTTGCATACACACATTTGTATTATATAGATAGAGCCTTGAATATCAGATGCCAATCTCACCACTAACTGTTGTATATTAATAAACCTTTTTAATTATAATTTTCCAGTGTATTTGGAGTTGCAGTCAGATGTAAGTTAACTGGTCAGGATATACAGTTAGAATTCCAGTATAAAAGGAATATATTTAACAATGTTAATGATTTTTTTTATGGTTTATTGAATTTCTATTGTATTCTAGACATCTTTCCCATTCTGTATCATCAGCTAGGAAGTTTCTATGGCGCGCAGCTAAATGAAATTATCTAAATAGCAAAGCTTACTGATTTTCTTTCATGCTGTTGTTTACTCCTGATGTTTACTATTACCCCAATAAATGCTATTCTGCAACAAAGCGTATACTTGTCCATAATATGATCATTAAACTCAATAACATTTCTTAAATCAATTAATTGCAATATTTGTGTAATATCAAAATACCTGACATCACATGTATGTTTTCGTTATCTCCCTCCTCATATGGAGTCTGGTCCTGTTGCTCCTTTTGCTCGTCATACCACGGATTCTTTTGGGTTGGGGTATAGTCTGGATTTTCATATTTTGTGTTGGCCTCAGTATCTGCCGGTCTCAGTCTTGGGGGATGCATTAAATGTCCTTGGCACTGAAATGAGATAACAATAATATATCAGATAATAATTCATTAAATGATCATATGATCTTTGAGAGATCCAGGGAGGAATTCCATCGCCAGTATCTGGGGTCAGGAAGGAATTTTATTTTTGTTTCCCTTTTGAAACAATTGGCAAAGCTTCACTGTTTTTTTTTTTCTGTTTGCCTTCCTTTGGATCAATTAATAATTGACAATCAATCAGCATATTGCAGATCAAAGGAAATCTAAAAAGGTTAAACTTGATGGACTAAAAGTCTTTTTTAAACTTAAGTTACAATGTAAACATTTCTATGAGTGTTTCTTTATATCTGACTTGATGATGTTTTTATCATGGAGTTTCAATGAATTTAGTTTAGTTAGAAACATGATGCTGAGAAGTGGTCCCTGATAGGCTAGGACACTACACTGCAAATCCAGCTCTGCAAAGTCTGTATCAGAATACTCAGCAGTGCAATCACCCATATAGGAACTATTTATTTGATGATTATTCACTTTATTATATGATTTAATTGATTCTCATGGTAAAGTGGTATCTCTAAGTATTTAGAAAGACATACTATTACATTGGATGTGTTTTTTTTCTATTTGTGTGGTGTACATGTTTGAGTATGTGAGGGGATGATAGTGTATTTGATATTCACCTGGTATGGTGTCTGCCTGCTTAGCATTGACCAGTCCAGGAAGTCCGGTCACCATTGCTGGGAGATCCAATCCCTTAGTATAATATCCCACTCGTTGAAATGGACAGTCACTGTAGGGTCACCACCTATTTTTTCATGCAGCTGTAGAATTGTTGTATTGATGCTTTTCTGATGTTGTATTGTTTCTTAACTGACCTCACATCCCCCATGTAGACTCCCAGGGCACTGACCTCATTAGCTACCTCCTTCCATATCTTATGTGATAGGTGGGGGGGGGGTCTAGATATAAGTAATGTGATAGTAAGTGTAGAGGGGGGAAGGAATGAATTAACTAGTCATATGGGAGAAGATGGGGGAGGGTTAGTATAGTCAATAGGGAGGTACTGCAAAGTAACTCAAGTATGGTGGCAGGCACTCCAGAAGTACAGACTTATAACATAAGGTGTATGCTTGCTAATGCCAGAAGCTTGCCAGGGAAAATGGGAGAGTTAGAATTATTACCAGTGAATGAGAAATGGGATTTAATAGGCATTATGCAAACATGATGGGATGATTCTCATGACTGGTCTGGTAATCTGGATGGTTATACCCTATTTAGGAAAGATAGGGGCAATGGTTAAAGCAGGGAAGGGATTTGTCAGTATTTTAAGCCTGAATTTAAGCCTAGAGTCAAAGAAGATATTTTTTGCTGGAACTAGCGGAATGTTTGTGGGTAGAGTTAAATAGAGAATTCCAAAAGAATATTAGTAGGAGTATGCTATAAACCCCCAAATATAATTGAAAGTGAGATTTTGATTACCCTGAAATAAACTGGATAAATGAGACCAGCAGTTTAGCAGGTACTTGAGTACACTCAGGGATCATTATCTGGCCCAGGTTATACAAGAATCTACTAGAAATAAGACCATCTTGGATTTAGTCATCACAATAAATACTGATATGGTATCAAATGTTGAAATAGGGCAACCTTTGGGTAACAGTGATCGCAACACAGTCTCATATGTGATTGAATTAAAAAAACAAAACTGTAAGGTGCCAACAAAAACTCCTAATTTTAAAAGGGCAGATTTTAATGGTCTAAGGGCAGCAATACAAAGTATAGACTGGGACAAAGAACTGACAGGTAAAAATACTGAACATAAATGGACAACATTTAAATCTGTACTAAATATACATACACATCGACATATACCATGTGGGAATAAAAGTAAAAGGAGTAAATTACATCCAACATGGCTTAACAATGATTTAAAGATCAAGATACAGAGTAAAAAACAGGCATTTAAATTATACAAACAAGAGGGGACAGAGACTGCTTTACGTGATTACAAGGAAATCAGTAAAACTTGCAAAAGGGCTATTAGACTGGCTAAAATAGAAAATGAAAAAATAGTTGCAAAGGAGAGTAAGACTAACCCTAAAATATTTTTTTAAGTATAAAAATGGGAAGAAGGCCAGGAAGGAAGCTATAGGAGCATTACAATGTGAAACGGGCCGTCTGACAATTAGTGACCAGGATAAGGCAGATGAGAAAAATAGGTTCTTTGCTTTAGTATATACAAAGGGAGATACCAGTGGTTAGGACACTGAAGAATCCAAAAGAGGTTGGAAAAAATAAATGTTAATAAAGCCCCAGATCCTGATGGAATAGATCCCCGGGTACTGAGGGAACTGGGTTCTGTCAAAGCCAAACCATTATATCTAATTTTTCAAGATTCACTCAACACAGGCTCTCTACCAGATGACTGGAGAAAAACAGAGGTGATGCCTATATTTACAAAGGGAGCCAGAGCAAATCCAGGGAATTATAGACCTGTAAGCCGCACTTCTGTAGTGGGAAAGCTTTTAGAAGGGATAATATACAAGAATATATCTATTCAAATAGGATTATAAGTAGGAGCCAACATGGATTTATGAGGGATAGGTCATGTCATAAAAATCTAATTAGTTTCTATGAGGAGATTACTAGGAACTTGGATCAAGGCCACTCAGTGGATGTAGTCTTTTTAGATTTTGCAAAGGCTTTTGATACAGTGCCACATGGGAGACTATTATGCAAACTAAGGGATACAGGAATTGCAGTAAATATCTGCTCATGGATCGAGAGCTGGCTAAAAGACAGAAAGCAAAGGGTTGTTGTAAATGAAATATACTCAGATTGGACTATTGTGGTAAGTGGGGTTCCTGCGGGCTCAGAATTAGATCTTCTACTTTTTAACATATTTATTAACTACTTAGAAGTAGGACTGGAAAGTATTGTCTCCATTTTTGCTGATGACACAAAGTTGTGTAAGGTAATGAAATCAGAAAATGATGTACTTTCCCTCCAAAGGGATTTGCATAAATTACAGAAATGGGCAATAAAATGGCAGATGAGATTTAGTATGAATAAATGTAAGGTTATGCATCTGGGAAGGAAAAATAACCATGACATTTATAAACTTAATGAAACAAATCTAGGGGTATCAGATATTGAAAGGGATTTGGGAGTGCTTGTGGACAACAACCCTACGTAACAGTGCCCAATGCCAAGCAGCAGCTACAAAGGCAAATAAACTATTAGCATGTATTAAGAATGGTATAGAAGCAAGGAAAGCAAATATAATTATACCACTATACAAATCCCCAGTACGCCCTCATTTGGAATATGGAGTATAGTTTTGGGCACCACTTTATAGAAAGGAAATTTTAGAACTGGAAAATGTACAGAGAAGGGCTACAAAACTAATAAGGGGATTGGAGTTGCTAAGTTATGATGAAAGACTGACCAAATTAAAATTATTTTCTCTTGAAAAAAGGTGTCTAAGATGGGATATGATTACCCTATGTAAATACATCCAGGGTCAGTATAAAGATTTGTCAAGGGAGCTTTTTGTGCCAAGAGGACAAGATTCCACCCTGAAGAAAGAAAAGGGTTCTTCACAGTAAGGGTGGTTAATCTGTGGAATTCTCTACCAAGGAAAGTGGTGACAGCAGATTCGATAGATAACTTTAAAAAGGGAATAGATATATTTTTAAATATAAAGGGTATTTAGGGTTATCCTGGTTAATTAGAGAGGAAGTATTGATCAGGGAGGAATATGATCGCCAGTATATGGGGTCAGGAAGGATGTTTTTCCCTTTTTGAGACAATTGGCAAGGTTTCACTTGGGTTTTTTTTTTCTGTTTGCCTTGCTCTGGATCAATGAACAATTAATCCGCATATTGCAGATCAGAGGTGATCTTAAAAGGTTGAACTTGATGGGCTAAAAGTCTTTTTTTAACCTCAAATACTATGTAACTATGTAATTTGTGTGGTTTGTGCAGTAATCTAAAACACAAACCAAAAACCAACCACACATAAGATCCATTAAGATCAAAACAGTGCTGTTGGTGGGTAGGTTTTCTGTTTTTTTCATTGTCATGAACAATTGGGGCACCATGATGGGATCCCCCTGCACCCCACAAGTAACTCTGTTTTTTGGGACTCTGATAACCTTTGATATTAGGAAACGAATGCAATAAATAGACATGGGATGTGTTCTAATTATTGTGCCAATTTCTCTTTCAGTTATGTGCCATGTTTTCCCTTTATGTATTATGTGTAATAAGGTGGTTTGAGGTCATTGTAATAGTTTAAATTATGTAGTTGTGCTAGAATCAGGCCCTATAATATGCTATTATTATATAAAGCTATGTTAGTCACTTATGGAACAATGGGTTACGTTTTCTACAAGAATTTACTGGCCTCAGATAGCCATTAAGGGGGAGGTTAGTTTACAACTCTCTGTAAAAGGAGAGCTAACAACTAGAGATGGTGGTTTGGCTATAGATCTGGGGGATGGTGTTTTGTGATCTGTCAAATCTATCTGAAGAAAAAAAAAAGTCAGTCTGTTTGTACTAAGCAAGGATACCTGTTGCATGCTTCTTAGATCCTAAATGGATCTGTTGGTTCCAGCCTCTTCAGGAATTATGCTCAGATCTGAATTGTTTGCTGGGCTCTGAGATATTGAATGCAAAAGGTATGACCTAGACAGAGTAAACTGAGGTGAGTGCGGCCCCTCAATCCTAGGGTAGTAACATGCATAATCCATCCTTTGCTATGATATAAAGCTGTTTAATACAGCAAGCATATGCTTAAAAAGGAGCCATGTATATTGTTTTTTTTATTATTATTATAGTGAGAATACATTGTGATCTCATTTGCATGTCCCCATCCAGTCTCTAAAAGTGCAGTGTAACAACTGTATTTCCAAGTGGAAATGTATTATTCATTTTCTGTACTACTGTATTCTGTACGATGGAGGACTACTATCACTGTTAAGCTCACCATAAGTGATACACTAATTATCAGACGGCCTGTTTCAAATTGTAATTTTCCTATAGCTTCCTTCTTGTCATTCTTTAAACAACATATTAGGGTTAGTCTTACATTCTTTTGCAACTAATTTTTATTTTATTTTAACTTTATTTTTTTTATAAAGTTTTATGTGTGATATTTAATTTAAGGGTATAGGGTGGGGAATGAGTAATCCTCGTTATTGATTATATTTTAGGAGATAGCAGAGATGAGTGAATCTTTTTAAATCATTTCCTTTGGAATTTCCCCATTATTCATCAGATAGAATACTGATTTTTTCATTGTTTTCCTTCTCCAATTTGAATGAGTCAATCATTGAATTGATTTTGGCCTTCTGATCTCATATTTTTTTCTAATTTAAGATGTGTAAATAGTTTCTATAGCTTTCCTTGTCTTTATACATGTTTCTACAATGTCAACAGGTAATGTTTGCCTAAAATCTCCACCTAAAAACATCACCCTTCCCCCAAAAGGCAATTCTGTAGCCATGACTTCTTGCAACAAACGATCAATACATTGGAGGTCATGACACAACATCATTGTTGCGTCATCTATTATTAAATTATGCATAAGTTTTCCTGATCCCCCAGAGCCATGTAGATAAAAATAAGGCTATTTGAGCATATTGTCATCTATAGCATTTTTTGATGGCATTAAATGCTTCCAATTGCTATGTATTTAAAGTTGCTATTTTTTCTTCTGTATTTTGTTTTTCAACGTCTGCGTCATACTCTTCAAAGTTTATTTCATCTATCAGTCCTAGATCTGCCAGATTAAAATTTGCACAATTTAAGCCACGACAACAAAAAAATACTTGTTTTATACATTATTTTTTTCTGTCAGTTTATATGCTGTAACTGTACAATTTTTTATGCTAAATTGTTGAAGTGCTATGGCCTAATTACTGTATTCAATGCAACTTATTTATATGTTATTAAAATATGTTATTATTGATTTACTTCACAACTAATACTGACCAATATGTTGCAATGAAAGTACATAATTGTATTTGTATTTAAAATATACCGTAAAGTCATACCATTCTCAACTTGTAACTTTTTACACATTGAATAAATCAGTCAAGGAATATTTTTTTATTTCTGTAAAACAATAGTGAACAAAATTATTTTTTAAAAGTAGCAAACTTTTATTGATTATTAATGTCCATGAATATGTTAACAAAGTAAATAAATTGCACAAATTACTTTATTTTTTGATTATATTAATTTTGTTTTATTACATGGTATTTTTTATTTTATTTCTCTTTTATTGAAAGTTTTCAGACAATACAAAAATTAACAGTAGTTAAATACAGTCATAATTCACCTGTGTCACTTGATTATACCATACGGTTCCAATAAATATTAAGTATCAATTAACCACAGATTCATATTTAAAATGGGTGATCAAGTTATTGTTAATTATCTTTACTAGTAGTTGATAAAGACCATTTCTTTCTCAACCAAATCGAAGATCCATTTATAGCCCACATTATTTATTATTCCCTATTGAACATTCGATTTAAATATTTTACTGCTTTAAGACCTTTTGAAGATCCTCTTACTATTGTTAATATAGTAAAATTTAGGGCTCTTCATTAGGGACTTAATAGGATAATAGGATCCAAAAATAATCATCAAGTCAAATCCAGAAAAAAAAACAAAGATAAAAAAAGAAAAAAAAGAAACTAACTAAAAAACAAACAAAAAAATAAACGAACAAGTAAGAGAAAATTGCCGTGCCAGAAAGTGTTGAAGGAAGATAGGGTAAGGCAGAGGGGAGAATTATCTAAAATTACAAACCCTAGAAAGAGAAGGACCCCCATCAACCATACTTCTTATCCCATATTGTCCACTTTTTTTTATCGAAAGACATGAAATCCCGAATTCCTCAATGTTTCTTTCTAGTAATCTCATTTTATTTATTTTTGTCAAAATTTGGGACCACTTGGGACCTTTTTCTTTTTTCCAGTATGAAGCAATATAGTTTTTTTGCTGCCATGAAGATCTGAATTAAAAGAGCTTTAGATTCCAACGTGACTTCCTTTAAGATAGAAATACCAATATTTCATATTTTTCCAAAGGGAAGATCTATCCCAAAAGTTAATTTTATTTGAGTAAAGCATTCTATCCACCAGTTTTGTAGTATTGGACATTCCCACCACATATGGATATGTGTTCCTTTTTGTACACAATTACGCCAACAAAATTTGGCTTCATTGCTTTTATTGATCTGAGAAACTCTGATCAGTACATAGTACCACCTATTTATGATTTTAAAAAAGTTTCTTTATGGGATGCATTTTGCAAAAATGTATCTGTGATACAAAAAGCGGAAGCCCATCATAGGCCGTTCTTTTCTCACCTCTTTTTTCCACATTTTATGACTAAATGTTTTAATAAGGGTCTGCTTTTTTTTTATTATATTATGACACTTAGCCATTAAGTGGCATTTGTCTTTTTCTTCTATTTTCTGTAATAATCCCCAAAGACTTCAACAGTTCGAACATTCAGAAGTATTCAAGCCACATTGAGTTATGTAGTTTATATTTAATCTCTAAATCTTTAAAGGACCTAAAAGAATCATTTTGAAAGAGATCTCTAAGATATAACGCCGCATTTTTAGCTAAAATTGCCAATAGAGGAATATCCAACTCCGAACCATATTATCCAGTGGGGTTATTGGACTTGGAAAAGCAATTAAGGTATATTTTAAATTTAATTTATCCCAATATTTAAAGTTATTTCTTATTGTTTCCCCCATAGATTCTAATTTAATGGAGGTCGATATTTTTTTTTGTTGTAAAATTATACTTTGTAGCTCTTTTTTAACCAGCATTTCAATTTGGAACCAGTGCCTGGATTGCTTTTGGTCACTCCATCTAATTATATGAGCTAAAGATATTGCATCTTGAAAATTCTGAATAAAGGGGTAAGCCATACCCCCTTTTTGAAATGTATTAATTAAGTTTATTGATTTAGCCGTTTGTGGAGCGCCCATCTAGAGTTATTTATTTTCAATTGCTCTATGGTCTGAATCTGCTTTTGAATATTCTTGATCTGTTCCATATTTGATGTACTAGGGTTCTTTTTATTTTCTCTATCAGCTTTAATTAATTTAATATTTAAATCCCTTAATGGGGTTCCATTTTTTTTTCATTTGGGCCTGCATTTTTATACAAATTCCTTGTATATATGCCTTATGTGCCATAAATATTTAAAATAGTAATCTTGTTATTATTAATTACTCCTGTACAGTGAGAGAAACGACCTTCTGGATCAGATATCGAAATGTCTTCCTTCCAGTTTAGTTTTTTTATTAAGGAAGATTGCTGTACCTGTTATTTTAACATATTTTGAGTTACTAACCAAGTCAATTTTCTTGTTATTATATTCCGTGCCTTTACCCTCCTGCCAGTGAGTTTCTTGAAGGCATACTATATCAGCATTTTTTTTATAGAAAGCATTAAAGAATATCATTCTCTTTCCCTGGGTATTTAGTCCTTTGAGAGTGCTAAGCCAAAATGTCCAAGTCATTTAAGAGAGCCATGCCTCTAACCTACCATCTAATTCCCCTCCTCTCCCCCTCCCCTACACAATCCAACCAAGTAAATAACAAAAAAACATGTATACATAAAGAAAAAAAAAAAAAAACATAAAAAAAATATTACAAAAAACAATGCCCTTAAAGATGGGTATTTTACAAATAAGAAAGCTTATCATATTAACATAAAATAAAAGATGAAATGTGATGCCCTTTAAGAGGGAACTTTTCCCTCTCCCCCATGGTCTCCCTCCCATAAAATTATAGGATACAATGGGGGAACTAGGGGGGAGAAGGAAAAGAAGAACTTTTCCTAAGTTCAGTCGGTCCTAGGCTCCTGTCAGTGGTGCTAGTTAATAAGTGTTCTCCAAACTGCCATGCAGCAAAAAACATATTCACGTTTTCTTTTCAAATTACATTGATATCAGCGGGAACCACAAGAAAAAGAAGCAAATCACCAATTTCCTTTTTTCCCCCACCCTCATTCTCCTCCTCCCCTCTCTCACCTATTGTACTTCTCATTTAAGACTTTTCCCTTTAGTGATTACAATTGTTTTGTGAAGTGTTGTGATGTAGTGACATAGATTTACTTAGATGATTCACTTCTAATGTTAATGATTAATTATCCATATTCTAAATTTTCTTTACTATTTTATATTTTTCCTTCCCCCTTTTTTTCTTTCCCTTTATTGTTTTTTCTTTCTTATTATTTTTCCCTTCTTTTTTTCTTTCCCCTTCTTTTATCCTCTTTAAACACTTAATCGTGATAGCTTTACCCCTTTATTATTTTATTGTGTTTATTGAATTCTTCTCCGATTCTACTCATTAAGTGTTTTGTGATTAGCTATAGTGTTATATTCAATTTGGCTATTATTTTACTTTGTAGTTTCATCCTTCACTTAAATCGATTCCTTTATAAATCTAATTTTAAACTTAACGTGAGTGATTATAGCTTTATATAGTGTCCATTCTAAGATAGAGAAAGAGGAGAAAAACGAAAGGAGGAGCGAATTTATAATTATAATCAAAACCGTATTAAAAAAACACATTCTTTTCACAGACCCATTTACCCTTATATCAAGGCTTCCAAAAGTGAGGACATCCAGAACCAACTAGTCATAGTCCCTCTATTTCGGATTCCACTCATCAAACAGTTTTTTAACCTCCATGGGGGAGTTAGCCACTATTCTCTTTAGATCATGGTTTATAATTTACTTTTTAGCAAACCCCCATCTATATCTAATATTTTTTTCTCTTAATAGTTTGGTGACATCAGAGAATTGTCTTCTTTTAATCAGAGTTTCTCTTGATAAATCAGAGAACATTAAAAGATTTTCATAAGGTGGATCAAGTTTTTTGGATTCAAATGCTTTTCTGAGAATCATTTCCCTGTGGATGGATGAGTGGAATTTGACAATTACATCTCTAGGGAGATCTCTGTCTATACTTTTAGGTAGAGGCATTCTATTAACTCTATCTACTATCTGTTCCAAAGGAAGTTCATTCATTAACATACCAGATATACATTTTTGAATATATTGATTTAACGCTAACTGGCTAATATTTTCTGATATACCTCTTATCCTAACATTATTCCTACGGGAAAAGTCTTCCATTTTATTCATTTTTGCTTTTAGGTCTAAAACTTCTGTTTTTAAATCAGAAGTTTCAATACTAATTATACGATGCTTTGTTTGAATTTCGTTATATTTAATTTCTAGGCTATCTATTTTACCCCCTAGTTCTACTATTGCACTTGAGTTCTTAGCAATTTCTGCAGCAAGATCTATAAATAATGACTCTTTAAATTCCCCTAATATATTTCTCAGTGTTGCAGTTGTGAGTCTTTCTTCCTCTGATTTATCTAAAGTTTGACTTTCTTCACTTTCTATTACGTCATCAATGCTAATCTGATTACCAGATTGATCTGATTTATCTATAGGTTCTTCCTCTACTTGAGTGTTATCTAGATCTTTTTTTTTTCCAGAGAAAGGAACATACCTGGAGTTTTTGCCATTGGGTTTTTCTTTTCTCTAGCTTTTGTTTTAAGGTTATGATTTTCCCTTTTCATTTTGAAGAGATGTTGGTATTTCTATTTATTACCTTTATTGCTGATTTACCTATCATTAAAACATTGAATCAATGAAATCTATTTATCCACAACCGAAAGACGTTTACACAGTTAGTACCAAGTGATTAATAAAAAGATCTCTTATTTACAACCCACTTCTTGATTTTTCAGATTGTCATTCATTTCCTAATAACCGTCCAAATTGATATAATCTTCTCAGATGATAACCTATGTCTAAAGATTTGGGCTTATTTTCAAATGTTCTGTGATGATGTTACTCTGTAAAATTCTTAGTATTGCACAATCCCAAATTAATTTCCTTTATCTTCAGCTATTTTTGCACTTTATGTGTTTCCATTCTTAAATCTTTTTAGAGGTATCAATTGCTGTGTGCTGATTAGTCCAATATCTTGATAGAGAATTTTCTTACTTCTGAGTCTATTTACAGTGAGTCCTTTACTTTCCACTATTATTGCACTTTGTGCCACCAATTGAAATGGGGAAAATCAAGAACTCTGTTGGGGGGGGGGGGGGGATGGGGAGGGGTGCCCCGTTATAGGGTTTGCTAGAATATATATTTTTTTTTTCTTTTACCTCTCTCCCTGCTCTCCTTTCCACTTGCTTTTTCTTTCCTTTAAACTTCATAGCATATACTCTTTTGGAAATGCTTGATAAATCTTTTTGGAAGTGTTTCTTTAAACTTTATATGGCTTAATAGGCCCAGTTTGTGTTGTATGCAGCCAGCCACAGGGGGGAGAGGTTCCTTCAAAACATAACCACTTTGGTTCAATTAACAATCATATATGCAGGCAATCTGCTACCACGGGCTAGTTCATTCTGCTCAGCAGCTTTGATCACCATTGCTTAATTGATCTTTATATGGCTTTATAAGCCCAGTTTTTATAACATGCAGCTAGCAGAAGGGGGGCTAGGGAGGGGTAGCCTTGTTTAAAATTAGCTAAGTGATTATTTTTCCTTTTCTTCTCTCCCTTCTCTCTTTTCCCCCTTTCTTTTTCTCTCCTTCCTTCAGAGCATAGCCTCTTTGAAGAACACACTGTGTGCATATACGAATTCTGTAACAATCAGAGTATAGCCTCTTTGACTGCTATAACCTTCAAATATGCAAACATTGTGTTCCAACCAGATAGTTCCTTCTTCACAACAATATAGAAAATAATATTCATATATGCAAGCAGTATGCTACCACAGTATAGTTCCTTCTGCTCAGTAGCTTTGATCACAATTGCTTAATTAATCTTTATATGACTTTTTAAGCCCAGTTTATATAGCATGCAGCAAGCAGCAGGGGAGCTAGGGAGGGGTAGCCTTGTTTAGAGTTCGTTAAGTGATAGCCTCTTTGGCTATTACAACATTCATATATACAGGCAGTGTGTTACTACTAGATAGTTCCTTCTTCACAGCAATATAGAAAATAACATTTATATATGGACGCAATGTGCTACCACAGGATAGTTGCTTCTGCTCAGCAGCTTTAATCACAATTGCTTAATTAATCTTTATATGGCTTTAAAAGCCCAGCAGGGGAGCTAAGGAGGGGTATCCTTGTTTAGTGATAGCTAAGTGATAACCTCTTTGACTATTACAACATTCATATATGCATACAGTGTTTTCCCACAGGATAGTTCCTTCTTCACAGCAGTATAGAAGATAACATTTATATATGCAGGCAGTGTGTTACAACAGGATAGTTCCTTCTGCTCAGCAGCTCTGAACACAATTGCTTAATTAATCTTTATATGGCTTTATAAGCCCAGTTAATATAGCATGCAGCTAGCCGCAAGTGAGCTAGGGAGGGGTAGCCTTTATTTAGAGTTAGCTAAGTGATAGCCTCTTTGACTAATTCAACATTCATATATGCAGGCAGTGTGTTCTTCAGAGCATAGCCTCTTTAACTGTTGTAACATTCATATATATTCAGGCAGTGTGTTCCCATCAGATGGTTCCTTCTTCACAGAAAAATAGAAAATAACATTAATATATGGAGGCAGTGTGCTACCACAGGATAGTTGCTTCTGCTCAGCAGCTTTCTTCAAAATTGCTTAATTAATCTTCATATGGCTTTATATGCCCAGTTTATATAGCATACAGCTAGCAACAGGGGGGCTAGGGAGGGGTAGCCTTGTTAAGGGTTAGCTAACTGATTTATTTCCCCCCTCTCCCTTCTCTCCTCTCCCCCTTTCTTTTTCTCCCCTTCTTCCTTCAGAACGTAGCCTCTATGACTATTGTAACATTCATATGTGCAGGCTGTGTGTTCCCACCAGATAGTTCCTTCTTCCCAGCAGTAGGGATCACATAATAAATAGTCCTACCAGTTCTGGCACAGTGTGCTTCAATAGTGCTTTTCCTCTTCTCTTACTGTGATATCATCTGAGGAAAAACATCTTAGAAGGGGGTCTCTGTACCAATGGGGTGAATTCTCTTGACAGACATCTCTCCCCTTTTACACACAAACTCCTCTGCTCCCAATCATGGTAGCTAATGTTACCCCATCTCCAACACACTGTTTGCGGCTGTCTGGAAGTGATCCATCCAAATCTGGCAGGTAACGCTAATCTTCCTGCACCACTGCAGCTTTGGTGCTAAAAGCCTGTAAGCTGTTCATTGTGACAGCTTCCTGGGCGTGTACTGATGAACACATTTTTTTTTTTAAAAACATCAAACTTTTAATTATTATTAATATTGATGAATGTAATAAACATGTCCAAAACATCCAAAATTATTTATATGTTTGTTCAAGGAATAATTTTTTATTACATATAATTTGTTTGTTCAAAGCAATTATTTAGATTACATTAAATCTATATACTTTTATGTGTCACCAACTTGTAAATACTATGTTCATCTTAATTGTATCGTGCAATATTATTTTAATATACAAGAATCTGCTAACAATGTCGAAACAGTGTTTGTACATGTGCTATTCTTTATTTTTTGTATACAATAATAGTAAAAAAAAATGCATATGCTAAACCAATAATTTTAAATTGACCAAAGTCTCAATGTTTTTCAAACATTTAAAATTAATACATTAACAATAATAATAATATTAACAATAATAATAATAATATTGATCCTTACATATAGTATGTATATATATATATATATATATATATATATATATAAAATAATTATTATGTATATATATATATATATATATATATATATATATATATATATATATATAGTAATTATTAATCCATATATATATATATATATATATATATATATATATATATATATATATATATATATATACATAGATTAATAATGAGTATTGCAATATAATTTGATACCTTTTGTATTGGACAAACGTCTTATTGATAATGACGAGCTTTCGAGAGGCTTAACCTCCCTTTATCAAGTCTCAAGCAATACTACATGAGATGGAACCCTCAGTTTGAATAATAACAGCAGATGCGGAGAGAGTGGAAACAGCATCTGATATCATCAGGTAAATACATATATGGGGAGTAAACACAACATAGCAAAGGAAACATATATACACATATTATATACACATATACATCAATATATACATGAAAAAGCAGAGCACTGTAATCCACAGTGATATCTTTCCTGTTGGACAAACACCTCACTAAGAGAGCTAAGTCTGTTATAGTATAAGAAGAAAAAGAAAAAAAAATCACATGAAATTCTGATAATTAGTGATGTCGCGAACATCAAATTTTCGGTTCGCGAACAGGAACCGCCGCAAATGTTCGCGAACCGGCAAACCCAGCAAACCGCCATAGACTTCAATGGGCAGGCGGATTTTAAAACCCACAGGGACTCTTTCTGGCCACAATAGTGATGGAAAAGTTGTTTTAAGGGGACTAACACCTGGATTGTGGCATGCCGGAGGGGGATCCATGTCAAAACTCCCACGGAAAATTACATAGTTGATGCAGAGTCTGGTTTTAATCCATAAAGGGCATAAATAACCTAACATCCCCCTCCCTCATCATCCTCCACTGTGTCTCTTTCCCCCCTTCCTCATCACCCTGTCCTGTGTCTCATCCCCCCTCCCTCATCATCCTCCCACCTCCCTCATCATCCTCCCCTGTATCTCTTTACCCCCTCCCTGATCATCCTCTCCTGTGTCTCTTCCCCCCTCCATCATCATCCTCTCCTGTGTCTCTTTCCCCCCTCCCTCATCATCCTCCCCTGTGTCTCTTTCCCCCCTTCCTTTATCACCCTCCCCTGTGTCTCTTTCCCCCCTTCCTCATCACCCTCCCCTGTGTCTCATCCCCCCTCCCTCATCATCCTCCCACCTCCCTCATCATCCTCCCCTGTATCTCTTTACCCCCTCCCTCATCATCATCCCCTGTGTCTCTTCCCCCCTCCATCATCATCCTCTCCTGAGGTCTCTTTCCCCCCTCCCTCATCATCCTCCCCTGTGTCTCTGTCCCCCCTTTCTCATCATCCTCCCCTGTGTCTCTGTCCCCCCTTTCTAATCATCCTCCCCTGTGTCTCTTTCCCCCTTCTTCATCACCCTCCCCTGTGTCTCATCCCCCCTCTCTCATCATCCTCCCACCTCCCTCATCATCCTTCCCTGTATCTCTTTACCCCCTCCCTCATCATCCTCCCCTGTGTCTCTTCCCCTCTCCATCATCATCCTCTCCTGTGTCTCTTTCCCCCCTCCCTCATCATCCTCCCTTGTGTCTCATTTCCCCCTCCCTCATCATCCTCCCACCTCCCTCATCATCCTCCCCTGTGTCTCTTTCCCCCTCCCTCATCATCCTCCCCTGTGTCTCATCCCCCCTCCCTCATCATCCTCCCACCTCCCTCATCATCCTCCCCTGTATCTCTTTACCCCCTCTCTCATCATCCTCCCCTGTGTCTCTTCCCCCATCCATCATCATCCTCTCCTGTGTCTCTTTCCCCCCTCCCTCATCATCCTCCCCTGTGTCTCTTTTCCCCCTCCCTCATCATCTTCCCCTGTGTCTCTTCCCCCCCTCCCTCATCATCCTCCCCTGTGTCTCTTTCCCCCCTCCCTCATCATCCTCCCCCCTCCCTTGATGATTAGGGGGGGAAGAGACACAGGGAAAAGTGTGAGGGGTGTTAGGGTAAGGGGTGTAAGGGATAAGGGTGAGGGGGTTAGGTGTTAGGGTGAGGGGTGTTAGGGCTAAGTGTGAGGGGTGTTAGGGTGAGGGTGTTAGGGATAAATGTAAGGGGTGTTAGGGTGAGGCATGTTAGGAATAAGTGTGAGGGGTGTTAGGTCTTAGGGATAAGTGTGAGAATGTTAGGGTTAGGTGTTAGGTTGATGGGTGTTATGGATAAGTGTGAGGGGTGTTAGGGTTAGGGTGAGGGGTGTTAGGGATAAGTGTGAGGGGTGTTAGGGTGAGGGGTGTCAGGGATAAGTGTGAGGGGTGTTAGGGTTAGGTGTTAGGGTGAGGGGTGTTAGGGATAAGTATGAGGGGTGTTAGGGTTAGGGTGAGCGGTGTTAGGGATAAGTATGAGGGGTGTTAGGGTTAGGTGTTAGGGTGAGGGATGTTAGGGATAAGTGTGAGGGGTGTTAGGGTTAGGGTGAGAGGTGTTAGGGATAAGTGTGAGGGGTGTTAGGGTTAGGGTGAGGGGTGTTAGGGATAAGTGTGAGGGGTGTTAGGGTTAGGTGTTAGGGTGAGGAGTGTTAGGGATAAGTGTGAGGGGTGTTAGGGTTAGGGTGAGGGGTGTTAGGGATAAGTGTGAGGGGTGTTAGGGTTAGGGTGAGTGGTGTTAGGGATAAGTGTGAGGGGTGTTAGGGTGAGGGGTGTTAGGGATAAGTGTGAGGGGTGTTAGGGTTAGGGTGAGGGGTGTTAGGGATAAGTGTGAGGGGCTGTTAGGTTTAGGGTGAGGGGTGCTAGGGATAAGTGTAAGGTGTGTTAGGGTTAGGTGTTAGGGATAAGTGTGAGGGGTGTTAGGGATAAGTGTGAGGGGTGTTAGGGTTAGGTGTTAGGTTGATGGGTGTTATGGATAAGTGTGAGGGGTGTTAGGGTTGGGTGCTAAGGTGAGGGGAGGATGATGATAAGGGGGAAAGAGACACGGGGGTGTCCTTGCAGCAGAGATCAAAAGAGTCCTTCAGGACTGTATTGCACACTGTGTACAGTAGCCTAGCTATGGTTTTCCCTATTGATGCAGTATCACCTACACTCAGTCTCCTCTCAGTAAGACTGCAAGTTAGTTATGATTCCAAAATGGCTGCTGTCCATGAGGTGGAAAGCTCTGGAAGGGAATGTATGCTGCTGATTGGCTGGAATGTGTCTGCTGACTGTGACATGCAGGGTCAAAGTTTGCTCAATGATAAAGTACAGGGGGCGGGTCGAATATCGCATATGTTTGCTATGTATGCTATGTTCACCGGGAACAGTCCGCCGCCGAACTATTCGGGACATCTCTACTGATAATGTGTTAGAAAGCCCAAATCTATATTAAGTCCTGTGTTTTTAGAGTTGAAGAATGTGATCATCTTTATTTCGAATGCTTTTCTCTCTTGGATGCTTTATATATACACAGTTTATTTAACTGCTTCTCAAACCAGTGCTCATGCTACGGATACAGATTAAAATTTTAGTGTAACACTGTGTTAACACATATGATGCAAGTTATTATTGATCAGGCAATTTATAGTGTAATTGTCTAACGTGTGTTTAAACCTTGTTACATTTAAATTGTTAGCTGTATGTGTCGTGTTGAGTTGCAGTTTTTGAATAAGTGGTGTATTTTAACAGTTTATTTAATTACCTTTGAAAACACATTACACATATTATCTGTATAATTCAACACGCATTATACATGTTATCTCTATATACAGTATATTGCATATTTTCTCTAATCATACAGGTGTTAATGTCAATGTTACACTGTGTGAACATAGTTTCCTGAATTATGAATCCTAAAGCAATTGAGTCTTTACTTGCTTCAGCTGTCTTTACACAGTGTTACTTTGACTTTGCCACCACCATGTGTATTTTTTTCAGTTTTGTGAAGGCCATTTTGATTTTTTCTCCATTGTTCCTTTAAGTTACAATAACTGACCCACATGTGGACAGCAAGTTGTGTATGGGCAACTAGTTGTTCCTCTAATAAGAGCCCAACAGACTTTCAATTCTGTCTTAGGGATAAAACCACTGTTGTGGTATGTTTTTTGATAATGTTTAAAATGCCAGATGTTGTCGGTATTCAAATGGTGGTTTCTCTAAAAAGGTGTTCAAATGGTGGTTTCTCTAAAAAGAGCCCAACAGACTTTCAACTTTGTCTTTGGGATGTAACCACTCTTTTGTAAGTGTCTTAGTTTTGTTATCCTCTGTCTTATTGTTATCTTTTTTGGATAGAATTTACAGCACCTCATAATAGACTATATTTTTATTAAACACTCTACCGTAATCTTTTTTATATAAACTTTAATTTGTTGTGGATTTGTGCATCTGGAAAATGCCACATAGAGTTGTCCTTGGGCAAATACTGGTTCCTCTAAAAATAGTCCAACAGACTTAAAAGACTGACTTTGGGATTTATTAATGGCCATTGCAAATGCCATGATAATGGGAAATTGTCTCCTTTGAAGTACAAAAGACAAGCTAGTCTCCCTTGGCGCAAAAATCTATTCTTGGTATGAAAACTCGTTCACCTTTATGGCTACCATTCTGAATTTCAACATGTATGAAATGCTCTCTTAAATCCTGAACAATTATTCTGGTCCCATTATAAAATCTTTTTTGGGGTTCAAATTTCTTAGTAACATGACAATTGCCTTTTTTTGTGTTGCAAAATATGTGGTGGCATTCCAGATGGTGTTAATGAATTGATAAATTCAGTTGTAAAGTTGGATTCACTGTCTTTGTCATCAGCAAGTACACAATCAGCACTGTAATATTTTGTGTTGCATTTATTAATTTCAAAATTTCATTATTTAGATTCAATGAATCTTTATTTTTTGATGTTAATATTACTTTGGTTGCAATGTCTGAGTAATCATCGTTATTGATTGTATTTTGGAAGATAGCAGAGATGAGTGAATCTTTTTAAATCATTTCCTTTGGAATTTCCCAAGTATCATTAGATAGATAACTGATTTTTTCATTTTTTCCTTCTCCAATTTGAATGAGCCAATCATTGAATTAATTTTGGCCTTCCGATCTCATATTTTTTTCTAATTTAAGATGTGTAAAGAGTTTCCATAGTTTACTTGTCTTTATACTTGTTTCTACAATGTCCTTCCTATTTCCATGTGCCACAACACGTAATGCTTGCCTAAAATCTCCACCTAAAATCATCACCTTTCCCCCAAAAGGCAATTCTGTAGCCATGACTTCTTACAACAAACGATCAATACATTGGAGGGCATGACACAACATCATTGTTGCCTCATCTATTATTAAATTATATAGATACATTTTCCTGATCCCCCAGAGCCATCTAGATAAAAAGAATGCTATTTGAGCATATTGTCATCTATAGACTTGTTGATGGCATTAAATGCTTCCAATTGCAATGTATTTAAAGTTGCTATTTTTTCTTCTGTGTTTTTTTCTCTCGACATCTGCGTCATACTCTTTACCATTTATTTCATCTATCAGTCCTAGATCTGGCAGATAAAAATTTGCACAATGTAAGCCACGACAATGAAAAACTACTATAATTTCCATTAACGCTTTTAATTCTACAATGGCCTCATTGTAATGTTTCAAAAAGTCTTCATAAATATTTAATTTAAATGTTTCCCACAAAGCTAATGCATCAGATACATTACAACATATGTAAATGAATGCAAACTGTTCTCTCATCTGCTTTGGCATTTGACATAGTGCTGCTTCTTGTAGACATCTCCCCCATTCCGTATCATCTGCAAGAAAGTTTTAATGTCATGCAGCTAATTGAAAGGTATCATAAACTATGTTCATACCTTTGTGCATCAGGAACATTTAAAAGAAGTATTCTTAAGCTGAAACGTTCAATGTCTCTTGGACTCACAGTATACATTTTATTTCCCCTTTGTTTTCTTTCTTGCCATGCTCCATTGATGAAAACATAGTGATATTGAATGTCCATGTATAATAATTTTCTTGCCTCAGTGTCATTGCAATTTAATTGAAACTATGCAGTGTTGTTGCTTTATGTTCATTTTGGGATAGAGCATTTGTTTCATTCCCAGCAGTAAAGTAAGTTTAATTGACTTTGCTGCAAATGTATAGCTAATCAATACACAGCATGTGAGCGATCATGAATTTAAAATTTCAAAAGACGCCACATTGCTTCTTGAGCACTTACATAGCGAGCATCTAAATTACATGAAAGTTCATCATGTAAAATAGGATTATCTTTTTGGTTGTGTGCACCTGGCACAACATCCGTTTCTGCATGATATCATTTGTAAATGTATTTATACACATTTTTGATGGATTTGATGGAAGTACAAGCTTCTACATTTATATGTGCATCAGCAAATGTGGATAATATGGAACCACATATCGATTATCTACATTGGTGCATTTCTTATTTTCCATACATGGTGATTGTGGATTTATTTTTCCACATGGACCATGAATTATGCGATGTGTTACAATTTCATACAGTTTGGATTGTTTTTCTGGATGGGGAAGTTCACTGAATCCACTCTCTCTGCTGTATTCAATTTATCTTTTTCTTAAAGTATTAAAAGTATGTGTGTATGTGTAAGGCCTATTTTTTGAAATTCAAAAGCCACACATTTACCAACTAACTGTGCAATGGTTATGTCATATATTAATGCTGTTCGTTTTATTTTTAATACTCGAGCCACTAAATCTGGTCTATCAGAAGCAGTTTGTCCATCTTTCAAATTTTGCAGTATCCCTGACCATTGTGGATTACATGTAAATATAATGAATAAATCTGTTTTTCCAAATTTAGTTACAATAGCCATTGCATCATTGTATCTTTCTCGCATATTGTGAGGAGATCATTAGAAAAAAGATGGCAAAATGATAGCTCTGCCAGCTGGGATGTCTCTGTTTGTAGCCAATTCAGCAACATAATCCATCAGTCCACAATATTGTTCTACCCGAAGCTTGTTTTGTTGGAATTTGATAACATTTTAATTATTTGCTTCGACTTGTAGATATGAATCAATAATCCATTGTTGGGTGAGTTTTCCCCCACATAAAATTGGATTATAATCATCACAAATAGCAGTTTGTGCCACTTTATATTCAAGCAAAGAAATATTTTTTCTCAAACGAACTTTACTTTTTGGATAACTTGGCTGTTGTAATTTTGGTTGCCATCCTCGCTCACCATTTGGTAAAAAAATTGGACATATCATTAGATCCAAATTACTACTTAATATATTTATGTTTATGAAAAGTTGCTCTGTATTTCTTGGATATATTCTACTGTCCCGCTGAAATGGTGGTTCACCCTCATCATTTTGAAATACCATGGCAACCTCATTTGTTATTGGCAAATTATAATGTCTTTGATCACAATGCTGATCTCTATTAAGAACCATATTGACTCTTGGCATTGGTAATGGATTTATTTTAGCATGTGTCTGTTGTTCTTGGCCTTGTACTTTAAAACAGAATGGGCGATGCCATGGCACATTTTCGGCTAATGTAGCACCCATTGCAGCAAATGAAATTGCACTGTTATAAGACCTGATGTTTTGTTTGAAATTCCTATAATTTGGAAATGTTGGATCAGTCGTACTTTTTAAATATTGTGGAAATGTGTGTCTTTCTGGCAGTCTTACCTTTCCTTTCTGACAGCAACTAATAAACAAACCACATTTAGTAACCCACAATAGTGAGTCTCTACTTTTACCGATGTAAATAACGCACTATCCTGAGCACATATCAGTACTAATGTTAATATCCACATTCCTGTCATTACCCAATGTTTTACATACATTATGTTTTTTACTTTTTTTTCTTTGTAGCTTTCTCACGCTGAGCTTGTCCTTTTGCAGCCATTGTTCTTTTGTTGGCAATGTCGTAGTATTTATAGTGTAGATATGAGAAATAATCACTATAATTTATAGTTTGAGTATAACGTCAATTAATAGACAAATATAGCTTTTAAACAAAACAACATTGAGATCGTAATATGATAAAACTATAATTATTCATAGAAGTTAGTAACTTAATCAAATATATGGCAATATTAATATGGTAAAATCTTATGAAATAAAAACCATCTGATCATCTATACCAATAAAATCTTTCTATGCTAATATTAGGATCACAATGAAATATTCTTAATTGATATCTCCTTTAGCTATTCAATATCAACACAAAATTAATCAACATAGCAAATAACATTTTGTCAGAATCTATTTTGTATACATCAACAAAACTATATTGTATTAGTGGGCTAATCTTTTAGTACTAACCAACTATAGGAATTGTAAAAATATTATCAAAACAAAGACAATGTATATTAATAGGTGATATAACAATTTGAAAGTCTTTAGGTATATTGGCAATGATAACAGAGAAAATATGTATAATAACAGGTAATGATAAAATATTTTTGTAATACAATTGATTTAGTAAAATAAATAAGATAAATGTATCTATCTTGAACTAAATTCAAATAAAATTGTATTTATGACTAGAATAATTATATAATGTTAATATTACTTTTATCATAATTGTTTCAATAAGGGTTTTTATTATATAGTTACATAGTTACATAGTAATTAAGGTTGAAAATAGACTTTCAGTCCATCAAGTTCAATCTTTTAAGATCTACTCTGATCTGCAATATGCAGATAAGTTATTAATTAATAAGTTGTTAACTAATTAATAATAGTATAGTATTTGAGGTTGAATAAAAACTGTTAGTCCATCAAATTAAACCTTTTTAAATCTCTCTTGATCTTTTTAATATGTGGACTATTTGTTATTAACTGTAAATTGATCCAGAGGAAGGCAAACAGAAAAAAAAAACCATTGAAACTTTGCCAATTGTCTCATAAAGGGAAAAAAAGCAAAATTCCATCCTGACCCCAGAAACTAGCGATCAAATTTCTCCCTGGATCAATATTCCTTCTCTAGTTATCTAGGATAATCTTGAATGCCCTCTTTATTCAAAAATAAATATAACTCTTTTTGAAGTTATCTATCGAATTCGCTGTCACCACCTCCTTTGGTAGAGAATTCCACACTTTAACCACCCTAACTGTGAAAAACCATTTCTTTGTTTAAGGCAAAATCTTTTTTCCGCTGACCTCAAGGGATGTCCTCTTGTAAGTTGAAAATCTCTTGCTATAAAAAGTTTGCTTGACAAAGCCTTATATTGACCCTGGATGTATTTAAATAAGGTAATCATATCCCCTTGTAGATGCCTTTTTTCTATCGAAAATAAGTTTAATTTGGTTAGTCTTTCTTCATAACTTAGCCCCTCCATTCCCCTTATTAGTTTTGTTGCCCTTCTCTGTACTTTTTCCACCTCTAAAATGTCCTTTTTATGAAGTGGTGCCCAAAATTATACTCCATGTTCCAAATGAGGGCGTACTAAAGATTTGTATAGTGGCAGAATTATATTTGATACTTTTAAAAGCATACTGCAAAGCAACATAACACATAGATGTCCACCTGAAAGCAGTCTAAGATACTTTTAAAAGCATACTGCAAAGCAACATAACACATAGATGTCCACCTGAAAGCAGTCTAAGATACTTTTAAAAGCATACTGCAAAGCAACATAACACATAGATGTCCACCTGAAAGCAGTCTAAGATACTTTTAAAAGCATACTGCAAAGCAACATAACACATAGATGTCCACCTGAAAGCAGTCTAAGATACTTTTAAAAGCATACTGCAAAGCAACATAACACATAGATGTCCACCTGAAAGCAGTCTAAGGTAATTTCAGAAGAACAGATGCTCACCAGATCCATATCTACGTTTACAAAAGACTATTTATTATTAATATCTGTGTTATGATAATTGCTGAGATAGACTTTTTACTGTTAGATTTTTCTGCTATTGATGATATTCTTTGCTTATCTGTAACCCTGAAATGCTCTGTGTTCACTGATCCATTTTATAGCTCCATAATCTCCACCCCCTAAAATATCTCTTGCGTTTTCCTTATAGATACTTTTAAAAGCATACTGCAAAGCAACATAACACATAGATATCCACCTGAAAGCAGTCTAAGATACTTTTAAAAGCATACTGCAAAGCAACATAACACATAGATGTCCACCTGAAAGCAGTCTAAGATACTTTTAAAAGCATAATGCAAAGCAACATAACACATAGATGTCCACCTGAAAGCAGTCTAAGGTAATTTCAGAAGAACAGATGCTCACCAGATCCATATCTACGTTTACAAAAGACTATTTATTATTAATATCTGTGTTATGATAATTGCTGAGATAGACTTTTTACTGTTAGATTTTTCTGCTATTGATGATATTCTTTGCTTATCTGTAAACCTGAAATGCTCTGTGTTCACTGATCCATTTTATAGCTCCATAATCTCCTCCCCCTAAAATATCTCTTGCTTTTTCCTTATAGATACTTTTAAAAGCATACTGCAAAGCAACATAACACACAGATGTCCACCTGAAAGCAGTCTAAGATACTTTTAAAAGCATACTGCAAAGCAACATAACACATAGATGTCCACCTGAAAGCAGTCTAAGATACTTTTAAAAGCATACTGCAAAGCAACATAACACATAGATGTCCACCTGAAAGCAGTCTAAGGTAATTTCAGAAGAACAGATGCTCACCAGATCCATATCTACCTTTACAAAAGACTATTTATTATTAATATCTGTGTTATGATAATTGCTGAGATAGACTTTTTACTGTTAGATTTTTCTGCTATTGATGATATTCTTTGCTTATCTGTAACCCTGAAATGCTCTGTGTTCACTGATCCATTTTATAGCTCCATAATCTCCTCCCCCTAAAATATCTCTTGCTTTTTCCTTATAGATACTTTTAAAAGCATACTGCAAAGCAACATAACACATAGATGTCCACCTGAAAGCAGTCTAAGATACTTTTAAAAGCATACTGCAAAGCAACATAACACATAGATGTCCACCTGAAAGCAGTCTAAGGTAATTTCAGAAGAACAGATGCTCACCAGATCCATATCTACCTTTACAAAAGACTATTTATTATTAATATCTGTGTTATGATAATTGCTGAGATAGACTTTTTACTGTTAGATTTTTCTGCTATTGATGATATTCTTTGCTTATCTGTAACCCTGAAATGCTCTGTGTTCACTGATCCATTTTATAGCTCCATAATCTCCTCCCCCTAAAATATCTCTTGCTTTTTCCTTATAGATACTTTTAAAAGCATACTGCAAAGCAACATAACACATAGATGTCCACCTGAAAGCAGTCTAAGATACTTTTAAAAGCATACTGCAAAGCAACATAACACATAGATGTCCACCTGAAAGCAGTCTAAGATACTTTTAAAAGCATAATGGAAAGCAACATAACACATAGATGTCCACCTGAAAGCAGTCTAAGGTAATTTCAGAAGAACAGATGCTCACCAGATCCATATCTACGTTTACAAAAGACTATTTATTATTAATATCTGTGTTATGATAATTGCTGAGATAGACTTTTTACTGTTAGATTTTTCTGCTATTGATGATATTCTTTGCTTATCTGTAAACCTGAAATGCTCTGTGTTCATTGATCCATTTTATAGCTCCATAATCTCCTCCCCCTAAAATATCTCTTGCTTTTTCCTTATAGATACTTTTAAAAGCATACTGCAAAGCAACATAACACATAGATGTCCACCTGAAAGCAGTCTAAGATACTTTTAAAAGCATACTGCAAAGCAACATAACACATAGATGTCCACCTGAAAGCAGCCTAAGATACTTTTAAAAGCATACTGCAAAGCAACATAACACATAGATGTCCACCTGAAAGCAGTCTAAGGTAATTTCAGAAGAACAGATGCTCACCAGATCCATATCTACGTTTACAAAAGACTATTTATTATTAATATCTGTGTTATGATAATTGCTGAGATAGACTTTTTACTGTTAGATTTTTCTGCTATTGATGATATTCTTTGCTTATCTGTAACCCTGAAATGCTCTGTGTTCACTGATCCATTTTATAGCTCCATAATCTCCTCCCCCTAAAATATCTCTTGCTTTTTCCTTATAGATACTTTTAAAAGCATACTGCAAAGCAACATAACACATAGATGTCCACCTGAAAGCAGTCTAAGATACTTTTAAAAGCATACTGCAAAGCAACATAACACATAGATGTCCACCTGAAAGCAGTCTAAGATACTTTTAAAAGCATACTGCAAAGCAACATAACACATAGATGTCCACCTGAAAGCAGTCTAAGGTAATTTCAGAAGAACAGATGCTCACCAGATCCATATCTACGTTTACAAAAGACTATTTATTATTAATATCTGTGTTATGATAATTGCTGAGATAGACTTTTTACTGTTAGATTTTTCTGCTATTGATGATATTCTTTGCTTATCTGTAACCCTGAAATGCTCTGTGTTCACTGATCCATTTTATAGCTCCATAATCTCCTCCCCCTAAAATATCTCTTGCTTTTTCCTTATAGATACTTTTAAAAGCATACTGCAAAGCAACATAACACATAGATGTCCACCTGAAAGCAGTCTAAGATACTTTTAAAAGCATACTGCAAAGCAACATAACACATAGATGTCCACCTGAAAGCAGTCTAAGATACTTTTAAAAGCATAATGGAAAGCAACATAACACATAGATGTCCACCTGAAAGCAGTCTAAGGTAATTTCAGAAGAACAGATGCTCACCAGATCCATATCTACGTTTACAAAAGACTATTTATTATTAATATCTGTGTTATGATAATTGCTGAGATAGACTTTTTACTGTTAGATTTTTCTGCTATTGATGATATTCTTTGCTTATCTGTAAACCTGAAATGCTCTGTGTTCATTGATCCATTTTATAGCTCCATAATCTCCTCCCCCTAAAATATCTCTTGCTTTTTACTTATAGATACTTTTAAAAGCATACTGCAAAGCAACATAACACATAGATGTCCACCTGAAAGCAGTCTAAGATACTTTTAAAAGCATACTGCAAAGCAACATAACACATAGATGTCCACCTGAAAGCAGTCTAAGATACTTTTAAAAGCATACTGCAAAGCAACATAACACATAGACGTCCACCTGAAAGCAGTCTAAGATACTTTTAAAAGCATACCGCAAAGCAACATAACACATAGATGTCCACCTGAAACCAGTCTAAGATACTTTTAAAAGCATACTGCAAAGCAACATAACACATAGATGTCCACCTGAAAGCAGTCTAAGATACTTTTAAAAGCATAATGGAAAGCAACATAACACATAGATGTCCACCTGAAAGCAGTCTAAGGTAATTTCAGAAGAACAGATGCTCACCAGATCCATATCTACGTTTACAAAAGACTATTTATTATTAATATCTGTGTTATGATAATTGCTGAGATAGACTTTTTACTGTTAGATTTTTCTGCTAATGATGATATTCTTTGCTTATCTGTAAACCTGAAATGCTCTGTGTTCATTGATCCATTTTATAGCTCCATAATCTCCTCTCCCTGAAATATCTCTTGCTTTTTCCTTATAGATACTTTTAAAAGCATACTGCAAAGCAACATAACACATAGATGTCTACCTGAAAGCAGTCTAAGATACTTTTAAAAGCATACTGCAAAGCAACATAACACATAGATGTCCACCTGAAAGCAGTCTAAGGTAATTTCAGAAGAACAGATGCTCACCAGATCCATATCTACATTTACAAAAGACTATTTATTATTAATATCTGTGTTATGATAATTGCTGAGATAGACTTTTTACTGTTAGATTTTTCTGCTATTGATGATATTCTTTGCTTATCTGTAACCCTGAAATGCTCTGTGTTCACTGATCCATTTTATAGCTCCATAATCTCCTCCCCCTCAAATATCTCTTGCTTTTTCCTTATAGATACTTTTAAAAGCATACTGCAAAGCAACATAACACATAGATGTCCACCTGAAAGCAGTCTAAGATACTTTTAAAAGCATACTGCAAAGCAACATAACACATAGATGTCCACCTGAAAGCAGTCTAAGATACTTTTAAAAGCATACTGCAAAGCAACATAACACATAGATGTCCACCTGAAAGCAGTCTAAGGTAATTTCAGAAGAACAGATGCTCACCAGATCCATATCTACCTTTACAAAAGACTATTTATTATTAATATCTGTGTTATGATAATTGCTGAGATAGACTTTTTACTGTTAGATTTTTCTGCTATTGATGATATTCTTTGCTTATCTGTAAACCTGAAATGCTCTGTGTTCATTGATCCATTTTATAGCTCCATAATCTCCTCCCCCTAAAATATCTCTTGCTTTTTCCTTATAGATACTTTTAAAAGCATACTGCAAAGCAACATAACACATAGATGTCCACCTGAAAGCAGTCTAAGATACTTTTAAAAGCATACTGCAAAGCAACATAACACATAGATGTCCACCTGAAAGCAGTCTAAGATACTTTTAAAAGACTAATGCAAAGCAACATAACACATAGATGTCCACCTGAAAGCAGTCTAAGGTAATTTCAGAAGAACAGATGCTCACCAGATCCATATCTACGTTTACAAAAGACTATTTATTATTAATATCTGTGTTATGATAATTGCTGAGATAGACTTTTTACTGTTAGATTTTTCTGCTATTGATGATATTCTTTGCTTATCTGTAAACCTGAAATGCTCTGTGCTCACTGATCCATTTTATAGCTCCATAATCTCCTCCCCCTAAAATATCTCTTGCTTTTTCCTTATAGATACTTTTAAAAGCATACTGCAAAGCAACATAACACATAGATGTCCACCTGAAAGCAGTCTAAGATACTTTTAAAAGCATACTGCAAAGCAACATAACACATAGATGTCCACCTGAAAGCAGTCTAAGGTAATTTCAGAAGAACAGATGCTCACCAGATCCATATCTACCTTTACAAAAGACTATTTATTATTAATATCTGTGTTATGATAATTGCTGAGATAGACTTTTTACTGTTAGATTTTTCTGCTATTGATGATATTCTTTGCTTATCTGTAACCCTGAAATGCTCTGTGTTCACTGATCCATTTTATAGCTCCATAATCTCCTCCCCCTAAAATATCTCTTGCTTTTTCCTTATAGATACTTTTAAAAGCATACTGCAAAGCAACATAACACATAGATGTCCACCTGAAAGCAGTCTAAGATACTTTTAAAAGCATACTGCAAAGCAACATAACACATAGATGTCCACCTGAAAGCAGTCTAAGATACTTTTAAAAGCATAATGGAAAGCAACATAACACATAGATGTCCACCTGAAAGCAGTCTAAGGTAATTTCAGAAGAACAGATGCTCACCAGATCCATATCTACGTTTACAAAAGACTATTTATTATTAATATCTGTGTTATGATAATTGCTGAGATAGACTTTTTACTGTTAGATTTTTCTGCTATTGATGATATTCTTTGCTTATCTGTAAACCTGAAATGCTCTGTGTTCATTGATCCATTTTATAGCTCCATAATCTCCTCCCCCTAAAATATCTCTTGCTTTTTCCTTATAGATACTTTTAAAAGCATACTGCAAAGCAACATAACACATAGATGTCCACCTGAAAGCAGTCTAAGATACTTTTAAAAGCATACTGCAAAGCAACATAACACATAGATGTCTACCTGAAAGCAGTCTAAGATACTTTTAAAAGCATACTGCAAAGCAACATAACACATAGATGTCCACCTGAAAGCAGTCTAAGGTAATTTCAGAAGAACAGATGCTCACCAGATCCATATCTACGTTTACAAAAGACTATTTATTATTAATATCTGTGTTATGATAATTGCTGAGATAGACTTTTTACTGTTAGATTTTTCTGCTATTGATGATATTCTTTGCTTATCTGTAACCCTGAAATGCTCTGTGTTCACTGATCCATTTTATAGCTCCATAATCTCCTCCCCCTAAAATATCTCTTGCTTTTTCCTTATAGATACTTTTAAAAGCATACTGCAAAGCAACATAACACATAGATGTCCACCTGAAAGCAGTCTAAGATACTTTTAAAAGCATACTGCAAAGCAACATAACACATAGATGTCCACCTGAAAGCAGTCTAAGATACTTTTAAAAGCATACTGCAAAGCAACATAACACATAGATGTCCACCTGAAAGCAGTCTAAGGTAATTTCAGAAGAACAGATGCTCACCAGATCCATATCTACGTTTACAAAAGACTATTTATTATTAATATCTGTGTTATGATAATTGCTGAGATAGACTTTTTACTGTTAGATTTTTCTGCTATTGATGATATTCTTTGCTTATCTGTAACCCTGAAATGCTCTGTGTTCACTGATCCATTTTATAGCTCCATAATCTCCTCCCCCTAAAATATCTCTTGCTTTTTCCTTATAGATACTTTTAAAAGCATACTGCAAAGCAACATAACACATAGATGTCCACCTGAAAGCAGTCTAAGATACTTTTAAAAGCATACTGCAAAGCAACATAACACATAGATGTCCACCTGAAAGCAGTCTAAGATACTTTTAAAAGCATAATGCAAAGCAACATAACACATAGATGTCCACCTGAAAGCAGTCTAAGGTAATTTCAGAAGAACAGATGCTCACCAGATCCATATCTACGTTTACAAAAGACTATTTATTATTAATATCTGTGTTATGATAATTGCTGAGATAGACTTTTTACTGTTAGATTTTTCTGCTATTGATGATATTCTTTGCTTATCTGTAAACCTGAAATGCTCTGTGTTCATTGATCCATTTTATAGCTCCATAATCTCCTCCCCCTAAAATATCTCTTGCTTTTTACTTATAGATACTTTTAAAAGCATACTGCAAAGCAACATAACACATAGATGTCCACCTGAAAGCAGTCTAAGATACTTTTAAAAGCATACTGCAAAGCAACATAACACATAGATGTCCACCTGAAAGCAGTCTAAGATACTTTTAAAAGCATACTGCAAAGCAACATAACACATAGACGTCCACCTGAAAGCAGTCTAAGATACTTTTAAAAGCATACCGCAAAGCAACATAACACATAGATGTCAACCTGAAACCAGTCTAAGATACTTTTAAAAGCATACTGCAAAGCAACATAACACATAGATGTCCACCTGAAAGCAGTCTAAGATACTTTTAAAAGCATAATGGAAAGCAACATAACACATAGATGTCCACCTGAAAGCAGTCTAAGGTAATTTCAGAAGAACAGATGCTCACCAGATCCATATCTACGTTTACAAAAGACTATTTATTATTAATATCTGTGTTATGATAATTGCTGAGATAGACTTTTTACTGTTAGATTTTTCTGCTAATGATGATATTCTTTGCTTATCTGTAAACCTGAAATGCTCTGTGTTCATTGATCCATTTTATAGCTCCATAATCTCCTCTCCCTAAAATATCTCTTGCTTTTTCCTTATAGATACTTTTAAAAGCATACTGCAAAGCAACATAACACATAGATGTCTACCTGAAAGCAGTCTAAGATACTTTTAAAAGCATACTGCAAAGCAACATAACACATAGATGTCCACCTGAAAGCAGTCTAAGGTAATTTCAGAAGAACAGATGCTCACCAGATCCATATCTACATTTACAAAAGACTATTTATTATTAATATCTGTGTTATGATAATTGCTGAGATAGACTTTTTACTGTTAGATTTTTCTGCTATTGATGATATTCTTTGCTTATCTGTAACCCTGAAATGCTCTGTGTTCACTGATCCATTTTATAGCTCCATAATCTCCTCCCCCTAAAATATCTCTTGCTTTTTCCTTATAGATACTTTTAAAAGCATACTGCAAAGCAACATAACACATAGATGTCCACCTGAAAGCAGTCTAAGATACTTTTAAAAGCATACTGCAAAGCAACATAACACATAGATGTCCACCTGAAAGCAGTCTAAGATACTTTTAAAAGCATACTGCAAAGCAACATAACACATAGATGTCCACCTGAAAGCAGTCTAAGGTAATTTCAGAAGAACAGATGCTCACCAGATCCATATCTACGTTTACAAAAGACTATTTATTATTAATATCTGTGTTATGATAATTGCTGAGATAGACTTTTTACTGTTAGATTTTTCTGCTATTGATGATATTCTTTGCTTATCTGTAAACCTGAAATGCTCTGTGTTCATTGATCCATTTTATAGCTCCATAATCTCCTCCCCCTAAAATATCTCTTGCTTTTTCCTTATAGATACTTTTAAAAGCATACTGCAAAGCAACGTAACACATAGATGTCCACCTGAAAGCAGTCTAAGATACTTTTAAAAGCATACTGCAAAGCAACATAACACATAGATGTCCACCTGAAAGCAGTCTAAGATACTTTTAAAAGCATAATGCAAAGCAACATAACACATAGATGTCCACCTGAAAGCAGTCTAAGGTAATTTCAGAAGAACAGATGCTCACCAGATCCATATCTACGTTTACAAAAGACTATTTATTATTAATATCTGTGTTATGATAATTGCTGAGATAGACTTTTTACTGTTAGATTTTTCTGCTATTGATGATATTCTTTGCTTATCTGTAAACCTGAAATGCTCTGTGCTCACTGATCCATTTTATAGCTCCATAATCTCCTCCCCCTAAAATATCTCTTGCTTTTTCCTTATAGATACTTTTAAAAGCATACTGCAAAGCAACATAACACATAGATGTCCACCTGAAAGCAGTCTAAGATACTTTTAAAAGCATACTGCAAAGCAACATAACACATAGATGTCCACCTGAAAGCAGTCTAAGATACTTTTAAAAGCATACTGCAAAGCAACATAACACATAGATGTCCACCTGAAAGCAGTCTAAGGTAATTTCAGAAGAACAGATGCTCACCAGATCCATATCTACGTTTACAAAAGACTATTTATTATTAATATCTGTGTTATGATAATTGCTGAGATAGACTTTTTACTGTTAGATTTTTCTGCTATTGATGATATTCTTTGCTTATCTGTAAACCTGAAATGCTCTGTGTTCATTGATCCATTTTATAGCTCCATAATCTCCTCCCCCTAAAATATCTCTTGCTTTTTCCTTATAGATACTTTTAAAAGCATACTGCAAAGCAACATAACACATAGATGTCCACCTGAAAGCAGTCTAAGATACTTTTAAAAGCATACTGCAAAGCAACATAACACATAGATGTCCACCTGAAAGCAGTCTAAGATACTTTTAAAAGCATAATGCAAAGCAACATAACACATAGATGTCCACCTGAAAGCAGTCTAAGGTAATTTCAGAAGAACAGATGCTCACCAGATCCATATCTACGTTTACAAAAGACTATTTATTATTAATATCTGTGTTATGATAATTGCTGAGATAGACTTTTTACTGTTAGATTTTTCTGCTATTGATGATATTCTTTGCTTATCTGTAACCCTGAAATGCTCTGTGTTCACTGATCCATTTTATAGCTCCATAATCTCCTCCCCCTAAAATATCTCTTGCTTTTTCCTTATAGATACTTTTAAAAGCATACTGCAAAGCAACATAACACATAGATGTCCACCTGAAAGCAGTCTAAGATACTTTTAAAAGCATACTGCAAAGCAACATAACACATAGATGTCCACCTGAAAGCAGTCTAAGATACTTTTAAAAGCATAATGCAAAGCAACATAACACATAGATGTCCACCTGAAAGCAGTCTAAGGTAATTTCAGAAGAACAGATGCTCACCAGATCCATATCTACGTTTACAAAAGACTATTTATTATTAATATCTGTGTTATGATAATTGCTGAGATAGACTTTTTACTGTTAGATTTTTCTGCTATTGATGATATTCTTTGCTTATCTGTAAACCTGAAATGCTCTGTGTTCATTGATCCATTTTATAGCTCCATAATCTCCTCCCCCTAAAATATCTCTTGCTTTTTACTTATAGATACTTTTAAAAGCATACTGCAAAGCAACATAACACATAGATGTCCACCTGAAAGCAGTCTAAGATACTTTTAAAAGCATACTGCAAAGCAACATAACACATAGATGTCCACCTGAAAGCAGTCTAAGATACTTTTAAAAGCATACTGCAAAGCAACATAACACATAGACGTCCACCTGAAAGCAGTCTAAGATACTTTTAAAAGCATACCGCAAAGCAACATAACACATAGATGTCCACCTGAAAGCAGTCTAAGATACTTTTAAAAGCATAATGGAAAGCAACATAACACATAGATGTCCACCTGAAAGCAGTCTAAGGTAATTTCAGAAGAACAGATGCTCACCAGATCCATATCTACGTTTACAAAAGGCTATTTATTATTAATATCTGTGTTATGATAATTGCTGAGATAGACTTTTTACTGTTAGATTTTTCTGCTAATGATGATATTCTTTGCTTATCTGTAAACCTGAAATGCTCTGTGTTCATTGATCCATTTTATAGCTCCATAATCTCCTCCCCCTAAAATATCTCTTGCTTTTTCCTTATAGATACTTTTAAAAGCATACTGCAAAGCAACATAACACATAGATGTCTACCTGAAAGCAGTCTAAGATACTTTTAAAAGCATACTGCAAAGCAACATAACACATAGATGTCCACCTGAAAGCAGTCTAAGGTAATTTCAGAAGAACAGATGCTCACCAGATCCATATCTACATTTACAAAAGACTATTTATTATTAATATCTGTGTTATGATAATTGCTGAGATAGACTTTTTACTGTTAGATTTTTCTGCTATTGATGATATTCTTTGCTTATCTGTAACCCTGAAATGCTCTGTGTTCACTGATCCATTTTATAGCTCCATAATCTCCTCCCCCTAAAATATCTCTTGCTTTTTCCTTATAGATACTTTTAAAAGCATACTGCAAAGCAACATAACACATAGATGTCCACCTGAAAGCAGTCTAAGATACTTTTAAAAGCATACTGCAAAGCAACATAACACATAGATGTCCACCTGAAAGCAGTCTAAGATACTTTTAAAAGCATACTGCAAAGCAACATAACACATAGATGTCCACCTGAAAGCAGTCTAAGGTAATTTCAGAAGAACAGATGCTCACCAGATCCATATCTACCTTTACAAAAGACTATTTATTATTAATATCTGTGTTATGATAATTGCTGAGATAGACTTTTTACTGTTAGATTTTTCTGCTATTGATGATATTCTTTGCTTATCTGTAAACCTGAAATGCTCTGTGTTCATTGATCCATTTTATAGCTCCATAATCTCCTCCCCCTAAAATATCTCTTGCTTTTTCCTTATAGATACTTTTAAAAGCATACTGCAAAGCAACATAACACATAGATGTCCACCTGAAAGCAGTCTAAGATACTTTTAAAAGCATACTGCAAAGCAACATAACACATAGATGTCCACCTGAAAGCAGTCTAAGATACTTTTAAAAGCATAATGCAAAGCAACATAACACATAGATGTCCACCTGAAAGCAGTCTAAGGTAATTTCAGAAGAACAGATGCTCACCAGATCCATATCTACGTTTACAAAAGACTATTTATTATTAATATCTGTGTTATGATAATTGCTGAGATAGACTTTTTACTGTTAGATTTTTCTGCTATTGATGATATTCTTTGCTTATCTGTAAACCTGAAATGCTCTGTGTTCACTGATCCATTTTATAGCTCCATAATCTCCTCCCCCTAAAATATCTCTTGCTTTTTCCTTATAGATACTTTTAAAAGCATACTGCAAAGCAACATAACACATAGATGTCCACCTGAAAGCAGTCTAAGATACTTTTAAAAGCATACTGCAAAGCAACATAACACATAGATGTCCACCTGAAAGCAGTCTAAGATACTTTTAAAAGCATAATGCAAAGCAAAATAACACATAGATGTCCACCTGAAAGCAGTCTAAGGTAATTTCAGAAGAACAGATGCTCACCAGATCCATATCTACGTTTACAAAAGACTATTTATTATTAATATCTGTGTTATGATAATTGCTGAGATAGACTTTATACTGTTAGATTTTTCTGCTATTGATGATATTCTTTGCTTATCTGTAAACCTGAAATGCTCTGTGTTCACTGATCCATTTTATAGCTCCATAATCTCCTCCCCCTAAAATATCTCTTGCTTTTTCCTTATAGATACTTTTAAAAGCATACTGCAAAGCAACATAACACATAGATGTCCACCTGAAAGCAGTCTAAGATACTTTTAAAAGCATACTGCAAAGCAACATAACACATAGATGTCCACCTGAAAGCAGTCTAAGATACTTTTAAAAGCATACTGCAAAGCAAAATAACACATAGATGTCCACCTGAAAGCGGTCTAAGGTAATTTCAGAAGAACAGATGCTCACCAGATCCATATCTACGTTTACAAAAGACTATTTATTATTAATATCTGTGTTATGATAATTGCTGAGATAGACTTTTTACTGTTAGATTTTTCTGCTATTGATGATATTCTTTGCTTATCTGTAAACCTGAAATGCTCTGTGTTCATTGATCCATTTTATAGCTCCATAATCTCCTCCCCCTAAAATATCTCTTGCTTTTTACTTATAGATACTTTTAAAAGCATACTGCAAAGCAACATAACACATAGATGTCCACCTGAAAGCAGTCTAAGATTCTTTTAAAAGCATACTGCAAAGCAACATAACACATAGATGTCCACCTGAAAGCAGTCTAAGATACTTTTAAAAGCATACTGCAAAGCAACATAACACATAGATGTCCACCTGAAAGCAGTCTAAGATACTTTTAAAAGCATACTGCAAAGCAACATAACACATAGATGTCCACCTGAAAGCAGTCTAAGATACTTTTAAAAGCATACTGCAAAGCAACATAACACATAGATGTCCACCTGAAAGCAGTCTAAGATACTTTTAAAAGCATACTGCAAAGCAACATAACACATAGATGTCCACCTGAAAACAGTCTAAGATACTTTTAAAAGCATACTGCAAAGCAACATAACACATAGATGTCCACCTGAAAGCAGTCTAAGATACTTTTAAAAGCATACTGCAAAGCAACATAACACATAGATGTCCACCTGAAAGCAGTCTAAGATACTTTTAAAAGCATACTGCAAAGCAACATAAAACATAGATGTCCACCTGAAAGCAGTCTAAGATACTTTTAAAAGCATACTGCAAAGCAAAATAACACATAGATGTCCACCTGAAAGCAGTCTAAGGTAATTTCAGAAGAACAGATGCTCACTAGATCCATATCTACGTTTACAAAAGACTATTTATTATTAATATCTGTGTTATGATAATTGCTGAGATAGACTTTTTACTGTTAGATTTTTCTGCTATTGATGATATTCTTTGCTTATCTGTAACCCTGAAATGCTCTGTGTTCACTGATCCATTTTATAGCTCCATAATCTCCTCCCCCTAAAATATCTCTTGCTTTTTCCTTATAGATACTTTTAAAAGCATACTGCAAAGCAACATAACACATAGATGTCAACCTGAAAGCAGTCTAAGATACTTTTAAAAGCATACTGCAAAGCAACATAACACATAGATGTCCACCTGAAAGCAGTCTAAGATACTTTTAAAAGCATACTGCAAAGCAACATAACACATAGACGTCCACCTGAAAGCAGTCTAAGGTAATTTCAGAAGAACAGATGCTCACCAGATCCATATCTACGTTTACAAAAGACTATTTATTATTAATATCTGTGTTATGATAATTGCTGAGATAGACTTTTTACTGTTAGATTTTTCTGCTATTGATGATATTCTTTGCTTATCTGTAACCCTGAAATGCTCTGTGTTCACTGATCCATTTTATAGCTCCATAATCTCCTCCCCCTAAAATATCTCTTGCTTTTTCCTTATAGATACTTTTAAAAGCATACTGCAAAGCAACATAACACATAGATGTCCACCTGAAAGCAGTCTAAGATACTTTTAAAAGCATACTGCAAAGCAACATAACACATAGATGTCCACCTGAAAGCAGTCTAAGATACTTTTAAAAGCATACTGCAAAGCAACATAACACATAGATGTCCACCTGAAAGCAGTCTAAGGTAATTTCAGAAGAACAGATGCTCACCAGATCCATATCTACGTTTACAAAAGACTATTTATTATTAATATCTGTGTTATGATAATTGCTGAGATAGACTTTTTACTGTTAGATTTTTCTGCTATTGATGATATTCTTTGCTTATCTGTAACCCTGAAATGCTCTGTGTTCACTGATCCATTTTATAGCTCCATAATCTCCTCCCCCTAAAATATCTCTTGCTTTTTCCTTATTGATACTTTTAAAAGCATACTGCAAAGCAACATAACACATAGATGTCCACCTGAAAGCAGTCTAAGATACTTTTAAAAGCATACTGCAAAGCAACATAACACATAGATGTCCACCTGAAAGCAGTCTAAGATACTTTTAAAAGCATAATGCAAAGCAACATAACACATAGATGTCCACCTGAAAGCAGTCTAAGGTAATTTCAGAAGAACAGATGCTCACCAGATCCATATCTACGTTTACAAAAGACTATTTATTATTAATATCTGTGTTATGATAATTGCTGAGATAGACTTTTTACTGTTAGATTTTTCTGCTATTGATGATATTCTTTGCTTATCTGTAAACCTGAAATGCTCTGTGTTCATTGATCCATTTTATAGCTCCATAATCTCCTCCCCCTAAAATATCTCTTGCTTTTTACTTATAGATACTTTTAAAAGCATACTGCAAAGCAACATAACACATAGATGTCCACCTGAAAGCAGTCTAAGATACTTTTAAAAGCATACTGCAAAGCAAAATAACACATAGATGTCCACCTGAAAGCAGTCTAAGGTAATTTCAGAAGAACAGATGCTCACCAGATCCATATCTACGTTTACAAAAGACTATTTATTATTAATATCTGTGTTATGATAATTGCTGAGATAGACTTTATACTGTTAGATTTTTCTGCTATTGATGATATTCTTTGCTTATCTGTAAACCTGAAATGCTCTGTGTTCACTGATCCATTTTATAGCTCCATAATCTCCTCCCCCTAAAATATCTCTTGCTTTTTCCTTATAGATACTTTTAAAAGCATACTGCAAAGCAACATAACACATAGATGTCCACCTGAAAGCAGTCTAAGATACTTTTAAAAGCATACTGCAAAGCAACATAACACATAGATGTCCACCTGAAAGCAGTCTAAGATACTTTTAAAAGCATACTGCAAAGCAAAATAACACATAGATGTCCACCTGAAAGCGGTCTAAGGTAATTTCAGAAGAACAGATGCTCACCAGATCCATATCTACGTTTACAAAAGACTATTTATTATTAATATCTGTGTTATGATAATTGCTGAGATAGACTTTTTACTGTTAGATTTTTCTGCTATTGATGATATTCTTTGCTTATCTGTAAACCTGAAATGCTCTGTGTTCATTGATCCATTTTATAGCTCCATAATCTCCTCCCCCTAAAATATCTCTTGCTTTTTACTTATAGATACTTTTAAAAGCATACTGCAAAGCAACATAACACATAGATGTCCACCTGAAAGCAGTCTAAGATTCTTTTAAAAGCATACTGCAAAGCAACATAACACATAGATGTCCACCTGAAAGCAGTCTAAGATACTTTTAAAAGCATACTGCAAAGCAACATAACACATAGATGTCCACCTGAAAGCAGTCTAAGATACTTTTAAAAGCATACTGCAAAGCAACATAACACATAGATGTCCACCTGAAAGCAGTCTAAGATACTTTTAAAAGCATACTGCAAAGCAACATAACACATAGATGTCCACCTGAAAGCAGTCTAAGATACTTTTAAAAGCATACTGCAAAGCAACATAACACATAGATGTCCACCTGAAAACAGTCTAAGATACTTTTAAAAGCATACTGCAAAGCAACATAACACATAGATGTCCACCTGAAAGCAGTCTAAGATACTTTTAAAAGCATACTGCAAAGCAACATAACACATAGATGTCCACCTGAAAGCAGTCTAAGATACTTTTAAAAGCATACTGCAAAGCAACATAAAACATAGATGTCCACCTGAAAGCAGTCTAAGATACTTTTAAAAGCATACTGCAAAGCAAAATAACACATAGATGTCCACCTGAAAGCAGTCTAAGGTAATTTCAGAAGAACAGATGCTCACTAGATCCATATCTACGTTTACAAAAGACTATTTATTATTAATATCTGTGTTATGATAATTGCTGAGATAGACTTTTTACTGTTAGATTTTTCTGCTATTGATGATATTCTTTGCTTATCTGTAACCCTGAAATGCTCTGTGTTCACTGATCCATTTTATAGCTCCATAATCTCCTCCCCCTAAAATATCTCTTGCTTTTTCCTTATAGATACTTTTAAAAGCATACTGCAAAGCAACATAACACATAGATGTCAACCTGAAAGCAGTCTAAGATACTTTTAAAAGCATACTGCAAAGCAAAATAACACATAGATGTCCACCTGAAAGCAGTCTAAGATACTTTTAAAAGCATACTGCAAAGCAACATAACACATAGATGTCCACCTGAAAGCAGTCTAAGGTAATTTCAGAAGAACAGATGCTCACCAGATCCATATCTACGTTTACAAAAGACTATTTATTATTAATATCTGTGTTATGATAATTGCTGAGATAGACTTTTTACTGTTAGATTTTTCTGCTATTGATGATATTCTTTGCTTATCTGTAACCCTGAAATGCTCTGTGTTCACTGATCCATTTTATAGCTCCATAATCTCCTCCCCGTAAAATATCTCTTGCTTTTTCCTTATAGATACTTTTAAAAGCATACTGCAAAGCAACATAACACATAGATGTCCACCTGAAAGCAGTCTAAGATACTTTTAAAAGCATACTGCAAAGCAACATAACACATAGATGTCCACCTGAAAGCAGTCTAAGATACTTTTAAAAGCATAATGCAAAGCAACATAACACATAGATGTCCACCTGAAAGCAGTCTAAGGTAATTTCAGAAGAACAGATGCTCACCAGATCCATATCTACGTTTACAAAAGACTATTTATTATTAATATCTGTGTTATGATAATTGCTGAGATAGACTTTTTACTGTTAGATTTTTCTGCTATTGATGATATTCTTTGCTTATCTGTAACCCTGAAATGCTCTGTGTTCACTGATCCATTTTATAGCTCCATAATCTCCTCCCCCTAAAATATCTCTTGCTTTTTCCTTATTGATACTTTTAAAAGCATACTGCAAAGCAACATAACACATAGATGTCCACCTGAAAGCAGTCTAAGATACTTTTAAAAGCATACTGCAAAGCAACATAACACATAGATGTCCACCTGAAAGCAGTCTAAGATACTTTTAAAAGCATAATGCAAAGCAACATAACACATAGATGTCCACCTGAAAGCAGTCTAAGGTAATTTCAGAAGAACAGATGCTCACCAGATCCATATCTACATTTACAAAAGACTATTTATTATTAATATCTGTGTTATGATAATTGCTGAGATAGACTTTTTACTGTTAGATTTTTCTGCTATTGATGATATTCTTTGCTTATCTGTAAACCTGAAATGCTCTGTGTTCATTGATCCATTTTATAGCTCCATAATCTCCTCCCCCTAAAATATCTCTTGCTTTTTACTTATAGATACTTTTAAAAGCATACTGCAAAGCAACATAACACATAGATGTCCACCTGAAAGCAGTCTAAGATACTTTTAAAAGCATAATGCAAAGCAACATAACACATAGATGTCCACCTGAAAGCAGTCTAAGGTAATTTCAGAAGAACAGATGCTCACCAGATCCATATCTACGTTTACAAAAGACTATTTATTATTAATATCTGTGTTATGATAATTGCTGAGATAGACTTTTTACTGTTAGATTTTTCTGCTATTGATGATATTCTTTGCTTATCTGTAACCCTGAAATGCTCTGTGTTCACTGATCCATTTTATAGCTCCATAATCTCCTCCCCCTAAAATATCTCTTGCTTTTTCCTTATAGATACTTTTAAAAGCATACTGCAAAGCAACATAACACATAGATGTCAACCTGAAAGCAGTCTAAGATACTTTTAAAAGCATACTGCAAAGCAAAATAACACATAGATGTCCACCTGAAAGCAGTCTAAGATACTTTTAAAAGCATACTGCAAAGCAACATAACACATAGATGTCCACCTGAAAGCAGTCTAAGGTAATTTCAGAAGAACAGATGCTCACCAGATCCATATCTACGTTTACAAAAGACTATTTATTATTAATATCTGTGTTATGATAATTGCTGAGATAGACTTTTTACTGTTAGATTTTTCTGCTATTGATGATATTCTTTGCTTATCTGTAACCCTGAAATGCTCTGTGTTCACTGATCCATTTTATAGCTCCATAATCTCCTCCCCCTAAAATATCTCTTGCTTTTTCCTTATAGATACTTTTAAAAGCATACTGCAAAGCAACATAACACATAGATGTCCACCTGAAAGCAGTCTAAGATACTTTTAAAAGCATACTGCAAAGCAACATAACACATAGATGTCCACCTGAAAGCAGTCTAAGATACTTTTAAAAGCATACTGCAAAGCAACATAACACATAGATGTCCACCTGAAAGCAGTCTAAGGTAATTTCAGAAGAACAGATGCTCACCAGATCCATATCTACGTTTACAAAAGACTATTTATTATTAATATCTGTGTTATGATAATTGCTGAGATAGACTTTTTACTGTTAGATTTTTCTGCTATTGATGATATTCTTTGCTTATCTGTAACCCTGAAATGCTCTGTGTTCACTGATCCATTTTATAGCTCCATAATCTCCTCCCCCTAAAATATCTCTTGCTTTTTCCTTATTGATACTTTTAAAAGCATACTGCAAAGCAACATAACACATAGATGTCCACCTGAAAGCAGTCTAAGATACTTTTAAAAGCATACTGCAAAGCAACATAACACATAGATGTCCACCTGAAAGCAGTCTAAGATACTTTTAAAAGCATAATGCAAAGTAACATAACACATAGATGTCCACCTGAAAGCAGTCTAAGGTAATTTCAGAAGAACAGATGCTCACCAGATCCATATCTACGTTTACAAAAGACTATTTATTATTAATATCTGTGTTATGATAATTGCTGAGATAGACTTTTTACTGTTAGATTTTTCTGCTATTGATGATATTCTTTGCTTATCTGTAAACCTGAAATGCTCTGTGTTCATTGATCCATTTTATAGCTCCATAATCTCCTCCCCCTAAAATATCTCTTGCTTTTTACTTATAGATACTTTTAAAAGCATACTGCAAAGCAACATAACACATAGACGTCCACCTGAAAGCAGTCTAAGATACTTTTAAAAGCATACCGCAAAGCAACAAAACACATAGATGTCCACCTGAAACCAGTCTAAGATACTTTTAAAAGCATACTGCAAAGCAACATAACACATAGATGTCCACCTGAAAGCAGTCTAAGATACTTTTAAAAGCATAATGGAAAGCAACATAACACATAGATGTCCACCTGAAAGCAGTCTAAGGTAATTTCAGAAGAACAGATGCTCACCAGATCCATATCTACGTTTACAAAAGACTATTTATTATTAATATCTGTGTTATGATAATTGCTGAGATAGACTTTTTACTGTTAGATTTTTCTGCTAATGATGATATTCTTTGCTTATCTGTAAACCTGAAATGCTCTGTGTTCATTGATCCATTTTATAGCTCCATAATCTCCTCCCCCTAAAATATCTCTTGCTTTTTCCTTATAGATACTTTTAAAAGCATACAGCAAAGCAACATAACACATAGATGTCTACCTGAAAGCAGTCTAAGATACTTTTAAAAGCATACTGCAAAGCAACATAACACATAGATGTCCACCTGAAAGCAGTCTAAGGTAATTTCAGAAGAACAGATGCTCACCAGATCCATATCTACATTTACAAAAGACTATTTATTATTAATATCTGTGTTATGATAATTGCTGAGATAGACTTTTTACTGTTAGATTTTTCTGCTATTGATGATATTCTTTGCTTATCTGTAACCCTGAAATGCTCTGTGTTCACTGATCCATTTTATAGCTCCATAATCTCCTCCCCCTAAAATATCTCTTGCTTTTTCCTTATAGATACTTTTAAAAGCATACTGCAAAGCAACATAACACATAGATGTCCACCTGAAAGCAGTCTAAGATACTTTTAAAAGCATACTGCAAAGCAACATAACACATAGATGTCCACCTGAAAGCAGTCTAAGATACTTTTAAAAGCATAATGGAAAGCAACATAACACATAGATGTCCACCTGAAAGCAGTCTAAGGTAATTTCAGAAGAACAGATGCTCACCAGATCCATATCTACGTTTACAAAAGACTATTTATTATTAATATCTGTGTTATGATAATTGCTGAGATAGACTTTTTACTGTTAGATTTTTCTGCTAATGATGATATTCTTTGCTTATCTGTAAACCTGAAATGCTCTGTGTTCATTGATCCATTTTATAGCTCCATAATCTCCTCCCCCTAAAATATCTCTTGCTTTTTCCTTATAGATACTTTTAAAAGCATACAGCAAAGCAACATAACACATAGATGTCTACCTGAAAGCAGTCTAAGATACTTTTAAAAGCATACTGCAAAGCAACATAACACATAGATGTCCACCTGAAAGCAGTCTAAGGTAATTTCAGAAGAACAGATGCTCACCAGATCCATATCTACATTTACAAAAGACTATTTATTATTAATATCTGTGTTATGATAATTGCTGAGATAGACTTTTTACTGTTAGATTTTTCTGCTATTGATGATATTCTTTGCTTATCTGTAACCCTGAAATGCTCTGTGTTCACTGATCCATTTTATAGCTCCATAATCTCCTCCCCCTAAAATATCTCTTGCTTTTTCCTTATAGATACTTTTAAAAGCATACTGCAAAGCAACATAACACATAGATGTCCACCTGAAAGCAGTCTAAGATACTTTTAAAAGCATACTGCAAAGCAACATAACACATAGATGTCCACCTGAAAGCAGTCTAAGATACTTTTAAAAGCATACTGCAAAGCAACATAACACATAGATGTCCACCTGAAAGCAGTCTAAGGTAATTTCAGAAGAACAGATGCTCACCAGATCCATATCTACGTTTACAAAAGACTATTTATTATTAATATCTGTGTTATGATAATTGCTGAGATAGACTTTTTACTGTTAGATTTTTCTGCTATTGATGATATTCTTTGCTTATCTGTAAACCTGAAATGCTCTGTGTTCATTGATCCATTTTATAGCTCCATAATCTCCTCCCCCTAAAATATCTCTTGCTTTTTCCTTATAGATACTTTTAAAAGCATACTGCAAAGCAACGTAACACATAGATGTCCACCTGAAAGCAGTCTAAGATACTTTTAAAAGCATACTGCAAAGCAACATAACACATAGATGTCCACCTGAAAGCAGTCTAAGATACTTTTAAAAGCATAATGCAAAGCAACATAACACATAGATGTCCACCTGAAAGCAGTCTAAGGTAATTTCAGAAGAACAGATGCTCACCAGATCCATATCTACGTTTACAAAAGACTATTTATTATTAATATCTGTGTTATGATAATTGCTGAGATAGACTTTTTACTGTTAGATTTTTCTGCTATTGATGATATTCTTTGCTTATCTGTAAACCTGAAATGCTCTGTGCTCACTGATCCATTTTATAGCTCCATAATCTCCTCCCCCTAAAATATCTCTTGCTTTTTCCTTATAGATACTTTTAAAAGCATACTGCAAAGCAACATAACACATAGATGTCCACCTGAAAGCAGTCTAAGATACTTTTAAAAGCATACTGCAAAGCAACATAACACATAGATGTCCACCTGAAAGCAGTCTAAGATACTTTTAAAAGCATACTGCAAAGCAACATAACACATAGATGTCCACCTGAAAGCAGTCTAAGGTAATTTCAGAAGAACAGATGCTCACCAGATCCATATCTACGTTTACAAAAGACTATTTATTATTAATATCTGTGTTATGATAATTGCTGAGATAGACTTTTTACTGTTAGATTTTTCTGCTATTGATGATATTCTTTGCTTATCTGTAAACCTGAAATGCTCTGTGTTCATTGATCCATTTTATAGCTCCATAATCTCCTCCCCCTAAAATATCTCTTGCTTTTTCCTTATAGATACTTTTAAAAGCATACTGCAAAGCAACAAAACACATAGATGTCCACCTGAAAGCAGTCTAAGATACTTTTAAAAGCATACTGCAAAGCAACATAACACATAGATGTCCACCTGAAAGCAGTCTAAGATACTTTTAAAAGCATAATGCAAAGCAACATAACACATAGATGTCCACCTGAAAGCAGTCTAAGGTAATTTCAGAAGAACAGATGCTCACCAGATCCATATCTACGTTTACAAAAGACTATTTATTATTAATATCTGTGTTATGATAATTGCTGAGATAAACTTTTTACTGTTAGATTTTTCTGCTATTGATGATATTCTTTGCTTATCTGTAACCCTGAAATGCTCTGTGTTCACTGATCCATTTTATAGCTCCATAATCTCCTCCCCCTAAAATATCTCTTGCTTTTTCCTTATAGATACTTTTAAAAGCATACTGCAAAGCAACATAACACATAGATGTCCACCTGAAAGCAGTCTAAGATACTTTTAAAAGCATACTGCAAAGCAACATAACACATAGATGTCCACCTGAAAGCAGTCTAAGATACTTTTAAAAGCATAATGCAAAGCAACATAACACATAGATGTCCACCTGAAAGCAGTCTAAGGTAATTTCAGAAGAACAGATGCTCACCAGATCCATATCTACGTTTACAAAAGACTATTTATTATTAATATCTGTGTTATGATAATTGCTGAGATAGACTTTTTACTGTTAGATTTTTCTGCTATTGATGATATTCTTTGCTTATCTGTAAACCTGAAATGCTCTGTGTTCATTGATCCATTTTATAGCTCCATAATCTCCTCCCCCTAAAATATCTCTTGCTTTTTACTTATAGATACTTTTAAAAGCATACTGCAAAGCAACATAACACATAGATGTCCACCTGAAAGCAGTCTAAGATACTTTTAAAAGCATACTGCAAAGCAACATAACACATAGATGTCCACCTGAAAGCAGTCTAAGATACTTTTAAAAGCATACTGCAAAGCAACATAACACATAGACGTCCACCTGAAGGCAGTCTAAGATACTTTTAAAAGCATACCGCAAAGCAACATAACACATAGATGTCCACCTGAAAGCAGTCTAAGATACTTTTAAAAGCATAATGGAAAGCAACATAACACATAGATGTCCACCTGAAAGCAGTCTAAGGTAATTTCAGAAGAACAGATGCTCACCAGATCCATATCTACGTTTACAAAAGGCTATTTATTATTAATATCTGTGTTATGATCATTGCTGAGATAGACTTTTTACTGTTAGATTTTTCTGCTAATGATGATATTCTTTGCTTATCTGTAAACCTGAAATGCTCTGTGTTCATTGATCCATTTTATAGCTCCATAATCTCCTCCCCCTAAAATATCTCTTGCTTTTTCCTTATAGATACTTTTAAAAGCATACTGCAAAGCAACATAACACATAGATGTCTACCTGAAAGCAGTCTAAGATACTTTTAAAAGCATACTGCAAAGCAACATAACACATAGATGTCCACCTGAAAGCAGTCTAAGGTAATTTCAGAAGAACAGATGCTCACCAGATCCATATCTACATTTACAAAAGACTATTTATTATTAATATCTGTGTTATGATAATTGCTGAGATAGACTTTTTACTGTTAGATTTTTCTGCTATTGATGATATTCTTTGCTTATCTGTAACCCTGAAATGCTCTGTGTTCACTGATCCATTTTATAGCTCCATAATCTCCTCCCCCTAAAATATCTCTTGCTTTTTCCTTATAGATACTTTTAAAAGCATACTGCAAAGCAACATAACACATAGATGTCCACCTGAAAGCAGTCTAAGATACTTTTAAAAGCATACTGCAAAGCAACATAACACATAGATGTCCACCTGAAAGCAGTCTAAGGTAATTTCAGAAGAACAGATGCTCACCAGATCCATATCTACCTTTACAAAAGACTATTTATTATTAATATCTGTGTTATGATAATTGCTGAGATAGACTTTTTACTGTTAGATTTTTCTGCTATTGATGATATTCTTTGCTTATCTGTAAACCTGAAATGCTCTGTGTTCATTGATCCATTTTATAGCTCCATAATCTCCTCCCCCTAAAATATCTCTTGCTTTTTCCTTATAGATACTTTTAAAAGCATACTGCAAAGCAACATAACACATAGATGTCCACCTGAAAGCAGTCTAAGATACTTTTAAAAGCATACTGCAAAGCAACATAACACATAGATGTCCACCTGAAAGCAGTCTAAGATACTTTTAAAAGCATAATGCAAAGCAACATAACACATAGATGTCCACCTGAAAGCAGTCTAAGGTAATTTCAGAAGAACAGATGCTCACCAGATCCATATCTACGTTTACAAAAGACTATTTATTATTAATATCTGTGTTATGATAATTGCTGAGATAGACTTTTTACTGTTAGATTTTTCTGCTATTGATGATATTCTTTGCTTATCTGTAAACCTGAAATGCTCTGTGCTCACTGATCCATTTTATAGCTCCATAATCTCCTCCCCCTAAAATATCTCTTGCTTTTTCCTTATAGATACTTTTAAAAGCATACTGCAAAGCAACATAACACATAGATGTCCACCTGAAAGCAGTCTAAGATACTTTTAAAAGCATACTGCAAAGCAACATAACACATAGATGTCCACCTGAAAGCAGTCTAAGATACTTTTAAAAGCATACTGCAAAGCAAAATAACACATAGATGTCCACCTGAAAGCAGTCTAAGGTAATTTCAGAAGAACAGATGCTCACCAGATCCATATCTACGTTTACAAAAGACTATTTATTATTAATATCTGTGTTATGATAATTGCTGAGATAGACTTTTTACTGTTAGATTTTTCTGCTATTGATGATATTCTTTGCTTATCTGTAAACCTGAAATGCTCTGTGTTCACTGATCCATTTTATAGCTCCATAATCTCCTCCCCCTAAAATATCTCTTGCTTTTTCCTTATAGATACTTTTAAAAGCATACTGCAAAGCAACATAACACATAGATGTCCACCTGAAAGCAGTCTAAGATACTTTTAAAAGCATACTGCAAAGCAACATAACACATAGATGTCCACCTGAAAGCAGTCTAAGATACTTTTAAAAGCATACTGCAAAGCAAAATAACACATAGATGTCCACCTGAAAGCGGTCTAAGGTAATTTCAGAAGAACAGATGCTCACCAGATCCATATCTACGTTTACAAAAGACTATTTATTATTAATATCTGTGTTATGATAATTGCTGAGATAGACTTTTTACTGTTAGATTTTTCTGCTATTGATGATATTCTTTGCTTATCTGTAAACCTGAAATGCTCTGTGTTCATTGATCCATTTTATAGCTCCATAATCTCCTCCCCCTAAAATATCTCTTGCTTTTTACTTATAGATACTTTTAAAAGCATACTGCAAAGCAACATAACACATAGATGTCCACCTGAAAGCAGTCTAAGATTCTTTTAAAAGCATACTGCAAAGCAACATAACACATAGATGTCCACCTGAAAGCAGTCTAAGATACTTTTAAAAGCATACTGCAAAGCAACATAACACATAGATGTCCACCTGAAAGCAGTCTAAGATACTTTTAAAAGCATACTGCAAAGCAACATAACACATAGATGTCCACCTGAAAGCAGTCTAAGATACTTTTAAAAGCATACTGCAAAGCAACATAACACATAGATGTCCACCTGAAAGCAGTCTAAGATACTTTTAAAAGCATACTGCAAAGCAACATAACACATAGATGTCCACCTGAAAGCAGTCTAAGATACTTTTAAAAGCATACTGCAAAGCAACATAACACATAGATGTCCACCTGAAAGCAGTCTAAGATACTTTTAAAAGCATACTGCAAAGCAACATAACACATAGATGTCCACCTGAAAGCAGTCTAAGATACTTTTAAAAGCATACTGCAAAGCAACATAAAACATAGATGTCCACCTGAAAGCAGTCTAAGATACTTTTAAAAGCATACTGCAAAGCAACATAACACATAGATGTCCACCTGAAAGCAGTCTAAGATACTTTTAAAAGCATACTGCAAAGCAACATAACACATAGATGTCCACCTGAAAGCAGTCTAAGATACTTTTAAAAGCATAATGCAAAGCAACATAACACATAGATGTCCACCTGAAAGCAGTCTAAGGTAATTTCAGAAGAACAGATGCTCACCAGATCCATATCTACGTTTACAAAAGACTATTTATTATTAATATCTGTTTTATGATAATTGCTGAGATAGACTTTTTACTGTTAGATTTTTCTGCTATTGATGATATTCTTTGCTTATCTGTAACCCTGAAATGCTCTGTGTTCACTGATCCATTTTATAGCTCCATAATCTCCTCCCCCTAAAATATCTCTTGCTTTTTCCTTATAGATACTTTTAAAAGCATACTGCAAAGCAACATAACACATAGATGTCCACCTGAAAGCAGTCTAAGATACTTTTAAAAGCATAATGCAAAGCAACATAACACATAGATGTCCACCTGAAAGCAGTCTAAGGTAATTTCAAAAGAACAGATGCTAACCAGATTCATATCTACGTTTACAAAAGACTATTTATTATTAATATCTGTGTTATGATAATTGCTGTGATAGACTTTTTACTGTTAGATTTTTCTGCTATTGATGATATTCTTTGCTTATCTGTAAACCTGAAATGCTCTGTGTTCATTGATCCATTTTATAGCTCAATAATCTCCTCCCCCTAAAATATCTCTTGCTTTTTACTTATAGATACTTTTAAAAGCATACTGCAAAGCAACATAACACATAGATGTCCACCTGAAAGCAGTCTAAGATACTTTTAAAAGCATACTGCAAAGCAACATAACACATAGATGTCCACCTGAAAGCAGTCTAAGATACTTTTAAAAGCATACTGCAAAGCAACATAACACATAGATGTCTACCTGAAAGCAGTCTAAGATACTTTTAAAAGCATACTGCAAAGCAACATAACACATAGATGTCCACCTGAAAGCAGTCTAAGATACTTTTAAAAGCATACTGCAAAGCAACATAACACATAGATGTCCACCTGAAAGCAGTCTAAGATACTTTTAAAAGCATACTGCAAAGCAACATAACACATAGATGTCCACCTGAAAGCAGTCTAAGATACTTTTAAAAGCATACTGCAAAGCAACATAACACATAGATGTCCACCTGAAAGCAGTCTAAGATACTTTTAAAAGCATACTGCAAAGCAACATAACACATAGATGTCCACCTGAAAGCAGTCTAAGGTAATTTCAGAAGAACAGATGCTCACCAGATCCATATCTACGTTTACAAAAGACTATTTATTATTAATATCTGTGTTATGATAATTGCTGAGATAGACTTTTTACTGTTAGATTTTTCTGCTATTGATGATATTCTTTGCTTATCTGTAAACCTGAAATGCTCTGTGTTCACTGATCCATTTTATAGCTCCATAATCTCCTCCACCTAAAATATCTCTTGCTTTTTCCTTATAGATACTTTTAAAAGCATACTGCAAAGCAACATAACACATAGATGTCCACCTGAAAGCAGTCTAAGATACTTTTAAAAGCATACTGCAAAGCAACATAACACATAGATGTCCACCTGAAAGCAGTCTAAGATACTTTTAAAAGCATACTGCAAAGCAACATAACACATAGATGTCCACCTGAAAGCAGTCTAAGGTAATTTCAGAAGAACAGATGCTCACCAGATCCATATCTTCGTTTACAAAAGACTATTTATTATTAATATCTGTGTTATGATAATTGCTGAGATAGACTTTTTACTGTTAGATTTTTCTGCTATTGATGATATTCTTTGCTTATCTGTAAACCTGAAATGCTCTGTGTTCACTGATCCATTTTATAGCTCCATAATCTCCTCCCCCTAAAATATCTCTTGCTTTTTCCTTATAGATACTTTTAAAAGCATACTGCAAAGCAACATAACACATAGATGTCCACCTGAAAGCAGTCTAAGATACTTTTAAAAGCATACTGCAAAGCAACATAACACATAGATGTCCACCTGAAAGCAGTCTAAGATACTTTTAAAAGCATACTGCAAAGCAACATAACACATAGATGTCCACCTGAAAGCAGTCTAAGATACTTTTAAAAGCATACTGCAAAGCAACATAACACATAGATGTCCACCTGAAAGCAGTCTAAGATACTTTTAAAAGCATACTGCAAAGCAACATAACACATAGATGTCCACCTGAAAGCAGTCTAAGATACTTTTAAAAGCATACTGCAAAGCAACATAACACATAGATGTCTACCTGAAAGCAGTCTAAGATACTTTTAAAAGCATAATGCAAAGCAACATAACACATAGATGTCCACCTGAAAGCAGTCTAAGGTAATTTCAGAAGAACAGATGCTAACCAGATCCATATCTACGTTTACAAAAGACTATTTATTATTAATTTCTGTGTTATGATAATTGCTGAGATAGACTTTTTACTGTTAGATTTTTCTGCTATTGATGATATTCTTTGCTTATCTGTAAACCTGAAATGCTCTGTGTTCATTGATCCATTTTATAGCTCAATAATCTCCTCCCCCTAAAATATCTCTTGCTTTTTACTTATAGATACTTTTAAAAGCATACTGCAAAGCAACATAACACATAGATGTCCACCTGAAAGCAGTCTAAGATACTTTTAAAAGCATACTGCAAAGCAACATAACACATAGATGTCCACCTGAAAGCAGTCTAAGATACTTTTAAAAGCATACTGCAAAGCAACATAACACATAGATGTTCACCTGAAAGCAGTCTAAGATACTTTTAAAAGCATACTGCAAAGCAACATAACACATAGATGTCCACCTGAAAGCAGTCTAAGATACTTTTAAAAGCATACTGCAAAGCAACATAACACATAGATGTCCACCTGAAAGCAGTCTAAGATACTTTTAAAAGCATACTGCAAAGCAACATAACACATAGATGTCCACCTGAAAGTAGTCTAAGATACTTTTAAAAGCATACTGCAAAGCAACATAACACATAGATGTCCACCTGAAAGCAGTCTAAGATACTTTTAAAAGCATACTGCAAAGCAACATAACACATAGATGTCCACCTGAAAGCAGTCTAAGGTAATTTCAGAAGAACAGATGCTCACCAGATCCATATCTACGTTTACAAAAGACTATTTATTATTAATATCTGTGTTATGATAATTGCTGAGATAGACTTTTTACTGTTAGATTTTTCTGCTATTGATGATATTCTTTGCTTATCTGTAAACCTGAAATGCTCTGTGTTCACTGATCCATTTTATAGCTCCATAATCTCCTCCCCCTAAAATATCTCTTGCTTTTTCCTTATAGATACTTTTAAAAGCATACTGCAAAGCAACATAACACATAGATGTCCACCTGAAAGCAGTCTAAGATACTTTTAAAAGCATACTGCAAAGCAACATAACACATAGATGTCCACCTGAAAGCAGTCTAAGATACTTTTAAAAGCATACTGCAAAGCAACATAACACATAGATGTCCACCTGAAAGCAGTCTAAGGTAATTTCAGAAGAACAGATGCTCACCAGATCCATATCTTCGTTTACAAAAGACTATTTATTATTAATATCTGTGTCATGATAATTGCTGAGATAGACTTTTTACTGTTAGATTTTTCTGCTATTGATGATATTCTTTGCTTATCTGTAAACCTGAAATGCTCTGTGTTCATTGATCCATTTTATAGCTCAATAATCTCCTCCCCCTAAAATATCTCTTGCTTTTTACTTATAGATACTTTTAAAAGCATACTGCAAAGCAACATAACACATAGATGTCCACCTGAAAGCAGTCTAAGATACTTTTAAAAGCATACTGCAAAGCAACATAACACATAGATGTCCACCTGAAAGCAGTCTAAGATACTTTTAAAAGCATACTGCAAAGCAACATAACACATAGATGTTCACCTGAAAGCAGTCTAAGATACTTTTAAAAGCATACTGCAAAGCAACATAACACATAGATGTCCACCTGAAAGCAGTCTAAGATACTTTTCAAAGCATACTGCAAAGCAACATAACACATAGATGTCCACCTGAAAGCAGTCTAAGATACTTTTAAAAGCATACTGCAAAGCAACATAACACATAGATGTCCACCTGAAAGTAGTCTAAGATACTTTTAAAAGCATACTGCAAAGCAACATAACACATAGATGTCCACCTTAAAGCAGTCTAAGATACTTTTAAAAGCATACTGCAAAGCAACATAACACATAGATGTCCACCTGAAAGCAGTCTAAGGTAATTTCAGAAGAACAGATGCTCACCAGATCCATATCTACGTTTACAAAAGACTATTTATTATTAATATCTGTGTTATGATAATTGCTGAGATAGACTTTTTACTGTTAGATTTTTCTGCTATTGATGATATTCTTTGCTTATCTGTAAACCTGAAATGCTCTGTGTTCATTGATCCATTTTATAGCTCCATAATCTCCTCCCCCTAAAATATCTCTTGCTTTTTACTTATAGATACTTTTAAAAGCATACTGCAAAGCAACATAACACATAGATGTCCACCTGAAAGCAGTCTAAGATACTTTTAAAAGCATACTGCAAAGCAACATAACACATAGATGTCCACCTGAAAGCAGTCTAAGATACTTTTAAAAGCATACTGCAAAGCAACATAACACATAGACGTCCACCTGAAAGCAGTCTAAGATACTTTTAAAAGCATACCGCAAAGCAACATAACACATAGATGTCCACCTGAAACCAGTCTAAGATACTTTTAAAAGCATACTGCAAAGCAACATAACACATAGATGTCCACCTGAAAGCAGTCTAAGATACTTTTAAAAGCATAATGGAAAGCAACATAACACATAGATGTCCACCTGAAAGCAGTCTAAGGTAATTTCAGAAGAACAGATGCTCACCAGATCCATATCTACGTTTACAAAAGACTATTTATTATTAATATCTGTGTTATGATAATTGCTGAGATAGACTTTTTACTGTTAGATTTTTCTGCTAATGATGATATTCTTTGCTTATCTGTAAACCTGAAATGCTCTGTGTTCATTGATCCATTTTATAGCTCCATAATCTCCTCCCCCTAAAATATCTCTTGCTTTTTCCTTATAGATACTTTTAAAAGCATACTGCAAAGCAACATAACACATAGATGTCTACCTGAAAGCAGTCTAAGATACTTTTAAAAGCATACTGCAAAGCAACATAACACATAGATGTCCACCTGAAAGCAGTCTAAGGTAATTTCAGAAGAACAGATGCTCACCAGATCCATATCTACATTTACAAAAGACTATTTATTATTAATATCTGTGTTATGATAATTGCTGAGATAGACTTTTTACTGTTAGATTTTTCTGCTATTGATGATATTCTTTGCTTATCTGTAACCCTGAAATGCTCTGTGTTCACTGATCCATTTTATAGCTCCATAATCTCCTCCCCCTAAAATATCTCTTGCTTTTTCCTTATAGATACTTTTAAAAGCATACTGCAAAGCAACATAACACATAGATGTCCACCTGAAAGCAGTCTAAGATACTTTTAAAAGCATACTGCAAAGCAACATAACACATAGATGTCCACCTGAAAGCAGTCTAAGATACTTTTAAAAGCATACTGCAAAGCAACATAACACATAGATGTCCACCTGAAAGCAGTCTAAGGTAATTTCAGAAGAACAGATGCTCACCAGATCCATATCTACGTTTACAAAAGATTATTTATTATTAATATCTGTGTTATGATAATTGCTGAGATAGACTTTTTACTGTTAGATTTTTCTGCTATTGATGATATTCTTTGCTTATCTGTAAACCTGAAATGCTCTGTGTTCATTGATCCATTTTATAGCTCCATAATCTCCTCCCCCTAAAATATCTCTTGCTTTTTCCTTATAGATACTTTTAAAAGCATACTGCAAAGCAACATAACACATAGATGTCCACCTGAAAGCAGTCTAAGATACTTTTAAAAGCATACTGCAAAGCAACATAACACATAGATGTCCACCTGAAAGCAGTCTAAGATACTTTTAAAAGCATAATGCAAAGCAACATAACACATAGATGTCCACCTGAAAGCAGTCTAAGGTAATTTCAGAAGAACAGATGCTCACCAGATCCATATCTACGTTTACAAAAGACTATTTATTATTAATATCTGTGTTATGATAATTGCTGAGATAGACTTTTTACTGTTAGATTTTTCTGCTATTGATGATATTCTTTGCTTATCTGTAAACCTGAAATGCTCTGTGTTCACTGATCCATTTTATAGCTCCATAATCTCCTCCCCCTAAAATATCTCTTGCTTTTTACTTATAGATACTTTTAAAAGCATACTGCAAAGCAACATAACACATAGATGTCCACCTGAAAGCAGTCTAAGATACTTTTAAAAGCATACTGCAAAGCAACATAACACATAGATGTCCACCTGAAAGCAGTCTAAGATACTTTTAAAAGCATACTGCAAAGCAACATAACACATAGACGTCCACCTGAAAGCAGTCTAAGATACTTTTAAAAGCATACCGCAAAGCAACATAACACATAGATGTCCACCTGAAACCAGTCTAAGATACTTTTAAAAGCATACTGCAAAGCAACATAACACATAGATGTCCACCTGAAAGCAGTCTAAGATACTTTTAAAAGCATAATGGAAAGCAACATAACACATAGATGTCCACCTGAAAGCAGTCTAAGGTAATTTCAGAAGAACAGATGCTCACCAGATCCATATCTACGTTTACAAAAGACTATTTATTATTAATATCTGTGTTATGATAATTGCTGAGATAGACTTTTTACTGTTAGATTTTTCTGCTAATGATGATATTCTTTGCTTATCTGTAAACCTGAAATGCTCTGTGTTCATTGATCCATTTTATAGCTCCATAATCTCCTCCCCCTAAAATATCTCTTGCTTTTTCCTTATAGATACTTTTAAAAGCATACTGCAAAGCAACATAACACATAGATGTCTACCTGAAAGCAGTCTAAGATACTTTTAAAAGCATACTGCAAAGCAACATAACACATAGATGTCCACCTGAAAGCAGTCTAAGGTAATTTCAGAAGAACAGATGCTCACCAGATCCATATCTACATTTACAAAAGACTATTTATTATTAATATCTGTGTTATGATAATTGCTGAGATAGACTTTTTACTGTTAGATTTTTCTGCTATTGATGATATTCTTTGCTTATCTGTAACCCTGAAATGCTCTGTGTTCACTGATCCATTTTATAGCTCCATAATCTCCTCCCCCTAAAATATCTCTTGCTTTTTCCTTATAGATACTTTTAAAAGCATACTGCAAAGCAACATAACACATAGATGTCCACCTGAAAGCAGTCTAAGATACTTTTAAAAGCATACTGCAAAGCAACATAACACATAGATGTCCACCTGAAAGCAGTCTAAGATACTTTTAAAAGCATACTGCAAAGCAACATAACACATAGATGTCCACCTGAAAGCAGTCTAAGGTAATTTCAGAAGAACAGATGCTCACCAGATCCATATCTACGTTTACAAAAGACTATTTATTATTAATATCTGTGTTATGATAATTGCTGAGATAGACTTTTTACTGTTAGATTTTTCTGCTATTGATGATATTCTTTGCTTATCTGTAAACCTGAAATGCTCTGTGTTCATTGATCCATTTTATAGCTCCATAATCTCCTCCACCTAAAATATCTCTTGCTTTTTCCTTATAGATACTTTTAAAAGCATACTGCAAAGCAACATAACACATAGATGTCCACCTGAAAGCAGTCTAAGATACTTTTAAAAGCATACTGCAAAGCAACATAACACATAGATGTCCACCTGAAAGCAGTCTAAGATACTTTTAAAAGCATAATGCAAAGCAACATAACACATAGATGTCCACCTGAAAGCAGTCTAAGGTAATTTCAGAAGAACAGATGCTCACCAGATCCATATCTACGTTTACAAAAGACTATTTATTATTAATATCTGTGTTATGATAATTGCTGAGATAGACTTTTTACTGTTAGATTTTTCTGCTATTGATGATATTCTTTGCTTATCTGTAAACCTGAAATGCTCTGTGCTCACTGATCCATTTTATAGCTCCATAATCTCCTCCCCCTAAAATATCTCTTGCTTTTTCCTTATAGATACTTTTAAAAGCATACTGCAAAGCAACATAACACATAGATGTCTACCTGAAAGCAGTCTAAGATACTTTTAAAAGCATACTGCAAAGCAACATAACACATAGATGTCCACCTGAAAGCAGTCTAAGATACTTTTAAAAGCATACTGCAAAGCAACATAACACATAGATGTCCACCTGAAAGCAGTCTAAGGTAATTTCAGAAGAACAGATGCTCACCAGATCCATATCTACGTTTACAAAAGACTATTTATTATTAATATCTGTGTTATGATAATTGCTGAGATAGACTTTTTACTGTTAGATTTTTCTGCTATTGATGATATTCTTTGCTTATCTGTAAACCTGAAATGCTCTGTGTTCATTGATCCATTTTATAGCTCCATAATCTCCTCCCCCTAAAATATCTCTTGCTTTTTCCTTATAGATACTTTTAAAAGCATACTGTAAGCAACATAACACATAGATGTCCACCTGAAAGCAGTCTAAGATACTTTTAAAAGCATACTGCAAAGCAACATAACACATAGATGTCCACCTGAAAGCAGTCTAAGATACTTTTAAAAGCATACTGCAAAGCAACATAACACATAGATGTCCACCTGAAAGCAGTCTAAGGTAATTTCAGAAGAACAGATGCTCACCAGATCCATATCTACGTTTACAAAAGACTATTTATTATTAATATCTGTGTTATGATAATTGCTGAGATAGACTTTTTACTGTTAGATTTTTCTGCTATTGATGATATTCTTTGCTTATCTGTAACCCTGAAATGCTCTGTGTTCACTGATCCATTTTATAGCTCCATAATCTCCTCCCCCTAAAATATCTCTTGCTTTTTCCTTATAGATACTTTTAAAAGCATACTGCAAAGCAACATAACACATAGATGTCCACCTGAAAGCAGTCTAAGATACTTTTAAAAGCATACTGCAAAGCAACATAACACATAGATGTCCACCTGAAAGCAGTCTAAGATACTTTTAAAAGCATAATGCAAAGCAAAATAACACATAGATGTCCACCTGAAAGCAGTCTAAGGTAATTTCAGAAGAACAGATGCTCACCAGATCCATATCTACGTTTACAAAAGACTATTTATTATTAATATCTGTGTTATGATAATTGCTGAGATAGACTTTTTACTGTTAGATTTTTCTGCTATTAATGATATTCTTTGCTTATCTGTAAACCTGAAATGCTCTGTGTTCATTGATCCATTTTATAGCTCCATAATCTCCTCCCCCTAAAATATCTCTTGCTTTTTACTTATAGATACTTTTAAAAGCATACTGCAAAGCAACATAACACATAGATGTCCACCTGAAAGCAGTCTAAGATACTTTTAAAAGCATACTGCAAAGCAACATAACACATAGATGTCCACCTGAAAGCAGTCTAAGATACTTTTAAAAGCATACTGCAAAGCAACATAACACATAGACGTCCACCTGAAAGCAGTCTAAGATACTTTTAAAAGCATACCGGAAAGCAACATAACACATAGATGTCCACCTGAAACCAGTCTAAGATACTTTTAAAAGCATACTGCAAAGCAACATAACACATAGATGTCCACCTGAAAGCAGTCTAAGATACTTTTAAAAGCATAATGGAAAGCAACATAACACATAGATGTCCACCTGAAAGCAGTCTAAGGTAATTTCAGAAGAACAGATGCTCACCAGATCCATATCTACGTTTACAAAAGGCTATTTATTATTAATATCTGTGTTATGATAATTGCTGAGATAGACTTTTTACTGTTAGATTTTTCTGCTAATGATGATATTCTTTGCTTATCTGTAAACCTGAAATGCTCTGTGTTCATTGATCCATTTTATAGCTCCATAATCTCCTCCCCCTAAAATATCTCTTGCTTTTTCCTTATAGATACTTTTAAAAGCATACTGCAAAGCAACATAACACATAGATGTCTACCTGAAAGCAGTCTAAGATACTTTTAAAAGCATACTGCAAAGCAACATAACACATAGATGTCCACCTGAAAGCAGTCTAAGATACTTTTAAAAGCATACTGCAAAGCAACATAACACATAGATGTCCACCTGAAAGCAGTCTAAGGTAATTTCAGAAGAACAGATGCTCACCAGATCCATATCTACGTTTACAAAAGACTATTTATTATTAATATCTGTGTTATGATAATTGCTGAGATAGACTTTTTACTGTTAGATTTTTCTGCTATTGATGATATTCTTTGCTTATCTGTAAACCTGAAATGCTCTGTGTTCACTGATCCATTTTATAGCTCCATAATCTCCTCCACCTAAAATATCTCTTGCTTTTTCCTTATAGATACTTTTAAAAGCATACTGCAAAGCAACATAACACATAGATGTCCACCTGAAAGCAGTCTAAGATACTTTTAAAAGCATACTGCAAAGCAACATAACACATAGATGTCCACCTGAAAGCAGTCTAAGATACTTTTAAAAGCATACTGCAAAGCAACATAACACATAGATGTCCACCTGAAAGCAGTCTAAGGTAATTTCAGAAGAACAGATGCTCACCAGATCCATATCTTCGTTTACAAAAGACTATTTATTATTAATATCTGTGTTATGATAATTGCTGAGATAGACTTTTTACTGTTAGATTTTTCTGCTATTGATGATATTCTTTGCTTATCTGTAAACCTGAAATGCTCTGTGTTCACTGATCCATTTTATAGCTCCATAATCTCCTCCCCCTAAAATATCTCTTGCTTTTTCCTTATAGATACTTTTAAAAGCATACTGCAAAGCAACATAACACATAGATGTCCACCTGAAAGCAGTCTAAGATACTTTTAAAAGCATACTGCAAAGCAACATAACACATAGATGTCAACCTGAAAGCAGTCTAAGATACTTTTAAAAGCATACTGCAAAGCAACATAACACATAGATGTCCACCTGAAAGCAGTCTAAGATACTTTTAAAAGCATACTGCAAAGCAACATAACACATAGATGTCCACCTGAAAGCAGTCTAAGATACTTTTAAAAGCATACTGCAAAGCAACATAACACATAGATGTCCACCTGAAAGCAGTCTAAGATACTTTTAAAAGCATACTGCAAAGCAACATAACACATAGATGTCTACCTGAAAGCAGTCTAAGATACTTTTAAAAGCATAATGCAAAGCAACATAACACATAGATGTCCACCTGAAAGCAGTCTAAGGTAATTTCAGAAGAACAGATGCTAACCAGATCCATATCTACGTTTACAAAAGACTATTTATTATTAATATCTGTGTTATGATAATTGCTGAGATAGACTTTTTACTGTTAGATTTTTCTGCTATTGATGATATTCTTTGCTTATCTGTAAACCTGAAATGCTCTGTGTTCACTGATCCATTTTATAGCTCCATAATCTCCTCCCCCTAAAATATCTCTTGCTTTTTCCTTATAGATACTTTTTAAAGCATACTGCAAAGCAACATAACACATAGATGTCCACCTGAAAGCAGTCTAAGATACTTTTAAAAGCATACTGCAAAGCAACATAACACATAGATGTCCACCTGAAAGCAGTCTAAGATACTTTTAAAAGCATACTGCAAAGCAACATAACACATAGATGTCCACCTGAAAGCAGTCTAAGGTAATTTCAGAAGAACAGATGCTCACCAGATCCATATCTACGTTTACAAAAGACTATTTATTATTAATATCTGTGTTATGATAATTGCTGAGATAGACTTTTTACTGTTAGATTTTTCTGCTATTGATGATATTCTTTGCTTATCTGTAAACCTGAAATGCTCTGTGTTCACTGATCCATTTTATAGCTCCATAATCTCCTCCACCTAAAATATCTCTTGCTTTTTCCTTATAGATACTTTTAAAAGCATACTGCAAAGCAACATAACACATAGATGTCCACCTGAAAGCAGTCTAAGATACTTTTAAAAGCATACTGCAAAGCAACATAACACATAGATGTCCACCTGAAAGCAGTCTAAGATACTTTTAAAAGCATACTGCAAAGCAACATAACACATAGATGTCCACCTGAAAGCAGTCTAAGGTAATTTCAGAAGAACAGATGCTCACCAGATCCATATCTTCGTTTACAAAAGACTATTTATTATTAATATCTGTGTTATGATAATTGCTGAGATAGACTTTTTACTGTTAGATTTTTCTGCTATTGATGATATTCTTTGCTTATCTGTAAACCTGAAATGCTCTGTGTTCACTGATCCATTTTATAGCTCCATAATCTCCTCCCCCTAAAATATCTCTTGCTTTTTCCTTATAGATACTTTTAAAAGCATACTGCAAAGCAACATAACACATAGATGTCCACCTGAAAGCAGTCTAAGATACTTTTAAAAGCATACTGCAAAGCAACATAACACATAGATGTCAACCTGAAAGCAGTCTAAGATACTTTTAAAAGCATACTGCAAAGCAACATAACACATAGATGTCCACCTGAAAGCAGTCTAAGATACTTTTAAAAGCATACTGCAAAGCAACATAACACATAGATGTCCACCTGAAAGCAGTCTAAGATACTTTTAAAAGCATACTGCAAAGCAACATAACACATAGATGTCCACCTGAAAGCAGTCTAAGATACTTTTAAAAGCATACTGCAAAGCAACATAACACATAGATGTCTACCTGAAAGCAGTCTAAGATACTTTTAAAAGCATAATGCAAAGCAACATAACACATAGATGTCCACCTGAAAGCAGTCTAAGGTAATTTCAGAAGAACAGATGCTAACCAGATCCATATCTACGTTTACAAAAGACTATTTATTATTAATATCTGTGTTATGATAATTGCTGAGATAGACTTTTTACTGTTAGATTTTTCTGCTATTGATGATATTCTTTGCTTATCTGTAAACCTGAAATGCTCTGTGTTCACTGATCCATTTTATAGCTCCATAATCTCCTCCCCCTAAAATATCTCTTGCTTTTTCCTTATAGATACTTTTAAAAGCATACTGCAAAGCAACATAACACATAGATGTCCACCTGAAAGCAGTCTAAGATACTTTTAAAAGCATACTGCAAAGCAACATAACACATAGATGTCCACCTGAAAGCAGTCTAAGATACTTTTAAAAGCATACTGCAAAGCAACATAACACATAGATGTTCACCTGAAAGCAGTCTAAGATACTTTTAAAAGCATACTGCAAAGCAACATAACACATAGATGTCCACCTGAAAGCAGTCTAAGATACTTTTAAAAGCATACTGCAAAGCAACATAACACATAGATGTCCACCTGAAAGCAGTCTAAGATACTTTTAAAAGCATACTGCAAAGCAACATAACACATAGATGTCCACCTGAAAGTAGTCTAAGATACTTTTAAAAGCATACTGCAAAGCAACATAACACATAGATGTCCACCTGAAAGCAGTCTAAGGTAATTTCAGAAGAACAGATGCTCACCAGATCCATATCTACGTTTACAAAAGACTATTTATTATTAATATCTGTGTTATGATAATTGCTGAGATAGACTTTTTACTGTTAGATTTTTCTGCTATTGATGATATTCTTTGCTTATCTGTAAACCTGAAATGCTCTGTGTTCACTGATCCATTTTATAGCTCCATAATCTCCTCCACCTAAAATATCTCTTGCTTTTTCCTTATAGATACTTTTAAAAGCATACTGCAAAGCAACATAACACATAGATGTCCACCTGAAAGCAGTCTAAGATACTTTTAAAAGCATACTGCAAAGCAACATAACACATAGATGTCCACCTGAAAGCAGTCTAAGATACTTTTAAAAGCATACTGCAAAGCAACATAACACATAGATGTCCACCTGAAAGCAGTCTAAGGTAATTTCAGAAGAACAGATGCTCACCAGATCCATATCTTCGTTTACAAAAGACTATTTATTATTAATATCTGTGTTATGATAATTGCTGAGATAGACTTTTTACTGTTAGATTTTTCTGCTATTGATGATATTCTTTGCTTATCTGTAAACCTGAAATGCTCTGTGTTCACTGATCCATTTTATAGCTCCATAATCTCCTCCCCCTAAAATATCTCTTGCTTTTTCCTTATAGATACTTTTAAAAGCATACTGCAAAGCAACATAACACATAGATGTCCACCTGAAAGCAGTCTAAGATACTTTTAAAAGCATACTGCAAAGCAACATAACACATAGATGTCAACCTGAAAGCAGTCTAAGATACTTTTAAAAGCATACTGCAAAGCAACATAACACATAGATGTCCACCTGAAAGCAGTCTAAGATACTTTTAAAAGCATACTGCAAAGCAACATAACACATAGATGTCCACCTGAAAGCAGTCTAAGATACTTTTAAAAGCATACTGCAAAGCAACATAACACATAGATGTCCACCTGAAAGCAGTCTAAGATACTTTTAAAAGCATACTGCAAAGCAACATAACACATAGATGTCTACCTGAAAGCAGTCTAAGATACTTTTAAAAGCATAATGCAAAGCAACATAACACATAGATGTCCACCTGAAAGCAGTCTAAGGTAATTTCAGAAGAACAGATGCTAACCAGATCCATATCTACGTTTACAAAAGACTATTTATTATTAATATCTGTGTTATGATAATTGCTGAGATAGACTTTTTACTGTTAGATTTTTCTGCTATTGATGATATTCTTTGCTTATCTGTAAACCTGAAATGCTCTGTGTTCACTGATCCATTTTATAGCTCCATAATCTCCTCCCCCTAAAATATCTCTTGCTTTTTCCTTATAGATACTTTTAAAAGCATACTGCAAAGCAACATAACACATAGATGTCCACCTGAAAGCAGTCTAAGATACTTTTAAAAGCATACTGCAAAGCAACATAACACATAGATGTCCACCTGAAAGCAGTCTAAGATACTTTTAAAAGCATACTGCAAAGCAACATAACACATAGATGTTCACCTGAAAGCAGTCTAAGATACTTTTAAAAGCATACTGCAAAGCAACATAACACATAGATGTCCACCTGAAAGCAGTCTAAGATACTTTTAAAAGCATACTGCAAAGCAACATAACACATAGATGTCCACCTGAAAGCAGTCTAAGATACTTTTAAAAGCATACTGCAAAGCAACATAACACATAGATGTCCACCTGAAAGTAGTCTAAGATACTTTTAAAAGCATACTGCAAAGCAACATAACAAATAGATGTCCACCTGAAAGCAGTCTAAGATACTTTTAAAAGCATACTGCAAAGCAACATAACACATAGATGTCCACCTGAAAGCAGTCTAAGGTAATTTCAGAAGAACAGATGCTCACCAGATCCATATCTACGTTTACAAAAGACTATTTATTATTAATATCTGTGTTATGATAATTGCTGAGATAGACTTTTTACTGTTAGATTGTTCTGCTATTGATGATATTCTTTGCTTATCTGTAAACCTGAAATGCTCTGTGTTCACTGATCCATTTTATAGCTCCATAATCTCCTCCCCCTAAAATATCTCTTGCTTTTTCCTTATAGATACTTTTAAAAGCATACTGCAAAGCAACATAACACATAGATGTCCACCTGAAAGCAGTCTAAGATACTTTTAAAAGCATACTGCAAAGCAACATAACACATAGATGTCCACCTGAAAGCAGTCTAAGATACTTTTAAAAGCATACTGCAAAGCAACATAACACATAGATGTCCACCTGAAAGCAGTCTAAGATACTTTTAAAAGCATAATGCAAAGCAACATAACACATAGGTGTCCACCTGAAAGCAGTCTAAGGTAAGTTCAGAAGAACAGATGCTCACCAGATCCATATCTACGTTTACAAAAGACTATTTATTATTAATATCTGTGTTATGATAATTGCTGAGATAGACTTTTTACTGTTAGATTTTTCTGCTATTGATGATATTCTTTGCTTATCTGTAAACCTGAAATGCTCTGTGTTCATTGATCCATTTTATAGCTCAATAATCTCCTCCCCCTAAAATATCTCTTGCTTTTTACTTATAGATACTTTTAAAAGCATACTGCAAAGCAACATAACACATAGATGTCCACCTGAAAGCAGTCTAAGATACTTTTAAAAGCATACTGCAAAGCAACATAACACATAGATGTCCACCTGAAAGCAGTCTAAGATACTTTTAAAAGCATACTGCAAAGCAACATAACACATAGATGTTCACCTGAAAGCAGTCTAAGATACTTTTAAAAGCATACTGCAAAGCAACATAACACATAGATGTCCACCTGAAAGCAGTCTAAGATACTTTTAAAAGCATACTGCAAAGCAACATAACACATAGATGTCCACCTGAAAGCAGTCTAAGATACTTTTAAAAGCATACTGCAAAGCAACATAACACATAGATGTCCACCTGAAAGTAGTCTAAGATACTTTTAAAAGCATACTGCAAAGCAACATAACACATAGATGTCCACCTTAAAGCAGTCTAAGATACTTTTAAAAGCATACTGCAAAGCAACATAACACATAGATGTCCACCTGAAAGCAGTCTAAGGTAATTTCAGAAGAACAGATGCTCACCAGATCCATATCTACGTTTACAAAAGACTATTTATTATTAATATCTGTGTTATGATAATTGCTGAGATAGACTTTTTACTGTTAGATTTTTCTGCTATTGATGATATTCTTTGCTTATCTGTAAACCTGAAATGCTCTGTGTTCATTGATCCATTTTATAGCTCCATAATCTCCTCCCCCTAAAATATCTCTTGCTTTTTCCTTATAGATACTTTTAAAAGCATACTGCAAAGCAACATAACACATAGATGTCCACCTGAAAGCAGTCTAAGATACTTTTAAAAGCATACTGCAAAGCAACATAACACATAGATGTCCACCTGAAAGCAGTCTAAGATACTTTTAAAAGCATACTGCAAAGCAACATAACACATAGACGTCCACCTGAAAGCAGTCTAAGATACTTTTAAAAGCATACCGCAAAGCAACATAACACATAGATGTCCACCTGAAACCAGTCTAAGATACTTTTAAAAGCATACTGCAAAGCAACATAACACATAGATGTCCACCTGAAAGCAGTCTAAGATACTTTTAAAAGCATAATGGAAAGCAACATAACACATAGATGTCCACCTGAAAGCAGTCTAAGGTAATTTCAGAAGAACAGATGCTCACCAGATCCATATCTACGTTTACAAAAGACTATTTATTATTAATATCTGTGTTATGATAATTGCTGAGATAGACTTTTTACTGTTAGATTTTTCTGCTAATGATGATATTCTTTGCTTATCTGTAAACCTGAAATGCTCTGTGTTCACTGATCCATTTTATAGCTCCATAATCTCCTCCCCCTAAAATATCTCTTGCTTTTTCCTTATAGATACTTTTAAAAGCATACTGCAAAGCAACATAACACATAGATGTCTACCTGAAAGCAGTCTAAGATACTTTTAAAAGCATACTGCAAAGCAACATAACACATAGATGTCCACCTGAAAGCAGTCTAAGGTAATTTCAGAAGAACAGATGCTCACCAGATCCATATCTACATTTACAAAAGACTATTTATTATTAATATCTGTGTTATGATAATTGCTGAGATAGACTTTTTACTGTTAGATTTTTCTGCTATTGATGATATTCTTTGCTTATCTGTAACCCTGAAATGCTCTGTGTTCACTGATCCATTTTATAGCTCCATAATCTCCTCCCCCTAAAATATATCTTGCTTTTTCCTTATAGATACTTTTAAAAGCATACTGCAAAGCAACATAACACATAGCTGTCCACCTGAAAGCAGTCTAAGATACTTTTAAAAGCATACTGCAAAGCAACATAACACATAGATGTCCACCTGAAAGCAGTCTAAGATACTTTTAAAAGCATACTGCAAAGCAACATAACACATAGATGTCCACCTGAAAGCAGTCTAAGGTAATTTCAGAAGAACAGATGCTCACCAGATCCATATCTACGTTTACAAAAGACTATTTATTATTAATATCTGTGTTATGATAATTGCTGAGATAGACTTTTTACTGTTAGATTTTTCTGCTATTGATGATATTCTTTGCTTATCTGTAAACCTGAAATGCTCTGTGTTCATTGATCCATTTTATAGCTCCATAATCTCCTCCCCCTAAAATATCTCTTGCTTTTTCCTTATAGATACTTTTAAAAGCATACTGCAAAGCAACATAACACATAGATGTCCACCTGAAAGCAGTCTAAGATACTTTTAAAAGCATACTGCAAAGCAACATAACACATAGATGTCCACCTGAAAGCAGTCTAAGATACTTTTAAAAGCATAATGCAAAGCAACATAACACATAGATGTCCACCTGAAAGCAGTCTAAGGTAATTTCAGAAGAACAGATGCTCACCAGATCCATATCTACGTTTACAAAAGACTATTTATTATTAATATCTGTGTTATGATAATTGCTGAGATAGACTTTTTACTGTTAGATTTTTCTGCTATTGATGATATTCTTTGCTTATCTGTAAACCTGAAATGCTCTGTGCTCACTGATCCATTTTATAGCTCCATAATCTCCTCCCCCTAAAATATCTCTTGCTTTTTCCTTATAGATACTTTTAAAAGCATACTGCAAAGCAACATAACACATAGATGTCCACCTGAAAGCAGTCTAAGATACTTTTAAAAGCATACTGCAAAGCAACATAACACATAGATGTCCACCTGAAAGCTGTCTAAGATACTTTTAAAAGCATACTGCAAAGCAACATAACACATAGATGTCCACCTGAAAGCAGTCTAAGGTAATTTCAGAAGAACAGATGCTCACCAGATCCATATCTACGTTTACAAAAGACTATTTATTATTAATATCTGTGTTATGATAATTGCTGAGATAGACTTTTTACTGTTAGATTTTTCTGCTATTGATGATATTCTTTGCTTATCTGTAAACCTGAAATGTTCTGTGTTCATTGATCCATTTTATAGCTCCATAATCTCCTCCCCCTAAAATATCTCTTGCTTTTTCCTTATAGATACTTTTAAAAGCATACTGCAAAGCAACATAACACATAGATGTCCACCTGAAAGCAGTCTAAGATACTTTTAAAAGCATACTGCAAAGCAACATAACACATAGATGTCCACCTGAAAGCAGTCTAAGATACTTTTAAAAGCATAATGCAAAGCAACATAACACATAGATGTCCACCTGAAAGCAGTCTAAGGTAATTTCAGAAGAACAGATGCTCACCAGATCCATATCTACGTTTACAAAAGACTATTTATTATTAATATCTGTGTTATGATAATTGCTGAGATAGACTTTTTACTGTTAGATTTTTCTGCTATTGATGATATTCTTTGCTTATCTGTAACCCTGAAATGTTCTGTGTTCACTGATCCATTTTATAGCTCCATAATCTCCTCCCCCTAAAATATCTCTTGCTTTTTCCTTATAGATACTTTTAAAAGCATACTGCAAAGCAACATAACACATAGATGTCCACCTGAAAGCAGTCTAAGATACTTTTAAAAGCATACTGCAAAGCAACATAACACATAGATGTCCACCTGAAAGCAGTCTAAGATACTTTTAAAAGCATAATGCAAAGCAACATAACACATAGATGTCCACCTGAAAGCAGTCTAAGGTAATTTCAGAAGAACAGATGCTCACCAGATCCATATCTACGTTTACAAAAGACTATTTATTATTAATATCTGTGTTATGATAATTGCTGAGATAGACTTTTTACTGTTAGATTTTTCTGCTATTGATGATATTCTTTGCTTATCTGTAAACCTGAAATGCTCTGTGTTCATTGATCCATTTTATAGCTCCATAATCTCCTCCCCCTAAAATATCTCTTGCTTTTTACTTATAGATACTTTTAAAAGCATACTGCAAAGCAACATAACACATAGATGTCCACCTGAAAGCAGTCTAAGATACTTTTAAAAGCATACTGCAAAGCAACATAACACATAGATGTCCACCTGAAAGCAGTCTAAGATACTTTTAAAAGCATACTGCAAAGCAACATAACACATAGACGTCCACCTGAAAGCAGTCTAAGATACTTTTAAAAGCATACCGGAAAGCAACATAACACATAGATGTCCACCTGAAACCAGTCTAAGATACTTTTAAAAGCATACTGCAAAGCAACATAACACATAGATGTCCACCTGAAAGCAGTCTAAGATACTTTTAAAAGCATAATGGAAAGCAACATAACACATAGATGTCCACCTGAAAGCAGTCTAAGGTAATTTCAGAAGAACAGATGCTCACCAGATCCATATCTACGTTTACAAAAGGCTATTTATTATTAATATCTGTGTTATGATAATTGCTGAGATAGACTTTTTACTGTTAGATTTTTCTGCTATTGATGATATTCTTTGCTTATCTGTAAACCTGAAATGCTCTGTGTTCATTGATCCATTTTATAGCTCCATAATCTCCTCCCCCTAAAATATCTCTTGCTTTTTCCTTATAGATACTTTTAAAAGCATACTGCAAAGCAACATAACACATAGATGTCTACCTGAAAGCAGTCTAAGATACTTTTAAAAGCATACTGCAAAGCAACATAACACATAGATGTCCACCTGAAAGCAGTCTAAGGTAATTTCAGAAGAACAGATGCTCACCAGATCCATATCTACATTTACAAAAGACTATTTATTATTAATATCTGTGTTATGATAATTGCTGAGATAGACTTTTTACTGTTAGATTTTTCTGCTATTGATGATATTCTTTGCTTATCTGTAACCCTGAAATGCTCTGTGTTCACTGATCCATTTTATAGCTCCATAATCTCCTCCCCCTAAAATATCTCTTGCTTTTTCCTTATAGATACTTTTAAAAGCATACTGCAAAGCAACATAACACATAGATGTCCACCTGAAAGCAGTCTAAGATACTTTTAAAAGCATACTGCAAAGCAACATAACACATAGATGTCCACCTGAAAGCAGTCTAAGATACTTTTAAAAGCATACTGCAAAGCAACATAACACATAGATGTCCACCTGAAAGCAGTCTAAGGTAATTTCAGAAGAACAGATGCTCACCAGATCCATATCTACGTTTACAAAAGACTATTTATTATTAATATCTGTGTTATGATAATTGCTGAGATAGACTTTTTACTGTTAGATTTTTCTGCTATTGATGATATTCTTTGCTTATCTGTAAACCTGAAATGCTCTGTGTTCATTGATCCATTTTATAGCTCCATAATCTCCTCCCCCTAAAATATCTCTTGCTTTTTCCTTATAGATACTTTTAAAAGCATACTGCAAAGCAACATAACACATAGATGTCCACCTGAAAGCAGTCTAAGATACTTTTAAAAGCATACTGCAAAGCAAAATAACACATAGATGTCCACCTGAAAGCAGTCTAAGGTAATTTCAGAAGAACAGATGCTCACCAGATCCATATCTACGTTAACAAAAGACTATTTATTATTAATATCTGTGTTATGATAATTGCTGAGATAGACTTTTTACTGTTAGATTTTTCTGCTATTGATGATATTCTTTGCTTATCTGTAAACCTGAAATGCTCTGTGTTCACTGATCCATTTTATAGCTCCATAATCTCCTCCCCCTAAAATATCTCTTGCTTTTTCCTTATAGATACTTTTAAAAGCATACTGCAAAGCAACATAACACATAGATGTCCACCTGAAAGCAGTCTAAGATACTTTTAAAAGCATACTGCAAAGCAAAATAACACATAGATGTCCACCTGAAAGCGGTCTAAGGTAATTTCAGAAGAACAGATGCTCACCAGATCCATATCTACGTTTACAAAAGACTATTTATTATTAATATTTGTGTTATGATTATTGCTGAGATAGACTTTTTACTGTTAGATTTTTCTGCTATTGATGATATTCTTTGCTTATCTGTAAACCTGAAATGCTCTGTGTTCATTGATCCATTTTATAGCTCCATAATCTCCTCCCCCTAAAATATCTCTTGCTTTTTCCTTATAGATACTTTTAAAAGCATACTGCAAAGCAACATAACACATAGATGTCCACCTGAAAGCAGTCTAAGATACTTTTAAAAGCATACTGCAAAGCAACATAACACATAGATGTCCACCTGAAAGCAGTCTAAGATACTTTTAAAAGCATAATGCAAAGCAACATAACACATAGATGTCCACCTGAAAGCAGTCTAAGGTAATTTCAGAAGAACAGATGCTCACCAGATCCATATCTACGTTTACAACAGACTATTTATTATTAATATCTGTGTTATGATAATTGCTGAGATAGACTTTTTACTGTTAGATTTTTCTGCTATTGATGATATTCTTTGCTTATCTGTAAACCTGAAATGCTCTGTGTTCATTGATCCATTTTATAGCTCCATAATCTCCTCCCCCTAAAATATCTCTTGCTTTTTACTTATAGATACTTTTAAAAGCATACTGCAAAGCAACATAACACATAGATGTCCACCTGAAAGCAGTCTAAGATTCTTTTAAAAGCATACTGCAAAGCAACATAACACATAGATGTCCACCTGAAAGCAGTCTAAGATACTTTTAAAAGCATACTGCAAAGCAACATAACACATAGATGTCCACCTGAAAGCAGTCTAAGATACTTTTAAAAGCATACTGCAAAGCAACATAACACATAGATGTCCACCTGAAAGCAGTCTAAGATACTTTTAAAAGCATACGGCAAAGCAACATAACACATAGATGTCCACCTGAAAGCAGTCTAAGATACTTTTAAAAGCATACTGCAAAGCAACATAACACATAGATGTCCACCTGAAAGCAGTCTAAGATACTTTTAAAAGCATACTGCAAAGCAACATAACACATAGATGTCCACCTGAAAGCAGTCTAAGATACTTTTAAAAGCATACTGCAAAGCAACATAACACATAGATGTCCACCTGAAAGCAGTCTAAGATACTTTTAAAAGCATACTGCAAAGCAACATAACACATAGATGTCCACCTGAAAGCAGTCTAAGATACTTTTAAAAGCATACTGCAAAGCAACATAACACATAGATGTCCACCTGAAAGCAGTCTAAGATACTTTTAAAAGCATACTGCAAAGCAACATAAAACATAGATGTCCACCTGAAAGCAGTCTAAGATACTTTTAAAAGCATACTGCAAAGCAACATAACACATAGATGTCCACCTGAAAGCAGTCTAAGATACTTTTAAAAGCATACTGCAAAGCAACATAACACATAGATGTCCACCTGAAAGCAGTCTAAGATACTTTTAAAAGCATAATGCAAAGCAACATAACACATAGATGTCCACCTGAAAGCAGTCTAAGGTAATTTCAGAAGAACAGATGCTAACCAGATTCATATCTACGTTTACAAAAGACTATTTATTATTAATATCTGTGTTATGATAATTGCTGTGATAGACTTTTTACTGTTAGATTTTTCTGCTATTGATGATATTCTTTGCTTATCTGTAAACCTGAAATGCTCTGTGTTCATTGATCCATTTTATAGCTCAATAATCTCCTCCCCCTAAAATATCTCTTGCTTTTTACTTATAGATACTTTTAAAAGCATACTGCAAAGCAACATAACACATAGATGTCCACCTGAAAGCAGTCTAAGATACTTTTAAAAGCATACTGCAAAGCAACATAACACATAGATGTCCACCTGAAAGCAGTCTAAGATACTTTTAAAAGCATACTGCAAAGCAACATAACACATAGATGTCCACCTGAAAGCAGTCTAAGATACTTTTAAAAGCATACTGCAAAGCAACATAACACATAGATGTCCACCTGAAAGCAGTCTAAGATACTTTTAAAAGCATACTGCAAAGCAACATAACACATAGATGTCCACCTGAAAGCAGTCTAAGATACTTTTAAAAGCATACTGCAAAGCAACATAACACATAGATGTCCACCTGAAAGCAGTCTAAGATACTTTTAAAAGCATACTGCAAAGCAACATAACACATAGATGTCCACCTGAAAGCAGTCTAAGATACTTTTAAAAGCATAATGCAAAGCAACATAACACATAGATGTCCACCTGAAAGCAGTCTAAGGTAATTTCAGAAGAACAGATGCTCACCAGATTCATATCTACGTTTACAAAAGACTATTTATTATTAATATCTGTGTTATGATAATTGCTGTGATAGACTTTTTACTGTTAGATTTTTCTGCTATTGATGATATTCTTTGCTTATCTGTAAACCTGAAATGCTCTGTGTTCATTGATCCATTTTATAGCTCCATAATCTCCTCCCCCTAAAATATCTCTTGCTTTTTCCTTATAGATACTTTTAAAAGCATACTGCAAAGCAACATAAAACATAGATGTCCACCTGAAAGCAGTCTAAGATACTTTTAAAAGCATACTGCAAAGCAACATAACACATAGATGTCCACCTGAAAGCAGTCTAAGATACTTTTAAAAGCATAATGCAAAGCAACATAACACATAGATGTCCACCTGAAAGCAGTCTAAGGTAATTTCAGAAGAACAGATGCTCACCAGATCCATATCTACGTTTACAACAGACTATTTATTATTAATATCTGTGTTATGATAATTGCTGAGATAGACTTTTTACTGTTAGATTTTTCTGCTATTGATGATATTCTTTGCTTATCTGTAAACCTGAAATGCTCTGTGTTCATTGATCCATTTTATAGCTCCATAATCTCCTCCCCCTAAAATATCTCTTGCTTTTTACTTATAGATACTTTTAAAAGCATACTGCAAAGCAACATAACACATAGATGTCCACCTGAAAGCAGTCTAAGATTCTTTTAAAAGCATACTGCAAAGCAACATAACACATAGATGTCCACCTGAAAGCAGTCTAAGATACTTTTAAAAGCATACTGCAAAGCAACATAACACATAGATGTCCACCTGAAAGCAGTCTAAGATACTTTTAAAAGCATACTGCAAAGCAACATAACACATAGATGTCCACCTGAAAGCAGTCTAAGATACTTTTAAAAGCATACTGCAAAGCAACATAACACATAGATGTCCACCTGAAAGCAGTCTAAGATACTTTTAAAAGCATACTGCAAAGCAACATAACACATAGATGTCCACCTGAAAGCAGTCTAAGATACTTTTAAAAGCATACTGCAAAGCAACATAACACATAGATGTCCACCTGAAAGCAGTCTAAGATACTTTTAAAAGCATACTGCAAAGCAACATAACACATAGATGTCCACCTGAAAGCAGTCTAAGATACTTTTAAAAGCATACTGCAAAGCAACATAACACATAGATGTCCACCTGAAAGCAGTCTAAGATACTTTTAAAAGCATACTGCAAAGCAACATAACACATAGATGTCCACCTGAAAGCAGTCTAAGATACTTTTAAAAGCATACTGCAAAGCAACATAACACATAGATGTCCACCTGAAAGCAGTCTAAGATACTTTTAAAAGCATACTGCAAAGCAACATAACACATAGATGTCCACCTGAAAGCAGTCTAAGATACTTTTAAAAGCATACTGCAAAGCAACATAAAACATAGATGTCCACCTGAAAGCAGTCTAAGATACTTTTAAAAGCATACTGCAAGCAACATAACACATAGATGTCCACCTGAAAGCAGTCTAAGATACTTTTAAAAGCATACTGCAAAGCAACATAACACATAGATGTCCACCTGAAAGCAGTCTAAGATACTTTTAAAAGCATAATGCAAAGCAACATAACACATAGATGTCCACCTGAAAGCAGTCTAAGGTAATTTCAGAAGAACAGATGCTAACCAGATTCATATCTACGTTTACAAAAGACTATTTATTATTAATATCTGTGTTATGATAATTGCTGTGATAGACTTTTTACTGTTAGATTTTTCTGCTATTGATGATATTCTTTGCTTATCTGTAAACCTGAAATGCTCTGTGTTCATTGATCCATTTTATAGCTCAATAATCTCCTCCCCCTAAAATATCTCTTGCTTTTTACTTATAGATACTTTTAAAAGCATACTGCAAAGCAACATAACACATAGATGTCCACCTGAAAGCAGTCTAAGATACTTTTAAAAGCATACTGCAAAGCAACATAACACATAGATGTCCACCTGAAAGCAGTCTAAGATACTTTTAAAAGCATACTGCAAAGCAACATAACACATAGATGTCCACCTGAAAGCAGTCTAAGATACTTTTAAAAGCATACTGCAAAGCAACATAACACATAGATGTCCACCTGAAAGCAGTCTAAGATACTTTTAAAAGCATACTGCAAAGCAACATAACACATAGATGTCCACCTGAAAGCAGTCTAAGATACTTTTAAAAGCATACTGCAAAGCAACATAACACATAGATGTCCACCTGAAAGCAGTCTAAGATACTTTTAAAAGCATACTGCAAAGCAACATAACACATAGATGTCCACCTGAAAGCAGTCTAAGATACTTTTAAAAGCATACTGCAAAGCAACATAACACATAGATGTCCACCTGAAAGCAGTCTAAGATACTTTTAAAAGCATAATGCAAAGCAACATAACACATAGATGTCCACCTGAAAGCAGTCTAAGGTAATTTCAGAAGAACAGATGCTAACCAGATTCATATCTACGTTTACAAAAGACTATTTATTATTAATATCTGTGTTATGATAATTGCTGTGATAGACTTTTTACTGTTAGATTTTTCTGCTATTGATGATATTCTTTGCTTATCTGTAAACCTGAAATGCTCTGTGTTCATTGATCCATTTTATAGCTCAATAATCTCCTCCCCCTAAAATATCTCTTGCTTTTTACTTATAGATACTTTTAAAAGCATACTGCAAAGCAACATAACACATAGATGTCCACCTGAAAGCAGTCTAAGATACTTTTAAAAGCATACTGCAAAGCAACATAACACATAGATGTCCACCTGAAAGCAGTCTAAGATACTTTTAAAAGCATACTGCAAAGCAACATAACACATAGATGTCCACCTGAAAGCAGTCTAAGATACTTTTAAAAGCATACTGCAAAGCAACATAACACATAGATGTCCACCTGAAAGCAGTCTAAGATACTTTTAAAAGCATACTGCAAAGCAACATAACACATAGATGTCCACCTGAAAGCAGTCTAAGATACTTTTAAAAGCATACTGCAAAGCAACATAACACATAGATGTCCACCTGAAAGCAGTCTAAGATACTTTTAAAAGCATACTGCAAAGCAACATAACACATAGATGTCCACCTGAAAGCAGTCTAAGATACTTTTAAAAGCATACTGCAAAGCAACATAACACATAGATGTCCACCTGAAAGCAGTCTAAGATACTTTTAAAAGCATACTGCAAAGCAACATAACACATAGACGTCCACCTGAAAGCAGTCTAAGATACTTTTAAAAGCATACCGGAAAGCAACATAACACATAGATGTCCACCTGAAACCAGTCTAAGATACTTTTAAAAGCATACTGCAAAGCAACATAACACATAGATGTCCACCTGAAAGCAGTCTAAGATACTTTTAAAAGCATAATGGAAAGCAACATAACACATAGATGTCCACCTGAAAGCAGTCTAAGGTAATTTCAGAAGAACAGATGCTCACCAGATCCATATCTACGTTTACAAAAGGCTATTTATTATTAATATCTGTGTTATGATAATTGCTGAGATAGACTTTTTACTGTTAGATTTTTCTGCTAATGATGATATTCTTTGCTTATCTGTAAACCTGAAATGCTCTGTGTTCATTGATCCATTTTATAGCTCCATAATCTCCTCCCCCTAAAATATCTCTTGCTTTTTCCTTATAGATACTTTTAAAAGCATACTGCAAAGCAACATAACACATAGATGTCTACCTGAAAGCAGTCTAAGATACTTTTAAAAGCATACTGCAAAGCAACATAACACATAGATGTCCACCTGAAAGCAGTCTAAGGTAATTTCAGAAGAACAGATGCTCACCAGATCCATATCTACATTTACAAAAGACTATTTATTATTAATATCTGTGTTATGATAATTGCTGAGATAGACTTTTTACTGTTAGATTTTTCTGCTATTGATGATATTCTTTGCTTATCTGTAACCCTGAAATGCTCTGTGTTCACTGATCCATTTTATAGCTCCATAATCTCCTCCCCCTAAAATATCTCTTGCTTTTTCCTTATAGATACTTTTAAAAGCATACTGCAAAGCAACATAACACATAGATGTCCACCTGAAAGCAGTCTAAGATACTTTTAAAAGCATACTGCAAAGCAACATAACACATAGATGTCCACCTGAAAGCAGTCTAAGATACTTTTAAAAGCATACTGCAAAGCAACATAACACATAGATGTCCACCTGAAAGCAGTCTAAGGTAATTTCAGAAGAACAGATGCTCACCAGATCCATATCTACGTTTACAAAAGACTATTTATTATTAATATCTGTGTTATGATAATTGCTGAGATAGACTTTTTACTGTTAGATTTTTCTGCTAATGATGATATTCTTTGCTTATCTGTAAACCTGAAATGCTCTGTGTTCATTGATCCATTTTATAGCTCCATAATCTCCTCCCCCTAAAATATCTCTTGCTTTTTCCTTATAGATACTTTTAAAAGCATACTGCAAAGCAACATAACACATAGATGTCCACCTGAAAGCAGTCTAAGATACTTTTAAAAGCATACTGCAAAGCAAAATAACACATAGATGTCCACCTGAAAGCAGTCTAAGGTAATTTCAGAAGAACAGATGCTCACCAGATCCATATCTACGTTTACAAAAGACTATTTATTATTAATATCTGTGTTATGATAATTGCTGAGATAGACTTTTTACTGTTAGATTTTTCTGCTATTGATGATATTCTTTGCTTATCTGTAAACCTGAAATGCTCTGTGTTCACTGATCCATTTTATAGCTCCATAATCTCCTCCCCCTAAAATATCTCTTGCTTTTTCCTTATAGATACTTTTAAAAGCATACTGCAAAGCAACATAACACATAGATGTCCACCTGAAAGCAGTCTAAGATACTTTTAAAAGCATACTGCAAAGCAAAATAACACATAGATGTCCACCTGAAAGCGGTCTAAGGTAATTTCAGAAGAACAGATGCTCACCAGATCCATATCTACGTTTACAAAAGACTATTTATTATTAATATTTGTGTTATGATTATTGCTGAGATAGACTTTTTACTGTTAGATTTTTCTGCTATTGATGATATTCTTTGCTTATCTGTAAACCTGAAATGCTCTGTGTTCATTGATCCATTTTATAGCTCCATAATCTCCTCCCCCTAAAATATCTCTTGCTTTTTCCTTATAGATACTTTTAAAAGCATACTGCAAAGCAACATAACACATAGATGTCCACCTGAAAGCAGTCTAAGATACTTTTAAAAGCATACTGCAAAGCAACATAACACATAGATGTCCACCTGAAAGCAGTCTAAGATACTTTTAAAAGCATACTGCAAAGCAACATAACACATAGATGTCCACCTGAAAGCAGTCTAAGATACTTTTAAAAGCATAATGCAAAGCAACATAACACATAGATGTCCACCTGAAAGCAGTCTAAGGTAATTTCAGAAGAACAGATGCTAACCAGATTCATATCTACGTTTACAAAAGACTATTTATTATTAATATCTGTGTTATGATAATTGCTGTGATAGACTTTTTACTGTTAGATTTTTCTGCTATTGATGATATTCTTTGCTTATCTGTAAACCTGAAATGCTCTGTGTTCATTGATCCATTTTATAGCTCCATAATCTCCTCCCCCTAAAATATCTCTTGCTTTTTCCTTATAGATACTTTTAAAAGCATACTGCAAAGCAACATAACACATAGATGTCCACCTGAAAGCAGTCTAAGATACTTTTAAAAGCATACTGCAAAGCAACATAACACATAGATGTCCACCTGAAAGCAGTCTAAGATACTTTTAAAAGCATAATGGAAAGCAACATAACACATAGATGTCCACCTGAAAGCAGTCTAAGGTAATTTCAGAAGAACAGATGCTCACCAGATCCATATCTACGTTTACAACAGACTATTTATTATTAATATCTGTGTTATGATAATTGCTGAGATAGACTTTTTACTGTTAGATTTTTCTGCTATTGATGATATTCTTTGCTTATCTGTAAACCTGAAATGCTCTGTGTTCATTGATCCATTTTATAGCTCCATAATCTCCTCCCCCTAAAATATCTCTTGCTTTTTCCTTATAGATACTTTTAAAAGCATACTGCAAAGCAACATAACACATAGATGTCCACCTGAAAGCAGTCTAAGATTCTTTTAAAAGCATACTGCAAAGCAACATAACACATAGATGTCCACCTGAAAGCAGTCTTAGATACTTTTAAAAGCATACTGCAAAGCAACATAACACATAGATGTCCACCTGAAAGCAGTCTAAGATACTTTTAAAAGCATACTGCAAAGCAACATAACACATAGATGTCCACCTGAAAGCAGTCTAAGATACTTTTAAAAGCATACTGCAAAGCAACATAACACATAGATGTCCACCTGAAAGCAGTCTAAGATACTTTTAAAAGCATACTGCAAAGCAACATAACACATAGATGTCCACCTGAAAGCAGTCTAAGATACTTTTAAAAGCATACTGCAAAGCAACATAACACATAGATGTCCACCTGAAAGCAGTCTAAGATACTTTTAAAAGCATACTGCAAAGCAACATAACACATAGATGTCCACCTGAAAGCAGTCTAAGATACTTTTAAAAGCATACTGCAAAGCAACATAACACATAGATGTCCACCTGAAAGCAGTCTAAGATACTTTTAAAAGCATACTGCAAAGCAACATAACACATAGATGTCCACCTGAAAGCAGTCTAAGATACTTTTAAAAGCATACTGCAAAGCAACATAAAACATAGATGTCCACCTGAAAGCAGTCTAAGATACTTTTAAAAGCATACTGCAAAGCAACATAACACATAGATGTCCACCTGAAAGCAGTCTAAGATACTTTTAAAAGCATACTGCAAAGCAACATAACACATAGATGTCCACCTGAAAGCAGTCTAAGATACTTTTAAAAGCATAATGCAAAGCAACATAACACATAGATGTCCACCTGAAAGCAGTCTAAGGTAATTTCAGAAGAACAGATGCTAACCAGATTCATATCTACGTTTACAAAAGACTATTTATTATTAATATCTGTGTTATGATAATTGCTGTGATAGACTTTTTACTGTTAGATTTTTCTGCTATTGATGATATTCTTTGCTTATCTGTAAACCTGAAATGCTCTGTGTTCATTGATCCATTTTATAGCTCAATAATCTCCTCCCCCTAAAATATCTCTTGCTTTTTACTTATAGATACTTTTAAAAGCATACTGCAAAGCAACATAACACATAGATGTCCACCTGAAAGCAGTCTAAGATACTTTTAAAAGCATACTGCAAAGCAACATAACACATAGATGTCCACCTGAAAGCAGTCTAAGATACTTTTAAAAGCATACTGCAAAGCAACATAACACATAGATGTCCACCTGAAAGCAGTCTAAGATACTTTTAAAAGCATACTGCAAAGCAACATAACACATAGATGTCCACCTGAAAGCAGTCTAAGATACTTTTAAAAGCATACTGCAAAGCAACATAACACATAGATGTCCACCTGAAAGCAGTCTAAGATACTTTTAAAAGCATACTGCAAAGCAACATAACACATAGATGTCCACCTGAAAGCAGTCTAAGATACTTTTAAAAGCATACTGCAAAGCAACATAACACATAGATGTCCACCTGAAAGCAGTCTAAGATACTTTTAAAAGCATACTGCAAAGCAACATAACACATAGATGTCCACCTGAAAGCAGTCTAAGATACTTTTAAAAGCATAATGCAAAGCAACATAACACATAGATGTCCACCTGAAAGCAGTCTAAGGTAATTTCAGAAGAACAGATGCTGACCAGATTCATATCTACGTTTACAAAAGACTATTTATTATTAATATCTGTGTTATGATAATTGCTGTGATAGACTTTTTACTGTTAGATTTTTCTGCTATTGATGATATTCTTTGCTTATCTGTAAACCTGAAATGCTCTGTGTTCATTGATCCATTTTATAGCTCAATAATCTCCTCCCCCTAAAATATCTCTTGCTTTTTACTTATAGATACTTTTAAAAGCATACTGCAAAGCAACATAACACATAGATGTCCACCTGAAAGCAGTCTAAGATACTTTTAAAAGCATACTGCAAAGCAACATAACACATAGATGTCCACCTGAAAGCAGTCTAAGATACTTTTAAAAGCATACTGCAAAGCAACATAACACATAGATGTCCACCTGAAAGCAGTCTAAGATACTTTTAAAAGCATACTGCAAAGCAACATAACACATAGATGTCCACCTGAAAGCAGTCTAAGATACTTTTAAAAGCATACTGCAAAGCAACATAACACATAGATGTCCACCTGAAAGCAGTCTAAGATACTTTTAAAAGCATACTGCAAAGCAACATAACACATAGATGTCCACCTGAAAGCAGTCTAAGATACTTTTAAAAGCATACTGCAAAGCAACATAACACATAGATGTCCACCTGAAAGCAGTCTAAGATACTTTTAAAAGCATACTGCAAAGCAACATAACACATAGATGTCCACCTGAAAGCAGTCTAAGATACTTTTAAAAGCATACTGCAAAGCAACATAACACATAGACGTCCACCTGAAAGCAGTCTAAGATACTTTTAAAAGCATACTGCAAAGCAACATAACACATAGATGTCCACCTGAAAGCAGTCTAAGATACTTTTAAAAGCATACTGCAAAGCAACATAACACATAGATGTCCACCTGAAAGCAGTCTAAGATACTTTTAAAAGCATACTGCAAAGCAACATAACACATAGATGTCCACCTGAAAGCAGTCTAAGATACTTTTAAAAGCATACTGCAAAGCAACATAACACATAGATGTCCACCTGAAAGCAGTCTAAGATACTTTTAAAAGCATACTGCAAAGCAACATAACACATAGATGTCCACCTGAAAGCAGTCTAAGATACTTTTAAAAGCATACTGCAAAGCAACATAACACATAGATGTCCACCTGAAAGCAGTCTAAGATACTTTTAAAAGCATACTGCAAAGCAACATAACACATAGACGTCCACCTGAAAGCAGTCTAAGATACTTTTAAAAGCATACTGCAAAGCAACATAACACATAGATGTCCACCTGAAAGCAGTCTAAGATACTTTTAAAAGCATACTGCAAAGCAACATAACACATAGATGTCCACCTGAAAGCAGTCTAAGATACTTTTAAAAGCATACTGCAAAGCAACATAACACATAGATGTCCACCTGAAAGCAGTCTAAGATACTTTTAAAAGCATACTGCAAAGCAACATAACACATAGATGTCCACCTGAAAGCAGTCTAAGATACTTTTAAAAGCATACTGCAAAGCAACATAACACATAGATGTCCACCTGAAAGCAGTCTAAGATACTTTTAAAAGCATACTGCAAAGCAACATAACACATAGATGTCCACCTGAAAGCAGTCTAAGATACTTTTAAAAGCATACTGCAAAGCAACATAACACATAGATGTCCACCTGAAAGCAGTCTAAGATACTTTTAAAAGCATAATGCAAAGCAACATAACACATAGATGTCCACCTGAAAGCAGTCTAAGGTAATTTCAGAAGAACAGATGCTAACCAGATTCATATCTACGTTTACAAAAGACTATTTATTATTAATATCTGTGTTATGATAATTGCTGTGATAGACTTTTTACTGTTAGATTTTTCTGCTATTGATGATATTCTTTGCTTATCTGTAAACCTGAAATGCTCTGTGTTCATTGATCCATTTTATAGCTCCATAATCTCCTCCCCCTAAAATATCTCTTGCTTTTTCCTTATAGATACTTTTAAAAGCATACTGCAAAGCAACATAACACATAGATGTCCACCTGAAAGCAGTCTAAGATACTTTTAAAAGCATACTGCAAAGCAACATAACACATAGATGTCCACCTGAAAGCAGTCTAAGATACTTTTAAAAGCATAATGCAAAGCAACATAACACATAGATGTCCACCTGAAAGCAGTCTAAGGTAATTTCAGAAGAACAGATGCTCACCAGATCCATATCTACGTTTACAACAGACTATTTATTATTAATATCTGTGTTATGATAATTGCTGAGATAGACTTTTTACTGTTAGATTTTTCTGCTATTGATGATATTCTTTGCTTATCTGTAAACCTGAAATGCTCTGTGTTCATTGATCCATTTTATAGCTCCATAATCTCCTCCCCCTAAAATATCTCTTGCTTTTTACTTATAGATACTTTTAAAAGCATACTGCAAAGCAACATAACACATAGATGTCCACCTGAAAGCAGTCTAAGATTCTTTTAAAAGCATACTGCAAAGCAACATAACACATAGATGTCCACCTGAAAGCAGTCTAAGATACTTTTAAAAGCATACTGCAAAGCAACATAACACATAGATGTCCACCTGAAAGCAGTCTAAGATACTTTTAAAAGCATACTGCAAAGCAACATAACACATAGATGTCCACCTGAAAGCAGTCTAAGATACTTTTAAAAGCATACTGCAAAGCAACATAACACATAGATGTCCACCTGAAAGCAGTCTAAGATACTTTTAAAAGCATACTGCAAAGCAACATAACACATAGATGTCCACCTGAAAGCAGTCTAAGATACTTTTAAAAGCATACTGCAAAGCAACATAACACATAGATGTCCACCTGAAAGCAGTCTAAGATACTTTTAAAAGCATACTGCAAAGCAACATAACACATAGATGTCCACCTGAAAGCAGTCTAAGATACTTTTAAAAGCATACTGCAAAGCAACATAACACATAGATGTCCACCTGAAAGCAGTCTAAGATACTTTTAAAAGCATACTGCAAAGCAACATAACACATAGATGTCCACCTGAAAGCAGTCTAAGATACTTTTAAAAGCATACTGCAAAGCAACATAAAACATAGATGTCCACCTGAAAGCAGTCTAAGATACTTTTAAAAGCATACTGCAAAGCAACATAACACATAGATGTCCACCTGAAAGCAGTCTAAGATACTTTTAAAAGCATACTGCAAAGCAACATAACACATAGATGTCCACCTGAAAGCAGTCTAAGATACTTTTAAAAGCATAATGCAAAGCAACATAACACATAGATGTCCACCTGAAAGCAGTCTAAGGTAATTTCAGAAGAACAGATGCTAACCAGATTCATATCTACGTTTACAAAAGACTATTTATTATTAATATCTGTGTTATGATAATTGCTGTGATAGACTTTTTACTGTTAGATTTTTCTGCTATTGATGATATTCTTTGCTTATCTGTAAACCTGAAATGCTCTGTGTTCATTGATCCATTTTATAGCTCAATAATCTCCTCCCCCAAAAATATCTCTAGCTTTTTACTTATAGATACTTTTAAAAGCATACTGCAAAGCAACATAACACATAGATGTCCACCTGAAAGCAGTCTAAGATTCTTTTAAAAGCATACTGCAAAGCAACATAACACATAGATGTCCACCTGAAAGCAGTCTAAGATACTTTTAAAAGCATACTGCAAAGCAACATAACACATAGATGTCCACCTGAAAGCAGTCTAAGATACTTTTAAAAGCATACTGCAAAGCAACATAACACATAGATGTCCACCTGAAAGCAGTCTAAGATACTTTTAAAAGCATACTGCAAAGCAACATAACACATAGATGTCCACCTGAAAGCAGTCTAAGATACTTTTAAAAGCATACTGCAAAGCAACATAACACATAGATGTCCACCTGAAAGCAGTCTAAGATACTTTTAAAAGCATACTGCAAAGCAACATAACACATAGATGTCCACCTGAAAGCAGTCTAAGATACTTTTAAAAGCATACTGCAAAGCAACATAACACATAGATGTCCACCTGAAAGCAGTCTAAGATACTTTTAAAAGCATACTGCAAAGCAACATAACACATAGATGTCCACCTGAAAGCAGTCTAAGATACTTTTAAAAGCATACTGCAAAGCAACATAACACATAGATGTCCACCTGAAAGCAGTCTAAGATACTTTTAAAAGCATACTGCAAAGCAAAATAAAACATAGATGTCCACCTGAAAGCAGTCTAAGATACTTTTAAAAGCATACTGCAAAGCAACATAACACATAGATGTCCACCTGAAAGCAGTCTAAGATACTTTTAAAAGCATACTGCAAAGCAACATAACACATAGATGTCCACCTGAAAGCAGTCTAAGATACTTTTAAAAGCATAATGCAAAGCAACATAACACATAGATGTCCACCTGAAAGCAGTCTAAGGTAATTTCAGAAGAACAGATGCTAACCAGATTCATATCTACGTTTACAAAAGACTATTTATTATTAATATCTGTGTTATGATAATTGCTGTGATAGACTTTTTACTGTTAGATTTTTCTGCTATTGATGATATTCTTTGCTTATCTGTAAACCTGAAATGCTCTGTGTTCATTGATCCATTTTATAGCTCAATAATCTCCTCCCCCTAAAATATCTCTTGCTTTTTACTTATAGATACTTTTAAAAGCATACTGCAAAGCAACATAACACATAGATGTCCACCTGAAAGCAGTCTAAGATACTTTTAAAAGCATACTGCAAAGCAACATAACACATAGATGTCCACCTGAAAGCAGTCTAAGATACTTTTAAAAGCATACTGCAAAGCAACATAACACATAGATGTCCACCTGAAAGCAGTCTAAGATACTTTTAAAAGCATACTGCAAAGCAACATAACACATAGATGTCCACCTGAAAGCAGTCTAAGATACTTTTAAAAGCATACTGCAAAGCAACATAACACATAGATGTCCACCTGAAAGCAGTCTAAGATACTTTTAAAAGCATACTGCAAAGCAACATAACACATAGATGTCCACCTGAAAGCAGTCTAAGATACTTTTAAAAGCATACTGCAAAGCAACATAACACATAGATGTCCACCTGAAAGCAGTCTAAGATACTTTTAAAAGCATACTGCAAAGCAACATAACACATAGATGTCCACCTGAAAGCAGTCTAAGATACTTTTAAAAGCATAATGCAAAGCAACATAACACATAGATGTCCACCTGAAAGCAGTCTAAGGTAATTTCAGAAGAACAGATGCTAACCAGATTCATATCTACGTTTACAAAAGACTATTTATTATTAATATCTGTGTTATGATAATTGCTGTGATAGACTTTTTACTGTTAGATTTTTCTGCTATTGATGATATTCTTTGCTTATCTGTAAACCTGAAATGCTCTGTGTTCATTGATCCATTTTATAGCTCAATAATCTCCTCCCCCTAAAATATCTCTTGCTTTTTACTTATAGATACTTTTAAAAGCATACTGCAAAGCAACATAACACATAGATGTCCACCTGAAAGCAGTCTAAGATACTTTTAAAAGCATACTGCAAAGCAACATAACACATAGATGTCCACCTGAAAGCAGTCTAAGATACTTTTAAAAGCATACTGCAAAGCAACATAACACATAGATGTCCACCTGAAAGCAGTCTAAGATACTTTTAAAAGCATACTGCAAAGCAACATAACACATAGATGTCCACCTGAAAGCAGTCTAAGATACTTTTAAAAGCATACTGCAAAGCAACATAACACATAGATGTCCACCTGAAAGCAGTCTAAGATACTTTTAAAAGCATACTGCAAAGCAACATAACACATAGATGTCCACCTGAAAGCAGTCTAAGATACTTTTAAAAGCATACTGCAAAGCAACATAACACATAGATGTCCACCTGAAAGCAGTCTAAGATACTTTTAAAAGCATACTGCAAAGCAACATAACACATAGATGTCCACCTGAAAGCAGTCTAAGATACTTTTAAAAGCATACTGCAAAGCAACATAACACATAGACGTCCACCTGAAAGCAGTCTAAGATACTTTTAAAAGCATACCGGAAAGCAACATAACACATAGATGTCCACCTGAAAGCAGTCTAAGGTAATTTCAGAAGAACAGATGCTAACCAGATTCATATCTACGTTTACAAAAGACTATTTATTATTAATATCTGTGTTATGATAATTGCTGTGATAGACTTTTTACTGTTAGATTTTTCTGCTATTGATGATATTCTTTGCTTATCTGTAAACCTGAAATGCTCTGTGTTCATTGATCCATTTTATAGCTCAATAATCTCCTCCCCCTAAAATATCTCTTGCTTTTTACTTATAGATACTTTTAAAAGCATACTGCAAAGCAACATAACACATAGATGTCCACCTGAAAGCAGTCTAAGATACTTTTAAAAGCATACTGCAAAGCAACATAACACATAGATGTCCACCTGAAAGCAGTCTAAGATACTTTTAAAAGCATACTGCAAAGCAACATAACACATAGATGTCCACCTGAAAGCAGTCTAAGATACTTTTAAAAGCATACTGCAAAGCAACATAACACATAGATGTCCACCTGAAAGCAGTCTAAGATACTTTTAAAAGCATACTGCAAAGCAACATAACACATAGATGTCCACCTGAAAGCAGTCTAAGATACTTTTAAAAGCATACTGCAAAGCAACATAACACATAGATGTCCACCTGAAAGCAGTCTAAGATACTTTTAAAAGCATACTGCAAAGCAACATAACACATAGATGTCCACCTGAAAGCAGTCTAAGATACTTTTAAAAGCATAATGCAAAGCAACATAACACATAGATGTCCACCTGAAAGCAGTCTAAGGTAATTTCAGAAGAACAGATGCTAACCAGATTCATATCTACGTTTACAAAAGACTATTTATTATTAATATCTGTGTTATGATAATTGCTGAGATAGACTTTTTACTGTTAGATTTTTCTGCTATTGATGATATTCTTTGCTTATCTGTAAACCTGAAATGCTCTGTGTTCATTGATCCATTTTATAGCTCCATAATCTCCTCCCCCTAAAATATCTCTTGCTTTTTCCTTATAGATACTTTTAAAAGCATACTGCAAAGCAACATAACACATAGATGTCCACCTGAAAGCAGTCTAAGATACTTTTAAAAGCATACTGCAAAGCAACATAACACATAGATGTCCACCTGAAAGCAGTCTAAGATACTTTTAAAAGCATACTGCAAAGCAACATAACACATAGATGTCCACCTGAAAGCAGTCTAAGATACTTTTAAAAGCATACTGCAAAGCAACATAACACATAGATGTCCACCTGAAAGCAGTCTAAGATACTTTTAAAAGCATACTGCAAAGCAACATAACACATAGATGTCCACCTGAAAGCAGTCTAAGATACTTTTAAAAGCATACTGCAAAGCAACATAACACATAGATGTCCACCTGAAAGCAGTCTAAGATACTTTTAAAAGCATACTGCAAAGCAACATAACACATAGATGTCCACCTGAAAGCAGTCTAAGATACTTTTAAAAGCATACTGCAAAGCAACATAACACATAGATGTCCACCTGAAAGCAGTCTAAGATACTTTTAAAAGCATACTGCAAAGCAACATAACACATAGACGTCCACCTGAAAGCAGTCTAAGATACTTTTAAAAGCATACCGGAAAGCAACATAACACATAGATGTCCACCTGAAAGCAGTCTAAGGTAATTTCAGAAGAACAGATGCTAACCAGATTCATATCTACGTTTACAAAAGACTATTTATTATTAATATCTGTGTTATGATAATTGCTGTGATAGACTTTTTACTGTTAGATTTTTCTGCTATTGATGATATTCTTTGCTTATCTGTAAACCTGAAATGCTCTGTGTTCATTGATCCATTTTATAGCTCAATAATCTCCTCCCCCTAAAATATCTCTTGCTTTTTACTTATAGATACTTTTAAAAGCATACTGCAAAGCAACATAACACATAGATGTCCACCTGAAAGCAGTCTAAGATACTTTTAAAAGCATACTGCAAAGCAACATAACACATAGATGTCCACCTGAAAGCAGTCTAAGATACTTTTAAAAGCATACTGCAAAGCAACATAACACATAGATGTCCACCTGAAAGCAGTCTAAGATACTTTTAAAAGCATACTGCAAAGCAACATAACACATAGATGTCCACCTGAAAGCAGTCTAAGATACTTTTAAAAGCATACTGCAAAGCAACATAACACATAGATGTCCACCTGAAAGCAGTCTAAGATACTTTTAAAAGCATACTGCAAAGCAACATAACACATAGATGTCCACCTGAAAGCAGTCTAAGATACTTTTAAAAGCATACTGCAAAGCAACATAACACATAGATGTCCACCTGAAAGCAGTCTAAGATACTTTTAAAAGCATACTGCAAAGCAACATAACACATAGATGTCCACCTGAAAGCAGTCTAAGATACTTTTAAAAGCATACTGCAAAGCAACATAACACATAGATGTCCACCTGAAAGCAGTCTAAGATACTTTTAAAAGCATACTGCAAAGCAACATAACACATAGATGTCCACCTGAAAGCAGTCTAAGGTAATTTCAGAAGAACAGATGCTAACCAGATCCATATCTACGTTTACAAAAGACTATTTATTATTAATATCTGTGTTATGATAATTGCTGAGATAGACTTTTTACTGTTAGATTTTTCTGCTATTGATGATATTATTTGCTTATCTGTAAACCTGAAATGCTCTGTGTTCATTGATCCATTTTATAGCTCAATAATCTCCTCCCCCTAAAATATCTCTTGCTTTTTACTTATAGATACTTTTAAAAGCATACTGCAAAGCAACATAACACATAGATGTCCACCTGAAAGCAGTCTAAGATACTTTTAAAAGCATACTGCAAAGCAACATAACACATAGATGTTCACCTGAAAGCAGTCTAAGATACTTTTAAAAGCATACTGCAAAGCAACATAACACATAGATGTCCACCTGAAAGCAGTCTAAGATACTTTTAAAAGCATACTGCAAAGCAACATAACACATAGATGTCCACCTGAAAGCAGTCTAAGATACTTTTAAAAGCATACTGCAAAGCAACATAACACATAGATGTCCACCTGAAAGCAGTCTAAGATACTTTTAAAAGCATACTGCAAAGCAACATAACACATAGATGTCCACCTGAAAGCAGTCTAAGATACTTTTAAAAGCATACTGCAAAGCAACATAACACATAGATGTCCACCTGAAAGCAGTCTAAGATACTTTTAAAAGCATACTGCAAAGCAACATAAAACATAGATGTCCACCTGAAAGCAGTCTAAGATACTTTTAAAAGCATACTGCAAAGCAACATAACACATAGATGTCCACCTGAAAGCAGTCTAAGATACTTTTAAAAGCATACTGCAAAGCAACATAACACATAGATGTCCACCTGAAAGCAGTCTAAGATACTTTTAAAAGCATAATGCAAAGCAACATAACACATAGATGTCCACCTGAAAGCAGTCTAAGGTAATTTCAGAAGAACAGATGCTAACCAGATTCATATCTACGTTTACAAAAGACTATTTATTATTAATATCTGTGTTATGATAATTGCTGTGATAGACTTTTTACTGTTAGATTTTTCTGCTATTGATGATATTCTTTGCTTATCTGTAAACCTGAAATGCTCTGTGTTCATTGATCCATTTTATAGCTCAATAATCTCCTCCCCCTAAAATATCTCTTGCTTTTTACTTATAGATACTTTTAAAAGCATACTGCAAAGCAACATAACACATAGATGTCCACCTGAAAGCAGTCTAAGATACTTTTAAAAGCATACTGCAAAGCAACATAACACATAGATGTCCACCTGAAAGCAGTCTAAGATACTTTTAAAAGCATACTGCAAAGCAACATAACACATAGATGTCCACCTGAAAGCAGTCTAAGATACTTTTAAAAGCATACTGCAAAGCAACATAACACATAGATGTCCACCTGAAAGCAGTCTAAGATACTTTTAAAAGCATACTGCAAAGCAACATAACACATAGATGTCCACCTGAAAGCAGTCTAAGATACTTTTAAAAGCATACTGCAAAGCAACATAACACATAGATGTCCACCTGAAAGCAGTCTAAGATACTTTTAAAAGCATACTGCAAAGCAACATAACACATAGATGTCCACCTGAAAGCAGTCTAAGATACTTTTAAAAGCATACTGCAAAGCAACATAACACATAGATGTCCACCTGAAAGCAGTCTAAGGTAATTTCAGAAGAACAGATGCTAACCAGATTCATATCTACGTTTACAAAAGACTATTTATTATTAATATCTGTGTTATGATAATTGCTGTGATAGACTTTTTACTGTTAGATTTTTCTGCTATTGATGATATTCTTTGCTTATCTGTAAACCTGAAATGCTCTGTGTTCATTGATCCATTTTATAGCTCAATAATCTCCTCCCCCTAAAATATCTCTTGCTTTTTACTTATAGATACTTTTAAAAGCATACTGCAAAGCAACATAACACATAGATGTCCACCTGAAAGCAGTCTAAGATACTTTTAAAAGCATACTGCAAAGCAACATAACACATAGATGTCCACCTGAAAGCAGTCTAAGATACTTTTAAAAGCATACTGCAAAGCAACATAACACATAGATGTCCACCTGAAAGCAGTCTAAGATACTTTTAAAAGCATACTGCAAAGCAACATAACACATAGATGTCCACCTGAAAGCAGTCTAAGATACTTTTAAAAGCATACTGCAAAGCAACATAACACATAGATGTCCACCTGAAAGCAGTCTAAGATACTTTTAAAAGCATACTGCAAAGCAACATAACACATAGATGTCCACCTGAAAGCAGTCTAAGATACTTTTAAAAGCATACTGCAAAGCAACATAACACATAGATGTCCACCTGAAAGCAGTCTAAGATACTTTTAAAAGCATACTGCAAAGCAACATAACACATAGATGTCCACCTGAAAGCAGTCTAAGATACTTTTAAAAGCATACTGCAAAGCAACATAACACATAGACGTCCACCTGAAAGCAGTCTAAGATACTTTTAAAAGCATACCGGAAAGCAACATAACACATAGATGTCCACCTGAAAGCAGTCTAAGGTAATTTCAGAAGAACAGATGCTAACCAGATTCATATCTACGTTTACAAAAGACTATTTATTATTAATATCTGTGTTATGATAATTGCTGAGATAGACTTTTTACTGTTAGATTTTTCTGCTATTGATGATATTCTTTGCTTATCTGTAAACCTGAAATGCTCTGTGTTCATTGATCCATTTTATAGCTCAATAATCTCCTCCCCCTAAAATATCTCTTGCTTTTTCCTTATAGATACTTTTAAAAGCATACTGCAAAGCAACATAACACATAGATGTCCACCTGAAAGCAGTCTAAGATACTTTTAAAAGCATACTGCAAAGCAACATAACACATAGATGTCCACCTGAAAGCAGTCTAAGATACTTTTAAAAGCATACTGCAAAGCAACATAACACATAGATGTCCACCTGAAAGCAGTCTAAGATACTTTTAAAAGCATACTGCAAAGCAACATAACACATAGATGTCCACCTGAAAGCAGTCTAAGATACTTTTAAAAGCATACTGCAAAGCAACATAACACATAGATGTCCACCTGAAAGCAGTCTAAGATACTTTTAAAAGCATACTGCAAAGCAACATAACACATAGATGTCCACCTGAAAGCAGTCTAAGATACTTTTAAAAGCATACTGCAAAGCAACATAACACATAGATGTCCACCTGAAAGCAGTCTAAGATACTTTTAAAAGCATAATGCAAAGCAACATAACACATAGATGTCCACCTGAAAGCAGTCTAAGGTAATTTCAGAAGAACAGATGCTAACCAGATTCATATCTACGTTTACAAAAGACTATTTATTATTAATATCTGTGTTATGATAATTGCTGTGATAGACTTTTTACTGTTAGATTTTTCTGCTATTGATGATATTCTTTGCTTATCTGTAAACCTGAAATGCTCTGTGTTCATTGATCCATTTTATAGCTCCATAATCTCCTCCCCCTAAAATATCTCTTGCTTTTTCCTTATAGATACTTTTAAAAGCATACTGCAAAGCAACATAACACATAGATGTCCACCTGAAAGCAGTCTAAGATACTTTTAAAAGCATACTGCAAAGCAACATAACACATAGATGTCCACCTGAAAGCAGTCTAAGATACTTTTAAAAGCATACTGCAAAGCAACATAACACATAGATGTCCACCTGAAAGCAGTCTAAGATACTTTTAAAAGCATACTGCAAAGCAACATAACACATAGATGTCCACCTGAAAGCAGTCTAAGATACTTTTAAAAGCATACTGCAAAGCAACATAACACATAGATGTCCACCTGAAAGCAGTCTAAGATACTTTTAAAAGCATACTGCAAAGCAACATAACACATAGATGTCCACCTGAAAGCAGTCTAAGATACTTTTAAAAGCATACTGCAAAGCAACATAACACATAGATGTCCACCTGAAAGCAGTCTAAGATACTTTTAAAAGCATACTGCAAAGCAACATAACACATAGATGTCCACCTGAAAGCAGTCTAAGATACTTTTAAAAGCATACTGCAAAGCAACATAACACATAGACGTCCACCTGAAAGCAGTCTAAGATACTTTTAAAAGCATACCGGAAAGCAACATAACACATAGATGTCCACCTGAAAGCAGTCTAAGGTAATTTCAGAAGAACAGATGCTAACCAGATTCATATCTACGTTTACAAAAGACTATTTATTATTAATATCTGTGTTATGATAATTGCTGTGATAGACTTTTTACTGTTAGATTTTTCTGCTATTGATGATATTCTTTGCTTATCTGTAAACCTGAAATGCTCTGTGTTCATTGATCCATTTTATAGCTCAATAATCTCCTCCCCCTAAAATATCTCTTGCTTTTTACTTATAGATACTTTTAAAAGCATACTGCAAAGCAACATAACACATAGATGTCCACCTGAAAGCAGTCTAAGATACTTTTAAAAGCATACTGCAAAGCAACATAACACATAGATGTCCACCTGAAAGCAGTCTAAGATACTTTTAAAAGCATACTGCAAAGCAACATAACACATAGATGTCCACCTGAAAGCAGTCTAAGATACTTTTAAAAGCATACTGCAAAGCAACATAACACATAGATGTCCACCTGAAAGCAGTCTAAGATACTTTTAAAAGCATACTGCAAAGCAACATAACACATAGATGTCCACCTGAAAGCAGTCTAAGATACTTTTAAAAGCATACTGCAAAGCAACATAACACATAGATGTCCACCTGAAAGCAGTCTAAGATACTTTTAAAAGCATACTGCAAAGCAACATAACACATAGATGTCCACCTGAAAGCAGTCTAAGATACTTTTAAAAGCATACTGCAAAGCAACATAACACATAGATGTCCACCTGAAAGCAGTCTAAGATACTTTTAAAAGCATACTGCAAAGCAACATAACACATAGATGTCCACCTGAAAGCAGTCTAAGATACTTTTAAAAGCATAATGCAAAGCAACATAACACATAGATGTCCACCTGAAAGCAGTCTAAGGTAATTTCAGAAGAACAGATGCTAACCAGATCCATATCTACGTTTACAAAAGACTATTTATTATTAATATCTGTGTTATGATAATTGCTGAGATAGACTTTTTACTGTTAGATTTTTCTGCTATTGATGATATTATTTGCTTATCTGTAAACCTGAAATGCTCTGTGTTCATTGATCCATTTTATAGCTCAATAATCTCCTCCCCCTAAAATATCTCTTGCTTTTTACTTATAGATACTTTTAAAAGCATACTGCAAAGCAACATAACACATAGATGTCCACCTGAAAGCAGTCTAAGATACTTTTAAAAGCATACTGCAAAGCAACATAACACATAGATGTTCACCTGAAAGCAGTCTAAGATACTTTTAAAAGCATACTGCAAAGCAACATAACACATAGATGTCCACCTGAAAGCAGTCTAAGATACTTTTAAAAGCATACTGCAAAGCAACATAACACATAGATGTCCACCTGAAAGCAGTCTAAGATACTTTTAAAAGCATACTGCAAAGCAACATAACACATAGATGTCCACCTGAAAGCAGTCTAAGATACTTTTAAAAGCATACTGCAAAGCAACATAACACATAGATGTCCACCTGAAAGCAGTCTAAGATACTTTTAAAAGCATACTGCAAAGCAACATAACACATAGATGTCCACCTGAAAGCAGTCTAAGATACTTTTAAAAGCATACTGCAAAGCAACATAACACATAGATGTCCACCTGAAAGCAGTCTAAGATACTTTTAAAAGCATACTGCAAAGCAACATAACACATAGATGTCCACCTGAAAGCAGTCTAAGGTAATTTCAGAAGAACAGATGCTCACCAGATCCATATCTACGTTTAAAAAAAGACTATTTATTATTAATATCTGTGTTATGATAATTGCTGAGATAGACTTTTTACTGTTAGATTTTTCTGCTATTGATGATATTCTTTGCTTATCTGTAAACCTGAAATGCTCTGTGTTCACTGATCCATTTTATAGCTCCATAATCTCCTCCACCTAAAATATCTCTTGCTTTTTCCTTATAGATACTTTTAAAAGCATACTGCAAAGCAACATAACACATAGATGTCCACCTGAAAGCAGTCTAAGATACTTTTAAAAGCATACTGCAAAGCAACATAACACATAGATGTCCACCTGAAAGCAGTCTAAGATACTTTTAAAAGCATACTGCAAAGCAACATAACACATAGATGTCCACCTGAAAGCAGTCTAAGGTAATTTCAGAAGAACAGATGCTCACCAGATCCATATCTTCGTTTACAAAAGACTATTTATTATTAATATCTGTGTTATGATAATTGCTGAGATAGACTTTTTACTGTTAGATTTTTCTGCTATTGATGATATTCTTTGCTTATCTGTAAACCTGAAATGCTCTGTGTTCACTGATCCATTTTATAGCTCCATAATCTCCTCCCCCTAAAATATCTCTTGCTTTTTCCTTATAGATACTTTTAAAAGCATACTGCAAAGCAACATAACACATAGATGTCCACCTGAAAGCAGTCTAAGATACTTTTAAAAGCATACTGCAAAGCAACATAACACATAGATGTCCACCTGAAAGCAGTCTAAGATACTTTTAAAAGCATACTGCAAAGCAACATAACACATAGATGTCCACCTGAAAGCAGTCTAAGATACTTTTAAAAGCATACTGCAAAGCAACATAACACATAGATGTCCACCTGAAAGCAGTCTAAGATACTTTTAAAAGCATACTGCAAAGCAACATAACACATAGATGTCCACCTGAAAGCAGTCTAAGATACTTTTAAAAGCATACTGCAAAGCAACATAACACATAGATGTCCACCTGAAAGCAGTCTAAGATACTTTTAAAAGCATAATGCAAAGCAACATAACACATAGATGTCCACCTGAAAGCAGTCTAAGGTAATTTCAGAAGAACAGATGCTAACCAGATCCATATCTACGTTTACAAAAGACTATTTATTATTAATATCTGTGTTATGATAATTGCTGAGATAGACTTTTTACTGTTAGATTTTTCTGCTATTGATGATATTCTTTGCTTATCTGTAAACCTGAAATGCTCTGTGTTCATTGATCCATTTTATAGCTCAATAATCTCCTCCCCCTAAAATATCTCTTGCTTTTTACTTATAGATACTTTTAAAAGCATACTGCAAAGCAACATAACACATAGATGTCCACCTGAAAGCAGTCTAAGATACTTTTAAAAGCATACTGCAAAGCAACATAACACATAGATGTCCACCTGAAAGCAGTCTAAGATACTTTTAAAAGCATACTGCAAAGCAACATAACACATAGATGTTCACCTGAAAGCAGTCTAAGATACTTTAAAAAGCATACTGCAAAGCAACATAACACATAGATGTCCACCTGAAAGCAGTCTAAGATACTTTTAAAAGCATACTGCAAAGCAACATAACACATAGATGTCCACCTGAAAGCAGTCTAAGATACTTTTAAAAGCATACTGCAAAGCAACATAACACATAGATGTCCACCTGAAAGTAGTCTAAGATACTTTTAAAAGCATACTGCAAAGCAACATAACACATAGATGTCCACCTGAAAGCAGTCTAAGATACTTTTAAAAGCATACTGCAAAGCAACATAACACATAGATGTCCACCTGAAAGCAGTCTAAGGTAATTTCAGAAGAACAGATGCTCACCAGATCCATATCTACATTTACAAAAGACTATTTATTATTAATATCTGTGTTATGATAATTGCTGAGATAGACTTTTTACTGTTAGATTTTTCTGCTATTGATGATATTCTTTGCTTATCTGTAAACCTGAAATGCTCTGTGTTCACTGATCCATTTTATAGCTCCATAATCTCCTCCCCCTAAAATATCTCTTGCTTTTTTCCTTATAGATACTTTTAAAAGCATACTGCAAAGCAACATAACACATAGATGTCCACCTGAAAGCAGTCTAAGATACTTTTAAAAGCATACTGCAAAGCAACATAACACATAGATGTCCACCTGAAAGCAGTCTAAGATACTTTTAAAAGCATACTGCAAAGCAACATAACACATAGATGTTCACCTGAAAGCAGTCTAAGATACTTTAAAAAGCATACTGCAAAGCAACATAACACATAGATGTCCACCTGAAAGCAGTCTAAGATACTTTTAAAAGCATACTGCAAAGCAACATAACACATAGATGTCCACCTGAAAGTAGTCTAAGATACTTTTAAAAGCATACTGCAAAGCAACATAACACATAGATGTCCACCTGAAAGCAGTCTAAGATACTTTTAAAAGCATACTGCAAAGCAACATAACACATAGATGTCCACCTGAAAGCAGTCTAAGGTAATTTCAGAAGAACAGATGCTCACCAGATCCATATCTACATTTACAAAAGACTATTTATTATTAATATCTGTGTTATGATAATTGCTGAGATAGACTTTTTACTGTTAGATTTTTCTGCTATTGATGATATTCTTTGCTTATCTGTAAACCTGAAATGCTCTGTGTTCACTGATCCATTTTATAGCTCCATAATCTCCTCCCCCTAAAATATCTCTTGCTTTTTCCTTATAGATACTTTTAAAAGCATACTGCAAAGCAACATAACACATAGATGTCCACCTGAAAGCAGTCTAAGATACTTTTAAAAGCATACTGCAAAGCAACATAACACATAGATGTCCACCTGAAAGCAGTCTAAGATACTTTTAAAAGCATACTGCAAAGCAACATAACACATAGATGTCCACCTGAAAGCAGTCTAAGATACTTTTAAAAGCATACTGCAAAGCAACATAACACATAGATGTCCACCTGAAAGCAGTCTAAGATACTTTTAAAAGCATACTGCAAAGCAACATAACACATAGATGTCCACCTGAAAGTAGTCTAAGGTAATTTCAGAAGAACAGATGCTCACCAGATCCATATCTACGTTTACAAAAGACTATTTATTATTAATATCTGTGTTATGATAATTGCTGAGATAGACTTTTTACTGTTAGATTTTTCTGCTATTGATGATATTCTTTGCTTATCTGTAAACCTGAAATGCTCTGTGTTCACTGATCCATTTTATAGCTCCATAATCTCCTCCCCCTAAAATATCTCTTGCTTTTTCCTTATAGATACTTTTAAAAGCATACTGCAAAGCAACATAACACATAGATGTCCACCTGAAAGCAGTCTAAGATACTTTTAAAAGCATACTGCAAAGCAACATAACACATAGATGTCCACCTGAAAGCAGTCTAAGATACTTTTAAAAGCATACTGCAAAGCAACATAACACATAGATGTCCACCTGAAAGCAGTCTAAGATACTTTTAAAAGCATACTGCAAAGCAACATAACACATAGATGTCCACCTGAAAGTAGTCTAAGGTAATTTCAGAAGAACAGATGCTCACCAGATCCATATCTACGTTTACAAAAGACTATTTATTATTAATATCTGTGTTATGATAATTGCTGAGATAGACTTTTTACTGTTAGATTTTTCTGCTATTGATGATATTCTTTGCTTATCTGTAAACCTGAAATGCTCTGTGTTCACTGATCCATTTTATAGCTCCATAATCTCCTCCCCCTAAAATATCTCTTGCTTTTTCCTTATAGATACTTTTAAAAGCATACTGCAAAGCAACATAACACATAGATGTCCACCTGAAAGCAGTCTAAGATACTTTTAAAAGCATACTGCAAAGCAACATAACACATAGATGTCCACCTGAAAGCAGTCTAAGATACTTTTAAAAGCATACTGCAAAGCAACATAACACATAGATGTCCACCTGAAAGTAGTCTAAGGTAATTTCAGAAGAACAGATGCTCACCAGATCCATATCTACGTTTACAAAAGACTATTTATTATTAATATCTGTGTTATGATAATTGCTGAGATAGACTTTTTACTGTTAGATTTTTCTGCTATTGATGATATTCTTTGCTTATCTGTAAACCTGAAATGCTCTGTGTTCACTGATCCATTTTATAGCTCCATAATCTCCTCCCCCTAAAATATCTCTTGCTTTTTCCTTATAGATACTTTTAAAAGCATACTGCAAAGCAACATAACACATAGATGTCCACCTGAAAGCAGTCTAAGGTAATTTCAGAAGAACAGATGCTCACCAGATCCATATCTACGTTTACAAAAGACTATTTATTATTAATATCTGTGTTATGATAATTGCTGAGATAGACTTTTTTACTGTTAGATTTTTCTGCTATTGATGATATTCTTTGCTTATCTGTAAACCTGAAATGCTCTGTGTTCACTGATCCATTTTATAGCTCCATAATCTCCTCCCCCTAAAATATCTCTTGCTTTTTCCTTATAGATACTTTTAAAAGCATACTGCAAAGCAACATAACACATAGATGTCCACCTGAAAGCAGTCTAAGATACTTTTAAAAGCATACTGCAAAGCAACATAACACATAGATGTCCACCTGAAAGCAGTCTAAGGTAATTTCAGAAGAACAGATGCTCACCAGATCCATATCTACGTTTACAAAAGACTATTTATTATTAATATCTGTGTTATGATAATTGCTGAGATAGACTTTTTACTGTTAGATTTTTCTGCTATTGATGATATTCTTTGCTTATCTGTAAACCTGAAATGCTCTGTGTTCACTGATCCATTTTATAGCTCCATAATCTCCTCCCCCTAAAATATCTCTTGCTTTTTCCTTATAGATACTTTTAAAAGCATACTGCAAAGCAACATAACACATAGATGTCCACCTGAAAGCAGTCTAAGATACTTTTAAAAGCATACTGCAAAGCAACATAACACATAGATGTCCACCTGAAAGCAGTCTAAGGTAATTTCAGAAGAACAGATGCTCACCAGATCCATATCTACGTTTACAAAAGACTATTTATTATTAATATCTGTGTTATGATAATTGCTGAGATAGACTTTTTACTGTTAGATTTTTCTGCTATTGATGATATTCTTTGCTTATCTGTAAACCTGAAATGCTCTGTGTTCACTGATCCATTTTATAGCTCCATAATCTCCTCCCCCTGAAATATATCTTGCTTTTTCCTTATAGATACTTTTAAAAGCATACTGCAAAGCAACATAACACATAGATGTCCACCTGAAAGTAGTCTAAGGTAATTTCAGAAGAACAGATGCTCACCAGATCCATATCTACGTTTACAAAAGACTATTTATTATTAATATCTGTGTTATGATAATTGCTGAGATAGACTTTTTACTGTTAGATTTTTCTGCTATTGATGATATTCTTTGCTTATCTGTAAACCTGAAATGCTCTGTGTTCACTGAGCCATTTTATAGCTCCATAATCTCCTCCCCCTAAAATATCTCTTGCTTTTTCCTTATAGATACTTTTAAAAGCATACTGCAAAGCAACATAACACATAGATGTCCACCTGAAAGTAGTCTAAGGTAATTTCAGAAGAACAAATGCTCACCAGATCCATATCTACGTTTACAAAAGACTATTTATTATTAATATCTGTGTTATGATAATTGCTGAGATAGACTTTTTACTGTTAGATTTTTCTGCTATTGATGATATTCTTTGCTTATCTGTAAACCTGAAATGCTCTGTGTTCACTGATCCATTTTATAGCTCCATAATCTCCTTCCCCTAAAATATCTCTTGCTTTTTCCTTATAGATACTTTTAAAAGCATACTGCAAAGCAACATAACACATAGATGTCCACCTGAAAGTAGTCTAAGGTAATTTCAGAAGAACAGATGCTCACCAGATCCATATCTACGTTTACAAAAGACTATTTATTATTAATATCTGTGTTATGATAATTGCTGAGATAGACTTTTTACTGTTAGATTTTTCTGCTATTGATGATATTCTTTGCTAATCTGTAAACCTGAAATGCTCTGTGTTCACTGATCCATTTTATAGCTCCATAATCTCCTCCCCCTAAAATATCTCTTGCTTTTTCCTTATAGATACTTTTAAAAGCATACTGCAAAGCAACATAACACATAGATGTCCACCTGAAAGTAGTCTAAGGTAATTTCAGAAGAACAGATGCTCACCAGATCCATATCTACGTTTACAAAAGACTATTTATTATTAATATCTGTGTTATGATAATTGCTGAGATAGACTTTTTACTGTTAGATTTTTCTGCTATTGATGATATTCTTTGCTTATCTGTAAACCTGAAATGCTCTGTGTTCACTGATCCATTTTATAGCTCCATAATCTCCTCCCCCTAAAATATCTCTTGCTTTTTCCTTATAGATACTTTTAAAAGCATACTGCAAAGCAACATAACACATAGATGTCCACCTGAAAGCAGTCTAAGATACTTTTAAAAGCATACTGCAAAGCAACATAACACATAGATGTCCACCTGAAAGCAGTCTAAGGTAATTTCAGAAGAACAGATGCTCACCAGATCCATATCTACGTTTACAAAAGACTATTTATTATTAATATCTGTGTTATGATAATTGCTGAGATAGACTTTTTACTGTTAGATTTTTCTGCTATTGATGATATTCTTTGCTTATCTGTAAACCTGAAATGCTCTGTGTTCACTGATCCATTTTATAGCTCCATAATCTCCTCCCCCTAAAATATCTCTTGCTTTTTCCTTATAGATACTTTTAAAAGCATACTGCAAAGCAACATAACACATAGATGTCCACCTGAAAGCAGTCTAAGATACTTTTAAAAGCATACTGCAAAGCAACATAACACATAGATGTCCACCTGAAAGCAGTCTAAGGTAATTTCAGATGAACAGATGCTCACCAGATCCATATCTACGTTTACAAAAGACTATTTATTATTAATATCTGTGTTATGATAATTGCTGAGATAGACTTTTTACTGTTAGATTTTTCTGCTATTGATGATATTCTTTGCTTATCTGTAAACCTGAAATGCTCTGTGTTCACTGATCCATTTTATAGCTCCATAATCTCCTCCCCCTAAAATATCTCTTGCTTTTTCCTTATAGATACTTTTAAAAGCATACTGCAAAGCAACATAACACATAGATGTCCACCTGAAAGCAGTCTAAGATACTTTTAAAAGCATACTGCAAAGCAACATAACACATAGATGTCCACCTGAAAGCAGTCTAAGGTAATTTCAGAAGAACAGATGCTCACCAGATCCATATCTACGTTTACAAAAGACTATTTATTATTAATATCTGTGTTATGATAATTGCTGAGATAGACTTTTTACTGTTAGATTTTTCTGCTATTGATGATATTCTTTGCTTATCTGTAAACCTGAAATGCTCTGTGTTCACTGATCCATTTTATAGCTCCATAATCTCCTCCCCCTAAAATATCTCTTGCTTTTTCCTTATAGATACGTTTAAAAGCATACTGCAAAGCAACATAACACATAGATGTCCACCTGAAAGCAGTCTAAGGTAATTTCAGAAGAACAGATGCTCACCAGATCCATATCTACGTTTACAAAAGACTATTTATTATTAATATCTGTGTTATGATAATTGCTGAGATAGACTTTTTACTGTTAGATTTTTCTGCTATTGATGATATTCTTTGCTTATCTGTAAACCTGAAATGCTCTGTGTTCACTGATCCATTTTATAGCTCCATAATCTCCTCCCCCTAAAATATCTCTTGCTTTTTCCTTATAGATACTTTTAAAAGCATACTGCAAAGCAACATAACACATAGATGTCCACCTGAAAGCAGTCTAAGGTAATTTCAGAAGAACAGATGCTCACCAGATCCATATCTACGTTTACAAAAGACTATTTATTATTAATATCTGTGTTATGATAATTGCTGAGATAGACTTTTTACTGTTAGATTTTTCTGCTATTGATGATATTCTTTGCTTATCTGTAAACCTGAAATGCTCTGTGTTCACTGATCCATTTTATAGCTCCATAATCTTCTCCCCCTAAAATATCTCTTGCTTTTTCCTTATAGATACTTTTAAAAGCATACTGCAAAGCAACATAACACATAGATGTCCACCTGAAAGCAGTCTAAGGTAATTTCAGAAGAACAGATGCTCACCAGATCCATATCTACGTTTACAAAAGACTATTTATTATTAATATCTGTGTTATGATAATTGCTGAGATAGACTTTTTACTGTTAGATTTTTCTGCTATTGATGATATTCTTTGCTTATCTGTAAACCTGAAATGCTCTGTGTTCACTGATCCATTTTATAGCTCCATAATCTCCTCCCCCTAAAATATCTCTTGCTTTTTCCTTATAGATACTTTTAAAAGCATACTGCAAAGCAACATAACACATAGATGTCCACCTGAAAGCAGTCTAAGATACTTTTAAAAGCATACTGCAAAGCAACATAACACATAGATGTCCACCTGAAAGCAGTCTAAGGTAATTTCAGAAGAACAGATGCTCACCAGATCCATATCTACGTTTACAAAATACTATTTATTATTAATATCTGTGTTATGATAATTGCTGAGATAGACTTTTTACTGTTAGATTTTTCTGCTATTGATGATATTCTTTGCTTATCTGTAAATCTGAAATGCTCTGTGTTCACTGATCCATTTTATAGCTCCATAATCTCCTCCCCCTGAAATATATCTTGCTTTTTCCTTATAGATACTTTTAAAAGCATACTGCAAAGCAACATAACACATAGATGTCCACCTGAAAGTAGTCTAAGGTAATTTCAGAAGAACAGATGCTCACCAGATCCATATCTACGTTTACAAAAGACTATTTATTATTAATATCTGTGTTATGATAATTGCTGAGATAGACTTTTTACTGTTAGATTTTTCTGCTATTGATGATATTCTTTGCTTATCTGTAAACCTGAAATGCTCTGTGTTCACTGAGCCATTTTATAGCTCCATAATCTCCTCCCCCTAAAATATCTCTTGCTTTTTCCTTATAGATACTTTTAAAAGCATACTGCAAAGCAACATAACACATAGATGTCCACCTGAAAGTAGTCTAAGGTAATTTCAGAAGAACAAATGCTCACCAGATCCATATCTACGTTTACAAAAGACTATTTATTATTAATATCTGTGTTATGATAATTGCTGAGATAGACTTTTTACTGTTAGATTTTTCTGCTATTGATGATATTCTTTGCTTATCTGTAAACCTGAAATGCTCTGTGTTCACTGATCCATTTTATAGCTCCATAATCTCCTCCCCCTAAAATATCTCTTGCTTTTTCCTTATAGATACTTTTAAAAGCATACTGCAAAGCAACATAACACATAGATGTCCACCTGAAAGTAGTCTAAGGTAATTTCAGAAGAACAGATGCTCACCAGATCCATATCTACGTTTACAAAAGACTATTTATTATTAATATCTGTGTTATGATAATTGCTGAGATAGACTTTTTACTGTTAGATTTTTCTGCTATTGATGATATTCTTTGCTTATCTGTAAACCTGAAATGCTCTGTGTTCACTGATCCATTTTATAGCTCCATAATCTCCTCCCCCTAAAATATCTCTTGCTTTTTCCTTATAGATACTTTTAAAAGCATACTGCAAAGCAACATAACACATAGATGTCCACCTGAAAGCAGTCTAAGATACTTTTAAAAGCATACTGCAAAGCAACATAACACATAGATGTCCACCTGAAAGCAGTCTAAGGTAATTTCAGAAGAACAGATGCTCACCAGATCCATATCTACGTTTACAAAAGACTATTATTAATATCTGTGTTATGATAATTGCTGAGATAGACTTTTTACTGTTAGATTTTTCTGCTATTGATGATATTCTTTGCTTATCTGTAAACCTGAAATGCTCTGTGTTCACTGATCCATTTTATAGCTCCATAATCTCCTCCCCCTAAAATATCTCTTGCTTTTTCCTTATAGATACTTTTAAAAGCATACTGCAAAGCAACATAACACATAGATGTCCACCTGAAAGCAGTCTAAGATACTTTTAAAAGCATACTGCAAAGCAACATAACACATAGATGTCCACCTGAAAGCAGTCTAAGATACTTTTAAAAGCATACTGCAAAGCAACATAACACATAGATGTCCACCTGAAAGTAGTCCAAGGTAATTTCAGAAGAACAGATGCTCACCAGATCCATATCTACGTTTACAAAAGACTATTTATTATTAATATCTGTGTTATGATAATTGCTGAGATAGACTTTTTACTGTTAGATTTTTCTGCTATTGATGATATTCTTTGCTTATCTGTAAACCTGAAATGCTCTGTGTTCACTGATCCATTTTATAGCTCCATAATCTCCTCCCCCTAAAATATCTCTTGCTTTTTCCTTATAGATACTTTTAAAAGCATACTGCAAAGCAACATAACACATAGATGTCCACCTGAAAGCAGTCTAAGATACTTTTAAAAGCATACTGCAAAGCAACATAACACATAGATGTCCACCTGAAAGCAGTCTAAGATACTTTTAAAAGCATACTGCAAAGCAACATAACACATAGATGTCCACCTGAAAGCAGTCTAAGATACTTTTAAAAGCATACTGCAAAGTAACATAACACATAGATGTCCACCTGAAAGCAGTCTAAGATACTTTTAAAAGCATACTGCAAAGCAACATAACACATAGATGTCCACCTGAAAGTAGTCTAAGATACTTTTAAAAGCATACTGCAAAGCAACATAACACATAGATGTCCACCTGAAAGCAGTCTAAGATACTTTTAAAAGCATACTGCAAAGCAACATAACACATAGATGTCCACCTGAAAGCAGTCTAAGGTAATTTCAGAAGAACAGATGCTCACCAGATCCATATCTACGTTTACAAAAGACTATTTATTATTAATATCTGTGTTATGATAATTGCTGAGATAGACTTTTTACTGTTAGATTTTTCTGCTATTGATGATATTCTTTGCTTATCTGTAAACCTGAAATGCTCTGTGTTCACTGATCCATTTTATAGCTCCATAATCTCCTCCCCCTAAAATATCTCTTGCTTTTTCCTTATAGATACTTTTAAAAGCATACTGCAAAGCAACATAACACATAGATGTCCACCTGAAAGCAGTCTAAGATACTTTTAAAAGCATACTGCAAAGCAACATAACACATAGATGTCCACCTGAAAGCAGTCTAAGGTAATTTCAGATGAACAGATGCTCACCAGATCCATATCTACGTTTACAAAAGACTATTTATTATTAATATCTGTGTTATGATAATTGCTGAGATAGACTTTTTACTGTTAGATTTTTCTGCTATTGATGATATTCTTTGCTTATCTGTAAACCTGAAATGCTCTGTGTTCACTGATCCATTTTATAGCTCCATAATCTCCTCCCCCTAAAATATCTCTTGCTTTTTCCTTATAGATACTTTTAAAAGCATACTGCAAAGCAACATAACACATAGATGTCCACCTGAAAGCAGTCTAAGATACTTTTAAAAGCATACTGCAAAGCAACATAACACATAGATGTCCACCTGAAAGCAGTCTAAGGTAATTTCAGAAGAACAGATGCTCACCAGATCCATATCTACGTTTACAAAAGACTATTTATTATTAATATCTGTGTTATGATAATTGCTGAGATAGACTTTTTACTGTTAGATTTTTCTGCTATTGATGATATTCTTTGCTTATCTGTAAACCTGAAATGCTCTGTGTTCACTGATCCATTTTATAGCTCCATAATCTCCTCCCCCTAAAATATCTCTTGCTTTTTCCTTATAGATACTTTTAAAAGCATACTGCAAAGCAACATAACACATAGATGTCCACCTGAAAGCAGTCTAAGGTAATTTCAGAAGAACAGATGCTCACCAGATCCATATCTACGTTTACAAAAGACTATTTATTATTAATATCTGTGTTATGATAATTGCTGAGATAGACTTTTTACTGTTAGATTTTTCTGCTATTGATGATATTCTTTGCTTATCTGTAAACCTGAAATGCTCTGTGTTCACTGATCCATTTTATAGCTCCATAATCTCCTCCCCCTAAAATATCTCTTGCTTTTTCCTTATAGATACTTTTAAAAGCATACTGCAAAGCAACATAACACATAGATGTCCACCTGAAAGCAGTCTAAGGTAATTTCAGAAGAACAGATGCTCACCAGATCCATATCTACGTTTACAAAAGACTATTTATTATTAATATCTGTGTTATGATAATTGCTGAGATAGACTTTTTACTGTTAGATTTTTCTGCTATTGATGATATTCTTTGCTTATCTGTAAACCTGAAATGCTCTGTGTTCACTGATCCATTTTATAGCTCCATAATCTCCTCCCCCTAAAATATCTCTTGCTTTTTCCTTATAGATACTTTTAAAAGCATACTGCAAAGCAACATAACACATAGATGTCCACCTGAAAGCAGTCTAAGATACTTTTAAAAGCATACTGCAAAGCAACATAACACATAGATGTCCACCTGAAAGCAGTCTAAGATACTTTTAAAAGCATACTGCAAAGCAACATAACACATAGATGTCCACCTGAAAGTAGTCTAAGGTAATTTCAGAAGAACAGATGCTCACCAGATCCATATCTACGTTTACAAAAGACTATTTATTATTAATATCTGTGTTATGATAATTGCTGAGATAGACTTTTTACTGTTAGATTTTTCTGCTATTGATGATATTCTTTGCTTATCTGTAAACCTGAAATGCTCTGTGTTCACTGATCCATTTTATAGCTCCATAATCTCCTCCCCCTAAAATATCTCTTGCTTTTTCCTTATAGATACTTTTAAAAGCATACTGCAAAGCAACATAACACATAGATGTCCACCTGAAAGCAGTCTAAGATACTTTTAAAAGCATACTGCAAAGCAACATAACACATAGATGTCCACCTGAAAGCAGTCTAAGATACTTTTAAAAGCATACTGCAAAGCAACATAACACATAGATGTCCACCTGAAAGCAGTCTAAGATACTTTTAAAAGCATACTGCAAAGTAACATAACACATAGATGTCCACCTGAAAGCAGTCTAAGATACTTTTAAAAGCATACTGCAAAGCAACATAACACATAGATGTCCACCTGAAAGTAGTCTAAGATACTTTTAAAAGCATACTGCAAAGCAACATAACACATAGATGTCCACCTGAAAGCAGTCTAAGATACTTTTAAAAGCATACTGCAAAGCAACATAACACATAGATGTCCACCTGAAAGCAGTCTAAGGTAATTTCAGAAGAACAGATGCTCACCAGATCCATATCTACGTTTACAAAAGACTATTTATTATTAATATCTGTGTTATGATAATTGCTGAGATAGACTTTTTACTGTTAGATTTTTCTGCTATTGATGATATTCTTTGCTTATCTGTAAACCTGAAATGCTCTGTGTTCACTGATCCATTTTATAGCTCCATAATCTCCTCCCCCTAAAATATCTCTTGCTTTTTCCTTATAGATACTTTTAAAAGCATACTGCAAAGCAACATAACACATAGATGTCCACCTGAAAGCAGTCTAAGATACTTTTAAAAGCATACTGCAAAGCAACATAACACATAGATGTCCACCTGAAAGCAGTCTAAGGTAATTTCAGATGAACAGATGCTCACCAGATCCATATCTACGTTTACAAAAGACTATTTATTATTAATATCTGTGTTATGATAATTGCTGAGATAGACTTTTTACTGTTAGATTTTTCTGCTATTGATGATATTCTTTGCTTATCTGTAAACCTGAAATGCTCTGTGTTCACTGATCCATTTTATAGCTCCATAATCTCCTCCCCCTAAAATATCTCTTGCTTTTTCCTTATAGATACTTTTAAAAGCATACTGCAAAGCAACATAACACATAGATGTCCACCTGAAAGCAGTCTAAGATACTTTTAAAAGCATACTGCAAAGCAACATAACACATAGATGTCCACCTGAAAGCAGTCTAAGGTAATTTCAGAAGAACAGATGCTCACCAGATCCATATCTACGTTTACAAAAGACTATTTATTATTAATATCTGTGTTATGATAATTGCTGAGATAGACTTTTTACTGTTAGATTTTTCTGCTATTGATGATATTCTTTGCTTATCTGTAAACCTGAAATGCTCTGTGTTCACTGATCCATTTTATAGCTCCATAATCTCCTCCCCCTAAAATATCTCTTGCTTTTTCCTTATAGATACTTTTAAAAGCATACTGCAAAGCAACATAACACATAGATGTCCACCTGAAAGCAGTCTAAGGTAATTTCAGAAGAACAGATGCTCACCAGATCCATATCTACGTTTACAAAAGACTATTTATTATTAATATCTGTGTTATGATAATTGCTGAGATAGACTTTTTACTGTTAGATTTTTCTGCTATTGATGATATTCTTTGCTTATCTGTAAACCTGAAATGCTCTGTGTTCACTGATCCATTTTATAGCTCCATAATCTCCTCCCCCTAAAATATCTCTTGCTTTTTCCTTATAGATACTTTTAAAAGCATACTGCAAAGCAACATAACACATAGATGTCCACCTGAAAGCAGTCTAAGGTAATTTCAGAAGAACAGATGCTCACCAGATCCATATCTACGTTTACAAAAGACTATTTATTATTAATATCTGTGTTATGATAATTGCTGAGATAGACTTTTTACTGTTAGATTTTTCTGCTATTGATGATATTCTTTGCTTATCTGTAAACCTGAAATGCTCTGTGTTCACTGATCCATTTTATAGCTCCATAATCTTCTCCCCCTAAAATATCTCTTGCTTTTTCCTTATAGATACTTTTAAAAGCATACTGCAAAGCAACATAACACATAGATGTCCACCTGAAAGCAGTCTAAGGTAATTTCAGAAGAACAGATGCTCACCAGATCCATATCTACGTTTACAAAAGACTATTTATTATTAATATCTGTGTTATGATAATTGCTGAGATAGACTTTTTACTGTTAGATTTTTCTGCTATTGATGATATTCTTTGCTTATCTGTAAACCTGAAATGCTCTGTGTTCACTGATCCATTTTATAGCTCCATAATCTCCTCCCCCTAAAATATCTCTTGCTTTTTCCTTATAGATACTTTTAAAAGCATACTGCAAAGCAACATAACACATAGATGTCCACCTGAAAGCAGTCTAAGATACTTTTAAAAGCATACTGCAAAGCAACATAACACATAGATGTCCACCTGAAAGCAGTCTAAGGTAATTTCAGAAGAACAGATGCTCACCAGATCCATATCTACGTTTACAAAAGACTATTTATTATTAATATCTGTGTTATGATAATTGCTGAGATAGACTTTTTACTGTTAGATTTTTCTGCTATTGATGATATTCTTTGCTTATCTGTAAACCTGAAATGCTCTGTGTTCACTGATCCATTTTATAGCTCCATAATCTCCTCCCCCTGAAATATATCTTGCTTTTTCCTTATAGATACTTTTAAAAGCATACTGCAAAGCAACATAACACATAGATGTCCACCTGAAAGTAGTCTAAGGTAATTTCAGAAGAACAGATGCTCACCAGATCCATATCTACGTTTACAAAAGACTATTTATTATTAATATCTGTGTTATGATAATTGCTGAGATAGACTTTTTACTGTTAGATTTTTCTGCTATTGATGATATTCTTTGCTTATCTGTAAACCTGAAATGCTCTGTGTTCACTGAGCCATTTTATAGCTCCATAATCTCCTCCCCCTAAAATATCTCTTGCTTTTTCCTTATAGATACTTTTAAAAGCATACTGCAAAGCAACATAACACATAGATGTCCACCTGAAAGTAGTCTAAGGTAATTTCAGAAGAACAAATGCTCACCAGATCCATATCTACGTTTACAAAAGACTATTTATTATTAATATCTGTGTTATGATAATTGCTGAGATAGACTTTTTACTGTTAGATTTTTCTGCTATTGATGATATTCTTTGCTTATCTGTAAACCTGAAATGCTCTGTGTTCACTGATCCATTTTATAGCTCCATAATCTCCTCCCCCTAAAATATCTCTTGCTTTTTCCTTATAGATACTTTTAAAAGCATACTGCAAAGCAACATAACACATAGATGTCCACCTGAAAGTAGTCTAAGGTAATTTCAGAAGAACAGATGCTCACCAGATCCATATCTACGTTTACAAAAGACTATTTATTATTAATATCTGTGTTATGATAATTGCTGAGATAGACTTTTTACTGTTAGATTTTTCTGCTATTGATGATATTCTTTGCTTATCTGTAAACCTGAAATGCTCTGTGTTCACTGATCCATTTTATAGCTCCATAATCTCCTCCCCCTAAAATATCTCTTGCTTTTTCCTTATAGATACTTTTAAAAGCATACTGCAAAGCAACATAACACATAGATGTCCACCTGAAAGCAGTCTAAGATACTTTTAAAAGCATACTGCAAAGCAACATAACACATAGATGTCCACCTGAAAGCAGTCTAAGGTAATTTCAGAAGAACAGATGCTCACCAGATCCATATCTACGTTTACAAAAGACTATTTATTATTAATATCTGTGTTATGATAATTGCTGAGATAGACTTTTTACTGTTAGATTTTTCTGCTATTGATGATATTCTTTGCTTATCTGTAAACCTGAAATGCTCTGTGTTCACTGATCCATTTTATAGCTCCATAATCTCCTCCCCCTAAAATATCTCTTGCTTTTTCCTTATAGATACTTTTAAAAGCATACTGCAAAGCAACATAACACATAGATGTCCACCTGAAAGCAGTCTAAGATACTTTTAAAAGCATACTGCAAAGCAACATAACACATAGATGTCCACCTGAAAGCAGTCTAAGATACTTTTAAAAGCATACTGCAAAGCAACATAACACATAGATGTCCACCTGAAAGTAGTCTAAGGTAATTTCAGAAGAACAGATGCTCACCAGATCCATATCTACGTTTACAAAAGACTATTTATTATTAATATCTGTGTTATGATAATTGCTGAGATAGACTTTTTACTGTTAGATTTTTTTGCTATTGATGATATTCTTTGCTTATCTGTAAACCTGAAATGCTCTGTGTTCACTGATCCATTTTATAGCTCCATAATCTCCTCCCCCTAAAATATCTCTTGCTTTTTCCTTATAGATACTTTTAAAAGCATACTGTAAAGCAACATAACACATAGATGTCCACCTGAAAGCAGTCTAAGATACTTTTAAAAGCATACTGCAAAGCAACATAACACATAGATGTCCACCTGAAAGCAGTCTAAGATACTTTTAAAAGCATACTGCAAAGCAACATAACACATAGATGTCCACCTGAAAGCAGTCTAAGATACTTTTAAAAGCATACTGCAAAGCAACATAACACATAGATGTCCACCTGAAAGTAGTCTAAGGTAATTTCAGAAGAACAGATGCTCACCAGATCCATATCTACGTTTACAAAAGACTATTTATTATTAATATCTGTGTTATGATAATTGCTGAGATAGACTTTTTACTGTTAGATTTTTCTGCTATTGATGATATTCTTTGCTTATCTGTAAACCTGAAATGCTCTGTGTTCACTGATCCATTTTATAGCTCCATAATCTCCTCCCCCTAAAATATCTCTTGCTTTTTCCTTATAGATACTTTTAAAAGCATACTGCAAAGCAACATAACACATAGATGTCCACCTGAAAGCAGTCTAAGATACTTTTAAAAGCATACTGCAAAGCAACATAACACATAGATGTCCACCTGAAAGCAGTCTAAGATACTTTTAAAAGCATACTGCAAAGCAACATAACACATAGATGTCCACCTGAAAGCAGTCTAAGATACTTTTAAAAGCATACTGCAAAGTAACATAACACATAGATGTCCACCTGAAAGCAGTCTAAGATACTTTTAAAAGCATACTGCAAAGCAACATAACACATAGATGTCCACCTGAAAGTAGTCTAAGATACTTTTAAAAGCATACTGCAAAGCAACATAACACATAGATGTCCACCTGAAAGCAGTCTAAGATACTTTTAAAAGCATACTGCAAAGCAACATAACACATAGATGTCCACCTGAAAGCAGTCTAAGGTAATTTCAGAAGAACAGATGCTCACCAGATCCATATCTACGTTTACAAAAGACTATTTATTATTAATATCTGTGTTATGATAATTGCTGAGATAGACTTTTTACTGTTAGATTTTTCTGCTATTGATGATATTCTTTGCTTATCTGTAAACCTGAAATGCTCTGTGTTCACTGATCCATTTTATAGCTCCATAATCTCCTCCCCCTAAAATATCTCTTGCTTTTTCCTTATAGATACTTTTAAAAGCATACTGCAAAGCAACATAACACATAGATGTCCACCTGAAAGCAGTCTAAGATACTTTTAAAAGCATACTGCAAAGCAACATAACACATAGATGTCCACCTGAAAGCAGTCTAAGGTAATTTCAGATGAACAGATGCTCACCAGATCCATATCTACGTTTACAAAAGACTATTTATTATTAATATCTGTGTTATGATAATTGCTGAGATAGACTTTTTACTGTTAGATTTTTCTGCTATTGATGATATTCTTTGCTTATCTGTAAACCTGAAATGCTCTGTGTTCACTGATCCATTTTATAGCTCCATAATCTCCTCCCCCTAAAATATCTCTTGCTTTTTCCTTATAGATACTTTTAAAAGCATACTGCAAAGCAACATAACACATAGATGTCCACCTGAAAGCAGTCTAAGATACTTTTAAAAGCATACTGCAAAGCAACATAACACATAGATGTCCACCTGAAAGCAGTCTAAGGTAATTTCAGAAGAACAGATGCTCACCAGATCCATATCTACGTTTACAAAAGACTATTTATTATTAATATCTGTGTTATGATAATTGCTGAGATAGACTTTTTACTGTTAGATTTTTCTGCTATTGATGATATTCTTTGCTTATCTGTAAACCTGAAATGCTCTGTGTTCACTGATCCATTTTATAGCTCCATAATCTCCTCCCCCTAAAATATCTCTTGCTTTTTCCTTATAGATACTTTTAAAAGCATACTGCAAAGCAACATAACACATAGATGTCCACCTGAAAGCAGTCTAAGGTAATTTCAGAAGAACAGATGCTCACCAGATCCATATCTACGTTTACAAAAGACTATTTATTATTAATATCTGTGTTATGATAATTGCTGAGATAGACTTTTTACTGTTAGATTTTTCTGCTATTGATGATATTCTTTGCTTATCTGTAAACCTGAAATGCTCTGTGTTCACTGATCCATTTTATAGCTCCATAATCTCCTCCCCCTAAAATATCTCTTGCTTTTTCTTTATAGATACTTTTAAAAGCATACTGCAAAGCAACATAACACATAGATGTCCACCTGAAAGCAGTCTAAGGTAATTTCAGAAGAACAGATGCTCACCAGATCCATATCTACGTTTACAAAAGACTATTTATTATTAATATCTGTGTTATGATAATTGCTGAGATAGACTTTTTACTGTTAGATTTTTCTGCTATTGATGATATTCTTTGCTTATCTGTAAACCTGAAATGCTCTGTGTTCACTGATCCATTTTATAGCTCCATAATCTTCTCCCCCTAAAATATCTCTTGCTTTTTCCTTATAGATACTTTTAAAAGCATACTGCAAAGCAACATAACACATAGATGTCCACCTGAAAGCAGTCTAAGGTAATTTCAGAAGAACAGATGCTCACCAGATCCATATCTACGTTTACAAAAGACTATTTATTATTAATATCTGTGTTATGATAATTGCTGAGATAGACTTTTTACTGTTAGATTTTTCTGCTATTGATGATATTCTTTGCTTATCTGTAAACCTGAAATGCTCTGTGTTCACTGATCCATTTTATAGCTCCATAATCTCCTCCCCCTAAAATATCTCTTGCTTTTTCCTTATAGATACTTTTAAAAGCATACTGCAAAGCAACATAACACATAGATGTCCACCTGAAAGCAGTCTAAGATACTTTTAAAAGCATACTGCAAAGCAACATAACACATAGATGTCCACCTGAAAGCAGTCTAAGGTAATTTCAGAAGAACAGATGCTCACCAGATCCATATCTACGTTTACAAAAGACTATTTATTATTAATATCTGTGTTATGATAATTGCTGAGATAGACTTTTTACTGTTAGATTTTTCTGCTATTGATGATATTCTTTGCTTATCTGTAAACCTGAAATGCTCTGTGTTCACTGATCCATTTTATAGCTCCATAATCTCCTCCCCCTGAAATATATCTTGCTTTTTCCTTATAGATACTTTTAAAAGCATACTGCAAAGCAACATAACACATAGATGTCCACCTGAAAGTAGTCTAAGGTAATTTCAGAAGAACAGATGCTCACCAGATCCATATCTACGTTTACAAAAGACTATTTATTATTAATATCTGTGTTATGATAATTGCTGAGATAGACTTTTTACTGTTAGATTTTTCTGCTATTGATGATATTCTTTGCTTATCTGTAAACCTGAAATGCTCTGTGTTCACTGAGCCATTTTATAGCTCCATAATCTCCTCCCCCTAAAATATCTCTTGCTTTTTCCTTATAGATACTTTTAAAAGCATACTGCAAAGCAACATAACACATAGATGTCCACCTGAAAGTAGTCTAAGGTAATTTCAGAAGAACAAATGCTCACCAGATCCATATCTACGTTTACAAAAGACTATTTATTATTAATATCTGTGTTATGATAATTGCTGAGATAGACTTTTTACTGTTAGATTTTTCTGCTATTGATGATATTCTTTGCTTATCTGTAAACCTGAAATGCTCTGTGTTCACTGATCCATTTTATAGCTCCATAATCTCCTCCCCCTAAAATATCTCTTGCTTTTTCCTTATAGATACTTTTAAAAGCATACTGCAAAGCAACATAACACATAGATGTCCACCTGAAAGTAGTCTAAGGTAATTTCAGAAGAACAGATGCTCACCAGATCCATATCTACGTTTACAAAAGACTATTTATTATTAATATCTGTGTTATGATAATTGCTGAGATAGACTTTTTACTGTTAGATTTTTCTGCTATTGATGATATTCTTTGCTTATCTGTAAACCTGAAATGCTCTGTGTTCACTGATCCATTTTATAGCTCCATAATCTCCTCCCCCTAAAATATCTCTTGCTTTTTCCTTATAGATACTTTTAAAAGCATACTGCAAAGCAACATAACACATAGATGTCCACCTGAAAGCAGTCTAAGATACTTTTAAAAGCATACTGCAAAGCAACATAACACATAGATGTCCACCTGAAAGCAGTCTAAGGTAATTTCAGAAGAACAGATGCTCACCAGATCCATATCTACGTTTACAAAAGACTATTTATTATTAATATCTGTGTTATGATAATTGCTGAGATAGACTTTTTACTGTTAGATTTTTCTGCTATTGATGATATTCTTTGCTTATCTGTAAACCTGAAATGCTCTGTGTTCACTGATCCATTTTATAGCTCCATAATCTCCTCCCCCTAAAATATCTCTTGCTTTTTCCTTATAGATACTTTTAAAAGCATACTGCAAAGCAACATAACACATAGATGTCCACCTGAAAGCAGTCTAAGATACTTTTAAAAGCATACTGCAAAGCAACATAACACATAGATGTCCACCTGAAAGCAGTCTAAGATACTTTTAAAAGCATACTGCAAAGCAACATAACACATAGATGTCCACCTGAAAGTAGTCTAAGGTAATTTCAGAAGAACAAATGCTCACCAGATCCATATCTACGTTTACAAAAGACTATTTATTATTAATATCTGTGTTATGATAATTGCTGAGATAGACTTTTTACTGTTAGATTTTTCTGCTATTGATGATATTCTTTGCTTATCTGTAAACCTGAAATGCTCTGTGTTCACTGATCCATTTTATAGCTCCATAATCTCCTCCCCCTAAAATATCTCTTGCTTTTTCCTTATAGATACTTTTAAAAGCATACTGTAAAGCAACATAACACATAGATGTCCACCTGAAAGCAGTCTAAGATACTTTTAAAAGCATACTGCAAAGCAACATAACACATAGATGTCCACCTGAAAGCAGTCTAAGATACTTTTAAAAGCATACTGCAAAGCAACATAACACATAGATGTCCACCTGAAAGCAGTCTAAGATACTTTTAAAAGCATACTGCAAAGTAACATAACACATAGATGTCCACCTGAAAGCAGTCTAAGATACTTTTAAAAGCATACTGCAAAGCAACATAACACATAGATGTCCACCTGAAAGTAGTCTAAGGTAATTTCAGAAGAACAGATGCTCACCAGATCCATATCTACGTTTACAAAAGACTATTTATTATTAATATCTGTGTTATGATAATTGCTGAGATAGACTTTTTACTGTTAGATTTTTCTGCTATTGATGATATTCTTTGCTTATCTGTAAACCTGAAATGCTCTGTGTTCACTGATCCATTTTATAGCTCCATAATCTCCTCCCCCTAAAATATCTCTTGCTTTTTCCTTATAGATACTTTTAAAAGCATACTGCAAAGCAACATAACACATAGATGTCCACCTGAAAGCAGTCTAAGATACTTTTAAAAGCATACTGCAAAGCAACATAACACATAGATGTCCACCTGAAAGCAGTCTAAGATACTTTTAAAAGCATACTGCAAAGCAACATAACACATAGATGTCCACCTGAAAGCAGTCTAAGATACTTTTAAAAGCATACTGCAAAGCAACATAACACATAGATGTCCACCTGAAAGTAGTCTAAGGTAATTTCAGAAGAACAGATGCTCACCAGATCCATATCTACGTTTACAAAAGACTATTTATTATTAATATCTGTGTTATGATAATTGCTGAGATAGACTTTTTACTGTTAGATTTTTCTGCTATTGATGATATTCTTTGCTTATCTGTAAACCTGAAATGCTCTGTGTTCACTGATCCATTTTATAGCTCCATAATCTCCTCCCCCTAAAATATCTCTTGCTTTTTCCTTATAGATACTTTTAAAAGCATACTGCAAAGCAACATAACACATAGATGTCCACCTGAAAGCAGTCTAAGATACTTTTAAAAGCATACTGCAAAGCAACATAACACATAGATGTCCACCTGAAAGTAGTCTAAGGTAATTTCAGAAGAACAGATGCTCACCAGATCCATATCTACGTTTACAAAAGACTATTTATTATTAATATCTGTGTTATGATAATTGCTGAGATAGACTTTTTACTGTTAGATTTTTCTGCTATTGATGATATTCTTTGCTTATCTGTAAACCTGAAATGCTCTGTGTTCACTGATCCATTTTATAGCTCCATAATCTCCTCCCCCTAAAATATCTCTTGCTTTTTCCTTATAGATACTTTTAAAAGCATACTGCAAAGCAACATAACACATAGATGTCCACCTGAAAGTAGTCTAAGGTAATTTCAGAAGAACAGATGCTCACCAGATCCATATCTACGTTTACAAAAGACTATTTATTATTAATATCTGTGTTATGATAATTGCTGAGATAGACTTTTTACTGTTAGATTTTTCTGCTATTGATGATATTCTTTGCTTATCTGTAAACCTGAAATGCTCTGTGTTCACTGATCCATTTTATAGCTCCATAATCTCCTCCCCCTAAAATATCTCTTGCTTTTTCCTTATAGATACTTTTAAAAGCATACTGCAAAGCAACATAACACATAGATGTCCACCTGAAAGCAGTCTAAGATACTTTTAAAAGCATACTGCAAAGCAACATAACACATAGATGTCCACCTGAAAGCAGTCTAAGGTAATTTCAGAAGAACAGATGCTCACCAGATCCATATCTACGTTTACAAAAGACTATTTATTATTAATATCTGTGTTATGATAATTGCTGAGATAGACTTTTTACTGTTAGATTTTTCTGCTATTGATGATATTCTTTGCTTATCTGTAAACCTGAAATGCTCTGTGTTCACTGATCCATTTTATAGCTCCATAATCTCCTCCCCCTAAAATATCTCTTGCTTTTTCCTTATAGATACTTTTAAAAGCATACTGCAAAGCAACATAACACATAGATGTCCACCTGAAAGCAGTCTAAGATACTTTTAAAAGCATACTGCAAAGCAACATAACACATAGATGTCCACCTGAAAGCAGTCTAAGGTAATTTCAGAAGAACAGATGCTCACCAGATCCATATCTACGTTTACAAAAGACTATTTATTATTAATATCTGTGTTATGATAATTGCTGAGATAGACTTTTTACTGTTAGATTTTTCTGCTATTGATGATATTCTTTGCTTATCTGTAAACCTGAAATGCTCTGTGTTCACTGATCCATTTTATAGCTCCATAATCTCCTCCCCCTGAAATATATCTTGCTTTTTCCTTATATATACTTTTAAAAGCATACTGCAAAGCAACATAACACATAGATGTCCACCTGAAAGTAGTCTAAGGTAATTTCAGAAGAACAGATGCTCACCAGATCCATATCTACGTTTACAAAAGACTATTTATTATTAATATCTGTGTTATGATAATTGCTGAGATAGACTTTTTACTGTTAGATTTTTCTGCTATTGATGATATTCTTTGCTTATCTGTAAACCTGAAATGCTCTGTGTTCACTGAGCCATTTTATAGCTCCATAATCTCCTCCCCCTAAAATATCTCTTGCTTTTTCCTTATAGATACTTTTAAAAGCATACTGCAAAGCAACATAACACATAGATGTCCACCTGAAAGTAGTCTAAGGTAATTTCAGAAGAACAAATGCTCACCAGATCCATATCTACGTTTACAAAAGACTATTTATTATTAATATCTGTGTTATGATAATTGCTGAGATAGACTTTTTACTGTTAGATTTTTCTGCTATTGATGATATTCTTTGCTTATCTGTAAACCTGAAATGCTCTGTGTTCACTGATCCATTTTATAGCTCCATAATCTCCTCCCCCTAAAATATCTCTTGCTTTTTCCTTATAGATACTTTTAAAAGCATACTGCAAAGCAACATAACACATAGATGTCCACCTGAAAGTAGTCTAAGGTAATTTCAGAAGAACAGATGCTCACCAGATCCATATCTACGTTTACAAAAGACTATTTATTATTAATATCTGTGTTATGATAATTGCTGAGATAGACTTTTTACTGTTAGATTTTTCTGCTATTGATGATATTCTTTGCTTATCTGTAAACCTGAAATGCTCTGTGTTCACTGATCCATTTTATAGCTCCATAATCTCCTCCCCCTAAAATATCTCTTGCTTTTTCCTTATAGATACTTTTAAAAGCATACTGCAAAGCAACATAACACATAGATGTCCACCTGAAAGTAGTCTAAGGTAATTTCAGAAGAACAGATGCTCACCAGATCCATATCTACGTTTACAAAAGACTATTTATTATTAATATCTGTGTTATGATAATTGCTGAGATAGACTTTTTACTGTTAGATTTTTCTGCTATTGATGATATTCTTTGCTTATCTGTAAACCTGAAATGCTCTGTGTTCACTGATCCATTTTATAGCTCCATAATCTCCTCCCCCTAAAATATCTCTTGCTTTTTCCTTATAGATACTTTTAAAAGCATACTGCAAAGCAACATAACACATAGATGTCCACCTGAAAGCAGTCTAAGATACTTTTAAAAGCATACTGCAAAGCAACATAACACATAGATGTCCACCTGAAAGCAGTCTAAGGTAATTTCAGATGAACAGATGCTCACCAGATCCATATCTACGTTTACAAAAGACTATTTATTATTAATATCTGTGTTATGATAATTGCTGAGATAGACTTTTTACTGTTAGATTTTTCTGCTATTGATGATATTCTTTGCTTATCTGTAAACCTGAAATGCTCTGTGTTCACTGATCCATTTTATAGCTCCATAATCTCCTCCCCCTAAAATATCTCTTGCTTTTTCCTTATAGATACTTTTAAAAGCATACTGCAAAGCAACATAACACATAGATGTCCACCTGAAAGCAGTCTAAGATACTTTTAAAAGCATACTGCAAAGCAACATAACACATAGATGTCCACCTGAAAGCAGTCTAAGGTAATTTCAGAAGAACAGATGCTCACCAGATCCATATCTACGTTTACAAAAGACTATTTATTATTAATATCTGTGTTATGATAATTGCTGAGATAGACTTTTTACTGTTAGATTTTTCTGCTATTGATGATATTCTTTGCTTATCTGTAAACCTGAAATGCTCTGTGTTCACTGATCCATTTTATAGCTCCATAATCTCCTCCCCCTAAAATATCTCTTGCTTTTTCCTTATAGATACTTTTAAAAGCATACTGCAAAGCAACATAACACATAGATGTCCACCTGAAAGCAGTCTAAGGTAATTTCAGAAGAACAGATGCTCACCAGATCCATATCTACGTTTACAAAAGACTATTTATTATTAATATCTGTGTTATGATAATTGCTGAGATAGACTTTTTACTGTTAGATTTTTCTGCTATTGATGATATTCTTTGCTTATCTGTAAACCTGAAATGCTCTGTGTTCACTGATCCATTTTATAGCTCCATAATCTCCTCCCCCTAAAATATCTCTTGCTTTTTCCTTATAGATACTTTTAAAAGCATACTGCAAAGCAACATAACACATAGATGTCCACCTGAAAGCAGTCTAAGGTAATTTCAGAAGAACAGATGCTCACCAGATCCATATCTACGTTTACAAAAGACTATTTATTATTAATATCTGTGTTATGATAATTGCTGAGATAGACTTTTTACTGTTAGATTTTTCTGCTATTGATGATATTCTTTGCTTATCTGTAAACCTGAAATGCTCTGTGTTCACTGATCCATTTTATAGCTCCATAATCTCCTCCCCCTAAAATATCTCTTGCTTTTTCCTTATAGATACTTTTAAAAGCATACTGCAAAGCAACATAACACATAGATGTCCACCTGAAAGCAGTCTAAGATACTTTTAAAAGCATACTGCAAAGCAACATAACACATAGATGTCCACCTGAAAGCAGTCTAAGATACTTTTAAAAGCATACTGCAAAGCAACATAACACATAGATGTCCACCTGAAAGTAGTCTAAGGTAATTTCAGAAGAACAGATGCTCACCAGATCCATATCTACGTTTACAAAAGACTATTTATTATTAATATCTGTGTTATGATAATTGCTGAGATAGACTTTTTACTGTTAGATTTTTCTGCTATTGATGATATTCTTTGCTTATCTGTAAACCTGAAATGCTCTGTGTTCACTGATCCATTTTATAGCTCCATAATCTCCTCCCCCTAAAATATCTCTTGCTTTTTCCTTATAGATACTTTTAAAAGCATACTGCAAAGCAACATAACACATAGATGTCCACCTGAAAGCAGTCTAAGATACTTTTAAAAGCATACTGCAAAGCAACATAACACATAGATGTCCACCTGAAAGCAGTCTAAGATACTTTTAAAAGCATACTGCAAAGCAACATAACACATAGATGTCCACCTGAAAGCAGTCTAAGATACTTTTAAAAGCATACTGCAAAGTAACATAACACATAGATGTCCACCTGAAAGCAGTCTAAGATACTTTTAAAAGCATACTGCAAAGCAACATAACACATAGATGTCCACCTGAAAGTAGTCTAAGATACTTTTAAAAGCATACTGCAAAGCAACATAACACATAGATGTCCACCTGAAAGCAGTCTAAGATACTTTTAAAAGCATACTGCAAAGCAACATAACACATAGATGTCCACCTGAAAGCAGTCTAAGGTAATTTCAGAAGAACAGATGCTCACCAGATCCATATCTACGTTTACAAAAGACTATTTATTATTAATATCTGTGTTATGATAATTGCTGAGATAGACTTTTTACTGTTAGATTTTTCTGCTATTGATGATATTCTTTGCTTATCTGTAAACCTGAAATGCTCTGTGTTCACTGATCCATTTTATAGCTCCATAATCTCCTCCCCCTAAAATATCTCTTGCTTTTTCCTTATAGATACTTTTAAAAGCATACTGCAAAGCAACATAACACATAGATGTCCACCTGAAAGCAGTCTAAGATACTTTTAAAAGCATACTGCAAAGCAACATAACACATAGATGTCCACCTGAAAGCAGTCTAAGGTAATTTCAGATGAACAGATGCTCACCAGATCCATATCTACGTTTACAAAAGACTATTTATTATTAATATCTGTGTTATGATAATTGCTGAGATAGACTTTTTACTGTTAGATTTTTCTGCTATTGATGATATTCTTTGCTTATCTGTAAACCTGAAATGCTCTGTGTTCACTGATCCATTTTATAGCTCCATAATCTCCTCCCCCTAAAATATCTCTTGCTTTTTCCTTATAGATACTTTTAAAAGCATACTGCAAAGCAACATAACACATAGATGTCCACCTGAAAGCAGTCTAAGATACTTTTAAAAGCATACTGCAAAGCAACATAACACATAGATGTCCACCTGAAAGCAGTCTAAGGTAATTTCAGAAGAACAGATGCTCACCAGATCCATATCTACGTTTACAAAAGACTATTTATTATTAATATCTGTGTTATGATAATTGCTGAGATAGACTTTTTACTGTTAGATTTTTCTGCTATTGATGATATTCTTTGCTTATCTGTAAACCTGAAATGCTCTGTGTTCACTGATCCATTTTATAGCTCCATAATCTCCTCCCCCTAAAATATCTCTTGCTTTTTCCTTATAGATACTTTTAAAAGCATACTGCAAAGCAACATAACACATAGATGTCCACCTGAAAGCAGTCTAAGGTAATTTCAGAAGAACAGATGCTCACCAGATCCATATCTACGTTTACAAAAGACTATTTATTATTAATATCTGTGTTATGATAATTGCTGAGATAGACTTTTTACTGTTAGATTTTTCTGCTATTGATGATATTCTTTGCTTATCTGTAAACCTGAAATGCTCTGTGTTCACTGATCCATTTTATAGCTCCATAATCTCCTCCCCCTAAAATATCTCTTGCTTTTTCCTTATAGATACTTTTAAAAGCATACTGCAAAGCAACATAACACATAGATGTCCACCTGAAAGCAGTCTAAGGTAATTTCAGAAGAACAGATGCTCACCAGATCCATATCTACGTTTACAAAAGACTATTTATTATTAATATCTGTGTTATGATAATTGCTGAGATAGACTTTTTACTGTTAGATTTTTCTGCTATTGATGATATTCTTTGCTTATCTGTAAACCTGAAATGCTCTGTGTTCACTGATCCATTTTATAGCTCCATAATCTTCTCCCCCTAAAATATCTCTTGCTTTTTCCTTATAGATACTTTTAAAAGCATACTGCAAAGCAACATAACACATAGATGTCCACCTGAAAGCAGTCTAAGGTAATTTCAGAAGAACAGATGCTCACCAGATCCATATCTACGTTTACAAAAGACTATTTATTATTAATATCTGTGTTATGATAATTGCTGAGATAGACTTTTTACTGTTAGATTTTTCTGCTATTGATGATATTCTTTGCTTATCTGTAAACCTGAAATGCTCTGTGTTCACTGATCCATTTTATAGCTCCATAATCTCCTCCCCCTAAAATATCTCTTGCTTTTTCCTTATAGATACTTTTAAAAGCATACTGCAAAGCAACATAACACATAGATGTCCACCTGAAAGCAGTCTAAGATACTTTTAAAAGCATACTGCAAAGCAACATAACACATAGATGTCCACCTGAAAGCAGTCTAAGGTAATTTCAGAAGAACAGATGCTCACCAGATCCATATCTACGTTTACAAAAGACTATTTATTATTAATATCTGTGTTATGATAATTGCTGAGATAGACTTTTTACTGTTAGATTTTTCTGCTATTGATGATATTCTTTGCTTATCTGTAAACCTGAAATGCTCTGTGTTCACTGATCCATTTTATAGCTCCATAATCTCCTCCCCCTGAAATATATCTTGCTTTTTCCTTATAGATACTTTTAAAAGCATACTGCAAAGCAACATAACACATAGATGTCCACCTGAAAGTAGTCTAAGGTAATTTCAGAAGAACAGATGCTCACCAGATCCATATCTACGTTTACAAAAGACTATTTATTATTAATATCTGTGTTATGATAATTGCTGAGATAGACTTTTTACTGTTAGATTTTTCTGCTATTGATGATATTCTTTGCTTATCTGTAAACCTGAAATGCTCTGTGTTCACTGAGCCATTTTATAGCTCCATAATCTCCTCCCCCTAAAATATCTCTTGCTTTTTCCTTATAGATACTTTTAAAAGCATACTGCAAAGCAACATAACACATAGATGTCCACCTGAAAGTAGTCTAAGGTAATTTCAGAAGAACAAATGCTCACCAGATCCATATCTACGTTTACAAAAGACTATTTATTATTAATATCTGTGTTATGATAATTGCTGAGATAGACTTTTTACTGTTAGATTTTTCTGCTATTGATGATATTCTTTGCTTATCTGTAAACCTGAAATGCTCTGTGTTCACTGATCCATTTTATAGCTCCATAATCTCCTCCCCCTAAAATATCTCTTGCTTTTTCCTTATAGATACTTTTAAAAGCATACTGCAAAGCAACATAACACATAGATGTCCACCTGAAAGTAGTCTAAGGTAATTTCAGAAGAACAGATGCTCACCAGATCCATATCTACGTTTACAAAAGACTATTTATTATTAATATCTGTGTTATGATAATTGCTGAGATAGACTTTTTACTGTTAGATTTTTCTGCTATTGATGATATTCTTTGCTTATCTGTAAACCTGAAATGCTCTGTGTTCACTGATCCATTTTATAGCTCCATAATCTCCTCCCCCTAAAATATCTCTTGCTTTTTCCTTATAGATACTTTTAAAAGCATACTGCAAAGCAACATAACACATAGATGTCCACCTGAAAGCAGTCTAAGATACTTTTAAAAGCATACTGCAAAGCAACATAACACATAGATGTCCACCTGAAAGCAGTCTAAGGTAATTTCAGAAGAACAGATGCTCACCAGATCCATATCTACGTTTACAAAAGACTATTTATTATTAATATCTGTGTTATGATAATTGCTGAGATAGACTTTTTACTGTTAGATTTTTCTGCTATTGATGATATTCTTTGCTTATCTGTAAACCTGAAATGCTCTGTGTTCACTGATCCATTTTATAGCTCCATAATCTCCTCCCCCTAAAATATCTCTTGCTTTTTCCTTATAGATACTTTTAAAAGCATACTGCAAAGCAACATAACACATAGATGTCCACCTGAAAGCAGTCTAAGATACTTTTAAAAGCATACTGCAAAGCAACATAACACATAGATGTCCACCTGAAAGCAGTCTAAGATACTTTTAAAAGCATACTGCAAAGCAACATAACACATAGATGTCCACCTGAAAGTAGTCTAAGGTAATTTCAGAAGAACAGATGCTCACCAGATCCATATCTACGTTTACAAAAGACTATTTATTATTAATATCTGTGTTATGATAATTGCTGAGATAGACTTTTTACTGTTAGATTTTTCTGCTATTGATGATATTCTTTGCTTATCTGTAAACCTGAAATGCTCTGTGTTCACTGATCCATTTTATAGCTCCATAATCTCCTCCCCCTAAAATATCTCTTGCTTTTTCCTTATAGATACTTTTAAAAGCATACTGTAAAGCAACATAACACATAGATGTCCACCTGAAAGCAGTCTAAGATACTTTTAAAAGCATACTGCAAAGCAACATAACACATAGATGTCCACCTGAAAGCAGTCTAAGATACTTTTAAAAGCATACTGCAAAGCAACATAACACATAGATGTCCACCTGAAAGCAGTCTAAGATACTTTTAAAAGCATACTGCAAAGTAACATAACACATAGATGTCCACCTGAAAGCAGTCTAAGATACTTTTAAAAGCATACTGCAAAGCAACATAACACATAGATGTCCACCTGAAAGTAGTCTAAGGTAATTTCAGAAGAACAGATGCTCACCAGATCCATATCTACGTTTACAAAAGACTATTTATTATTAATATCTGTGTTATGATAATTGCTGAGATAGACTTTTTACTGTTAGATTTTTCTGCTATTGATGATATTCTTTGCTTATCTGTAAACCTGAAATGCTCTGTGTTCATTGATCCATTTTATAGCTCCATAATCTCCTCCCCCTAAAATATCTCTTGCTTTTTCCTTATAGATACTTTTAAAAGCATACTGCAAAGCAACATAACACATAGATGTCCACCTGAAAGCAGTCTAAGATACTTTTAAAAGCATACTGCAAAGCAACATAACACATAGATGTCCACCTGAAAGCAGTCTAAGATACTTTTAAAAGCATACTGCAAAGCAACATAACACATAGATGTCCACCTGAAAGCAGTCTAAGATACTTTTAAAAGCATACTGCAAAGCAACATAACACATAGATGTCCACCTGAAAGTAGTCTAAGGTAATTTCAGAAGAACAGATGCTCACCAGATCCATATCTACGTTTACAAAAGACTATTTATTATTAATATCTGTGTTATGATAATTGCTGAGATAGACTTTTTACTGTTAGATTTTTCTGCTATTGATGATATTCTTTGCTTATCTGTAAACCTGAAATGCTCTGTGTTCACTGATCCATTTTATAGCTCCATAATCTCCTCCCCCTAAAATATCTCTTGCTTTTTCCTTATAGATACTTTTAAAAGCATACTGCAAAGCAACATAACACATAGATGTCCACCTGAAAGCAGTCTAAGATACTTTTAAAAGCATACTGCAAAGCAACATAACACATAGATGTCCACCTGAAAGCAGTCTAAGATACTTTTAAAAGCATACTGCAAAGCAACATAACACATAGATGTCCACCTGAAAGTAGTCTAAGGTAATTTCAGAAGAACAGATGCTCACCAGATCCATATCTACGTTTACAAAAGACTATTTATTATTAATATCTGTGTTATGATAATTGCTGAGATAGACTTTTTACTGTTAGATTTTTCTGCTATTGATGATATTCTTTGCTTATCTGTAAACCTGAAATGCTCTGTGTTCACTGATCCATTTTATAGCTCCATAATCTCCTCCCCCTAAAATATCTCTTGCTTTTTCCTTATAGATACTTTTAAAAGCATACTGCAAAGCAACATAACACATAGATGTCCACCTGAAAGTAGTCTAAGGTAATTTCAGAAGAACAGATGCTCACCAGATCCATATCTACGTTTACAAAAGACTATTTATTATTAATATCTGTGTTATGATAATTGCTGAGATAGACTTTTTACTGTTAGATTTTTCTGCTATTGATGATATTCTTTGCTTATCTGTAAACCTGAAATGCTCTGTGTTCACTGATCCATTTTATAGCTCCATAATCTCCTCCCCCTAAAATATCTCTTGCTTTTTCCTTATAGATACTTTTAAAAGCATACTGCAAAGCAACATAACACATAGATGTCCACCTGAAAGCAGTCTAAGATACTTTTAAAAGCATACTGCAAAGCAACATAACACATAGATGTCCACCTGAAAGCAGTCTAAGGTAATTTCAGAAGAACAGATGCTCACCAGATCCATATCTACGTTTACAAAAGACTATTTATTATTAATATCTGTGTTATGATAATTGCTGAGATAGACTTTTTACTGTTAGATTTTTCTGCTATTGATGATATTCTTTGCTTATCTGTAAACCTGAAATGCTCTGTGTTCACTGATCCATTTTATAGCTCCATAATCTCCTCCCCCTAAAATATCTCTTGCTTTTTCCTTATAGATACTTTTAAAAGCATACTGCAAAGCAACATAACACATAGATGTCCACCTGAAAGCAGTCTAAGATACTTTTAAAAGCATACTGCAAAGCAACATAACACATAGATGTCCACCTGAAAGCAGTCTAAGGTAATTTCAGAAGAACAGATGCTCACCAGATCCATATCTACGTTTACAAAAGACTATTTATTATTAATATCTGTGTTATGATAATTGCTGAGATAGACTTTTTACTGTTAGATTTTTCTGCTATTGATGATATTCTTTGCTTATCTGTAAACCTGAAATGCTCTGTGTTCACTGATCCATTTTATAGCTCCATAATCTCCTCCCCCTGAAATATCTCTTGCTTTTTCCTTATAGATACTTTTAAAAGCATACTGCAAAGCAACATAACACATAGATGTCCACCTGAAAGTAGTCTAAGGTAATTTCAGAAGAACAGATGCTCACCAGATCCATATCTACGTTTACAAAAGACTATTTATTATTAATATCTGTGTTATGATAATTGCTGAGATAGACTTTTTACTGTTAGATTTTTCTGCTATTGATGATATTCTTTGCTTATCTGTAAACCTGAAATGCTCTGTGTTCACTGAGCCATTTTATAGCTCCATAATCTCCTCCCCCTAAAATATCTCTTGCTTTTTCCTTATAGATACTTTTAAAAGCATACTGCAAAGCAACATAACACATAGATGTCCACCTGAAAGTAGTCTAAGGTAATTTCAGAAGAACAAATGCTCACCAGATCCATATCTACGTTTACAAAAGACTATTTATTATTAATATCTGTGTTATGATAATTGCTGAGATAGACTTTTTACTGTTAGATTTTTCTGCTATTGATGATATTCTTTGCTTATCTGTAAACCTGAAATGCTCTGTGTTCACTGATCCATTTTATAGCTCCATAATCTCCTCCCCCTAAAATATCTCTTGCTTTTTCCTTATAGATACTTTTAAAAGCATACTGCAAAGCAACATAACACATAGATGTCCACCTGAAAGTAGTCTAAGGTAATTTCAGAAGAACAGATGCTCACCAGATCCATATCTACGTTTACAAAAGACTATTTATTATTAATATCTGTGTTATGATAATTGCTGAGATAGACTTTTTACTGTTAGATTTTTCTGCTATTGATGATATTCTTTGCTTATCTGTAAACCTGAAATGCTCTGTGTTCACTGATCCATTTTATAGCTCCATAATCTCCTCCCCCTAAAATATCTCTTGCTTTTTCCTTATAGATACTTTTAAAAGCATACTGCAAAGCAACATAACACATAGATGTCCACCTGAAAGTAGTCTAAGGTAATTTCAGAAGAACAGATGCTCACCAGATCCATATCTACGTTTACAAAAGACTATTTATTATTAATATCTGTGTTATGATAATTGCTGAGATAGACTTTTTACTGTTAGATTTTTCTGCTATTGATGATATTCTTTGCTTATCTGTAAACCTGAAATGCTCTGTGTTCACTGATCCATTTTATAGCTCCATAATCTCCTCCCCCTAAAATATCTCTTGCTTTTTCCTTATAGATACTTTTAAAAGCATACTGCAAAGCAACATAACACATAGATGTCCACCTGAAAGCAGTCTAAGATACTTTTAAAAGCATACTGCAAAGCAACATAACACATAGATGTCCACCTGAAAGCAGTCTAAGGTAATTTCAGAAGAACAGATGCTCACCAGATCCATATCTACGTTTACAAAAGACTATTTATTATTAATATCTGTGTTATGATAATTGCTGAGATAGACTTTTTACTGTTAGATTTTTCTGCTATTGATGATATTCTTTGCTTATCTGTAAACCTGAAATGCTCTGTGTTCACTGATCCATTTTATAGCTCCATAATCTCCTCCCCCTAAAATATCTCTTGCTTTTTCCTTATAGATACTTTTAAAAGCATACTGCAAAGCAACATAACACATAGATGTCCACCTGAAAGCAGTCTAAGATACTTTTAAAAGCATACTGCAAAGCAACATAACACATAGATGTCCACCTGAAAGCAGTCTAAGGTAATTTCAGATGAACAGATGCTCACCAGATCCATATCTACGTTTACAAAAGACTATTTATTATTAATATCTGTGTTATGATAATTGCTGAGATAGACTTTTTACTGTTAGATTTTTCTGCTATTGATGATATTCTTTGCTTATCTGTAAACCTGAAATGCTCTGTGTTCACTGATCCATTTTATAGCTCCATAATCTCCTCCCCCTAAAATATCTCTTGCTTTTTCCTTATAGATACTTTTAAAAGCATACTGCAAAGCAACATAACACATAGATGTCCACCTGAAAGCAGTCTAAGATACTTTTAAAAGCATACTGCAAAGCAACATAACACATAGATGTCCACCTGAAAGCAGTCTAAGGTAATTTCAGAAGAACAGATGCTCACCAGATCCATATCTACGTTTACAAAAGACTATTTATTATTAATATCTGTGTTATGATAATTGCTGAGATAGACTTTTTACTGTTAGATTTTTCTGCTATTGATGATATTCTTTGCTTATCTGTAAACCTGAAATGCTCTGTGTTCACTGATCCATTTTATAGCTCCATAATCTCCTCCCCCTAAAATATCTCTTGCTTTTTCCTTATAGATACTTTTAAAAGCATACTGCAAAGCAACATAACACATAGATGTCCACCTGAAAGCAGTCTAAGGTAATTTCAGAAGAACAGATGCTCACCAGATCCATATCTACGTTTACAAAAGACTATTTATTATTAATATCTGTGTTATGATAATTGCTGAGATAGACTTTTTACTGTTAGATTTTTCTGCTATTGATGATATTCTTTGCTTATCTGTAAACCTGAAATGCTCTGTGTTCACTGATCCATTTTATAGCTCCATAATCTCCTCCCCCTAAAATATCTCTTGCTTTTTCCTTATAGATACTTTTAAAAGCATACTGCAAAGCAACATAACACATAGATGTCCACCTGAAAGCAGTCTAAGGTAATTTCAGAAGAACAGATGCTCACCAGATCCATATCTACGTTTACAAAAGACTATTTATTATTAATATCTGTGTTATGATAATTGCTGAGATAGACTTTTTACTGTTAGATTTTTCTGCTATTGATGATATTCTTTGCTTATCTGTAAACCTGAAATGCTCTGTGTTCACTGATCCATTTTATAGCTCCATAATCTTCTCCCCCTAAAATATCTCTTGCTTTTTCCTTATAGATACTTTTAAAAGCATACTGCAAAGCAACATAACACATAGATGTCCACCTGAAAGCAGTCTAAGGTAATTTCAGAAGAACAGATGCTCACCAGATCCATATCTACGTTTACAAAAGACTATTTATTATTAATATCTGTGTTATGATAATTGCTGAGATAGACTTTTTACTGTTAGATTTTTCTGCTATTGATGATATTCTTTGCTTATCTGTAAACCTGAAATGCTCTGTGTTCACTGATCCATTTTATAGCTCCATAATCTCCTCCCCCTAAAATATCTCTTGCTTTTTCCTTATAGATACTTTTAAAAGCATACTGCAAAGCAACATAACACATAGATGTCCACCTGAAAGCAGTCTAAGATACTTTTAAAAGCATACTGCAAAGCAACATAACACATAGATGTCCACCTGAAAGCAGTCTAAGGTAATTTCAGAAGAACAGATGCTCACCAGATCCATATCTACGTTTACAAAAGACTATTTATTATTAATATCTGTGTTATGATAATTGCTGAGATAGACTTTTTACTGTTAGATTTTTCTGCTATTAATGATATTCTTTGCTTATCTGTAAACCTGAAATGCTCTGTGTTCACTGATCCATTTTATAGCTCCATAATCTCCTCCCCCTAAAATATATCTTGCTTTTTCCTTATAGATACTTTTAAAAGCATACTGCAAAGCAACATAACACATAGATGTCCACCTGAAAGTAGTCTAAGGTAATTTCAGAAGAACAGATGCTCACCAGATCCATATCTACGTTTACAAAAGACTATTTATTATTAATATCTGTGTTATGATAATTGCTGAGATAGACTTTTTACTGTTAGATTTTTCTGCTATTGATGATATTCTTTGCTTATCTGTAAACCTGAAATGCTCTGTGTTCACTGAGCCATTTTATAGCTCCATAATCTCCTCCCCCTAAAATATCTCTTGCTTTTTCCTTATAGATACTTTTAAAAGCATACTGCAAAGCAACATAACACATAGATGTCCACCTGAAAGTAGTCTAAGGTAATTTCAGAAGAACAAATGCTCACCAGATCCATATCTACGTTTACAAAAGACTATTTATTATTAATATCTGTGTTATGATAATTGCTGAGATAGACTTTTTACTGTTAGATTTTTCTGCTATTGATGATATTCTTTGCTTATCTGTAAACCTGAAATGCTCTGTGTTCACTGATCCATTTTATAGCTCCATAATCTCCTCCCCCTAAAATATCTCTTGCTTTTTCCTTATAGATACTTTTAAAAGCATACTGCAAAGCAACATAACACATAGATGTCCACCTGAAAGTAGTCTAAGGTAATTTCAGAAGAACAGATGCTCACCAGATCCATATCTACGTTTACAAAAGACTATTTATTATTAATATCTGTGTTATGATAATTGCTGAGATAGACTTTTTACTGTTAGATTTTTCTGCTATTGATGATATTCTTTGCTTATCTGTAAACCTGAAATGCTCTGTGTTCACTGATCCATTTTATAGCTCCATAATCTCCTCCCCCTAAAATATCTCTTGCTTTTTCCTTATAGATACTTTTAAAAGCATACTGCAAAGCAACATAACACATAGATGTCCACCTGAAAGCAGTCTAAGATACTTTTAAAAGCATACTGCAAAGCAACATAACACATAGATGTCCACCTGAAAGCAGTCTAAGGTAATTTCAGAAGAACAGATGCTCACCAGATCCATATCTACGTTTACAAAAGACTATTTATTATTAATATCTGTGTTATGATAATTGCTGAGATAGACTTTTTACTGTTAGATTTTTCTGCTATTGATGATATTCTTTGCTTATCTGTAAACCTGAAATGCTCTGTGTTCACTGATCCATTTTATAGCTCCATAATCTCCTCCCCCTAAAATATCTCTTGCTTTTTCCTTATAGATACTTTTAAAAGCATACTGCAAAGCAACATAACACATAGATGTCCACCTGAAAGCAGTCTAAGATACTTTTAAAAGCATACTGCAAAGCAACATAACACATAGATGTCCACCTGAAAGCAGTCTAAGGTAATTTCAGATGAACAGATGCTCACCAGATCCATATCTACGTTTACAAAAGACTATTTATTATTAATATCTGTGTTATGATAATTGCTGAGATAGACTTTTTACTGTTAGATTTTTCTGCTATTGATGATATTCTTTGCTTATCTGTAAACCTGAAATGCTCTGTGTTCACTGATCCATTTTATAGCTCCATAATCTCCTCCCCCTAAAATATCTCTTGCTTTTTCCTTATAGATACTTTTAAAAGCATACTGCAAAGCAACATAACACATAGATGTCCACCTGAAAGCAGTCTAAGATACTTTTAAAAGCATACTGCAAAGCAACATAACACATAGATGTCCACCTGAAAGCAGTCTAAGGTAATTTCAGAAGAACAGATGCTCACCAGATCCATATCTACGTTTACAAAAGACTATTTATTATTAATATCTGTGTTATGATAATTGCTGAGATAGACTTTTTACTGTTAGATTTTTCTGCTATTGATGATATTCTTTGCTTATCTGTAAACCTGAAATGCTCTGTGTTCACTGATCCATTTTATAGCTCCATAATCTCCTCCCCCTAAAATATCTCTTGCTTTTTCCTTATAGATACTTTTAAAAGCATACTGCAAAGCAACATAACACATAGATGTCCACCTGAAAGCAGTCTAAGGTAATTTCAGAAGAACAGATGCTCACCAGATCCATATCTACGTTTACAAAAGACTATTTATTATTAATATCTGTGTTATGATAATTGCTGAGATAGACTTTTTACTGTTAGATTTTTCTGCTATTGATGATATTCTTTGCTTATCTGTAAACCTGAAATGCTCTGTGTTCACTGATCCATTTTATAGCTCCATAATCTCCTCCCCCTAAAATATCTCTTGCTTTTTCCTTATAGATACTTTTAAAAGCATACTGCAAAGCAACATAACACATAGATGTCCACCTGAAAGCAGTCTAAGGTAATTTCAGAAGAACAGATGCTCACCAGATCCATATCTACGTTTACAAAAGACTATTTATTATTAATATCTGTGTTATGATAATTGCTGAGATAGACTTTTTACTGTTAGATTTTTCTGCTATTGATGATATTCTTTGCTTATCTGTAAACCTGAAATGCTCTGTGTTCACTGATCCATTTTATAGCTCCATAATCTTCTCCCCCTAAAATATCTCTTGCTTTTTCCTTATAGATACTTTTAAAAGCATACTGCAAAGCAACATAACACATAGATGTCCACCTGAAAGCAGTCTAAGGTAATTTCAGAAGAACAGATGCTCACCAGATCCATATCTACGTTTACAAAAGACTATTTATTATTAATATCTGTGTTATGATAATTGCTGAGATAGACTTTTTACTGTTAGATTTTTCTGCTATTGATGATATTCTTTGCTTATCTGTAAACCTGAAATGCTCTGTGTTCACTGATCCATTTTATAGCTCCATAATCTCCTCCCCCTAAAATATCTCTTGCTTTTTCCTTATAGATACTTTTAAAAGCATACTGCAAAGCAACATAACACATAGATGTCCACCTGAAAGCAGTCTAAGGTAATTTCAGAAGAACAGATGCTCACCAGATCCATATCTACGTTTACAAAAGACTATTTATTATTAATATCTGTGTTATGATAATTGCTGAGATAGACTTTTTACTGTTAGATTTTTCTGCTATTGATGATATTCTTTGCTTATCTGTAAACCTGAAATGCTCTGTGTTCACTGATCCATTTTATAGCTCCATAATCTCCTACCCCTAAAATATCTCTTGCTTTTTCCTTATAGATACTTTTAAAAGCATACTGCAAAGCAACATAACACATAGATGTCCACCTGAAAGCAGTCTAAGGTAATTTCAGAAGAACAGATGCTCACCAGATCCATATCTACGTTTACAAAAGACTATTTATTATTAATATCTGTGTTATGATAATTGCTGAGATAGACTTTTTACTGTTAGATTTTTCTGCTATTGATGATATTCTTTGCTTATCTGTAAACCTGAAATGCTCTGTGTTCACTGATCCATTTTATAGCTCCATAATCTCCTTCCCCTAAAATATCTCTTGCTTTTTCCTTATAGATACTTTTAAAAGCATACTGCAAAGCAACATAACACATAGATGTCCACCTGAAAGCAGTCTAAGGTAATTTCAGAAGAACAGATGCTCACCAGATCCATATCTACGTTTACAAAAGACTATTTATTATTAATATCTGTGTTATGATAATTGCTGAGATAGACTTTTTACTGTTAGATTTTTCTGCTATTGATGATATTCTTTGCTTATCTGTAAACCTGAAATGCTCTGTGTTCACTGATCCATTTTATAGCTCCATAATCTCCTCCCCCTAAAATATCTCTTGCTTTTTCCTTATAGATACTTTTAAAAGCATACTGCAAAGCAACATAACACATAGATGTCCACCTGAAAGCAGTCTAAGGTAATTTCAGAAGAACAGATGCTCACCAGATCCATATCTACGTTTACAAAAGACTATTTATTATTAATATCTGTGTTATGATAATTGCTGAGATAGACTTTTTACTGTTAGATTTTTCTGCTATTGATGATATTCTTTGCTTATCTGTAAACCTGAAATGCTCTGTGTTCACTGATCCATTTTATAGCTCCATAATCTCCTCCCCCTAAAATATCTCTTGCTTTTTCCTTATAGATACTTTTAAAAGCATACTGCAAAGCAACATAACACATAGATGTCCACCTGAAAGCAGTCTAAGGTAATTTCAGAAGAACAGATGCTCACCAGATCCATATCTACGTTTACAAAAGACTATTTATTATTAATATCTGTGTTATGATAATTGCTGAGATAGACTTTTTACTGTTAGATTTTTCTGCTATTGATGATATTCTTTGCTTATCTGTAAACCTGAAATGCTCTGTGTTCACTGATCCATTTTATAGCTCCATAATCTCCTCCCCCTAAAATATCTCTTGCTTTTTCCTTATAGATACTTTTAAAAGCATACTGCAAAGCAACATAACACATAGATGTCCACCTGAAAGCAGTCTAAGATACTTTTAAAAGCATACTGCAAAGCAACATAACACATAGATGTCCACCTGAAAGCAGTCTAAGATACTTTTAAAAGCATACTGCAAAGCAACATAACACATAGATGTCCACCTGAAAGCAGTCTAAGATACTTTTAAAAGCATACTGCAAAGCAACATAACACATAGATGTCCACCTGAAAGCAGTCTAAGATACTTTTAAAAGCATACTGCAAAGCAACATAACACATAGATGTCCACCTGAAAGCAGTCTAAGGTAATTTCAGAAGAACAGATGCTCACCAGATCCATATCTATGTTTACAAAAGACTATTTATTATTAATATCTGTGTTATGATAATTGCTGAGATAGACTTTTTACTGTTAGATTTTTCTGCTATTGATGATATTCTTTGCTTATCTGTAAACCTGAAATGCTCTGTGTTCACTGATCCATTTTATAGCTCCATAATCTCCTCCCCCTAAAATATCTCTTGCTTTTTCCTTATAGATACTTTTAAAAGCATACTGCAAAGCAACATAATACATAGATGTCCACCTGAAAGCAGTCTAAGATACTTTTAAAAGCATACTGCAAAGCAACATAACACATAGATGTCCACCTGAAAGCAGTCTAAGATACTTTTAAAAGCATACTGCAAAGCAACATAACACATAGATGTCCACCTGAAAGCAGTCTAAGGTAATTTCAGAAGAACAGATGCTCACCAGATCCATATCTACGTTTACAAAAGACTATTTATTATTAATATCTGTGTTATGATAATTGCTGAGATAGACTTTTTACTGTTAGATTTTTCTGCTATTGATGATATTCTTTGCTTATCTGTAAACCTGAAATGCTCTGTGTTCACTGATCCATTTTATAGCTCCATAATCTCCTCCCCCTAAAATATCTCTTGCTTTTTCCTTATAGATACTTTTAAAAGCATACTGCAAAGCAACATAACACATAGATGTCCACCTGAAAGCAGTCTAAGATACTTTTAAAAGCATACTGCAAAGCAACATAACACATAGATGTCCACCTGAAAGCAGTCTAAGATACTTTTAAAAGCATACTGCAAAGCAACATAACACATAGATGTCCACCTGAAAGCAGTCTAAGATACTTTTAAAAGCATACTGCAAAGCAACATAACACATAGATGTCCACCTGAAAGCAGTCTAAGGTAATTTCAGAAGAACAGATGCTCACCAGATCCATATCTACGTTTACAAAAGACTATTTATTATTAATATCTGTGTTATGATAATTGCTGAGATAGACTTTTTACTGTTAGATTTTTCTGCTATTGATGATATTCTTTGCTTATCTGTAAACCTGAAATGCTCTGTGTTCACTGATCCATTTTATAGCTCCATAATCTCCTCCCCCTAAAATATCTCTTGCTTTTTCCTTATAGATACTTTTAAAAGCATACTGCAAAGCAACATAACACATAGATGTCCACCTGAAAGCAGTCTAAGATACTTTTAAAAGCATACTGCAAAGCAACATAACACATAGATGTCCACCTGAAAGCAGTCTAAGATACTTTTAAAAGCATACTGCAAAGCAACATAACACATAGATGTCCACCTGAAAGCAGTCTAAGATACTTTTAAAAGCATACTGCAAAGCAACATAACACATAGATGTCCACCTGAAAGCAGTCTAAGGTAATTTCAGAAGAACAGATGCTCACCAGATCCATATCTACGTTTACAAAAGACTATTTATTATTAATATCTGTGTTATGATAATTGCTGAGATAGACTTTTTACTGTTAGATTTTTCTGCTATTGATGATATTCTTTGCTTATCTGTAAACCTGAAATGCTCTGTGTTCACTGATCCATTTTATAGCTCCATAATCTCCTCCCCCTAAAATATCTCTTGCTTTTTCCTTATAGATACTTTTAAAAGCATACTGCAAAGCAACATAACACATAGATGTCCACCTGAAAGCAGTCTAAGATACTTTTAAAAGCATACTGCAAAGCAACATAACACATAGATGTCCACCTGAAAGCAGTCTAAGATACTTTTAAAAGCATACTGCAAAGCAACATAACACATAGATGTCCACCTGAAAGCAGTCTAAGATACTTTTAAAAGCATACTGCAAAGCAACATAACACATAGATGTCCACCTGAAAGCAGTCTAAGATACTTTTAAAAGCATACTGCAAAGCAACATAACACATAGATGTCCACCTGAAAGCAGTCTAAGATACTTTAAAAGCATACTGCAAAGCAACATAACACATAGATGTCCACCTGAAAGCAGTCTAAGGTAATTTCAGAAGAACAGATGCTCACCAGATCCATATCTACGTTTACAAAAGACTATTTATTATTAATATCTGTGTTATGATAATTGCTGAGATAGACTTTTTACTGTTAGATTTTTCTGCTATTGATGATATTCTTTGCTTATCTGTAAACCTGAAATGCTCTGTGTTCACTGATCCATTTTATAGCTCCATAATCTCCTCCCCCTAAAATATCTCTTGCTTTTTCCTTATAGATACTTTTAAAAGCATACTGCAAAGCAACATAACACATAGATGTCCACCTGAAAGCAGTCTAAGATACTTTTAAAAGCATACTGCAAAGCAACATAACACATAGATGTCCACCTGAAAGCAGTCTAAGGTAATTTCAGAAGAACAGATGCTCACCAGATCCATATCTACGTTTACAAAAGACTATTTATTATTAATATCTGTGTTATGATAATTGCTGAGATAGACTTTTTACTGTTAGATTTTTCTGCTATTGATGATATTCTTTGCTTATCTGTAAACCTGAAATGCTCTGTGTTCACTGATCCATTTTATAGCTCCATAATCTCCTCCCCCTAAAATATCTCTTGCTTTTTCCTTATAGATACTTTTAAAAGCATACTGCAAAGCAACATAACACATAGATGTCCACCTGAAAGCAGTCTAAGATACTTTTAAAAGCATACTGCAAAGCAACATAACACATAGATGTCCACCTGAAAGCAGTCTAAGATACTTTTAAAAGCATACTGCAAAGCAACATAACACATAGATGTCCACCTGAAAGCAGTCTAAGGTAATTTCAGAAGAACAGATGCTCACCAGATCCATATCTACGTTTACAAAAGACTATTTATTATTAATATCTGTGTTATGATAATTGCTGAGATAGACTTTTTACTGTTAGATTTTTCTGCTATTGATGATATTCTTTGCTTATCTGTAAACCTGAAATGCTCTGTGTTCACTGATCCATTTTATAGCTCCATAATCTCCTCCCCCTAAAATATCTCTTGCTTTTTCCTTATAGATACTTTTAAAAGCATACTGCAAAGCAACATAACACATAGATGTCCACCTGAAAGCAGTCTAAGATACTTTTAAAAGCATACTGCAAAGCAACATAACACATAGATGTCCACCTGAAAGCAGTCTAAGATACTTTTAAAAGCATACTGCAAAGCAACATAACACATAGATGTCCACCTGAAAGCAGTCTAAGGTAATTTCAGAAGAACAGATGCTCACCAGATCCATATCTACGTTTACAAAAGACTATTTATTATTAATATCTGTGTTATGATAATTGCTGAGATAGACTTTTTACTGTTAGATTTTTCTGCTATTGATGATATTCTTTGCTTATCTGTAAACCTGAAATGCTCTGTGTTCACTGATACATTTTATAGCTCCATAATCTCCTCCCCCTAAAATATCTCTTGCTTTTTCCTTATAGATACTTTTAAAAGCATACTGCAAAGCAACATAACACATAGATGTCCACCTGAAAGCAGTCTAAGATACTTTTAAAAGCATACTGCAAAGCAACATAACACATAGATGTCCACCTGAAAGCAGTCTAAGATACTTTTAAAAGCATACTGCAAAGCAACATAACACATAGATGTCCACCTGAAAGCAGTCTAAGATACTTTTAAAAGCATACTGCAAAGCAACATAACACATAGATGTCCACCTGAAAGCAGTCTAAGATACTTTTAAAAGCATACTGCAAAGCAACATAACACATAGATGTCCACCTGAAAGCAGTCTAAGATACTTTTAAAAGCATACTGCAAAGCAACATAACACATAGATGTCCACCTGAAAGCAGTCTAAGATACTTTTAAAAGCATACTGCAAAGCAACATAACACATAGATGTCCACCTGAAAGCAGTCTAAGGTAATTTCAGAAGAACAGATGCTCACCAGATCCATATCTACGTTTACAAAAGACTATTTATTATTAATATCTGTGTTATGATAATTGCTGAGATAGACTTTTTACTGTTAGATTTTTCTGCTATTGATGATATTCTTTGCTTATCTGTAAACCTGAAATGCTCTGTGTTCACTGATCCATTTTATAGCTCCATAATCTCCTCCCCCTAAAATATCTCTTGCTTTTTCCTTATAGATACTTTTAAAAGCATACTGCAAAGCAACATAACACATAGATGTCCACCTGAAAGCAGTCTAAGATACTTTTAAAAGCATACTGCAAAGCAACATAACACATAGATGTCCACCTGAAAGCAGTCTAAGGTAATTTCAGAAGAACAGATGCTCACCAGATCCATATCTACGTTTACAAAAGACTATTTATTATTAATATCTGTGTTATGATAATTGCTGAGATAGACTTTTTACTGTTAGATTTTTCTGCTATTGATGATATTCTTTGCTTATCTGTAAACCTGAAATGCTCTGTGTTCACTGATCCATTTTATAGCTCCATAATCTCCTCCCCCTAAAATATCTCTTGCTTTTTCCTTATAGATACTTTTAAAAGCATACTGCAAAGCAACATAACACATAGATGTCCACCTGAAAGCAGTCTAAGATACTTTTAAAAGCATACTGCAAAGCAACATAACACATAGATGTCCACCTGAAAGCAGTCTAAGATACTTTTAAAAGCATACTGCAAAGCAACATAACACATAGATGTCCACCTGAAAGCAGTCTAAGGTAATTTCAGAAGAACAGATGCTCACCAGATCCATATCTACGTTTACAAAAGACTATTTATTATTAATATCTGTGTTATGATAATTGCTGAGATAGACTTTTTACTGTTAGATTTTTCTGCTATTGATGATATTCTTTGCTTATCTGTAAACCTGAAATGCTCTGTGTTCACTGATCCATTTTATAGCTCCATAATCTCCTCCCCCTAAAATATCTCTTGCTTTTTCCTTATAGATACTTTTAAAAGCATACTGCAAAGCAACATAACACATAGATGTCCACCTGAAAGCAGTCTAAGATACTTTTAAAAGCATACTGCAAAGCAACATAACACATAGATGTCCACCTGAAAGCAGTCTAAGATACTTTTAAAAGCATACTGCAAAGCAACATAACACATAGATGTCCACCTGAAAGCAGTCTAAGGTAATTTCAGAAGAACAGATGCTCACCAGATCCATATCTACGTTTACAAAAGACTATTTATTATTAATATCTGTGTTATGATAATTGCTGAGATAGACTTTTTACTGTTAGATTTTTCTGCTATTGATGATATTCTTTGCTTATCTGTAAACCTGAAATGCTCTGTGTTCACTGATACATTTTATAGCTCCATAATCTCCTCCCCCTAAAATATCTCTTGCTTTTTCCTTATAGATACTTTTAAAAGCATACTGCAAAGCAACATAACACATAGATGTCCACCTGAAAGCAGTCTAAGATACTTTTAAAAGCATACTGCAAAGCAACATAACACATAGATGTCCACCTGAAAGCAGTCTAAGATACTTTTAAAAGCATACTGCAAAGCAACATAACACATAGATGTCCACCTGAAAGCAGTCTAAGATACTTTTAAAAGCATACTGCAAAGCAACATAACACATAGATGTCCACCTGAAAGCAGTCTAAGGTAATTTCAGAAGAACAGATGCTCACCAGATCCATATCTACGTTTACAAAAGACTATTTATTATTAATATCTGTGTTATGATAATTGCTGAGATAGACTTTTTACTGTTAGATTTTTCTGCTATTGATGATATTCTTTGCTTATCTGTAAACCTGAAATGCTCTGTGTTCACTGATCCATTTTATAGCTCCATAATCTCCTCCCCCTAAAATATCTCTTGCTTTTTCCTTATAGATACTTTTAAAAGCATACTGCAAAGCAACATAACACATAGATGTCCACCTGAAAGCAGTCTAAGATACTTTTAAAAGCATACTGCAAAGCAACATAACACATAGATGTCCACCTGAAAGCAGTCTAAGATACTTTTAAAAGCATACTGCAAAGCAACATAACACATAGATGTCCACCTGAAAGCAGTCTAAGGTAATTTCAGAAGAACAGATGCTCACCAGATCCATATCTACGTTTACAAAAGACTATTTATTATTAATATCTGTGTTATGATAATTGCTGAGATAGACTTTTTACTGTTAGATTTTTCTGCTATTGATGATATTCTTTGCTTATCTGTAAACCTGAAATGCTCTGTGTTCACTGATCCATTTTATAGCTCCATAATCTCCTCCCCCTAAAATATCTCTTGCTTTTTCCTTATAGATACTTTTAAAAGCATACTGCAAAGCAACATAACACATAGATGTCCACCTGAAAGCAGTCTAAGATACTTTTAAAAGCATACTGCAAAGCAACATAACACATAGATGTCCACCTGAAAGCAGTCTAAGGTAATTTCAGAAGAACAGATGCTCACCAGATCCATATCTACGTTTACAAAAGACTATTTATTATTAATATCTGTGTTATGATAATTGCTGAGATAGACTTTTTACTGTTAGATTTTTCTGCTATTGATGATATTCTTTGCTTATCTGTAAACCTGAAATGCTCTGTGTTCACTGATCCATTTTATAGCTCCATAATCTCCTCCCCCTAAAATATCTCTTGCTTTTTCCTTATAGATACTTTTAAAAGCATACTGCAAAGCAACATAACACATAGATGTCCACCTGAAAGCAGTCTAAGATACTTTTAAAAGCATACTGCAAAGCAACATAACACATAGATGTCCACCTGAAAGCAGTCTAAGATCCTTTTAAAAGCATACTGCAAAGCAACATAACACATAGATGTCCACCTGAAAGCAGTCTAAGATACTTTTAAAAGCATACTGCAAAGCAACATAAAACATAGATGTCCACCTGAAAGCAGTCTAAGATACTTTTAAAAGCATACTGCAAAGCAACATAACACATAGATGTCCACCTGAAAGCAGTCTAAGATACTTTTAAAAGCATACTGCAAAGCAACATAACACATAGATGTCCACCTGAAAGCAGTCTAAGATACTTTTAAAAGCATACTGCAAAGCAACATAACACATAGATGTCCACCTGAAAGCAGTCTAAGGTAATTTCAGAAGAACAGATGCTCACCAGATCCATATCTACGTTTACAAAAGACTATTTATTATTAATATCTGTGTTATGATAATTGCTGAGATAGACTTTTTACTGTTAGATTTTTCTGCTATTGATGATATTCTTTGCTTATCTGTAAACCTGAAATGCTCTGTGTTCACTGATCCATTTTATAGCTCCATAATCTCCTCCCCCTAAAATATCTCTTGCATTTTCCTTATAGATACTTTTAAAAGCATACTGCAAAGCAACATAACACATAGATGTCCACCTGAAAGCAGTCTAAGATACTTTTAAAAGCATACTGCAAAGCAACATAACACATAGATGTCCACCTGAAAGCAGTCTAAGGTAATTTCAGAAGAACAGATGCTCACCAGATCCATATCTACGTTTACAAAAGACTATTTATTATTAATATCTGTGTTATGATAATTGCTGAGATAGACTTTTTACTGTTAGATTTTTCTGCTATTGATGATATTCTTTGCTTATCTGTAAACCTGAAATGCTCTGTGTTCACTGATCCATTTTATAGCTCCATAATCTCCTCCCCCTAAAATATCTCTTGCTTTTTCCTTATAGATACTTTTAAAAGCATACTGCAAAGCAACATAACACATAGATGTCCACCTGAAAGCAGTCTAAGATACTTTTAAAAGCATACTGCAAAGCAACATAACACATAGATGTCCACCTGAAAGCAGTCTAAGATACTTTTAAAAGCATACTGCAAAGCAACATAACACATAGATGTCCACCTGAAAGCAGTCTAAGGTAATTTCAGAAGAACAGATGCTCACCAGATCCATATCTACGTTTACAAAAGACTATTTATTATTAATATCTGTGTTATGATAATTGCTGAGATAGACTTTTTACTGTTAGATTTTTCTGCTATTGATGATATTCTTTGCTTATCTGTAAACCTGAAATGCTCTGTGTTCACTGATCCATTTTATAGCTCCATAATCTCCTCCCCCTAAAATATCTCTTGCTTTTTCCTTATAGATACTTTTAAAAGCATACTGCAAAGCAACATAACACATAGATGTCCACCTGAAAGCAGTCTAAGGTAATTTCAGAAGAACAGATGCTCACCAGATCCATATCTACGTTTACAAAAGACTATTTATTATTAATATCTGTGTTATGATAATTGCTGAGATAGACTTTTTACTGTTAGATTTTTCTGCTATTGATGATATTCTTTGCTTATCTGTAAACCTGAAATGCTCTGTGTTCACTGATCCATTTTATAGCTCCATAATCTCCTCCCCCTAAAATATCTCTTGCTTTTTCCTTATAGATACTTTTAAAAGCATACTGCAAAGCAACATAACACATAGATGTCCACCTGAAAGCAGTCTAAGGTAATTTCAGAAGAACAGATGCTCACCAGATCCATATCTACGTTTACAAAAGACTATTTATTATTAATATCTGTGTTATGATAATTGCTGAGATAGACTTTTTACTGTTAGATTTTTCTGCTATTGATGATATTCTTTGCTTATCTGTAAACCTGAAATGCTCTGTGTTCACTGATCCATTTTATAGCTCCATAATCTCCTCCCCCTAAAATATCTCTTGCTTTTTCCTTATAGATACTTTTAAAAGCATACTGCAAAGCAACATAACACATAGATGTCCACCTGAAAGCAGTCTAAGGTAATTTCAGAAGAACAGATGCTCACCAGATCCATATCTACGTTTACAAAAGACTATTTATTATTAATATCTGTGTTATGATAATTGCTGAGATAGACTTTTTACTGTTAGATTTTTCTGCTATTGATGATATTCTTTGCTTATCTGTAAACCTGAAATGCTCTGTGTTCACTGATCCATTTTATAGCTCCATAATCTCCTCCCCCTAAAATATCTCTTGCTTTTTCCTTATAGATACTTTTAAAAGCATACTGCAAAGCAACATAACACATAGATGTCCACCTGAAAGTAGTCTAAGGTAATTTCAGAAGAACAGATGCTCACCAGATCCATATCTACGTTTACAAAAGACTATTTATTATTAATATCTGTGTTATGATAATTGCTGAGATAGACTTTTTACTGTTAGATTTTTCTGCTATTGATGATATTCTTTGCTTATCTGTAAACCTGAAATGCTCTGTGTTCACTGATCCATTTTATAGCTCCATAATCTCCTCCCCCTAAAATATCTCTTGCTTTTTCCTTATAGATACTTTTAAAAGCATACTGCAAAGCAACATAACACATAGATGTCCACCTGAAAGCAGTCTAAGGTAATTTCAGAAGAACAGATGCTCACCAGATCCATATCTACGTTTACAAAAGACTATTTATTATTAATATCTGTGTTATGATAATTGCTGAGATAGACTTTTTACTGTTAGATTTTTCTGCTATTGATGATATTCTTTGCTTATCTGTAAACCTGAAATGCTCTGTGTTCACTGATCCATTTTATAGCTCCATAATCTCCTCCCCCTAAAATATCTCTTGCTTTTTCCTTATAGATACTTTTAAAAGCATACTGCAAAGCAACATAACACATAGATGTCCACCTGAAAGCAGTCCCCTCCCACCCTGCCCCTCTACCCACCCACCCTTGTTTACACTAAATATATTGAGGCATACTAATTACCTGCACATGGTTAATCAGTGACATCTGATTATCACCTCTAACCACTCCCTACAAGAATACTTGCTTACACAGTGCCACTATGTTTCCTCACACCACCTTCCTTATTACAACCTTCTGCCTCTTTCTCAGACTCTCTTATTCTGTCTCTACACATCATGTCTCCAATAATATAACTATATCACCTTCCCTACTTTAATCTCCTCTTCTCTGCTCCCATGAGCTCTTCTCCTTCCTCCAGTCACTATCTCATCCCCCCCCTAAAGGTGAAAAGCAGAAATGCTCCTGTAAGTCCTATTCCCATCTCCTTTTACTCTCTCTCCTTCTTCTGATGGCTTGTGGGGATATATCCCCTAACCCAGGCCCATCACTCATTCCCACCTGCTGTCAGCCACGCAGAGTCCCCAGGGCAGCAAATGCCCAAAACACCCATAATCTAATACCCATCACTTGTCACAAACAATCTACTTTGCCCTTCTCCTGTGCCCTCTGGAATGCAAGTTCTGTTTGCAATAAACTTACCTTCATTCATGACCTCTTCATTTCCAACTCCCTCAATTTACTGGCTATCACGGAAACCTGGCTCACTCCATCTGACTCTGCCTCCCCTGCTGCACTCTCTTAAGGTGGTCTACACTTCAGCCACACTCCTAGACCTGAGAACAAACAAGGTGGAGGTGTGGGCATACTGCTATCCTCTCGCTGCACTTTTCGCTGCATACCCCCTGTTCCCTCCCTTCAATTCTCATCTTTTGAAGTCCACACTATCCGCATCTTCTCTCCCATCCCTCTGCGAGTAGCTGTGATCTATCGCCCGCCTGGATCACCCTCTCAATTTCTGGACAACTTTGCCGCCTGGCTCCCTCACTTTCTCTCCTCCAATATACCTTCACTCATTCTTGGCGATTTCAACATTGCCACTGACACACCCACCTCCCCAACAACTGCAAAATTACTTGCACTCACCTCTTCCCTTGGCCTCTCACAATGGACAGATTCTGCAACTCACAGTGGTGGACACTCTATTGACCTTATTTTTTACTAATCTCTGCACTATCTCTAACCTTGACATCTCCTCACTTCCCCTATCTGACCACCACCTGCTAACTTGCAACCTCACCTTATCTACCGCTCACCGCCCTTCTTCAAATCCTGCCATCAGAACACGCAGAAACCTGCAAGCAGTCAACCCACAACAATTTTCAAATGTACTAACACCCCTTCTCAGCCCACTCACCACCCTTGCCTGCCCTGACGTCGCCACTTCACAATACAACACTACGCTAAACTCCACCCTTGACTCTCTTGCCCCCATAATCACAAGCAAACGCCCTCGCTCTCACCCACAACCATGGCACACCACACAAACACGCTATCTACAGAGATGCTCACGCACTGCAGAACGATTATGGAGGAAATCTCGCACTTCAGCAGACTTTCTCCACTACAAGTTTACCTTGCGCTCCTACTTCTCTGCCCTTAATCTTGCCAAACAACACTACTTCTCATCACTAATATCAAACCTGTCCTCTAACCCTAAACATTTATTTGCTACATTCAACACCCTCCTCCGCCCACCCCCACCTCCTGCCCCTTCCTCTCTCACTGCTGATGACTTTGCCAGCCATTTTAAAAATAAAATCGATACCATCCGAAATGAGCTCTCCTCCCAGCTTGGCCCTACCCCACCACCCTCTCCCCAAACCGACAACACCCAGCCCTTACCCTTCCCCAATCCCACCTCCACTATGGACTCCTTTGACCCTGTAACCGAGGATGAAGTATCTACTTTACTATCAACCTCTCACCTTACCACATGTCCTCATGATCCTATTCCATCACAGCTAATCCCTCCCCTATCCACCACACTTATCCCAGCTCTCACACATCTATTCAACCTCTCCCTAAACACTGGCAAGTTTCCATCCTCCTTAAAACATGCCACAGTTACACCCATTCTCAAGAAGCCCTCTTCTGACCCAGCTTCTGCCTCCAACTATCGCCCTATCTCACTACTTCCCCTTGCGTCTAAACTCCTTGAGCGGCTTGTTTACAATCGCCTCACTCAATTTATTTCCTCCAATTCCCTACTTGACCCCTTCCAATCTGGCTTCCGGTCCCAACACTCTACAGAAACAGCCCTTACAAAAGTCACTAATGACTTGCTAACCGCCAAATCAAAGGGTCACTACTCTATTCTAATTCTCCTGGATCTCTCTGCTACCTTCGATACAGTTGACCACCCTCTTCTACTCCAAACGCTCCGCTCTTTTGGCATCCAGGACACAGCTCTTTCATGGTTCACATCCTATCTTAAAGATCGTACATTTAGTGTCTCCTTCTCTGGCACCTCTTTTCACCTCTCCCTCTGTCTGTTGGCGTTCCCCAAGGTTCTGTCCTAGGCCCCCTCCTCTTCTCCATCTACACCTCCTCCCTTGGCACCCTTATAAAATCCTTTGGATTTCAGTATCATCTCTATGCAGATGATACTCAAATCTACCTCTCTGCACCCGATCTATCCCCCTCTCTTTTAGCTCAAGTTTCCAACTGCCTCTCTAGCATATCCTCCTGGATGTCCACCCGTCAACTCAAACTCAACATGTCTAAAACTGAACTTCTAATCTTTCCACCCTCTACTACAGCTTCCACACCTCAAATATCTCTCACTGTTGACAACACCATCATCGCCCCTACCTCCCAGGGCCGTTGTCTTGGGGTTCTACTGGATCCCGCCCTCTCTTTTATTCCTCACATCCAAGCAATAACAAAATCATGTCAGTTTCACCTAAAAAACATCTCCAAAATTCGTCATTATCTTACAGAAGACACAGCTAAAATTCTAATTCACTCTCTCATCATCTCTCGACTCGACTACTGCAATTCCCTCCTTGCTGGCCTCCCCATCTCTCATCTGTCTCCCCTCCAATCCATAATGAACGCCTCCGCTAGACTCATCTTCAATACCAAACGATCAGTGTCTGCAGCCCCTCTCTGTCAATCACTCCACTGGCTTCCCATAGCTTCCCGAATCAAATTTAAAATCATGACCCTAACACATAAAGCCCTCAACAACAGTGCACCCCCTTATATCTCTGCTCTTGTTTCAAAATACTCTCCCAACCGGCCCCTTCGTTCTGCTAACGACCTTCTTCTTTCCTCCTCTCTCATCACCTCCTCTCACTACCGTCTTCAAGACTTTTCTCGTGCTTCCCCATCCATTTGGAACTCCTTGCCCCGCTCCATTAGATTATCTTCCTGCCTCAAAACCTTTAAGAAATTATTAAAATCACACCTGTTTAAAAAATCTTATCATCTTCAGCCTTAACATGTACAACTGAACATTCCACAGCTTAATAACACTCACACCCACAATCTACAGTACAACACACAGACCCCTCCACTTTACTGAACCAATTGCTTTCAATTGTATTTGTCACCCTCTTGTATCACACCTAAACCCTTAGATTGTAAGTTTGCGAGTTTTCAATCTTGTGTCAGGCCTTGGAAACAAGCTCTATGTACATTTGATTTTATGCTCAAAAACAGGGCCCTCCATTCTTTACAAGGTGTTTAATTTATTTTCTGCTATGTACTCAACCCCTGTACAGCGCTACGGAATATGTTGGCGCGATATAAATAAAGATAATAATAATAATAAATAATATTTGCTTTGCTTGCATCTATACCCTTCCAAATACATGCTAATATTTTACTTGCCTTTGCAGCGGCTGCTTGGTATTGAGCACTGCTACCTAGGTGGTTGTCCACTAGTACTCCCAAATCCCTTTCAATATCTGATACCCCCAGATTTGCTCCATTACGATTATAAATTGCATGGCTATTTTTCCTTCCCAAATGCATAACCTTACATTTATTTGTATTAAATCTCATCTGCCATTTAGCCGCCCATTTCTTTACTTTATGCAAATCTCTTTGTAGGGAAAATACATAATTATCTGATTTAATTACCTTGCACAACATAGTGTCATCAGCAAAAATGGAGACACTACTTTTGAGTCTTACTTCTACGTCATTAATAAATATGTTAAAAAGGAGAGGACCTAATACCGAACCTTGAGGAACCCCACTTACCCCATTAGTCCAATCTGAGTATGTTCCATTTAAAAAAAAACTTTGCTTCCTGTCTTTTAGCCAGCTCTCGATCCATGAGGAGATATTTACTGCAATTCCTATATCCCTTAGTTTGCTCAAAAGTATCCCATGAGGCACTGTATCAAAAGCCTTTGCAAAATCCAAAAAGACTACATCCACTGAGTTGCCCTGATCCAAGTTCCTACTAACCCCCTCATAGAAACTAATTAGATTGGTTTGACATGACCTATCCTTTATAAATCCGTGTTGACTGCTACCTATGATCTTGTTCAAATAGACATTATCTTATATTCTGTCCCTTATTAACCATTCTAAAAGCTTCCCAACTACAAATTTCAGTTTGTTTTTCAATTGAGTTGTACAGTTTATAGGTCACATTAAAGGTGGAAAAAGTTCTGAAATGATTTATCTTTGTCTCCTTTTTTTTACAGCACAGAAACCTGACATTTTAACAGGGGTGTGTAGACTTTTTATATCCACTGTATATAATGGTTTGGCTATTACAGAATCCAGCTCCCTCAGTACCCTTGGATGTATTCCATCAGGAGCTGGGGCTTTATTAACATTTATTTTCTCCAATCTCTTTTGGATTTCTTCCTTCATTAACCAATTATTTAGTGATAGTAGTGTAGCCCCAATTTGTTGCGGTGTCCCAACCACTGGAATCTCCCTTGTGGATACCGACGAAAATAACCTATTTAGCTCATCTGCCTTTTCCTGGTCACTAATTTTCAGACAGCCTGTGTCACATTGTAATGTTCCTATAGCTTCCTTCCTCGCCTTCTTCCATTAATATATTTAAAACATATTTTAGGGTTAGTCTTACTTTCCTTTGCAACTGACTTCTCATTTTCTATTTTATCCAGCCTAATAGCCCTTTTGCAAGCCTATATCTCCTGTTTAAAAGTTTAAAATAGATAAATTGTCTATTAAATAATTTATCAATTAGATTACAAAAATAGAGTTACATTTTTATACATTGTCAGATATTAGTATCAACTCAATTTAAAGTAACGAGCCAATCCTTATAATCCCAAAATCTGTTATAGAAAATATTAAAAATATCAGAAAACAAGATTAGACCTGTACTCTCAAGAGCTGGTCTTAAGAGTGGCTGTTTTTTTTTTTTTTTTTCGGTTGGTGTGTCTTTAATAGTAGAAAACTATTCTCTTATTGAATTATCTTTACAAAAAAACATAAAAATAAAGCCTCTCCACCTTGAGAAAATATATATCTGGTATTTGGAAGGAAATAAAGTTTGTCTCCCCATTGTCCCAAATGAGAACTGACACAAATCAAAAAGGGATGGTGCATACTTAATGACTAGCCATTGTCCATTCTAAGCTAAATTAACCTAAATATACATTATAACCTCCTCATGTTTGAATGAAGCTTGTGAGATAAGTAACTTCTACAATTGAAGTTGAAACATACAAACACTTCTGTTTATCAACTATTGTATCTTCTAATCAGCCCCACCTGAATACACAAGACAGTTTCATAAGGGCATGTACCGAAACGTATGAAATAGAATAAATCAATAGGCTATTATCTGAATTAATTCAAATCAAATTTAAAAGGATAACGTTAAAAGAAATGTATCAAATAATATATTTATATAAAAAGCTCATACATATCCTATCAGATGATATAAAACACTGCTATAATTCTAGGAATTTGTATAGACATGTAAAGATGTCGCGAATAGTTCGCCGGCGGACTGTTCCCGGCGAACATAGCATGTTCGCGTTCACGGCGAACTGCGAACATATGCAATGTTTGATCCGCCCCCTATACTTTATCATTAAACAAACTTTGACCCTGCACCTCACAGTCAGCAGACACATTCTAGCCAATCAGCATCATACCCTGCCTTCCAGACCCTTCTACCTCATGGACAGCAGCCATTTTGGAATCATAACTAACTTGCAGTCTTACTGAGAGAAGGCTGAGTGTAGGTAATACTAATTCAATAGGGAAAACCATAGCTAGGCTACTGTACACAGTGTCCAATACAGTCCTGAATGACTCTATTGATCTCTGCTGCAAGGACAGCACCCCAAAAAGCCCTTTTTAGTGCTATAACATCAGTCTGTTTTTTGTTTTTTTCTGTCTAATCTAAGTTCATTTGCCTGGCTACTAGCCAGAGTGTGTGTCAGGCTCACAACTTATCCTGTGCCCAGTGCAACCAATCCAATCTGGTGGTGTACCAGCAGTTTACTTTTAAAAACCAAAACTTTTATTTTGTCTAATCTAAGTTCATTTGCCTGCCTACTAGCCAGTGTGTGTGTCAGGCTCACAACTTATACTGTGCCCAGTGCAATCAATCCAATCTGGTGGTGTACCAGCAGTTTACTTTTAAAAACCAAAACTTTTATTTTGTCTAATCTAAGTTCATTTGCCTGCCTACTAGCCAGTGTGTGTGTGTCAGGCTCACAACTGATACTGTGCCCAGTGCAACCAATACAATCAGGTGGTGTACCAGCAGTATACCTTTAAAAAACCCAAAATTTTATTTTGTTAAATCTAAGTTCTTTTGCCTGACAGCTAGTCTGTGCGTGTCTCAGGCTCACAACTGATACTGTGCCCAGTGCAACCAATCCAATCAGGAGGTGTACCAGCAGTGTACATTTAAAAAACCCAAAATTGTATTTTGTTAAATCTAAGTTCATTTGCCTGACCGCTATTCTGTGTGTTTCTCAGGCTCACAACTGATACTGTTCCCAGTGCAATCAATCCAATCTGGTGGTGTACCAGCAGTCTACTTTTAAAAACCAAGACTTTTATTTTCTCTAATCTAAGTTCATTCGCCTGCCTATTAGCCAGTGTGTGTGTCAGGCTCACAACTGATACTGTGCCCAGTGCAACCAATCCAATCAGGTGGTGTACCAGCAGTGTACATTTAAAAAACCCAAAATTGTATTTTGTTAAATCTAAGTTTATTTGCCTGACCGCTATTCTGTGTGTTTCTCAGGCTCACAACTGATACTGTTCCCAGTGCTATCAATCCAATCTGGTGGTGTACCAGCAGTCTACTTTTAAAAACCAAGACTTTTATTTTCTCTAATCTAAGTTCATTCGCCTGCCTATTAGCCAGTGTGTGTGTCAGGCTCACAACTGATACTGTGCCCAGTTCAATCAATCCAATCTGGTGGTGTACCAGCAGTCTCCTCCGCCCACCCCCACCTCCTGCCCCTTCCTCTCTCACTGCTGATGACTTTGCCAGCCATTTTAAAAATAAAATCGATACCATCCGAAATGAGCTCTCCTCCCAGCTTGGCCCTACCCCACCACCCTCTCCCCAAACTGACAACACCCAGCCCTTACCCTTCCCCAATCCCACCTCCACTATGGACTCCTTTGACCCTGTAACCGAGGATGAAGTATCTACTTTACTATCAACCTCTCACCTTACCACATGTCCTCATGATCCTATTCCATCACAGCTAATCCCTCCCCTATCCACCACACTTATCCCAGCTCTCACACATCTATTCAACCTCTCCCTAAACACTGGCAAGTTTCCATCCTCCTTAAAACATGCCACAGTTACACCCATTCTCAAGAAGCCCTCTTCTGACCCAGCTTCTGCCTCCAACTATCGCCCTATCTCACTACTTCCCCTTGCGTCTAAACTCCTTGAGCGGCTTGTTTACAATCGCCTCACTCAATTTATCTCCTCCAATTCCCTACTTGACCCCTTCCAATCTGGCTTCCGGTCCCAACACACTACAGAAACAGCCCTTACAAAAGTCACTAATGACTTGCTAACCGCCAAATCAAAGGGTCACTACTCTATTCTAATTCTCCTGGATCTCTCTGCTGCCTTCGATACAGTTGACCACCCTCTTCTACTCCAAACGCTCCGCTCTTTTGGCATCCAGGACACAGCTCTTTCATGGTTCACATCCTATCTTAAAGATCGTACATTTAGTGTCTCCTTCTCTGGCACCTCTTTTCACCTCTCCCTCTGTCTGTTGGCGTTCCCCAAGGTTCTGTCCTAGGCCCCCTCCTCTTCTCCATCTACACCTCCTCCCTTGGCACCCTTATAAAATCCTTTGGATTTCAGTATCATCTCTATGCAGATGATACTCAAATCTACCTCTCTGCACCCGATCTATCCCCCTCTCTTTTAGCTCAAGTTTCCAACTGCCTCTCTAGCATATCCTCCTGGATGTCCACCCGTCAACTCAAACTCAACATGTCTAAAACTGAACTTCTAATCTTTCCACCCTCTACTACAGCTTCCACACCTCAAATATCTCTCACTGTTGACAACACCATCATCGCCCCTACCTCCCAGGCCCGTTGTCTTGGGGTTCTACTGGATCCCGCCCTCTCTTTTATTCCTCACATCCAAGCAATAACAAAATCATGTCAGTTTCACCTAAAAAACATCTCCAAAATTCGTCATTATCTTACAGAAGACACAGCTAAAATTCTAATTCACTCTCTCATCATCTCTCGACTCGACTACTGCAATTCCCTCCTTGCTGGCCTCCCCATCTCTCGTCTGTCTCCCCTCCAATCCATAATGAACGCCTCCTCTAGACTCATCTTCAATAACAAACGATCAGTGTCTGCAGCCCCTCTCTGTCAATCACTCCACTGGCTTCCCATAGCTTCCCGAATCAAATTTAAAATCATGACCCTAACACATAAAGCCCTCAACAACAGTGCACCCCCTTATATCTCTGCTCTTGTTTCAAAATACTCTCCCAACCGGCCCCTTCGTTCTGCTAACGACCTTCTTCTTTCCTCCTCTCTCATCACCTCCTCTCACTCCCGTCTTCAAGACTTTTCTCGTGCTTCCCCATCCATTTGGAACTCCTTGCTACGCTCCATTAGATTATCTTCCTGCCTCAAAACCTTTAAGAAATTATTAAAAACACACCTGTTTAAAAAATCTTATCATCTTCAGCCTTAACATGTACAACTGAACATTCCACAGCTTAATAACACTCACACCCACAATCTACAGTACAACACACAGACCCCTCCACTTTACTGAACCAATTGCTTTCAATTGTATTTGTCACCCTCTTGTATCACACCTAAACCCTTAGATTGTAAGTTTGCGAGTTTTCAATCTTGTGTCAGGCCTTGGAAACAAGCTCTATGTACATTTGATTTTATGCTCAAAAACAGGGCCCTCCATTCTTTACAAGGTGTTTAATTTATTTTCTGCTATGTACTCAACCCCTGTACAGCGCTACGGAATATGTTGGCGCGATATAAATAAAGATAATAATAATAATAAATAATATTTGCTTTGCTTGCATCTATACCCTTCCAAATACATGCTAATATTTTACTTGCCTTTGCAGCGGCTGCTTGGTATTGAGCACTGCTACCTAGGTGGTTGTCCACTAGTACTCCCAAATCCCTTTCAATATCTGATACCCCCAGATTTGCTCCATTACGATTATAAATTGCATGGCTATTTTTCCTTCCCAAATGCATAACCTTACATTTATTTGTATTAAATCTCATCTGCCATTTAGCCGCCCATTTCTTTACTTTATGCAAATCTCTTTGTAGGGAAAATACATAATTATCTGATTTAATTACCTTGCACAACATAGTGTCATCAGCAAAAATGGAGACACTACTTTTGAGTCTTACTTCTACGTCATTAATAAATATGTTAAAAAGGAGAGGACCTAATACCGAACCTTGAGGAACCCCACTTACCCCATTAGTCCAATCTGAGTATGTTCCATTTAAAACAACCCTTTGCTTTCTGTCTTTTAGCCAGCTCTCGATCCATGAGGAGATATTTACTGCAATTCCTATATCCTTTAGTTTGCTCAAAAGTCTCCCATGAGGCACTGTATCAAAAGCCTTTGCAAAATCCAAAAAGACTACATCCACTGAGTTGCCCTGATCCATGTTCCTACTAACCCCCTCATAGAAACTAATTAGATTGGTTTGACATGACCTATCCTTTATAAATCCGTGTTGACTGCTACCTATGATCTTGTTCAAATAGACATTATCTATTATTCTGTCCCTTATTAACCATTCTAAAAGCTTCCCAACTACAAATTTCAGTTTGTTTTTCAATTGAGTTGTACAGTTTATAGGTCACATTAAAGGTGGAAAAAGTTCTGAAATGATTTATCTTTGTCTCCTTTTTTTTACAGCACAGAAACCTGACATTTTAACAGGGGTGTGTAGACTTTTTATATCCACTGTATATAATGGTTTGGCTATTACAGAATCCAGCTCCCTCAGTACCCTTGGATGTATTCCATCAGGAGCTGGGGCTTTATTAACATTTATTTTCTCCAATCTCTTTTGGATTTCTTCCTTCATTAACCAATTATTTAGTGATAGTAGTGTAGCCCCAATTTGTTGCGGTGTCCCAACCACTGGAATCTCCCTTGTGGATACCGACGAAAATAACCTATTTAGCTCATCTGCCTTTTCCTGGTCACTAATTTTCAGACAGCCTGTGTCACATTGTAATGTTCCTATAGCTTCCTTCCTCGCCTTCTTCCCATTAATATATTTAAAACATATTTTAGGGTTAGTCTTACTTTCCTTTGCAACTGACTTCTCATTTTCTATTTTATCCAGCCTAATAGCCCTTTTGCAAGCCTATATCTCCTGTTTAAAAGTTTAAAATAGATAAATTGTCTATTAAATAATTTATCAATTAGATTACAAAAATAGAGTTACATTTTTATACATTGTCAGATATTAGTGTCAACTCAATTTAAAGTAACGAGCCAATCCTTATAATCCCAAAATCTGTTATAGAAAATATTAAAAATATCAGAAAACAAGATTAGACCTGTACTCTCAAGAGCTGGTCTTAAGAGTGGCTGTTTTTTTTTTTTTTTTTTGGTTGGTGTGTCTTTAATAGTAGAAAACTATTCTCTTATTGAATTATCTTTACAAAAAAACATAAAAATAAAGCCTCTCCACCTTGAGAAAATATATATCTGGTATTTGGAAGGAAATAAAGTTTGTCTCCCCCATTGTCCCAAATGAGAACTGACACAAATCAAAAAGGGATGGTGCATACTTAGGCCTTCATTCAATTGCGATTTTGCCAATTGAATAAGGCTCTAAATAAGCACATAGCATATTTTTTTTAAAGAAGTTTTTAGTTAGTGAAGACCTTGCTTTTGCATAGATGTTTACTAACAAAAAACATATTTAAAAAAAATATGTTATGTGCTTATTTAGAGCCTTATTCAATTGGCAAAATTGCAATTGAATGAGGGCCTTAATGACTAGCCATTGTCCATTCTAAGCTAAATTAACCTAAATATACATTATAACCTCCTCATGTTTGAATGAAGCTTGTGAGATAAGTAACTTCTACAATTGAAGTTGAAACATACAAACACTTCTGTTTATCAACTATTGTATCTTCTAATCAGACCCACCTGAATACACAAGACAGTTTCATAAGGGCATGTACCGAAACGTATGAAATAGAATAAATCAATAGGCTATTATCTGTATTAATTCAAATCAAATTTAAAAGGATAACGTTAAAAGAAATGTATCAAATAATATATTTATATAAAAAGCTCATACATATCCTATCAGATGATATAAAACACTGCTATAATTCTAGGAATTTGTATAGACATGTAAAGATGTCGCGAATAGTTCGCCGGCGGACTGTTCCCGGCGAACATAGCATGTTCGCTTTCACGGCGAACTGCGAACATATGCAATGTTTGATCCGCCCCCTATACTTTATCATTAAACAAACTTTGACCCTGCACCTCACAGTCAGCAGACACATTCCAGCCAATCAGCATCATACCCTGCCTTCCAGACCCTTCTACCTCATGGACAGCAGCCATTTTGGAATCATAACTAACTTGCAGTCTTACTGAGAGAAGGCTGAGTGTAGGTAATACTAATTCAATAGGGAAAACCATAGCTAGGCTACTGTACACAGTGTCCAATACAGTCCTGAATGACTCTTTTGATCTCTGCTGCAAGGACAGCACCCCAAAAAGCCATTTTTAGTGCTATAACATCAGTCTGTTTTTTTTTCTTTTTCTGTCTAATCTAAGTTCATTTGCCTGGGTACTAGCCAGTGTGTGTGTCAGGCTCACAACTTATACTGTGCCCAGTGCAACCAATCCAATCTGGTGGTGTACCAGCAGTTTACTTTTAAAAACCAAAACTTTTATTTTGTCTAATCTAAGTTCATTTGCCTGCCTACTAGCCAGTGTGTGTGTCAGGCTCACAACTTATACTGTGCCCAGTGCAATTAATCCAATCTGGTGATGTACCAGCAGTTTACTTTTAAAAACCAAAACTTTTATTTTGTCTAATCTAAGTTCATTTGCCTGCCTACTAGCCAGTGTGTGTGTGTCAGGCTCACAACTGATACTGTGCCCAGTGCAACCAATACAATCAGGTGGTGTACCAGCAGTATACCTTTAAAAAACCCAAAATTTTATTTTGTTAAATCTAAGTTATTTTGCCTAAAAGCTAGTCTGTGCGTGTCTCAGGCTCACAACTGATACTGTGCCCAGTGCAACCAATCCAATCAGGAGGTGTACCAGCAGTGTACATTTAAAAAACCCAAAATTGTATTTTGTTAAATCTAAGTTAATTTGCCTGACCGCTATTCTGTGTGTTTCTCAGGCTCACAACTGATACTGTTCCCAGTGCAATCAATCCAATCTGGTGGTGTACCAGCAGTCTACTTTTAAAAACCAAGACTTTTATTTTCTCTAATCTAAGTTCATTCGCCTGCCTATTAGCCAGTGTGTGTGTCAGGCTCACAACTGATACTGTGCCCAGTGCAACCAATCCAATCAGGTGGTGTACCAGCAGTGTACATTTAAAAAACCCAAAATTGTATTTTGTTAAATCTAAGTTTATTTGCCTGACCGCTATTCTGTGTGTTTCTCAGGCTCACAACTGATACTGTGCCCAGTGCAATCAATCCAATCTGGTGGTGTACCAGCAGTCTACTTTTAAAAACCAAGACTTTTATTTTCTCTAATCTAAGTTCATTCGCCTGCCTATTAGCCAGTGTGTGTGTCAGGCTCACAACTGATACTGTGCCCAGTTCAATCAATCCAATCTGGTGGTGTACCAGCAGTCTCCTCCGCCCACCCCCACCTCCTGCCCCTTCCTCTCTCACTGCTGATGACTTTGCCAGCCATTTTAAAAATAAAATCGATACCATCCGAAATGAGCTCTCCTCCCAGCTTGGCCCTACCCCACCACCCTTTTCCCAAACCGACAACACCCAGCCCTTACCCTTCCCCAATCCCACCTCCACTATGGACTCCTTTGACCCTGTAACCGAGGATGAAGTATCTACTTTACTATCAACCTCTCACCTTACCACATGTCCTCATGATCCTATTCCATCACAGCTAATCCCTCCCCTATCCACCACACTTATCCCAGCTCTCACACATCTATTCAACCTCTCCCTAACCACTGGCAAGTTTCCATCCTCCTTAAAACATGCCACAGTTACACCCATTTTCAAGAAGCCCTCTTCTGACCCAGCTTCTGCCTCCAACTATCGCCCTATCTCACTACTTCCCCTTGCGTCTAAACTCCTTGAGCGGCTTGTTTACAATCGCCTCACTCAATTTATTTCCTCCAATTCCCTACTTGACCCCTTCCAATCTGGCTTCCGGTCCCAACACTCTACAGAAACAGCCCTTACAAAAGTCACTAATGACTTGCTAACCGCCAAATCAAAGGGTCACTACTCTATTCTAATTCTCCTGGATCTCTCTGCTGCCTTCGATACAGTTGACCACCCTCTTCTACTCCAAACGCTCCGCTCTTTTGGCATCCAGGACACAGCTCTTTCATGGTTCACATCCTATCTTAAAGATCGTACATTTAGTGTCTCCTTCTCTGGCACCTCTTTTCACCTCTCCCTCTGTCTGTTGGCGTTCCCCAAGGTTCTGTCCTAGGCCCCCTCCTCTTCTCCATCTACACCTCCTCCCTTGGCACCCTTATAAAATCCTTTGGATTTCAGTATCATCTCTATGCAGATGATACTCAAATCTACCTCTCTGCACCCAATCTATCCCCCTCTCTTTTAGCTCAAGTTTCCAACTGCCTCTCTAGCATATCCTCCTGGATGTCCACCCGTCAACTCAAACTCAACATGTCTAAAACTGAACTTCTAATCTTTCCACCCTCTACTACAGCTTCCACACCTCAAATATCTCTCACTGTTGACAACACCATCATCGCCCCTACCTTCCAGGCCCGTTGTCTTGGGGTTCTACTGGATCCCGCCCTCTCTTTTATTCCTCACATCCAAGCAATAACAAAATCATGTCAGTTTCACCTAAAAAACATCTCCAAAATTCGTCATTATCTTACAGAAGACACAGCTAAAATTCTAATTCACTCTCTCATCATCTCTCGACTCGACTACTGCAATTCTCTCCTTGCTGGCCTCCCCATCTCTCGTCTGTCTCCCCTCCAATCCATAATGAACGCCTCCTCTAGACTCATCTTCAATAACAAACGATCAGTGTCTGCAGCCCCTCTCTGTCAATCACTCCACTGGCTTCCCATAGCTTCCCGAATCAAATTTAAAATCATGACCCTAACACATAAAGCCCTCAACAACAGTGCACCCCCTTATATCTCTGCTCTTGTTTCAAAATACTCTCCCAACCGGCCCCTTCGTTCTGCTAACGACCTTCTTCTTTCCTCCTCTCTCATCACCTCCTCTCACTCCCGTCTTCAAGACTTTTCTCGTGCTTCCCCATCCATTTGGAACTCCTTGCCCCGCTCCATTAGATTATCTTCCTGCCTTAAAACCTTTAAGAAATTATTAAAAACACACCTGTTTAAAAAATCTTATCATCTTCAGCCTTAACATGTACAACTGAACATTCCACAGCTTAATAACACTCACACCCACAATCTACAGTACAACACACAGACCCCTCCACTTTACTGAACCAATTGCTTTCAATTGTATTTGTCACCCTCTTGTATCACACCTAAACCCTTAGATTGTAAGTTTGCGAGTTTTCAATCTTGTGTCAGGCCTTGGAAACAAGCTCTATGTACATTTGATTTTATGCTCAAAAACAGGGCCCTCCATTCTTTACAAGGTGTTTAATTTGTTTTCTGCTATGTACTCAACCCCTGTACAGCGCTACGGAATATGTTGGCGCGATATAAATAAAGATAATAATAATAATAAATAATATTTGCTTTGCTTGCATCTATACCCTTCCAAATACATGCTAATATTTTACTTGCCTTTGCAGCGGCTGCTTGGTATTGAGCACTGCTACCTAGGTGGTTGTCCACTAGTACTCCCAAATCCCTTTCAATATCTGATACCCCCAGATTTGCTCCATTACGATTATAAATTGCATGGCTATTTTTCCTTCCCAAATGCATAACCTTACATTTATTTGTATTAAATCTCATCTGCCATTTAGCCGCCCATTTCTTTACTTTATGCAAATCTCTTTGTAGGGAAAATACATAATTATCTGATTTAATTACCTTGCATACATAGTGTCATCAGCAAAAATGGAGACACTACTTTTGAGTCTTACTTCTACGTCATTAATAAATATGGTAAAAAGGAGAGGACCTAATACCGAACCTTGAGGAACCCCACTTACCCCATTAGTCCAATCTGAGTATGTTCCATTTAAAACAACCCTTTGCTTCCTGTCTTTTAGCCAGCTCTCGATCCATGAGGAGATATTTACTGCAATTCCTATATCCCTTAGTTTGCTCAAAAGTCTCCCATGAGGCACTGTGTCAAAAGCCTTTGCAAAATCCAAAAAGACTACATCCACTGAGTTGCCCTGATCCAAGTTCCTACTAACCCCCTCATAGAAACTAATTAGATTGGTTTGACATGACCTATCCTTTATAAATCCGTGTTGACTGCTACCTATGATCTTGTTCAAATAGACATTATCTTATATTCTGTCCCTTATTAACCATTCTAAAAGCTTCCCAACTACAAATTTCAGTTTGTTTTTCAATTGAGTTGTACAGTTTATAGGTCACATTAAAGGTGGAAAAAGTTCTGAAATGATTTATCTTTGTCTCCTTTTTTTTACAGCACAGAAACCTGACATTTTAACAGGGGTGTGTAGACTTTTTATATCCACTGTATATAATGGTTTGGCTATTACAGAATCCAGCTCCCTCAGTACCCTTGGATGTATTCCATCAGGAGCTGGGGCTTTATTAACATTTATTTTCTCCAATCTCTTTTGGATTTCTTCCTTCATTAACCAATTATTTAGTGATAGTAGTGTAGCCCCAATTTGTTGCGGTGTCCCAACCACTGGAATCTCCCTTGTGGATACCGACGAAAATAACCTATTTAGCTCATCTGCCTTTTCCTGGTCACTAATTTTCAGACAGCCTGTGTCACATTGTAATGTTCCTATAGCTTCCTTCCTCGCCTTCTTCCCATTAATATATTTAAAACATATTTTAGGGTTAGTCTTACTTTCCTTTGCAACTGACTTCTCATTTTCTATTTTATCCAGCCTAATAGCCCTTTTGCAAGCCTATATCTCCTGTTTAAAAGTTTAAAATAGATAAATTGTCTATTAAATAATTTATCAATTAGATTACAAAAATAGAGTTACATTTTTATACATTGTCAGATATTAGTGTCAACTCAATTTAAAGTAACGAGCCAATCCTTATAATCCCAAAATCTGTTATAGAAAATATTAAAAATATCAGAAAACAAGATTAGACCTGTACTCTCAAGAGCTGGTCTTAAGAGTGGCTGTTTTTTTTTTTTTTTTTGGTTGGTGTGTCTTTAATAGTAGAAAACTATTCTCTTATTGAATTATCTTTACAAAAAAACATAAAAATAAAGCCTCTCCACCTTGAGAAAATATATATCTGGTATTTGGAAGGAAATAAAGTTTGTCTCCCCATTGTCCCAAATGAGAACTGACACAAATCAAAAAGGGATGGTGCATACTTAGGCCTTCATTCAATTGCGATTTTGCCAATTGAATAAGGCTCTAAATAAGCACATAGCATATTTTTTTTAAAGAAGTTTTTAGTTAGTGAAGACCTTGCTTTTGCATAGATGTTTACTAACAAAAAACATATTTAAAAAAAATATGTTATGTGCTTATTTAGAGCCTTATTCAATTGGCAAAATTGCAATTGAATGAGGGCCTTAATGACTAGCCATTGTCCATTCTAAGCTAAATTAACCTAAATATACATTATAACCTCCTCATGTTTGAATGAAGCTTGTGAGATAAGTAACTTCTACAATTGAAGTTGAAACATACAAACACTTCTGTTTATCAACTATTGTATCTTCTAATCAGCCCCACCTGAATACACAAGACAGTTTCATAAGGGCATGTACCGAAACGTATGAAATAGAATAAATCAATAGGCTATTATCTGTATTAATTCAAATCAAATTTAAAAGGATAACGTTAAAAGAAATGTATCAAATAATATATTTATATAAAAAGCTCATACATATCCTATCAGATGATATAAAACACTGCTATAATTCTAGGAATTTGTATAGACATGTAAAGATGTCGCGAATAGTTCGCCGGCGGACTGTTCCCGGCGAACATAGCATGTTCGCGTTCACGGCGAACTGCGAACATATGCAATGTTTGATCCGCCCCCTATACTTTATCATTAAACAAACTTTGACCCTGCACCTCACAGTCAGCAGACACATTCCAGCCAATCAGCATCATACCCTGCCTTCCAGACCCTTCTACCTCATGGACAGCAGCCATTTTGGAATCATAACTAACTTGCAGTCTTACTGAGAGAAGGCTGAGTGTAGGTAATACTAATTCAATAGGGAAAACCATAGCTAGGCTACTGTACACAGTGTCCAATACAGTCCTGAATGACTCTTTTGATCTCTGCTGCAAGGACAGCACCCCAAAAAGCCCTTTTTAGTGCTATAACATCAGTCTGTTTTTTTGTTTTTTTCTGTCTAATCTAAGTTCATTTGCCTGGCTACTAGCCAGTGTGTGTGTCAGGCTCACAACTTATACTGTGCCCAGTGCAACCAATCCAATCTGGTGGTGTACCAGCAGTTTACTTTTAAAAACCAAAACTTTTATTTTGTCTAATCTAAGTTCATTTGCCTGCCTACTAGCCAGTGTGTGTGTCAGGCTCACAACTTATACTGTGCCCAGTGCAATTAATCCAATCTGGTGGTGTACCAGCAGTTTACTTTTAAAAACCAAAACTTTTATTTTGTCTAATCTAAGTTCATTTGCCTGCCTACTAGCCAGTGTGTGTGTGTCAGGCTCACAACTGATACTGTGCCCAGTGCAACCAATACAATCAGGTTGTGTACCAGCAGTATACCTTTAAAAAACCCAAAATTTTATTTTGTTAAATCTAAGTTCTTTTGCCTGACAGCTAGTCTGTGCGTGTCTCAGGCTCACAACTGATACTGTGCCCAGTGCAACCAATCCAATCAGGAGGTGTACCAGCAGTGTACATTTAAAAAACCCAAAATTGTATTTTGTTAAATCTAAGTTCATTTGCCTGACCGCTATTCTGTGTGTTTCTCAGGCTCAAAACTGATACTGTTCCCAGTGCAATCAATCCAATCTGGTGGTGTACCAGCAGTCTACTTTTAAAAACCAAGACTTTTATTTTCTCTAATCTAAGTTCATTCGCCTGCCTATTAGCCAGTGTGTGTTTCGTGCTCACAACTGATACTGTGCCCAGTGCAAGCAATCCAATCTGGTGGTGTACAAGCAGTCTACCTTTAAAAAACCCAAAATTGTATTTTGTTAAATTGAAGTTCATTTGCATGACCGGTAGTCTGTGTGTGTCTCAGGTTTACAACTGATACTGTGCCCAGTGCAACCAATCCAATCTGGTGGTGTACCAGCAGTCTACATTTAAAAAAAAAACAACACTTTTTTCTAATTTAATTTGCCTGCCTGCCAGCGTGTGTGTCCTAGGCTCACAGCATATACTGTGCCCACTTGCCCAGTCAGTGCCACCACTCATATCTAGTGTTACAGTCAGTAGTCCACATTTAAACAAAGAATACAATTTTGACTGTAATACATTGAATAGCAGTTACTTGTCTGCAAGCGTCTGTGTCAGGCCTACAGAGTCTACTCTGCCAACTTCTGCAAGTGCACAGCGCCACTCATATCTGTTGTCACAGTAGCTTGCACACATAGTACCACTAATTGCAAAAAAAATGACAGGCAGAGGCAGGGCAATCCGCAGGAGCCATAGTGGTCGTGGTGCTGTGATTCCCTTTGGCCCTACAATAATGCCCAGTGTTCAGAGGCCGGTTATCCAGAACTCAAAAACTTCTGAGGACATAGTTGACTGGCTAACACAGGACACCCAATCTTCTACAGCTTCCGCTCAGAACATTGACGCACCATCCTCCTCCAGCTTAGCTCCGGGCACCTCTCAAGTTACCACTCGCCCGCCTACCGCCACCACCAACACTTGTACCACAGCCGCTTCAATTGATCAGTAATTTATTTACACATCAGTTTGAAGAAATGAGTGATGCGCAACCATTATTGCCAGAGGATGTAGATAACAGGGATATGTCTCAGTCAGGCAGCATTACACACATGTACGTACGGTGTGATGATGATGATGATGTACCCGCTGCTGCTTCCTTTGTTGAGTTGTCAGATACAAGTGAAGCGGGTGATGATGATGATGACAATGCGTCCGTGGATGTCACGTGGGTGCCCGCTAGAAGAGAAGAAGAACAGGGGGAAAGTTCAGATGGGGAGACAGAGAGGAGGAGGAGACGAGTTGGAAGCAGAGGGAGGTCATCCAACGAGCTAGTGGCACAGTCAGACAGCATGCATCAGCACCCGGGGTCAGCCAGTCAGCACGCCAATCAAAGCATGCTGTTGCCACCACCAGAACGCTGTCACTGCAGAGCTCAGCAGTGTGGCACTTTTTGTGGGTGTCTGCCTGTGACAACAGCGATGCCATTTGTAACCTGTGCCAAAAGAAACTGAGTCGTGGGAAGTCCAACACCCACCTAGGTACAACTGCTTTGCAAAGGCACATGATGTCACATCACAAACGCCAATGGGATCAACACCTGAGTACAAACAGCACACAAACTCAAAGCCGCCATCCTCCTCCTGGTCCAGCATCTTCATCCACGTCAACCACTGCTGTCCTCCTTGCCCCCTCTCAACCATCCGCCACTCCGTCTCTCACCTCTAGCTGTTCCTGCTCATCTCCCCACAGTCAGGTGTCTGCCAAGGGCATGTTTGAGCGTAAGAAGCCAATGTCACAAAGTCACCCCCTTGCCCGGCATCTGACAGCTGCCTTTTCTGAACTCTTAGCCCGCCAGCTTTTACCATACAAGCTGGTGGAGTCTGAGGCATTCAAAAAATTTGTAGCTATTGGGAAACCGCAGTGGAAGATACCCAGACGAAATTTCTTTGCACAAAAGGCAATCCCCAACCTGTACTCGATTTTGCAAAAGGAAGTAATGGCATGTCTGGCACACAGTGTTGGGGCAAGGGTCCATCTGACCACTGATACCTGGTCTGCAAAGCATGGTCAGGGCAGGTATATCACCTACACTGCGCATTGGGTAAACCTGCTGATGCCTGCCAAGCATGGAATGAGTGGCTCTGCAGAGGAGTTGGTGACACCGCCACGACTTTCACACAGGCCTGCTGCCACCTCCTCTACTCCTCCTACTCCATCCTCTTCCATAACCTCCTCAGCTGAGTCCTCTTCTGCTGCTGTGTCTTGCTCCACATCAACGACACCCCCCCCCCAGCTCCCCAGATACTATTTCACATGCCGGATACGGCAGTGTCACGCTGTCTTGGGGTTGACTTGCCTGAAAGCAGAGAGTGACACCGGGCCAGTACTCCTGTCTGCCCTGAACGCACAGGTGGATCAATGGCTGACTCCGCACCAACTGAAGATTGGCAAAGTGGTTTGTGACAACGGAAGAAATTTGTTGGCGGCATTGAATTTGGGCAAGTTGACACATGTACAGTGCATGGCACATGTGTTTAATCTGATCGTACAACGCTTTGTGCACAAGTACCCAGGCTTACAGGACGTCCTGAAGCAGGCCAGAAAGGTGTGTGGCCATTTCAGGCGTTCCTACACGGCCATGGCACACTTTTCAGATATCCAGCGGCGAAACATGCCAGTGAGGCGCTTGATTTGTGACAGCCCGACACGTTGGAATTCAACACTCCTAATGTTCGACCGCCTGCTCCAACAAGAGAAAGCCGTTAACGAGTATGTGTATGACCGGGGTGCTAGGACAGCCTCTGCGGAGCTGGGAATTTTTTTCCACATTACTGGACGCTCATGCGCAATGCCTGTAGGCTCATGCGTCCTTTTGAGGAGGTGACAAACCTTGTCAGTCGCACAGAAGGCACCATCAGCGACATCATACCATTTGTTTTCTTCCTGGAGCGTGCCCTGTGAAGAGTGTTGGATCAGGCCGTAGATGAGCGTGATGAAGAAGTGGAAGAGTTGTGGTCACCACCAGAAACAGCCTTATCAGCATCGCTTGCTGGACCTGCGGCAACACTGGAGGAGGATTGTGAGGAAGAGCAGTCAGAGGAGGAATGTGGCTTTGAAGGGGAGGAGGAAGACCAATCACAACAGGCATCCCAGGGTGCTCATTGTCACCTATCTGGTACCCGTGGTGTTGTATGTGGCTGGGGGGGAGAACATATCTTCAGCGAGATCACTGAGGACGAGGAAAGCGACATGGGTAGCTCGGCATCCAACCTTGTGCAAATGGGGTCTTTCATGCTGTCGTGCCTGTCGCGGGACCCTCGTATAAAAAGGCTGAAGGAGAACGACCTGTACTGGGTGTCCACGCTATTAGACCCCCGGTATAAGCAGAAAGTACCTGAAATGTTACCGAATTACCGCAAGGCAGAAAGGATGCAGCAGTTCCAAATGAAATTAAAAAGTATGCTTTACACTGTGTATAAGGGTGATGTCACAGCACAACGGGAATCTAACAGGGGAAGAGGTGAAAGTAATCCTCCTCCTCCCATGACCACGCCGGCAAGGACAGGACGTTTAAAAGATGTGTTGTTGATGGAGGACATGCAGACCTTTTTCAGTCCTACGCATCGCCACAGCCCTTCGGGATCCACCCTCAGAGAATGACTCGACCGACAGGTAGCAGACTACCTCGCCTTAACTGCAGATATCGACACTCTGAGGAGTGATGAACCCCTTGACTACTGGGTATGCAGGCTAGACTTGTGGCCTGAGCTATCCCAATTTGCCATAGAACTTCTGGCCTGCCCCGCTTCCAGTGTCCTGTCAGAAAGGACCTTCAGTGCAGCAGGAGGTTTTGTCACTGAGAAGAGAAGTCGCCTAGGTCAGAAACGTCTAGATTACCTCACCTTTATTAAGATGAATGAGGGATGGATCCCGAATGGACTGACACTGGGCGATACATTAGACTAAAAAAGGGCTGATGAGATGAGCTGCCTTGAGCTAAAAATGGTCCACAAGCTGCAATATTTTATCTTTGAATGCCGCATGACTTGCGCGACTTATCCGCCACCAACTAGAGTTCAAAAAGCAATGTTTTAGGGCAGTTTCTGCCTGGGAAACAAACGTAAATTTTTCTGGTCGCTGCAACAGCAGCGGTTGCAACAATACCTAATTTTTGATAAGTGCACGCATCCCGGGGTGTCTGCGCTCGTCGGCATGTTTCAGCTCTCTAATTCCGACAGTTATCAAAGTAACAGATGGAGCGATCAAAGGAACCAGTCTATAACTGATTAAATGAGCAATTCACAGTTTCACTGTACCGGCTGTGTGTATTTAAACGTGCATGGCTTTATTTTTTGAGGCAGGATCAACCAGGTAGCCCGACGAGGGGCGCCCCCCCGGCCCTGTGACAGTAGGAGCACCGACCCAGCATCTTTTTCCATCTCCCGGTTCCAAAAATCCTGGCCTTATACACGCCCCCTGATAGGTGACGTAACAGGTATTAAACTTATAGGAGTGGCGTGTTTGTAAGTACTACTCTTATCTGGTGGCACCTTTGATTGCACGTGCCGTGCCCCAAAATTGAAGTGATACGACCAACAAAACATCTTTTTCCATCTCCCGGTTCTAAAAATCCAGGACTTATACACGCCCCCTGATAGGTGCTGTAACAGGAATTAAACTGATAAGAGTAGTACTTACAAACACGAAACTCCTATCTGGTGGCAACTTAGATTGCACGCGCCGTGCCCCAAAATTGAAGTGGGAGGACCAACCAAGCATCTTTTTCCATCTCCCGGTTCCAAAAATCCAGGCCTTATACACGTCCCCTGATAGGTGACGTAACAGGTATTAAACTGCTAAGAGTAGTACTACTTAACACACCTTATAATAATGCAGAGAGGCAACGCAGTGAGAGGAGTCTGAAGAAGAGGAGTCAGAGGAGGAAGGTGGCTTTGAGGAGGTGGAAGACCAAACACAACAGGCGTCCCAGGGGGCTTGTTGTCACCTTTCGGGGACCCTTGGTGTTGTACGTGGCTGGGTGGAGGAAGAGACCTTTAATGACATCAGTGAGGACAATGAACAGGACATGGCTAGCTTGGTATCCAACCTTGTGCAAATGGGGAGTTTGCGGTTGTGCAAATGGACTGTTTGCGGTTGTTTGCGGTGCGTTAAACGGGGAGTTTGGTCTGTCACTGTGAAGCGGGTGTAACCCTTACACTACCTGATCGATACAACATCATACCTGATGTTTTAAAGCACGTTATTCCAAACAATTTAGGAATGTTAGGTAATTTATGCCCTTTATGGATTAAAATCAGACTCTGCCTCAACTATGTAATTTTCCGTGGGAGTTTTGCCATGGATCCCCCTCCGGCATGCCACAGTCCAGGTGTTAGTCCCCTTAAAACAACTTTTCCATCACTATTGTGGCCAGAAAGAGTCCCATTGCCCATTGAATTCTATGGCGGTTTGCCGGATTCGCCGGTTCGCGAACATTTGCAGCAATTCGCGTTTGCGGTTCGCGAACCGAAAATTTTATGTTCGCAACATCACTATAGACATGCATTCATTAAAATCAAGATTGAAAGTGATTATATTAAAAATAAATATATCCAATAATATATTTATATAAAAGCTCTGACAAATCCCCCTTTCTGGATTAATGCCTCCCCATTAGGTAGGGGACATTATTACAGGAGCAATATACTGTAAATATATAAAAATATTATAAATATATTTGTATATCTATATGTTTTTTTATTTATAATTTTTATAGGGGTAAGTTTTCTGTATTAATTTGGATAGTGAAAGGGGTTACTTTATCTGATCTCATTGTTTAAATATAACAATTATGTGGATTAATTGTTAGTTGATCCAGAGGAAGGCAAACAAAAAACCCTAGTGAAATTTTGTCAATTGTCTCAAAAGGGAAAAATTCCTTCCTGACCACAGATATTAGCGATTGTATTCCTCCCTGGATCAATACTCCCTCTGTTTTTAACCAGGATAACCCTGAATGTCCTTTTTATTTAAAAATATATCCAATCCTTATTCATCATCTAATATTATGTTGTTTTTCCTGATAATCATTTTAATAGTATGATTATGCAAATGCTTTGACCGTTGATCAAGGGAGTTATGTGAGTTTGAAAGGATTTTTTAAGTCATTCCAACATCTTCTTCACAGTGGCATGTGAACGGGCAATGTGGTCATGATACTACATTTGGATCTCTTCCATTCTTATGTGGGATATTTTGAATTGTTTTGAAATCCTCATCTAGGGATTGATGCTGATGAAAATCCGCTACAATGTTATTCTTCTCCCGGATAGGATGAAGTTTGGAGCCTCTTGGATAAAACGCCTGAGAAAGAACCAGGTTCCACATTAGCTTCCATCTGAACTTGTTGCCATAGGATCATCATCACCCCGATACGAGCAGTCTTTTCTTTCATAATTTTTAGATAAGAGCAGTCTTTTCCTTTGTTTTTAGTTTCTATTTTTAGTTTGAAGACAAATGGTTTTAATTATATATTCCTAACATGATGGATTAGGTAGATAGATAAAGAGACAGAAGATTGTCACATGTAAAAATTGCAACATTTCATTAATCATGGTCCATCTTGGCAATTATTCTCAATAATCCTTAACTGAGATCTAGGATGACAGGTTCTCATTTGATTAATATGAACCCATTTCTCCATTATTTTGGTATAATCCTCATTTAGGGATCAATGCTGATGTTCCATGATGGTAAAAACGTTTTCTCTTTTGCCTGATTACATAGGAAGTTATATAGATAAACTTGACCTGTGGCCTCATATTATTTATTATAGGTTTTCAAATCATAATATGTTTTAGTCCTTTCTGTAGATTTTTCTGAGCAAACGCAAAAGCCTGTTGTAAATGTTTCCTGAAATGCTTAATATATTAATGTGTAGTAGTGGCATTTACCAAATGATGGTCTTGGGTTCTATAGAAAAGATGTTGTGGGAGTATCAAACGCCTGCCAGTCATTAATTCAAATGGGGATATTCTAGTAGCAGTACTAGGGGTAGATCCGATTGCCATAAAAACCAAAGGTAATTTGACCTCCCAATCCTACCTGATTTCTTTACAAATTTCTTTAGGATACTTACAATAGATTGGTTGTACCCTTCTACCCCAGCACTAGAAGAGACTAGGTAAGCAATATGTCGTCATGATTTAATTGTTTAAGGACTCATATTGTCAGTAATTTATACATATGTCCAAGGGAGCATAACATTGTTACATTGGGATTATGTGTTATTGTGTGGTTATATGTTGCCTGTATATGGTTATTATGTATCCTAGTTATATTCTGTATACCATTTTCCCTCTTATAATATATTATATGTGGAATTGGTAGAAATGCTCTGCATAGAAGTTAGCTGCAGATCATTGCACAATCACACATACAGACCTTGGGTCAAGACAGATGTATGTACTTCAAGTAGTCCTAAGCAAACACTTGAGTTTAACATAAACGTTTGTTCACTAGATATCTGGTGAATTTGATCTCAAGAGCTTTGATAGCCCAAGGTTGCAAGACAGATGGTCTGACATCACACATACACAAATGTACACAAGGGTGTGGTATTGGAGAGTATAAATATGTTGTTTTGATCATTCAATAAAGGTTGAGAGATAGTTTTCACATAAACAAGGTGTGAGACTATTTATGTGTGTTGTATCCTGACTTGGGGAGTGGTCTTGCCATGGGCCACTAAGTAACCTGGATCCAGTATTCTCTGCCTGTACCTTTTGGTCCTTGCCCTCTTCAGAAGCCATCTTTTGTGCCACAAAGAACAGGAACTACATGATTCTGCTGGGGTAGGTTTGAACTAGGTTCATATAAAACCCCCTTAAAGAAGCAGATCGTAACATTTGGCTGGCAGCGGTGGGATCTCTGTAGAAAACACAGAAGGATGGCAGCTTATGAAGAGTTGTCTGCAGCAGAGGAGGAGGAAGTGTCCAGATGGTACCAAAGATGGATGGATATATTGCCTGCAGGTTCAACCAAGGATCAGCAGAGGGAACTTCGGATGCAGATCACACAGGGTGTACAGGAGAGGTGGAGAAGGGTAAGCAATGGCCCTGTCTCAGCTCCTGTGGAGAGTAAATGCTTATCCCCAGTAGAGACAGAGAATGTTCTGGTGACTGGAAAGGACTGTAGAGGAATGGGCCTTCTAAATAAATGGATAGCATTCCTGGGACTATGGCCAGGTCACGAGCTAAGGGAATAGCTGAAAGAATTAGTATGTGAGGAGGTCGCCCTGGAAGAGCAATATGCTTATTGGGTAGGATCTGTTTGGATACCTCATTGTTTTTCACTGGGTCTGGAAGAGGCACTTAGGTGGTTCTGATCCCCATGTACTAACAGGTACTACAGGGACCCAGCTAAATGTTGCCAAGGCTGGGTCAGAAAATAAATGTATGGACTCTGGGGAGAATTTTGATATCCATGATTCTCAAAATAACAAGGATGCCTGCATCCATGGGGTTGACTGTGAAGAGGAAGAACTGGTCCCTATCTTTATGGGCCTGAGTCTCACCCAGTTAGAGGAATGGGGACAGGGCCAAACCACAGCAGTGCCAGGCCTAGGGGAAGACCTGGGGAAAAGCTACTCTGCTCCTATAGTAAGAGAAGAACCCAATGAGCACTGGGCCCTACCAATTGACTGTGGAAATAGTGGAGAGGTTCCTTGGATGACCATTGTCCAGGAGCCTGCTCTTCAACCTGAACAAGTGGCAGTAGCAGCTGCTTCTCAAGGGCTGCCTGTAACTACACACCAGGCAGTCTCATAAGGAGAGAGTCAGGGAGTTCCACCTGAGGATCCAGAGACCAAAGAGCCAGAGGGTACCCCAGATTGTGTTTTGTCTCCTGGCCTCCCTACATTGACTCCCCTGCAGCTGCCCAAAGACACTGGCTGTGTACCTGTAACCCTGGAAAGAAAGGGCCACTGGCCAGGCTTGTTGGGAGAGAGGTTGGCTACTGAACCACAATGGCTTGTGTCAGAACTGCCCATTAATCCACCAGAGAATGTCACTAGCCCATGTTGCATCTCCAGCATCCCAGTTTATTCGGAGAAAGCTGACAAAGGGAATCTTGTACTCTTCAATTTTACCCATGGGACTGAGCGCTGATCAAGAATCAGCAGGACAGGAGGTCTCCCTAGCCTGGAAGGCGAAGGCTTTGCTGGGTAAGGATCCTCCCACGTTATGCTGGACTTACTAGCTGGGATGTACTGTTTTCCCTGGACCACCTTGAAGGGTCCTCCATGGCAGTTGTCTTATAAGTCTCGCCAGTGGCTTGGGAAAGTCACTAGGCCACTGGGAAGGAGCGAGTATTCGCCCTGGACAGGGGAAGGCAGGGTACCCAGAGAGCCACTGAGGCTATCACATGGATGGACTTTCCAGACAGGTGGACATGTAAAAGCAGTATTGCTAGAGAATTATCCATCAGGATGATCCTCTTTGCTATATTAGAAAGGAAGGGGGAAAAGTTGTCATGATTTAATTGTTTAAGGACTCATATTGTCAGTAATTTATGAAAATGTCCAAGGGAGCATGACAATGTTACATTGTGATTTGGTGTTATTGTGTGGTTATATGTTGCCTGTACATGGTTATTATGTATCCTAGTTATAATATATTTTAAGAGGGAGAATGTTATATAGAACATATGTGGAATTGGTAGAAATGCTCTGCATAGATGTTAGCTGCAGATAATTGCACAATCACACATACAGACCTTGGGTCAAGACAGATGTATGTACTGCAAGTCCTAAGCAAACACTTGAGTTTAACATAAAGGTTTGTTCACTAGATATATGGTGAATTTGATCTCAAGAGCTTTGATAGCCCAAGGTTGCAAGCCAGATGGTCTGTCATCACACATACACAAATGTACACAAGGGTGTGGTGTTGTACACAAGGGTGTGGTGTTGGAGAGCATACATATGTTGATTTGATCATTCAATAAAGGTTGAGAGATAGATTTCACATAAACAAGGAGTGAGGCTATTTCTGTTGTGTTGTATCCTGACCCACTAAGTAACCTGGATCCAGTATTCTCTGCCTGTACCTTTTGGGCTTGTACCTCTTCAGAAGCCATCTTTTGTGCCACAGAGAACAGGAAATACATGATTCTGCTGGGGTAGGTTTGAACTAGGTTCATATCAAGCCCCCTTGAAGAAGCAGATCGTGACATATGCAATTTACATTTAACACCTAGGATTCTCCACGTACGGCTCATCACTTCACTAGTGTAGTACCTTCCTTTATCTGACTCAATTCGTTGCGGTAGATCAAAACGAGAAAATACATGGGTAATTAACAAAATTGCAGTGGTCTCCACTTTACAGTTTGTCGCCGGAAGGCACTTAACCCATTTAGTGAATAAACATGTAATAGTTAACATATTTATTACCTCTGGATGATGTAGTTACCGGACCAATAAAATCAATCTGTAAATCTGACCACGGCATAGACATCCCCCTCTTCTGAAGAGGAGCCCTATGGGTAGGTGTATGGGGTTGGAACTGAGGACATACTAAACATCCTTGACAGTAAATTTTGACATCCATTATCATGTGTGGCCAGTATGAAAAATCACAAAGTATTGCATATGTAATCTTATCACCTCTGTGACCTGATGTTCGTGCATGATGCTAATGTTGTAACATTAGACCTCTATATGCAGTAGGAACTACCCATTGATATATACCATTCTTAGATGCGTGTATAAGTAAACTATCTAAAATGCTAAACTGGGATTTTGACTTAATTAGAATCCTGAAATCTTCTTTATTTGACACATCTATTTTGTCCAGAGCATACTGGATTGGATCCTGTATATGGTTTTAAATGGAACTATAAAAGGATCTTCTTTTTGACTATTGATCAAGTCTAAAGTAGGAGTATCTTGGGAACACTGAACCATGGAAAGTTCTGTATCTTTCTGGGATTGCTGTCTAGTGATAGCCTGAATTTGCAATGGACCCATAAGGTGGCCCATTTTAATGAATGCCCCCTTTAGGGCACCTTGTTTTGCTAGTTTATCAGCTAGATCATTTCCCTCTTTATCCTGACCCTTTATCTTGGAATGTCCCTTTGTTTTCTTCTGATATATAGTTAGTTCATGAGAATTTACTATTTCATCAAAGTATTAACTTAAAATGACAAATCGGGAACAAGGGAAATAAAATAAGGCAATTGTGTGGAATATATTGATCCTATTGGCACAAAAATTTGATTGCATTATATATACTCTCCTATTGGAGGGATACAATTATTCCAACCTTTAGTCAAAGTGTAGCTTACTAAAATGGTAAATCTATATATTTCTGGTGTATTAGCCCGCTAGTTATTCTGGGCCCTAATAATTATAGGGCTATAAGATTATTACAGGATAACGATATAAAGTGAATTCCACCTACAGTTATATATGCCTACATATAACTGTACTTTTAACAAACATGCATTTAAATGCAAAAGGTCTGGCTCTTTTAATATAACAAACTTGCAAATATGTCCTAGAAGCTTGCGAATATATACTGACTGCTCATTGAATAAAGAGGCATCCACATACATGCATAAGTCACATTTTTCTGCTTATAATGACACTGATCTAAAGTAATGACATTTATAAGTAGAGACAAGCTCTATTCACCATTTGAAAAATAGGATCAAGTGTCAGAGTCACTCTAAAGGGAGGCTTAGTAGCTTACTAAGCTAATGCAGTTCAAGTCTAGGACTTTTAATTAAAGATCATCCGGCTGAAAGGTAACTGTAATTTTACCACTTCATATGTATATAAAAAAACAGCGGAACTCTTAAAATTCTGTAGCCATAGATGAAAACTCCTATATTGCTAGCTTGTACAGGGATGCAAGGGGCATTAAACTAGGCAAGAAGACTCGGAGGAATCACGGGCTAAAAGCTACTTGACTTCCGGGTTCGAAATGCGCATTCTCAAATGTCTTTCTCAAAGGTAAAACTGAATAGGCTATAGGAATGAGCTTATAGATATCGGTTGCCTAGGCAACATACAATAGAGATTTGGGGTCCTATGCAAAAATTCCAAAATGTTGAGATGAGGAAAATCGCCATCACCTGGAAACATATGGTACTACAGTTAAAAGGCTAATAAAAAGACTGCAAAAATAATAATATGGATATTAAAGAGTACTAATTGTACTGCAAGTAAAAAAGCTAAATAGAAAAGAAACTAATGGAAAGAGACAAAAATAAAAATATGGATATTATGGAGTGTTACTCATGGAGGTAAAGAAGGGGAATAAAGACTGAAAAAATATCAGAACCTTATAACCCTATATCTATAATATATCTGGCAAATAACCATGGGTTATAGTATGTAGGTAAACATAAGATATGAGGGACATAATCCATATAAAAATGTCTAATAGAGAAGAGAAAATATCAAATATGTGAGAAAAATATTTTATATGATACTAGATGAAGATATAGCTGAAAATACCATCAAGGTATATTCCATATAATGTAGTGAGAATGGGAAATGAAGATACATGTTTGTGATGAAATGTAAATAATTAAGAATAAAAGGCAAGGCTTGGAACCAACGGAAGAGTGGATACAAATAACACATAAGTGATATTAAACCACAAGTAAAAAATAGACAAAAACGAATGAGGAATGAATGAAGTGTAGGTAAATACTATATAAAACTAAGAATGACCAATGAAAAAACAAGTGACATACTAGAAATGAATAGATATACAATAATCTAAAATAGGGTGAATATACGGTCATAAAAATAGGTGCTTATAAAAGCAAATAAATATCAAATGTAGGTAGAGTGAAATAATACTACCATCCTTTACAAACTGTAAAGAGTAAAGAAAGGTGTATATTACGTGTAATCATTTTGACTTAAAAAAAAAAAAACTGTGTTAAATAAAGGGTGTGAAGGTGAAACCTTCATTTAGCCCGTTGGGGACTTGTGCTTTAAGCTTATATATCAAACGTGCCTCACATTGCAATAATTTCTTCTCAAGGTCCCCTTGCCTGGGTCCTGCATAGATTTTGTCTATTGCACAAAAAGATAGTACCTCACTTTGATTGTTGTGGTAATATCTTACATGGCGAGCAATTGGTGTATCCAGTGTATTCTTAATACTATATATATGTACGCCCACTCTACAGCGTGGTTGGCGCCTTGTTTTGCCTACATAGATCTTCCTGCAAATACAAGTTGTGGTAACTTGTCTTCCTTGAATGGTAATTTAAACAGGCCTTTGTAGGAGGGCTGAGAATCTTTACTTCCCTCCCACAATGGCTAAAGGAAGTCATGGACAGGATGTGATGTAAATTACATCATCTCAACTAAGGATATATCCAGGCAGGAAACTGGTGCTGCTTCCTGTTTGCTTGCTGGGTGGTGTTGGTGATGGTTGATGGTGGTGATGATGTCAATGGTCTGACCGTGGGTAAGATCAAGCGTTTGGGGAAGGGAATTACTATATATATATAGGTAGATAGATTTAAAAGGGGGTGTTGCTCCGTGGGTCTGGGCTGTTGTGTTTGTAATACATTTATAGTATTGTGTTATCTGCCTTTTAATAAATACCTTTTAATGTAGACGAACCTTGTGTAATATTAATTTGGTGATACACCACATTTGGCGACCACGAATTTTAGACTTCTACAAAGGTTATTTATGAGGTAATATCACATTAATAGATAGTCAGATTTATTTTTTGGGGGAAGAAAAATTACTTTGTCTAATTATCCTCTGCATGGGAAATCAAGTGCTGATTGTGTGTGGAGTCTAGTTTGGGTCTCCATTTTATTATACAAGCTTGGGCACCAGGCCACAATTAGTTTGTTGTGTGTTTCAAATACCTGAGTTTGTTAATACTATTATTCATCAGGCCTCAATTTAGCAGGCCTAGTAGTTTTTCAGGCCTTTATTTTTATTTTATTGTAATAGACTACCAGCATAGGCCTATCTGAGTGAGTTGAATATCAGAGTACAGGCCTAGCCCTGCATTTGAATACAATATGGTAGGCTCCATGCGGCTTTTTGTTGTATTTGAATGCTGATTTCCTTTGCATCCTAGTTTGGGTCTCCATTTTATTATACAAGCTTGGGCACCAGGCCACAATTAGTTTGTTGTGTGTTTCAAATACCTGAGTTTGTTAATACTATTATTCATCAGGCCTCAATTTAGCAGGCCTAGTAGTTTTTCAGGCCTTTATTTTTATTTTATTGTAATAGACTACCAGCATAGGCCTATCTGAGTGAGTTGAATATCAGAGTACAGGCCTAGCCCTGCATTTGAATACAATATGGTAGGCTCCATGCGGCTTTTTGTTGTATTTGAATGCTGATTTCCTTTGCATCCTAGTTTGGGTCTCCATTTTATTATACAAGCTTGGGCACCAGGCCACAATTAGTTTGTTGTGTGTTTCAAATACCTGAGTTTGTTAATACTATTATTCATCAGGCCTCAATTTAGCAGGCCTAGTAGTTTTCAGGCCTTTATTTTTATTTTATTGTAATAGACTACCAGCATAGGCCTATCTGAGTGAGTTGAATATCAGAGTACAGGCCTAGCCCTGCATTTGAATACAATATGGTAGGCTCCATGCGGTTTTTTGTTGTATTTGAATGCTGATTTCCTTTGTATCCTAGTTTGGGCCTACATTTTAATATACAAGTTTGGGTTTGTTTTGTTTTTGGGTTGTTTTTTTTTTTTTCTCTTCTTTCTTTTTCTTTCTTTAGTCCTTTATCATAGTACAGGCCTGGAGAAAAATAATAAATAAACCATTTTAAATATTATATATATATATATATATATATATATATATATATATATATATATATATATATTATTTCAGGCGTGCATTTTAATACACTATAGGCTTCCATACCTTATACATTTTGGGTGTCTTGCATATCCTCGTTCGGGTTTATCTCCTACCCTGCAGGCCTTGCTATTATATTTTAAGTTAATTAGCAAGTATTACCTTCACCATACTAAGGTAAGTATAATTTGCATTGTGGGTACTAATCTATTTTTCTACATATTACACCTGGCCTACTGAATAGTCATCAACTATTGTTGGCTACTCAGAAGCATGCTACTTTAGTCGCAAATTGATTTGGATTCTTACTTGGGTGAGTAAAAGAGTAGAAATGTCTTTTCAAGGGGCCAAATACTTTCCCACAGAAGTGCGTGAGTACTTTAGGAAACATATTCAAAAACATGATGGTCCATATGAGCTTCCAGAGCCAGCAAACCCAGACAGTGGAAAAGAGAAGAGATTAATGGATGTTCTAAAACAAATTGTAAATAACAAAAAGTATAGAACAAAGAAGAGAAAAAGTTTGGTCACACAAGCTGTTGTAGCCACAATAGGAGGCCTAATAGACTTAGTTGTAGAATTACGGCAGCATAATTTGGAAACAACAAATAAAATGGAGGAAGCAATGGACAAAAGGGATTGTTTAAAAATTGCAGCTTTGAGAACAACTACAATTGTGGGGGAACTAGAAAGGGAGTTAGGGGAAATAGAGGAACAGAGGGATGCTTATGGAGTAAAAATAACAGAACTTCAAAACATAATAATGGACTATAAAAATAAAACAAAGTTAGAAGGGATAAAAGGAGTCAGAGACATTGCCAAAATATATCCAGATCTGGATATGTTCGTGGCACAAAGTAAAGAACCAGTGCCGAAAATGAACCAAGATAGAAAAGATTTCTTATGTTATTCTGTTCCACAAGTAGATACCATACCACAAGCACCAGTTATTGTTTCAGAATTATTTAATGCAAGGCAAACACCTACAGGATTTTCTATGCAGACTCGACCGATGTCTATGGCAGATAAAGATAATTTCCAGAAATGGTGGGGAAGTATGCCAACTAACAACTTTAATACATTTACACATTGGTTTAAGAGGGGAGCAGATAGAGCTAAAAAAGGAGGTCTTAACTTAGAGGAATGGACAGAACTGTTAGAATACGCTATGGGTCCTTTGGCTAGTAGACTATTGGGATTTAATAACAGTGTGTCTGATCAGGCAGGAAGAATTGCTGCAACTAATTTCTATCTACTTAGCATAGAAAAAGAAATAGCAAATATTACCATGAGGCCAATAGATGGTCCTAGAGAGGTAGCTCAAAGGATATTTTTTTGGTATACTCTACGACAACCGCAACAGCCTCTAGTGCTGGGCTCACCAGAACATATAGCAAAAGTAATGGAAGCCCTTCCCCGGGAGTGTCAAGAATTTATCAGGCTTTTTGATCCAACACCAACAGACTTGGAAATGGTACTAACTAGAGCTGATACGTGGTGGATCAAGCATCCTTTCACAGAACAGGCCTGCTCTGTTTCAGCTGTAAGAACATTTAAGGTCGAGTCTGGTAGAGATATAGATGGTAATTGGAGAAACCAGACGTGGGATGTACCCCAGAACAAGAAGGATGATCAAAACTGGAGACCAAAACAGAACTTTGACAAAAGATGGAGAGATCCACCTAGGGACTATAGGAATAGGGATGGCAGCAACTGGAGGGCTAATCAGGAGGGAGAGAGAAATGGTAACATGGGCTATTGGGAACTCAGGAGACAGAAGGATAGGATAGAAGAGGAAAATCACATACTTAAAAACAAGGTAGCTGAGTCAGAGAAGAAATTGAAGGAAAGTGAGGCAAAGATGCAATATAGTGTTATAAAAGAGGGACGGAGTAGAAGTGAGTCACAATGACAAATCCCAACCCCTGCGCCCCAGCATCTCATTCACTCAGCTAATTTAACCATGGATGAGGCAGGTCAGCCTACCAGTTATACAGTCATCGCAGGGGTAGGGAAAAATATGTTGGTAGATACAGGAGCAGCAGTTACAATGACCAACAGGGTCAAAAATGGGGATTCTTCAGTAAGTAGTATGGGAGTTACTGGGAATCCACAGGAGGTTAGAGCAGGTCCAATTGATGTAGCAGTTGGAGAAAAAACAATACAAGTAGAAGCAATAGTGGGTTGGCCAGAGAAAATATTGGGAATAGAAGTTTAAAAAAAAGGAAATTTCATTGTAGATCTTGCCAATTTTTGTTTGTGGAAGACAGAAAAGGTGAATCAGGTAAGTACAGAGTTGACGAAAGGGGTTGTGCTCCCAATGGCATATATTGTCTCTCCGATAAAAAGTCTGGAAAAAGACAAACTGAAACTAGACGGACAACCAGAATGGCTGCAGAAGCTAATCCAAGACATACCTGTTTGGGCAATTACCGAGATGATAGAAATGCTGGAGAGACGTGGAATAATTAAATCTGGAAATGGGTATGCATGTAACTCACCATGTTGGCCTGTGAGAAAAGCTGTGTTAAAAGGGAATGGAGATGAAAAAGCAGCCTCATCATGGAGACTTACCATTGATTACAGGGCCGTGAACAAACTTGCAAAAAGAATGGCCCCTGTTGTTTTTGTTATGTATATGTTTCTAATGATGGAATCTAGTGTTCCCACAGAGCACGGCTGTATAAGAATGAAGATGCGTGTCAACAGAAGATTGTGGTGGATCCTTGTTCCAGGATGGATAAGTATAAGCTGTATCACAGTAGGAATGGGGAGACAGGCAATAAGGCCAGAAGATACCGCAAATAAGGGAGAGAGTTTGAAAAGATTGGAGTTACATTATGTTCAAGCAGATAGATTTATTTGGCCCAGGGAATTGGAAGTAAAAGAGGGTGGAGGGTTACAAGTAAACATTATTTTGCCACATAATAGTACCAGGGGATTAGCTCTTAGAGCTCCAATACAAGGGAGGTTTACAAATATTACAGTAGTAGTGAGTAACTTAACATTAGAAGAAGGTGGAGAATGGGACGCTGCAGTTATAGCTGCCCAGCCTGACCTAGAGGAATTCTGCAATTTTGATACTGGAAAGGGGTGTGTTCTAACAATAGATGAAGTATTTTTCTCTGTAAAGGAGCTGCAACGTTGTAAAGATCAGAAGAAGGTACCATGGCCAATAGGCGGATTGGTGGTGGTACCAACACATGAAACAGTTGTGCAAGGGGTTGGGTGGACTTACTACCCAATAATTCTAAATTTTAATGATTTTTCTATTCCTCCAAAGTGCCCGGAATCACAGCGGCAGTGGTTTAAGCAAAGTATACAAGAGACCATCATTGAGTGGACCGGAGCAGGGAGTTGAGAAAAACGGGACACACTTGCAGCCCTTTTAGGAGGAGTCGGAACTGGATTGGGAGTTTGGAATTCAGCAGACATCATTGGACTGAACAGCAGGATAAACTCCCTTACTGATGGCATGGGACATGCTATGAAAACAGGTGGAGTAGCTGACTCCCTTATAGTGAGTAGACTGACAGACAATGTTGATGACATACACACCATTGCCAACAACCTGCATCTAGTTGAGGAAAATATTGCTTCCATTGCTAACAGCATTAAGAATGAAATAGTGGGAACTGCCATTTTCTGTTCTATGATTGGAGGAAAGCTGTTGGCAGATTTAAAGGAAACTATTAAAGACATCCAGGAAAACAAGTGGGCAAGACAAATCAATGCAACAAGGATTATCACGTCATTGAAAAGAAAAGGAGTGGACATCACTGAGGACAATCTTAAATACAGCTTTATTGAAGGCCCAGATCAATGGATGCCACATGGACTACAATCTGGGACAATAGGACTAATCCTGGCAATTCCCCGTTGGGAGGGGCAGGCAGAGCAACTGAACTTTATACATAGCATTGGCACGTTAAGTGATGGAATCTACAAGCAACACTTCCCATCAAAAAGACTGGCCACTATTACAGGATTGGAGATGGATGAAAGCTGTTGCAGGAAATCTCAACACCGATGGCTGTGCAGTTGTGTTTGGGAGAAAGGAGCTGAGGAGGATGGCTGGGTGCAGTTGATAAAAGAAAACCTGGTGCAAGAGGTGATCCGCATAGGGGACATTGCATGCTTTATCGGCCACTCTGAATATAGGACAGTTGATGAAATATGTTTGGTGGAAGAAGGGTCTTGTATCATGGTATTTCCATCAAGAAACCTTACCACTGAAATGATCAATTTTACTGCAAATGCAGATTGGACAAATTTGACAATGAAGCTTTTTACCTTGGAACTTCAGTCAGAGACACATCCAGTTCTACGAACACTGTCGCTGGTACTCATGTTCATTCAAGTATTAACGACAATTATAATAATATACTTTTGTGTGGCAATGAAACTTGCAAGGAGGATATATAATAATGTGTCTTTTTCCTCTTCTTTCTCTCTCTCATACATTCTTCAATAAAGTTTTACATTGCACATACATAAACATTTATCACACACTCTCACCTAAATTCTATAAATTCTGTTTTTGTGTAATATATGGATTGACAGCCATAGGAAAGTACAGGAGAACTTATGTCGCTGAGGGAACTATTCCGGAGGGACGGTGGGTTGAATTTCTCCTGTATATCAGGTTTTTGCTCCCACTAGGTTCTCCTGTACTAGAGGGATAACTAGAAAACTGAGCAACATAGAAGAAGAAAAAGTGAGGGAATGTGGTAACTTGTCTTCCTTGAATGGTAATTTAAACAGGCCTTTGTAGGAGGGCTGAGAATCTTTACTTCCCTCCCACAATGGCTAAAGGAAGTCATGGACAGGATGTGATGTAAATTACATCATCTCAACTAAGGATATATCCAGGCAGGAAACTGGTGCTGCTTCCTGTTTGCTTGCTGGGTGGTGTTGGTGATGGTTGATGGTGGTGATGATGTCAATGGTCTGACCGTGGGTAAGATCAAGCGTTTGGGGAAGGGAATTACTATATATATATAGGTAGATAGATTTAAAAGGGGGTGTTGCTCCGTGGGTCTGGGCTGTTGTGTTTGTAATACATTTATAGTATTGTGTTATCTGCCTTTTAATAAATACCTTTTAATGTAGACGAACCTTGTGTAATATTAATTTGGTGATACACCACACAAGTAGCCACATAAACTACCGCTGTAGAACAACAATTCAAAAAGTCTTTGATTATGAATTTTTCCCCAGTTGTGGGGTGTTCATATGCTTTAGTGGGTGTAATGTACCTGCAAAATTTGCATTTGCTACACTTAAAACACCCTACTAGTGGAAGCCAGGTTGTAGATTTCTGTAGCCAGGTTGTAGATCTCTGTTCTTTAAAAGAGCTATGGACTCGTATGTCCCTAAGATTTTTACCTCTACGGTAGGTGATAGAAGCATTAGGTGTCAATATTTCTTTTACATAGTTTTTATTGCAGGAATACAAAGTGCAAACAATTGTACAATAATGAGCGTAATAAAACAAAGCCCCAACATCAATCATGAGATCTTATCCTTGTATCCTGCCTCCTCCTTTTTTTTCTATATTTACCTCCGTGCTATTGTTGGTAAACCAATGCATGGATTTATAATGGGCCTTTCTTGGCTATATAAACATGTATCCCTAAATCTATCTGTAACCTATACTATTCTTTGGTTATTTATTTGTTTTCTCCCATTACCTTCCGTTACTATCCCATCAGGAGAATCTTCCAAGTAGTTCTTGAAATTCAATGTTATGACTTAGGGGTCTATATAGATATTATAAAAAGCCCTAACTTTATCCAATGACTAGCTCATTTACCTCTAGAGAGATACAATACTATTTTCTTTGTTTTTTCGTTTCTTTCCTCCCATTCAATTTTTTTCCCGCTATCTTTTCTTTCATACTAAGGAAGAGTCGCTTAATAACTTTTACACAAGTTAACTTAACCAACCAAACTAAAACATTCTACCTGACACATCTATATTTAAGCCTTCATCTCTGGATAACATTTCTCTATCTCAATCCTGCTGATGGTCCATCCTATCATACCTGTCTGTCTTCTTCCAATCCGGTGCAGCTCCTCTCCCGGTATCTCCCCTCCGGCCTCCAGCCCTCCCTGTTCCCTGTCGAGAAAGTGAGGGTGCCCTTCCCTCCTCCTCCCCTTTCATTGGAGTACAGGGATCTTGATATCTGTGTATTCTATCAAGGGACCCCAAATTTCCAAGTACTTGGGGATTGAATCCTCCAGTGAATGGGAAATCCTTTCATTAACCGCTAAGTAGTGAATCTTAGCTCGAACTGCCCCTATCTCTAGTGTCTTTTTCTTCCAGCTCCTGGCAATATGTGATTTTGTCGCTAAAAAGATAAATTGTAAGAGTCTGTTGTAGGGGGCAGAGAGGGAGGCTACCGGCATCCCCAGTAGACTAGCTTCTGGGGTTACTTCAATATGATATCCAAATATATTATCCACCAAGCCACCCACTGCCGTCCATAGCCGCTGAACCTTTGGGCAGCTCCACCAAGTATGGTAAAAAGAGCCCAGCTCTGAGCATCCTCTAAAGCACTTCGGACTTTCCGTCTTACTCCATTTAGCTAGTCGATCCGGGGTAATGTATGCGCAATGAAGGACTTTAATTGATGTCTCTAATAAACTATAATTTAATGACCCCCTCATGAGATTGGCCCAGGAAGTCTCCCACGTCTCAATCTCCCAGTTTCTGGCTATATCCTTTTCCCATTCCCTCATATATTTATCTTTGGCTAGCGTTTTTAGGGTATTGAAGACCCCGTATAGTTCCCCTATCACACCTCTTGTAAGGGGGGCTTTTTCACACATTCTAGAGAACCTATTATGAGAGGGGTCCCCTGAACTCCTAAGTAGCCTATCCACAAAGTACCTCAATCTGCAAAAGTTATAATGCTCATAAAGGGGGATGTCATATTCGTCTCTCATAGTCTCGAATGTTAACACCAGTTTTCCAATCTATCAAGTTTGTTATTTTTCCACCATTGCCGAGAGACCTGTGAGATACCTGCCGGAGCTAGTGGGTGCGTAAGTATAGGCGTTAAGTGGGATATCCGGGGTAGAAGGTCTGTATGATTGAAGGCCCAGATTAGATTAGCTGCGGAGTTCCTTAACATAGGGTTGGCCGATTTTTTAATCTTTGTGGGAAGTGGGTGAATCCAGACCGCCGTGTCCCATGTATAGGGCATCATGTCCTGGCTTTCAACAAACATCCATGCCGGATGGGCTTCGGGTAAGTGGGCCTGGAGGACAAAAGCTAATTGTGCTGCTCGATAGTAAAGTTTTAAGTTGGGACACGCCAGCCCCCCCCCCCCCTGGATTTATGTTTCTACATGTAATTTTTCGCTATCCTGGAGGGACCCCCACCCCAGATAAAACGGAAAACCCTGCTTTGGAAGTTTGAGAGGTCTTTCATATGCATCTGTAAAGGTAGAGATCTAAATAAATAAAGCAGTCTAGGTAAAACGTTAATTTTGACCGAACTAATCCTATGTTATATTTTGCCCATTTTATCATCTCCTCCTGAAGTAAGCGGAACATTGGCCGGTAATTAGCCTTATATAAATCCTGTACTTTAGCTGTCAGCCATATTCCCAGGTATTTAATCCCCTTCCCGGCCCACTGAAACTTAAAACTCTGTGTAATGGATTCTTTCTCTGGGAGTGGCATATCTAAGGCCAATGCTTCAGTTTTTTCTACATTAATTTTCAATCCTGAAAGCACCCCGAATTGTTCAAATTTTTGCATCAGAGGTGGTACCGACGTCAATGGCTTCGAGATGGAGCACAGTAAGTCGTCCCCAAAGAGCGATACCTTGAAGTGATGTGACCCAACTTGGATACCCTTTATCTCCGGGTAAGCTCTAATCGAATGGGCCAGGGGCTCAATTGCCAACGCAAACAGGAGCGGCGACAGAGGGCAACCCTGTCTCTTCCCCCTCTGGATGCAGACCGCTGGCCTCCCCCCACCCGGAAGTCTTAAATTTGCCTTAGGATCTTTGTAATAAGTCCGAATTAGGTTTAAAAATTTCCCTGAAAACCCGAATTTGGTCAGCGTAGCCATGAGAAAAGGCCATTCCAGGGAGTCAAAGGCCTTCTCTACATCCAGAGAGAGCAGGCAGGCCGGGGTGTTATTTAATTTAGCATGATGGACTAAGTTTAGAATTTTCCTGATATTGTCCCCTGCTTGTCGCCCTGGGATAAATCCCATTTGGTCCTTATGAATCAAGGAGGGGAGAAACCCAGCTATCCTATCCGCCATGATCTTGGCCAGAAATTTGATGTCGCTGTTAAGGAGTGAAATCGGTCTGTAGTTCTTGGCTTCTAATGGGTCCCTCCCCTCCTTGGGGAACAAGACCAGGTCAGCTTTGTTAAGTTCTGGAGGGATTGGTAGGCCCTCCAGTATTGTATTATATAACGTGGTCGGTACGGGGCCAATGTGCCAACAAATTTTTTGTAGTACGCGTTCGTAAAGCCATCTGGGCCTGGGGCTTTGCCTAATTTAGATTCTAAAATACCCTTGCTCACTTCCTCCTGGGAGATTGTTTTATTCAATGAGGTAACATTCTCCTCCGTTAATTTAGGCAGATCCAGGGAGGCTAAAAATTATTGTGTTTCCCCCTGGTCTAGGGAGTTCGAGGCTTTGTACAGCTTACTATAGTACGCCTGAAAGATGTCCTGAATTTTAGAGGTGTTTGGAGGTCACAAGCCCATGGGGTGATTTAATTTGGAAAATTCTAGATTGGTTTTGCTTTGATTTTAATTTGTTGGCAAGAAATGAGTCAGGTTTATTTGCTTTGCTTTAAAACTTGTGTTGCGTGATTCTAAGAGCTCTCTCCGCTCTCTCCGACAGAATCATGTCAAGCTCCGCCCTGGTTTTCTCAATCTGGGACCTATTCCCTGTAGAATTATCTGGCTGCTTTGCCCTTTCCAATCTTATCAACTCTTTATTCAATGCATCCTCTTGGGCCCTACTTTGTTTTTTATGTTCAGCAGTTAACTTCATGCAGACCCCTCTAATATATGCTTTGTGGGCCACCCACACCCAGCCTATTCCTACATCTCCCTTAGTGTTCTCCCTAAAATACATCTCTAGTTCTTGCTGGATCTTGTCTTTGGATTGAGGAGATGCTAGTAGCGTCTCATTGATGCGCCAGGTCGGGGGGGGGGGGGGGGAGTGTACCATGCATAAGTCTAGGGCAATTTTGACAATTGAGTGATCTGACCAGGTACACGGAACAATCTCCGCATCCTTTGCCTGATCCAGGAGCGAAGCGTCTATGATGATATAGTCGATTCTTGAATATGATTCATGAGGGGCTGAATAGAAAGAGTACTCCCTGTCCTTAGGGTGAAGGTCCCTCCAGGAATCTACCAAGTTCAGGTTAGCTAGTTGTGTTTTAACTTGTTTTAGCTTACTGGGGAATTAGGGCCCATCTTTCCCCTTGGACCTATCCAATTTGGGATCCAACGCTAAATTTAGGTCCCCTCCCAGAATAATTTTACCATAATCTCCTTTCTCCAGTACTGTAAGTAGTTTCCGGACCGTGTTATAGGGGTTCGTAGGTGGGGCATATAACGCAATTAAAGACACTGTCGAGTCAAATATATTCCCTGTCAGAATCAGGTAGTGACCTTCAGGATCTGATTTTTTACCCTGGAGTACAAACAGAAAATCCCTATGCAGGAGAATTGCTACCCCCTCCCTCTTGGCTAACATACCCGTTGTATAGAAGTTTGGGTATTGTTTGTGGAGATATTTAGGGGGTTTGCTACGTATGAAGTGCGTCTCCTGTAGGAAGATTACTGAGGGGCGATGCTCCCTGTATGCAAGAAAGGCTTTGCGCCGCTTATGGGGGGAGTTAAATCCCTTCACATTGTGGGACAGTATCTTAAATTCGTGCCTAGCCATTTATCCTTGTCTGTCTGTGAGTGCTGTGTATAGTGTGACACTCACATTTTTCCTGCTCTGGATGGAATGTTTATTCGAAGGCCGAAGGACCGGAGACGAGAGACACCCTAGGGCGACCAGGAGACGAGGTGCACCTGCATCATGGAGAGACCCTGAGAGTACTAAGTAGAATAGAGATAGACAATTTACATACAAGATACATTTCAGAGAAAAGTACAGAGATACATGTGTCAACAATAACATAACAATTTCAACTTTTTCATGTATACTAATACGTTTTCCTTGCGCTCTAGCGCGCTTGGAGGGCACGAGGATCCTGTCCTCCTGCATAGTGCCCTGGCGAAGAGGTATAGTAGATTTTAACTACTAAACTTAAACCCTGTTTAATAAAAGGGATAACTCTCGGCCTCACCCCATGGGCCTATCACCCCTTGCTTTGTGTAATACAAAATATTCCCTTCAGTGAATCAAGAGAATCCTAGTAGGCCTCAATACTATATCACACCCCCCTCGGCTTATAGTGTCCATTGGGCTTCTGAGGAAAGCAGCACATCACTAGCAAGTCCCTTCATCTCTTTTCTGGGGGGGGGGGGATTTTCCCGGCCAATATCCACTTGAGCATCCCGGCCCTGAGCCTGTGGCTGGCCTGTCGTTTACAAGGCTTGCCTTGGACCCCCTCCTCCCGCCGCTTGTGGCTGTGAGTTTCTTGCAGCTTTTTGTCTCTTTGAAGCAGGGACTAAAGTTCATTGTCTAACAGGCCTATCTCCCTTGTCTTCTGATTCTTGACCAAGTGGGCGGGGGTTTTCACCCTCCTTCATTAAGTTCAGGGAGGAAAGAATTGTCTGGCATTCCTCTACATCTTGAGCCACAAATCTGTTTCCATTCACTGTAAATTGGATGTTGACAGGAAAACCCCATCTGTAGGGAATTTTGTGCTGGATAAGCACCTCCACAGCCGGTCTCACTTCCCTGCGTCTCGCTAGGGAAGTTGGTGAGAGATCGGCATAAACCTGGATGGTGGCGCCGTCTGGACCTTTGATTTCGTCTAGACCTCTTGCGTGATAGAGAATCTGGTCTCTTGTGTGTTGCCTCAAGAAACGGGCTTTGATGTCTTTAGGCATGTTAGGGTTCGGGGATGCCCCAAGTACCCTATGTGCTCTTTCGATGCCGATTTCTCCCTCCTGGGAGTCTGGAAGAATTGACTTTATTAGATCCGAGAGGTAAGGCGCAAGGTCAGTGATTGAGTTTGGGACGCCTCTGAATCTGAGGTTATACCTCCTCGATCTATTTTCAAGGTCTTCCAGCTTGAGTTCGAGAGAGCATATTTTCATTGCGTTTGTATCAATGTCTACCCGATCTTGTCTTTGGTAGTCTATGACATGGTCCAGAGAAGATTCCAGGGTACTTGTCCGTTGGCCTAATTCTTAGATTTCGTGTTTCAGATCTTGAACTGCCAATGATAGTTGTGATTTTAGCATGTTCTCAAACCAAGTTTTGGAGTCATTGGATAAGTTTGCATCCATCATATTCCCTTTCTGGGAGCTCTCAGCATCCGACACATCCGAAGCCCCCGAAATTGACTCTGGGTGGGGGGATCGTCTAGCCGTGGTAGAGGGAAAATGTTCAGTTATCCGTCGGGACCCCTCGCCCTTTTTGGTTCTGACCATCATGATCTTTGCCCTTTTTGTTGCAGATTGGGGTAGGTCTGAACCTATTCCAGGTTTGAGTTCTCCGATAGACCTGGTCTGTGCCGATGGGGGAAGAGTCCCGGCTTAAGATAAGTCCCGGCCCACTGGGTAGCAATGTTGCTGCAAGGGTCTCTTAAGTGCGTTTTGAGATTTAGGAGGGGTACTGGCCCATTTATAGGGGTGTTGGCCCTACATTTACCACATCTTAACTTTAATGAGCAGGGTATTTGCCACAGGATTTTGTGCTAACATCCTCCAGAGTCCAGGCCCAATAATTATCAGGCTAAATATTGCCTTAGATCTTCATATATATATCTGGTACGTTATCACCAATGAGATGTCGTGATATGCGGTTATATCAGTCCTTAGTGCTACGGTTTCTCCCTAATATAGGGAAGATCCGGGTGGGAGGATGGAAGGCAAGGTGTGAAGAGCCTTAGTCCCTTAATGATCTAGCGTCAATATTTCTTTTAAATCCTCATCACTCTTTAGAAGATGCCAATGTTTTGATAGAATACCCCTAACAATGTCAGAGTCATAACCAAAAGTCATTATGCATCGTAATTGTTTCTTTTCTTTATCCATTTGGTTATTTTTGCTTAGACCATTAAGTAATTCTGTTCTATTGCAGATTGATGCATATTTAAAAGCAGATTTGAGGCATCTATTAAAATATCCTCTATCCCGAAATCTACTTCGTAATTCATCTGCTTCCAATTTAAATTCCTCAAGAACTGAAATTCATTCGTATTCGAAGGTATTGTCCTCTGGGAATCCCTATTTTCAGGGGCTCAACATGTTGGTTATCCCAGGTAAGTAGATAATTAGTAGCTGTATCTTTCCTATATGTGGTGGTGGACAATCTTCCATCTCCATCTTTCATTATCAACAGGGCCAAAAAAGTGATGAATGAAAAACTTCTCATAAGTGAATTAGAGACCCAGATCATTGGTATTCAAATCAACCATAAATTTCTCAAATTCTATTCTGGTGCCTGTTCAGACTGCCAGAATATCATCTATAAAGCGCCGCCATACTATTGCATGTTCAAAGAGAGAAGGGCCAGGGTCTTGGAAAACAAACTTTTCCTCCCACCCTCCTAATAGATTGGCATATCCAGGGGCACATGGTGTACCCATTGCCATGCCCTTTTGTTGATACCATTTGTCATTGTATGTGAAAGAGTTGTGTTTTAACACATACTCTAGTAGGTGTAGTAGGAAGCTAATAAACTTGGTATGGGTAATACCCTTCATGCTCAGAAAGTAGCTTAACCCGGAAGTCAAGTAGCGTTTAGCCTGTGATTCCTCCAAGTCTTAGTGGCCTAGTTTAACGCCCCTTGCATCCATGTACAATCTAGCAATATAGGAATTTTCATCTATGGCTATAGAATTTAAGAGTTCAGTTCTTTTTCAAATGGTGAATAGAGCTTGTCTCTACTTATAAATTTCATTACTTTAGATTAGTGTCATTATAAGCAGAAAAATGTGATTTATGCATCTATGTGGATGCCTCTTTATTCAATGAGCCGTCAGTATATATTTGCAAGCTTCTAGGACATATTTGCAAGTTTGTTATATTAAAAGAGCCAGACTTTTTGCATTTCAATGCATGTTTGTTAAAAGTACAGTTATATCTTTATCCTGTAATAATCTTATAGTGCTATAATTTTTATGGCCCAGATCAACTAGCAAGCTAATACACCATAAATATATGGATTTACCATTTTAGTAAGCTACACTTTGACTAAAGGTTGGAATAATTGTATCCCTCCAAATAGGAGAGTATATATAATGCAATCTAATTTTGAGCCAATAGAATCAATAAATTCAACACAATTGCCTTATTTTATTTCCCTTGTTCCCTCTTTGTCATTTTAAATAATTTTATTCATCGCTGTTGTGTATAAATAAAATTTGCATTTATCTAGTTCTAATTATCCCCACTTTGTTTGTACTGATGAATTTGGGGTGATAAACACCCTGGGGAAACTCTGAATTCCTCACAATAAGTTTCATGTATTAACTTACCATGTTTTAACGGTTTCTTTTAGGCATTAGTCATATCATTTTGTTTCCATTCTTGTAAATATTCAACAAAACTATTACAGGCATATTCCGAATCTGTAATGATTACAAATGCCTTAATGTTATGCTCTACTGCGGTGTAAACAGCATAATATAAAGCTATCAATTCTGCTATTTGACTACTGTTGGGTCCTATTTTACGCCCCTTTGGAGGAATTCAAAAACTATCTTTCCATACATTTCCTATTCCCGCAACTAGTTTATTTTTGGTGTATTTTTACATGATAGGCACATCCATCTACATCTGTGGGTAAGGATTTACAAAATACCTCTTCATATATCTTAAGAGGTGATAATATATATTCCTCCATTAGGTCTAAATTAGAGTAATCATTTTTAATGGGGTCTGAAGCAGTACAATCATTTAAATCTGCTATTCCTTGGGCAACTAGATTATTTTTATTTTGGGCAAGTGGTTAAGCAGCTATTTGATAGATTACCAGACCTAATTGTATTGCTCTGAATATATTGTAACGGTTGGTGTGCTGTTTCAACTATTATATTCTCACCTTGTATAAAATTCTGAAAGTTTTGAAGTGCCCATACTGTAGCAAATAGAGCTTTTTCACAATAATTAAATTTTACCTCTACGGGTGATAGTGTTTTACTTGCACAAGAGATATTCTTTTTATGACGGTCATGTTTTTGATATAATACAGCACTTAAACAATTATCAATATAACCAGTTTCTAAAAAAAAAGGTCTTACCTCACTCTGAGTAAGCTAGACAGGGGGCCTGACTTAGCTTCTGTTTTAAATTGTTTACAGCTTGGTTCTGAATATCACCTCATTTCCATGGTTCACCTTTCTTTAACAATCATATGAGGGGTCTTGTTCTTTCGGCATAGTTCGCAATACATTTTTGAGAATACCTATTGATACCTAGAAATGAATTAGTTTGGCATTGTAGGCATTTTAGTTTTACCTAGAGCCTCTACCTTCTTTTTCTGGTGATTTACGCCATCAGAAGTTACTGTATATACTCGAGTACAAACCGACCCGAGTATAAGCAGAGGCACCTATTTTACCACAAAATACTGGGTAAAATCAGTGACTTGAGCCGAGGGTGGGATATGTGTCCCCCCTCTCTCTCCCATGTCTCTTCCCCCCTCCCTTATCACCCTCTTCAACCCCCCTCCTCATCCTCAACCCCCCTCCTCATCCTCAACCCCCCTCCTCATCCTCAACCCCCCTCCTCATCCTCAACCTCCCTCCTCAACCTCCCTCCTCATCCTCAACCTCCCTCCTCATCCTCCCTCCTCAACCCCCCCTCAACCCCCACATCCTCATCCTCCCACCTCAACCCCCCATCTTCATCCTCCCCCCTCAACCCCTCATCCTCATCCTCCCCCCTCAACCCCCCATCCTCAACCCCCCCATCCTCAACCCCCCTCAACCTCAACCCCCTCCTCAACCTCAACCCCCTCCTCAACCTCAACCCCCTCCTCAACCCCCCTCAACCTCAACCCCCTCCTCCTCATCAACCCCCCCTCAACCCCACCATCCTCAACCCCCCATCCTCATCCTCAACCCCCCCTCCTCATCCCCCTCCTCACCCCCCCTCAACCTCAACCTCCCTCCTCCTCATCAACCCCCTCCTCACCCTCCCTCAACCCCCATCCTCAACTCCCCTCCTCAACCTCCCCCATCCTCATCCTCAACCCCCTCCTCCTCATCAACCCCCTCCTCACCCCCCCTCAACCTCCCTCCTCACCCCCCCTCAACCTAAACCTCCCTCCTCCTCATCAACCCCCTCCTCACTTTTTCACCCCTAAATACCTCCCCCTCACTTACCTGCTTCTTCTCCGACCTCTGCTCTGTCTTGACGACCTTTATTTCATTGTGATGTCATTTCACACCTTGTAAGTTACATCTGTATGATTGGTAGCAAATACATTAAAAAAGTTAAGATATAATTAATTTATTCATTGATTTAATGAAAAACAACAAAATTAAGAAAATTAAATTTTTAACTATTGCCATTTAAAATATTGTAAGTTGTATATTTATTTTTTCATGAAAAAAAAACTAAAACATTGTCATTCTTCACATACATTTTTGTATTTTGCAAGTGTCTGTCAATTTCACAGTGACACACACTTCGGCTGCAGTGCACATTTATTAACACACAGCCACATGTGCATCACTTACAATAACTTTGCATTAATATTGTCTTTTAGGATGAGGCAATTGTATACATTCTAAGCTGCATATGTTTTTATACTACAATTTAAAAATGATCACTTTACACTTTGCAGCTGGCTTTCAAGTCCACACGGACACACAATTAACCCCTATATGTGAATTAATTTATGGATTAATTCGTTCATTGGTTATTTAAAAAAAAAAACATTCTAAGCTGTATATGTTTGTATAGTATAACGTTTAATCATTACTGAAATATGATTTTACAATTTGCAGGTCTCTGTCAATTTCACACAGAAATATAATTTGCCTGCAGTGGCTGAACATCAACAAACAAGGACTAGGTAAACTATATTATATTCAATAATTAATTTTAATTCAATTTATGAGATTTATTGTAATATAATTAGACTAAATACGTACCCTAACAAGAAACCTTACTCAGTAACCCAAAACTCCTAACCCTAAGCCTGTAAACATGTTACCCTAGCCACCTAAACCTCACTTAGTAAACATCACCCTAAGGCCCTAACCCCAATCCCCTAATTACTTAATGACATACTTATAACAGGATAATATGTGCCATAATTAGCCCATAACCCTGTTACTCTAACCCTGTAAACCTCACTTCCTAAACCTCACCAAAAGACCCTAACCCAAAGCCCATAACCCCAAGTCTCTTACCCTAACCCAAACTCACTACACTAACTTCCTAAGCCCCTAACCCTAACCCCCTAACCCTAACAAATGCAGATTACTGGACATTAAACTGTACATTTAAAATAAACATTGAAACATTATATTACAGATTACAATGGTTGAGAAGTCAGAAACCACCAAGGAATCCAAACAACATCTGGACAGGACACACATATAAAGATATAGAGAGCGACATAAAGACAATCGTACAAGAACAAGAGCATGCAAGAATTGGCAAAAAAAGAAAGAAAATCTGGACTTCAGGTAAGCTACACTAAATGAATCCTGCAGATAAAAATTGCTCATTTTCACAATCAGAAGGTTCTTAATAAACATTATACTTTTAAATTACAAAATACAATCGATGAGAAGCCACAAAAAGCAAGAAATCCGAATGTGAGCTGGACAGGCTACGACAACAAAGATGGAGATAGGAACAGTTGGAGGAAAGACCAACTAGAGCAGTTGAACTTTATTTGGGGTTAATCAGAGGCACTTTAAATGATGGCAGGTGTATGCTGACTCCTATTTAACACGATTTGGAATGTGATTGCTTAATTCTGAACACAGCTACATCCCCAGTTATAAGAGGGTGTGCAAACTTATGCAACCACATTATATTACTTTTTTTTTTTCCTCCACCTAAAAGATTTCCGTTTGTTTTTCAATTGAGTTGTACAGTTTATAGGTCACATTAAAGGTGGAAAAAGTTCTGAAATTATTTATCTTTGTCTCATTTTTTTTAAGCACAGAAACCTGACATTTTAACAGTGTTGTGTAGACTTTTTATATCCACTGTACATTCAAGCTTATAAAAAACTGTCAGAAGTTGAACAAGAAAGTATTCATGCTGAACAAAATCCATTGGACTAGCCAAAAGTTAATATGGTTCTTAGAAGAGACCGACATACTGATAAACGACGTTACAACTTACCCACAGCTAATGAGGTTGCAATGGTTTTTCAAAATGAGGAGGGGGAAACAAGTGATATTAAAATATATCCCAGAAATGAAGAGCAACCTTTCCTTAACATCAATATATTAAGTACCAATTTGGATCCAAAGACTTACCCAATTTTGTATCCCAATAGAGAGGCAGGTTGGCAACCACAATAAGTACTTCACAGTTATCCAACCACTAAATGTGTCAGAAGTAATATTTACATGCTTGAATTTAAAATGGCTCAAACTCTCATTAGGGATGAATTTAATCCCGTCTTGGACCAAATGAACAAGTCAATGAGTTACTACATGATGAACTTACTTCTCATGTCAAAAGTCGCCAAATTGCTTCTGGCATCTGCTCGCTATGTCAGTGCACAGGAAGCAATTTGGCGACTTTTGAAATTTGAAATGCATGATCATTCAAATGCAGTATATTGATTATCTGTACATTTGCCACAAAGACAATTAGTTTATTTCCATAGTGGCAATGAAGAAAATGTTTTGGCACAAAATGAACACTGACAAACCACACTTACTGTTTGGTTTACATTAAACTGTAAGGATATTGAGGCAAGACAATACTTATACAATGAGATTCCATATCATTATGTCTTTGTCAATGGGTTATGGAAAAAGAAAAAACAGGGTTGTAATAAAAGTATAACCCAAATTTATACTGTAAGTCCAAGAGACATTGAATGTTTCTGCTTATTTTACTACTTTTAAATATCCCTGGTGCACAGTTTTGGAGAGCCGAGAACTGTCAATGACAGACTTTGACACTGTTCAATTAGCTGCCAGACATAGAAACTTCCTTGCTGATAAGACAGAATGGGAAAGATGTCTAGAAGATGCAGCACTATGTAAAATTCCATGGCAGATGAAGGTACAGTTTGCATTCATTTGCATATTCTACAATGTTCCAAATGCATTAGCTTTGTGGGAAACATTTAAAATACATATGTATGAAGACTTTTTGAAACGCTATAACGAGTCCATAGCTGATTTCAAAGCATTAATGGAAATTCAAGAAGTCTTATTATGTCATGGATTAAGTTGTGCAAGTTTGAATCGACCAGATCCAGGAATTAGACATGATATAAACTTGGATGACTATGACGCTGATGTTGAAAAACAAAAAACAGAAGAAAAACACGCTTTCAATGTGATACAACAAGCACTAGAGGACTTACTGAAAGAGCGTTATTTTTATCTAGATGGACCCGGTGGATCTGGAAAGACTTATCTATATAATTTGTTGATGAGTTCAATTAGAGGAAAAAGGTGAAATTGCACTTTCCTTTGCAACAACTGGAATTGCTGCACTATTATTAGAAGGTGACAGAAAAGTTCATAGTGGATTGAAGCTTCCAACATTAGTGTCCGATAGATAGGGTGTTTTCTAAATATTATAGTTTGTACTTTACTTAAATATACTTACTACTTGTATTCTATATCATTAGAAGTTTTATTCAATGTATTTCAACTTTGTTTATACAGTTGTTTTAGGTTTCAGTCATTCTGATTATCACTTGATTTTTATTGGGTTATGACTTTCATTGTATGTATTTACCTGTATAATTAATGAAATAGTATTGATCCAGGGAGTAATCTGATCGCCAGTATCTGGGGTCAGGAAGAAATTATTTTTTTTACCCCTTTGACACAATTGGCGATGTTTCACTTGGGTTTTTTTCTGCTTGCCTTCCTCTGGATTCAATATAAACATTTACACATGTGTGAAATAACATGTAATGCTTAAGAGTTTCATTCCATATATTTCAAGTTCAGTTGACCAATTGTTCTGACTTTCATTACTTCAAATTCTCACTTGCACTGTATTTTGTTATGTGTTTCATTGTATGTATTTATGCTTTTTGGCCTTTTACTGTATAATTACTGAGAGAGTATTGATCCAGAGAGTAATCCTATTGCCATTATCTGGACCCCAAGGAATTTATTTGTTTACCCATTTGAGACCATTGGTTAAGTTTCACTGGGGTTTATTCTGTTTGCCTTCCTCTGAATTCAATATAAACATTTACACATCTGTGTTAATGAACAAGTTTAGCTTAAAAAAGTTCAGACATTCTTAGAATATTGATGTATAGGTAACAATAAAAACTGTTAACATTTTATGAAAGTATGGTTTCTGAGTTGTTTAAAGATATACATATATATCTAAGTTGCTAGTTATAACAATAAACAAATTAACTAATAATTACATTTATGTCTCTACCTTTACATACTGTACATATAGAATATGACATTGAAAAAAAAATGCAACCTTTTTTTACCAAAATTTAATGTAATTGTTCTTATTTTCGTGAATTAATGAATTAATCAATAATTGTATTTTATGTAATTATATTTAATTGTCTGAAATGCTAAAAGTAAAGAGCTAAGCATCCCTAAATGATGGCAGCAAAAAAATAATCAATATTTTGGATCAGCTTATTTTGTTTTAATTAAATAATGAATTAATAAATTAATGTGAAATAAAATTTTAAATTTTCCTATTGTCTATCCATAAATGACATCCTTCTAAAATGTATTAATTAACCTAATGTCATATTATTTTTATTAGTTGATATCATTAATCAATCAATCAACCTCTTATCTTTACTTGTCATACATAAATGGTCAGTGTAAAATATAAAAATGTCCATGTACCTTTTTTTCTGATTATTAATTAATATATTTTTAGATAATTTATTAATTAATAAATAAATCTATTATCGATGACGTCATACAATGTAAAAATGTGCATGTAAAAAATGACGCGAGTAAAATGGGCCCTCAGAGCAATTTTATTATTATTTTATTATTAATAATAATTCATAAATTAATATATTTTAATATAATTAATGAATAAATAAATAATTATATTATATTTAATTATCATACATGCAAAACCTAAAGAGCTAAGCATCTATTCATAAATAAGGGCAGTGTGAAATATAAAAATTTCCATGTACCAATTTTTTTACTGTTATTTTTTAATACATTATTAAATTAATATATGATCCTTGGACTATATAACACTATAACCTCCCAACATCTTGTAGGATAAAAAGTATCTCTGGAGGGGAAAGAGCTCTCTACTTATAACTTTCAATTATTAACTAAAGCATTATAAGACCTAAAGTAAACAGCCTTTTGTTGAGAAAAAGAATGAAGCTTTCTTGCTATAACCTATTGGTTAAATAACGGTTGACGTAAAAGATATACAAAAGCAACATTATTTAATTGAATCCGAAAAGGAATACTCCTCCAAGGGCTATAATCTAATATTGTGTAATGCAATTTAGTATGCAGTGGAAATGAAAATTGCTAAATATAAGTGAAAAATACCTTTTATCATTTATCTGACGGTATAGCAAAAATATAGAAAATTGTAACAACTCTGGCTATTAAGTGATTAAGAAAACCAAAAGGGAACATGTCTGGAAGAGTTAAAACTAAAGATAAAAAAAATAACCCTTTCAACTCATTTCAACTTTCTGTTACCTAAGAACAAGGAACATGACCAAGAAATCTCACTGGTGGAATTCCTTCAAGGAAATAAGTAATTGAACTCAAATTTATCCAAAAATTCATCAAATAATAAGTCAGAAGACCTAGTAGAGGATAAGCGTGCTCTCTCAAAAATAAAAGATTTACTTCAAAATCACTTTTATGTCAGATATTAACAATCCAATCATAGAAAACGCAAAGGTAATTAAAGAAGTTAATAATAAAATGTCAGACCTGGAAACCAAATTTGACAAATTGGTAAGGGATCACAGTATGCTATTAACACATTTAACAAAACTAGAAGAAAAAGTAGATGATCTTAACAATAAAATTGCCAGTATGGAAGACAAGTTGAGGAGAAGTAACCTTAGAATTAACGGAATTCCTGAACATATCGTGGATGATTAAAAAATGTACATACTAAAGATGTTTTTCACACTAGTCCCTTCACTCTCACAAGAAAAGATTAGACTAGACGCTTATCATAGAATTCCTAAACCATCATATCTAGATAATAAATTTGCCAGGGATGTTATAGTCAGACTACATTATTTACCAACTAAAGAAGCCATAACAAAGGTGAGCTATAAAACAAAGATCTTCGAAGCTCCATATGAAAACATTAAAATATTTACTTACTTAGCAGCTGCAACACTGTCCAAACGGAGAGCACTTGGGTTGATTACACAATCTTTAAGGAAAGAAGGTCTTGTATATAGAGATGTCGCGAACATAAAATTTTCGGTTCGCGAATCGCGGACGCGAATTTCATCGAACCACCATAGACTTCAATGGGCAGGCAAATTTCAAAACCCACAGGGACTCTTTCTGGACACAATAGTGATGGGAAAATTGTTTCAAGGGGACTAACACCTGGACTGTGGCATGCTGGAGGGGGATCCATGGCAAAACTCCCACGGAAAATTACATAGTTGATGCAGAGTCTGGTTTTAAGGCATAAAGGGCATAAATCACCTAAAATGTCTAAATTGTTTGGAATAACATGCTTTAAAACATCAGGTATGATGTTGTATCAATCAGGTAGTGTAAGGGTTACACCCGCTTCACAGTAACAGACTAGTGATGTCCCGAACAGTTCGCTGGCGGACTATTTGCGACAATTTTTGCATGTTCGCATTCGCAGCGAAAGGCGAACACATGCGCTTTTCGGTCCGCCCCCCATTCTTTATCATTGAGGAAACATTGACCCTGCACCTTACAGTCAGCAGACACATTCCAGCCAATCAGCAGCATACACTCCCTTCCAGAGCCTTCCATCTGAAGGACAGCCTCCATTTTAGAATCATTCTGAAGCTACATTCGTTGAGAGAGGACATATATTCTAGCTGCTGCTGATTTAATAGGGAAATAGATAGCCAGGCTGTGTATTTAGCTTCCACTACACACCTGAAGGACTCATCTGATATCTGCTGCAAGGACAGCAACCCAAAAAGCCCATTTTAGGGCTAGAACATCATTTATTTTATTTTATATATTTTTTCTGTGTAATCCAATTGCATATGCCTGCCTGCCAGCGTGTGTGTGTGACAGGCTAACACCTAACAGCTTCTATTGTGCTCAGTGAACTAAAACAACACTTTTTTGACTGTAATAGATTGAATAGCAATTGCCTGCCTACAGGCGTGTGTGTGAGGCCTATTGCATCTACTCTGCCAACTTTTGCCAGTGCACAGTGACACTCATATCTGGTGCAACCTAGTGTACAGTGACATTTAAAACCCTTTCTTGACTGTAATCGATTGAATATCAGTTGCCTGCCTACAGGTGTGTGTGTGAGGCCTATTGCATCTACTCTGCCAACTTTTGCCATTGCACAGTGACACTCATATCTGGTGCAACCTAGTGTACAGTGACATTTAAGAACCCTTTTTTTGACTGTAATCCATTGAATATCAGTTGCCTGCCTACAGGCGTGTGTGTGAGGCCTACGGCGCCTACTCTGCCAACTTTTGCCAGTGCACAGTGACACTCATATCTGGTGTCACAGTAGGTTGCAACCATAGTACCACTAATCGAAAAAAAAATGACAGGCAGAGGGAGTGATGCGCAAACATTAGTGCCAGAGGATGTAGATAACAGGGATATGTCCCAGTCGGGCAGCATTACACACATGGACGTACGGTCTGATGATGATGATGATGTTGTACCCGGTGCTGCTTCCTTTGTTGAGTTGTCAGATACAAGTGAAGCGGTTGATGATGACGATACGTCCAGGAATGTCACGTGGGTGCCCGCTATAAAAGAAGAAGAACAGGAGGAAAGTTCAGATGGGGAGACAGAGAGGAGGAGGAGACGGGTTGGAAGCAGCGGGAGGTCATCGAAAGTAGCTACTGGCACAGTCAGACAGCATGCATCGGCACCCGGGGTCAGCAAGACAGCACGCCAGTCAACGCATGCTTTTGCCACCACCAGAATGCAGAGTGGCAATTTTTTGTGTGTCTGCCTGTGACAACAGTAATGCCATTTGCAACCTGTGCGAAAAGAAACTGAGTCGTGGGAAGTCCAACACCCACCTAGGTACAACTTCTTTGCGAAGGCACATGATGTCACATCACAAACGCCTATGGGATCAACACATGAGTACAAGCAGCACACAAATTCAAAGCCGCCATCCTCCTCCTGGTCCAGCATCTTCAGCCACGTCAACCACTGCTGCCCTGCTTGCCCCCTCTCAACCATCCGCCACTCCGTGTCTCGCCCTGAGCAGTCCCTGCTCATCTGGCCACAGTCAGGTGTCTGTCAAGGACATGTTTGAGCGTAAAAAGCCAATGTCACAAAGTCACCCCCTTGCCCGGCAACCGACAGCTGGCTTGTCGGAACTCTTAGCCCGCCAGCTTTTACCATACAAGCTGTTGGAGTCTGAGGTGCTCAAAAAATTTGTTGCTATTGGGACACCGCAGTGGAAGGTACTCGGCCAAAATTTCTTTGCACAAAAGGCAATCCAAAACTTGTACTCGATTGTGCAAAAGGAAGTAATGGCATCTCTGGCACACAGTGTTGGGGCAAGGGTCCATCTGACCACTGATACCTGGTCTGCAAAGCATGGTTAGGGCAGGTATATCACCTAAACTGAGCAGTGGCTAAACCTGGTGATGGTTGCCAAGCATGGAATACGTGGCTCTGCAGAGGAGTCGGTGACACTGCCACGACTTGCAGGCAGGCCTGCTGCAACCTCCTCTACTCCTCCTACTCCATCATCTTCCATAACCTCCTCGGCTGAGTCCTCTTCTGCTGCTGTTATGTCTTGCTCCACATCAACGCCCCCCCCCCCCCTCCCAGCTCCACAGGTACTATTCCACATCCCTGATACGGCAGGGTCACAACGTCTTGGGGTTGACTTCCCTGAAAGCAGAGAGTCACACCGGACCAGCACTCCTGTCCGGCCTGAACGCACAGGTGGATCAGTGGCTGACTCCGCACCAACTGGAGATCGGCAAAGTGGTTTGTGAGTTTTTAAACTAGTAGGTGGGGGGGAGGGACTAGATATAAGTAATGGGGTAGAAAGTGTAGAGGGTATAAGGGATGAATTAACAACTCATAGGGGAGGAGATGGGGGGAGGAGTAGTATAGTCAATATGGAGGTAGTACTAAGTAATTCAAGTTCAGTGGCAGGCACTTCAGAACTACAGACTCATAACATAAGGTGTATGCTTGCTAATGCCAGAAGCTTGCCAGGAAAAATGGGAGAGTTAGAATTAATAGCAATTAATGAAAAATGGGATTTAATAGACATTACCGAAACGTGGTGGGATGAATCTCATGACTGGACTGTTAATCTGGATGGTTATAACCTATTTAGGAAAGATAGAGGCAATGGTAAACGAGGAGGAGGGATTTGTCTGTATGTTAAGCCTGAATTTAAGGCTATAGTCAGAGAAGATATTTATGGTGGACCTAGTGATAAAGTTGAATGTTTGTGGGTAGAGTTAAATAGCGGAGCAGCAAATTCCAAAAGAATATTAGTAGGAGTATGCTATAAACCCCCAAATATACCTGAAAGTGAGGAAATATATTATTGTTACAGATTGGAAATGCAGCTAAGCACGGGCAAGTTCTAATAATGGGAGATTTTAATTACCCTGAAATAAACTGGATAAATGAGAACAGCAGTTCAGCTAAGGGGAGCAGGTTCTTGAGTACACTCAGGGATCATTATCTGGCCCAGGTTATACAGGAGGAGCCTACTAGAAATGAAGCTATCTTAGATTTACTCATTACAAATAATATTGATATTGTATCAAATGTTGAAATAGGGCAACCTTTGGGAAACAGTGATCACAACACAGTCTCATTTGAGATTGAATTAAAAAAAAAACATTTTAAGGGGCCAACAAAAACTCTTAATTTTAAAAGGGCAGATTTTAACGGTCTAAGGGCAGCAATACAAAGTATAGACTGGGACAAAGAACTGATAGGTAAAAACACTGAACATAAATGGACAACATTTAAATCCTTACTAAATATACATACACATCGGCATATACTGTGTGGGAATAAAAGTAAAAGGAGTAAATCACAACCCATGTGGCTTAACAATGATTAAATGATCAAGATACGGAGTAAAAAACAGGCATTTAAATTATACAAACAAGAGGGGACAGAGACTGCTTTATGGGAATACAAGGAAATCAACAAGGCTTGCAAAAGCGCAATTAGACTGGCTAAAATAGAAAATGAAAAATTAATTGCAAAAGAGAGTAAGACTAACCCTAAAATATTTTTTAACTATATTAATGGGAAGAAGGCGAGGAAGGAAGCTATAGGAACATTACAATGTGAAACAGGCTGTCTGAAAATTAGTGACCAGGAAAAGGCAGATGAGCTAAATAGGTTCTTTTCTTCGGTATACACAAGGGAGGTACCAGTGGTTGGGACACTGCGACATAATGGGGCTACACTACCTTTGCCAAATAATTGGTTAACACAGGAAGTAATCCAAAAGAGGTTGGAAAAAATAAATGTTAATAAAGCCCCGGGTCCTGATGGAATACATCCAAGGGTACTAAGGGAACTGGGTTCTGTAATAGACAAACCATTATATTTAATTTTTCAAGATTCACTTAACACAGGGTCTCTATCAGATGACTGGAGAAAAGCTGATGTGATACCTATATTTAAAAAGGGAGCAAGAGCAAATCCGGGGAATTATAGACCAGTGAGCCTCACTTCTGTAGTGGGGAAGCTTTTAGAAGGGTTAATAAGGGATAATATACAAGAATATGTCTATTTGAACAGGATTATAAGTAGGAGTCAACATGGGTTTATGAGGGATAGGTCATGTCAAACAAATCTAATTAGTTTCTATGAGGAGGTTAGTAGGAACCTGGATCAAGGCAACTCAGTGGATGTAGTCTTTTTGGATTTTGCAAAGGCTTTTGATACAGTGCCACATGGGAGACTATTGGGCAAACTAAGGGATACAGGAATTGCAGTAAATATCTGCTCATGGATTGAGAGCTGGCTAAAAGACAGGAAGCAAAGGGTTGTTGTAAATGGAACATACTCCGATTGGACTAATGTGGTAAGTGGGGTTCCTCAGGGTTCAGTATTAGGTCCTCTCCTTTTTAACATATTTATTAATGACTTAGAGGTAGGATTGGAGTGTGGGGTCTCCATTTTTGCTGATGACACAAAGTTGTGCAAGGTAATTAAATCAGAAAATGATGTGCTTTCCCTCCAAGGGGATTTACATAAAATTGAGGAATGGGCATCTAAATGGCAGATGAGATTTAATACGAATAAATGTAAGATTATGCATCTGGGAAGGAAAAATAGCCATGGAATTTATAATCTTAATGGAGCAAATCTAGGTGTATCAGATATTGAAAGGGATTTGGGAGTGCTTGTGGACAACCACCTAGGTAACAGTGCTCAAAGCCAAGCAGCAGCTGCAAAGGCAAATAAAATATTAGTATGTATTAAGAAAGGTATAGAAGCCAGGGAAGCAAATATAATTCTGCCACTATACAAATCTCTAGTACGCCCTCATTTGGAATATGGAGTACAATTTTGGGCACCACTTCATAAAAAGGACATTTTAGAGCTGGAAAAGGTACAGAGAAGGGCAACCAAACTAATAAGGGGAATGGAGGGGCTAAGTTATGAAGTAAGACTAACCAAATTAAACTTATTTTCTCTAGAAAAAAGGCGTCTAAGAGGAGATATAATTACCCTATATAAATACATCCAGGGTCAGTATAAAGATTTGTCGGGGGAGCTTTTTGTGCCAAGAGGTTTTCAACTGACAAGAGGACATCCCTTGAGGTTAGAAGTAAAAAGATTCCACCTCAAAGAAAGAAAAGGGTTCTTCACAGTAAGGGTGGTTAATCTGTGGAATTCTCTACCAGAGGAGGTGGTGACAGCAGATTCGATAGATAACTTTAAAAGGGGACTAGATTTATTTCTAATTAAAAATGGTATTCAGGGTTATCATGGATAATTAGAGAGACAGTAATGATCCAAATTTTTAACATTTCCCCTTTAGACAATTGGATAAGTCTTGCTTGTTTTTATTTATTTTTTTTCTTCTATTTGCCTTCCTCTGGACTAATTAATAATAATAAAAAAAATACAAACAAAAAAAACATTAAATGATTGATTAATAATTAATTAACAACTAATGAATTAATAGTTAATCCGCATATTGCAGATCAAAGGAGATCTTAAAAGGTTGAACTTGATGGACTGAAAGTCTTTTTTCAACCTTAAATACTATGTAACTATGTAACTATGTAACAATGGAAGAAATGTGTTGGCTGCATTGAATTTGGGAAAGTTGACACATGTGCTGTGCATGGCACATGTGTGTAGTCTAATTGTACAACGCTTTGTGCATAAGCACCCAGGCTTACAGGACATCCTGAAGCAGGCCAGGAAGGTGTGTGGCCATTTCAGGCGTTCCTACACGGCCTTGGCGCACTTTACAGATATCCAGCGGCGAAACAACATGCCAGCGAGGCGCTTGATTTTAGACAGCCCGACACGTTGGAATTCAACACTCCTAATGTTTGACTGACTGCTCCAACATGAAAAGGCCGTTAATGAGTATTTGTATGCCTGGGGTGCTAGGACAGCCTCTGCGGAGCTAGGGATTTTTTTCCCACGGTACTGGACGCTCATGCGCAATGCCTGTAGGCTTATGCGTCCTTTTGAGGAGGTGACAAACCTGGTCAGTCGCACCGAGGGCACCATCAGCGACATCATATCATTTGTTTTCTTCCTGGAGCGTGCCCTGCGTAGAGTGCTGGATCAGGCCATAGATGAGCGTGAAGAGGAAGAGGAAGAGTTGTGGTCACCATCACCACCAGAAAAAGCCTTATCAGCATCGCTTGCTGGACCTGCAGCAACGCTGGAAGAGGATTGTGAGGAAGAGGAGTCAGGAGGAATGTGGCTTTGAGGAGGAGGAGGAAGACCAACCACACCAGGCATCCCAGGGTGCTCGTTGTCACCTATCTGGTACCCGTGGTGTTGTACGTGGCTGGGGGGAAGAACATACTTTCAGTGAGATCACTGAGGACGAGGAACGGGACATGACTAGCTCGGCATCCAACCTTGTGCAAATGGGGTGTTTCATGCTGTCGTGCCTGTTGAGGGACCCTTGTATAAAAAGGATGAAGTAGAACGACCTGTACTGGGTGTCCACGCTACTAGACCCCTGGTATAAGCAGAAAGTGCCTGAAATGTTACCGAATTACCACAAGTCGGAAAAGATGCAGCACTTCCAAAATAAATTAAAAAGTATGCTTTACACAGCGTTTAAGGGTGATGTCACAGCACAACGGCAATCTAACAGCGGAAGAGGTGAACATAATCCTCCTCCTCCCACGACCACGCCGGCAAGGAGAGGACGCTTTACAGACGTGTTGTTATTGGAGGACATATGGAGATTTTTAAGTCCTATGCATCGCCAGAGCCCTTCGGGGTCCAACCTCGGGGAACGACTCGACCGCCAGGTAACAGACTACCTCGCGTTAACTGCAGATATCGACACTATGATGAGCGATGAACCCCTTGACTACTATGTGTGCACGCTTGCCCTGTGGCCTGAGCTATCCCAATTTGCCATAGAACTTCTGTCCTGCCCCACTTCAAGTGTCCTGTCAGAAAGGACCTTCAGTGCAGCAGGAGGTTTTGTCACTGAGAAGAGAAGTCGCCTAGATCAAAAAAGTCTAGATTACCTCACCTTTATTAAGATGAATGAGGGATGGATCCCGAAGGGACTGACAGTGGGCAATACATTCGATTAAAAAAGGCCTGATAGATGGGCTGCCTTGAGCTAATAATGGTCCACATGCTGCTGTATTTTATCCCTGAATTCCTGAGGACTTGCGTGACTTATCCGCCACCAACTAGGGTTCAAGACGCGATGTTTTAGGGCACTTTCTGCCTGGCAAACTAACATAAATTTTTCTGGTCGCTGCAACAATACCTTATTTTTGCATTTAAATTCTTTTATTGTCAGAAGGCATACAGCATGTAATGAAAAATAAAGCATTTTTGAACAGTCTTGCATAACAGTTGTGCAAAAACACATATTTACAATAAAGACATTTTTTGAAAGTTAGCTAGCTATTCCTATTATTTTTACTTTTTAGGTTAATAATTTTTCTTATTTTTTACTGTGATTGCAATTTAAGAGATACCTAAAACATGGTAAAACAGACAATAGTAAAGAGTATATCTGCAGGGAACACCAAAGTCCTATTAGCTATCATCCCTCTAGCAGTATTAGCTTATTATTTACAATATCTAACCTGGGCAATCACCCTTGGGTTACCCTAGGGCAGGCTTCAGTAAGCGACCTCTCCTTTCCTGGGATGATTTTGCCGCCGGTTGCTTCTGAAGGGTCTCCAGGGCTCCCCCACTCCTTTCCCTTCCCCCAGTGTCGTTTCAACCAGTAACAAATGTTTTATATTTGTAAAGCGACCCAGGTAACAAACCTGTGTGTTTCTTGGCCCATTTCCAGTATGATAGTGAGTGTCTGATTAGAGAGGGTTTTTAAGGCTCTGAGGCAATTCTGATAGCCAAGCCACCTTGTCCCAGGTTAAGGTACTTAAAGTGTGGTTCTCTAAATACACCCAGGCCAGTTGATGCCCTATAGAATGTGCTATTGGGAGGAAAGATAGGTGACGTAACAGGTATTAAACTAATAGGAATAAATAGAACAACTTAATACACCACTTCTATCTGGTGGCACATTACATTGCACGTGCAGTGCCCCAAATTCGAAGTAGGAGGTCCGACCAAGCATCTTTTTCCATCTCCCTGTTCCAAAAATCAATGCCATATACACGTCCCCTAATAGTGGACGTAACAGGGATTAAACCGATAGGAATAGTACTACTTAACAGTACACACCTTATAATAATGCAGACATAGGTAATGCAGAGAGAGGAGTCTGAAGAAGAGGAGTCAGAGGAGGAAGGTTGCTTTGAGGAGGTGGTAAACCAAACACAGCAGGCGTCCCAGGGGGCTTGCTGTCACCTTTCGGGGACCCTTGGTGGCTGGGTGGAGGAAGAGACCTTCAATGACATCAGTGAGGACAAGTAACGGCACATGGCTAGCTTGGTATCCAACCTTGTACAAATGGGGAGTTTGCGGTTGTGCAAAGGGACTGTTTGCGGTTGTTTGCGGTGCCACCAGAAATAAATAGTACAACTGAACACACCACTCCTATCGGATTCAATAAAGCCAATAAACCTGGCCCGTTACTAGCCAGGAAACTACAAACCAAAACACAGAATAGGATACTTCAAATTATGACCTTGAAGGGAGAAAAAACAACGAACCCAAATAAGATCCAAAAGATTTTTACAACATTTTACAATACTCTTTATACGGCAACAAAACACATAGATCTACACAAAATGAGGGGATTTCTTAATTCCTGTGATCTCCCCTTAATAGAAGAAAATGACTTAGAGACTTTAAATGCCAAAGTGACCCTAGAGGAAGTGAGAAAAGCAGTCCAGAACCTCAAACCTGGTAAGTCACCAGGCCCAGACGGGTACACCAATTTATATTATAAAAAATGTATAGACATATTAGGCCCGCACTTGGTCACTCTTACAGAGTTCTAGAAGGCAAGCAAACACCAGCATAGCTGAACAGGGCAGATATCGCTCTATTCCCTAAGGAGGGTCGAGATGCCCTAGAACCAAAAAACTACAGGCCAATATCATTACTAAACTGTGATACAAAGATCCTGTCAAAAATAATAGTGGATAGAATGTCATCCTTCTTGCATAAGTTAATACATAATGACCAAGTAGGCTTTGTCTCCCACAGGCAAGCGGGAGACAACATTAGAAAAGTCATGAACCTACTGTACCACACCAAAGCCTCTAAAATTCAAGCCTGTCTTATGGCCTTTGACATGGAAAAGGCGTTTGATTCCCTGGAGTGGACTTACCTATGCGCAACACTTGAAAAATTTGGTATTAAAGGCCATTTCATAAATCTCATACACTCATTATACAAATCATCCAGGGCAAGGTTACAGATTCCAGGAGATGAGAGATCCTTAATTAAGATAGAAATAGGAACAAGACAGGGGTGCTCCCTTTCTCCCCTTCTATTCGCAATAGCAATAGAACCCCTGGCTCAGACAATTAGGGCCAACAATGGGATCACAGGCATATAAATAGGTCATCACCATTTCAAAACTTGTCTATTTGCAGACAACCTGCTGTGTATGCTCTCAAACCCTACCCAATCGGTCCCAGAGTTGATTCGAACTATGGAGGAGTTTGATCAGTTTTCTGGCCTTAAACTGAACATAGAGAAGACAAAAGCACTAGCGATTGACTTAACAGCAGTAGAGAAGCAGGGTCTCCAAGAGAAGTTTAATATTAAGTGGGATAAGAACCACATAAACTACCTTGGAATCAGACTATCCCCAAAGCTAGAGGACTTGTACAAAGCCAACCACTCCAAACTTCATAAAACAATAATTAATGACCTGAGTAAATGGACAAAGTATAGGTTATCATGGCTAGGGAGAATAAATATGATAAAAATGAATGTCCTTCCTAGGTTGCTCTACATATTTCGAACACTCCCGATTAAATAAAAAGAATTAGAAAATATTCAAAGGATATCTGGAACCACTCTCCCTCACGCATCACAAATAAAATGATGTACCTTCAAAAGTCAGAGGGGAGACTATCGTGTCCAAACTTAAAATATTATCACAAGGCAGCTCAGATATCTTTCCTCCCAATAGCACATTCTATAGGGCATCAACCGGCCTGGGTGTATTTAGAGAACCACACTTTGAGGCCCTTAACCTGGGACAAGGTGGCTTGGCTATCAGAATTCCCTCAGAGCCTTAAAAACTCGCCAAACCCCCTAATCAGACACTCATTATAATGCTGGAAATGGGCCAAGAAACACACGGGTTTGTTCCCTGGATCCATCCAAATGACCCCAATTTTTGACCAACCTCAGGCCCCGAAACACATGAGCACAACATCACAACACTGGTGAAGGTCAAGGAAACTATTTGGACTGGGAGACTGGTTAGTAACTATTTGGACTGGGAGACTGGTTAGGGCCAGATGCTCACCTATGAGGAACTGAGGGACAAGCATGAGCTACCTCTTTCAGAACATTACAATTACTGTAGGCTGAGGCATTTCACACACTCCCTGACCCAGAAACAGGGGACACCGGTCTTAAATTGGTTCTCCAAAATTTGTAAAGATAAACCTCTATCAAGGGGGATCATTGGGTCGCTTTACAAATATAAAACATTTGTTACTGATTGAAGCAACACTGGGGGAAGGACAGGAGTGGGGGAGCCCTGGAGACCCTTCAGAAGCAACCGGCGGCAAAATCATCCCAGGAAAGGAGAGGTCGCTTACTGAAGCCTGCCCTAGGGTAACCCAAGGGTGATTGCACAGGTTAGATATTGTAAATAATAAGCTAATACTGCTGGAGGGATGATAGCTAATAGGACTTTGGTGTTTCCTGCAGATATACTCTTTACTATTGTCAGTCCCTTTGGGATCCATCCCTCATTCATCTTAATAAAGGTGAGGTAATCTAGACTTTTTTGACCTAGGCGACTTCTCTTCTCAGTGACAAAACCTCCTGCTGCACTGAAGGTCCTTTCTGACAGGACATTTGAAGCGGGGCAGGACAGAAGTTCTATGGCAAATTGGGATAGCTCGGGCCACAGGGCAAGTGTGCACACCCAGTAGTCAAGGGGTTCATTGCTCCTCATAGTGTCGATATCTGCAGTTAAGGCGAGGTAGTCTGTTACCTGACGGTCGAGTCGTTCTCTGAGGGTGGACCCCGAAGGGCTGTGGCGATGCATAGGACTTAAAAATCTCTGCATGTCCTCCAATAACAACACATCTGTAAAGCGTCCTCTCCTTGCCTGCGTGGTCGTGGGAGGAGGAGGATTATGTTCACCTCTTCCACTGTTAGATTGCCGCTGTGCTGTGACATCACCCTTAAATGCTGTGTAAAGCATACTTTTTAATTTATTTTGGAAGTGCTGCATCCTTTCCGACTTGTGGTAATTCTGTAACATTTCAGGCACTTTCTGCTTATACCGGGGGTCTAGTAGCGTGGACACCCAGTACAGGTCGTTCTCCTTCATCCTTTTTATACAAGGGTCCCTCAACAGGCACGACAGCATGAAAGACACCATTTGCACAAGGTTGGATGCCGAGCTAGTCATGTCCCGTTCCTCGTCCTCAGTGATCTCACTGAAGGTATGTTCTTCCCCCCAGCCACGTACAACACCACGGGTACCAGATAGGTGACAACGAGCACCCTGGGATGCCTGTTGTGGTTGGTCTTCCTCCTCCTCAAAGCCACATTCCTCCTGACTCCTCTTCCTCACAATCCTCTTCCAGCGTTGCCGCAGGTCCAGCAAGCGATGCTGATAAGGCTGTTTCTAGTGGTGATGGTAACCACAACTCTTCCTCTTCACGCTCATCTACGGCCTGATCCAGCACTCTTAGCAGGGCACGCTCCAGGAAGAAAACAAATGATATGATGTCGCTGATGGTGCCCTCGGTGCGACTGACCAGGTTTGTCACCTCCTCAAAAGGACGCATAAGCCTACAGGCATTGCGCATGAGCGTCCAGTAACGTGGCAAAAAAATCCCCAGCTCCGCAGAGGCTGTCTTAGCACCCCAGGCATACAAATACTCGTTAGCGGCCTTTTCTTGTTGGAGCAGGCGGTCGAACATTAGGAGTGTTGAATTCAAAAGTGTCGGGCTGTCTAAAATCAAGCTCCTCGCTGGCATGTTGTTTCGTCGCTGGATATCTGTAAAGTGCGCCATGGCCGTGTAGGAATGCCTGAAATGGCCACACACCTTCCTAGCCTGCTTCAGGACGTCCTGTAAGCCTGGGTGCTTATGCACAAAGCGTTGTACAATCAGATTACACACATGTGCCATGCACGGCACATGTGTCAACTTGCCCAAATTCAATGCCGCCAACAAATTTCTTCCGGTGCCACAAATCACTTTGCCGATCTCCAGTAGTGCGGAGTCAGCCACTGATCCACCTGTGCATTCAGGGCGGACAGGAGTGCTGGTCCGGTGTGACTCTCTGTTTTCAAGGAAGTCAACACCACGACGTTGTGTCACCGCCGTATCCGGAATGTGGAATAGTACCTGTTGAGCTGGGGGGGGGGTGACGTTGATGTGGAGCAAGACATAGCAGCAGCAGAAGAGGACTCAGCCGAGGAGGTTATGGAAGATGGAGTAGGAGGAGTAGAGGAGGTGGCAGCAGGCCTGCCTGCAAGTCATGGCGGTGTCACCAACTCCTCTGCAGAGCCACGTATTCCATGCTTGGCAACCTTCATCAGGTTTACCCAATGCGCAGTGTAGGTGATATACCTGCCCTGACCATGCTTTGCAGACCAGGTATCAGTGGTCAGATGGACCCTTGCCCCAACACTGTATGCCAGAGATGCCATTACTTCCTTTTGCACAATCGAGTACAGGTTGGGGATTGCCTTTTGTGCAAAGAAATTTCAGCCGGGTACCTTCCACTGCGGTGTCCCAATAGCTACAAATTTTTTGAACGCCTCAGACTCCACCAGCTTGTATGGTAAAAGCTGGCGGGCTAAGAGTTCAGACAAGCCAGCTGTCAGATGCCGGGCAAGGGGCTGACTTTGTGACATTGGCTTCTTACGCTCAAACATGCCCTTGGCAGACACCTGACTGTGGGCAGATGAGCAGGGACTGCTCAGGGTGAGACACAGAGTGGCGGATGGTTGAGAGGGGGCAAGCAGGGCAGCAGTGGTTGACGTGGCTGAAGATGCTGGACCAAGAGGAGGATGGCGGCTTTGAGTTTGTGTGCTGCTTGTACTCATGTGTTGATCCCATAGGCGTTTGTGATGTGACATCATGTGCCTTTGCAAAGAAGTTGTACCTAGGTGGGTGTTGGACTTCCCACGACTCAGTTTTTTTTCGCACAGGTTGCAAATGGCATCGCTGTTGTCACAGGCAGACATACCAAAAAATTGCCAAACTGCTGAGCTCTGCAATGATGGCTATCTGGTGGTGGCAACAGCATGCGTTGACTGGCGTGCTGTCTTGCTGACCCCGGGTGCCGATGCATGCTGTCTGACTGTGCCACTAGCTACTTGTGACGACCTCCCCCTTCTTCCAACTCGTCTCCTCCTCCTCTCTGTCTCCTCATCTGAACTTTTCTCCTGTTCTTCTTCTCTTATAGCGGGCACCCACGTGACATCCCTGGACGCATCATCATCATCAATCGCTTCACTTGTATCTGACAACTCAACAAAGGAAGCAGCACCGGGTACAACATCATCATCATCAGACAGTACGTCCATGTGTGTAGCTGCTGTGGTGCTAGTGTTGGTGGTGGCGGCAGGCAAGCGAATGGTAACTGGAGAGGTGCCCGAAGCTAAGCTGGAGGAGGATGGTGCGTCTAGGTAGAAGCTGTAGAAGATTGGGTGTCCTGTGTTAGCCAGTCAACCATGTCCTCAGAACTTTTCAAGTTCAGGGTACGTGGCCTCTGGAAATTGGGCATTATTCTAGGGCCAAAGGGAATCACAGCACCACGACCACGACGGCCCCTGCGGGGTGGCCTGCCTCTGCCTGTCATTTTTTTTATAATTAGTGGTACTATGCGTGCAAGCAACTGTGACACCAGATATGAGTGGCACTGTGCACTGGCAAAAGTTGGCAGAGTAGGCGCTGTAGGCCTCACACACACGCCTGTAGGCAGGCAACTGATATTCAATCGATTACAGTCAAAAAAGTTGTTTTATTTCACTGAGCACAATATAAGCTGTGAGTCTGACACAGGCAGGCAACTGAAATTAGATTAAAGGAAAAAAGGGTTGTTTTTTTTCAATGTATGGTACACCAACTATGACTGGTGAAACAGAGCAGAATAATAGCTGTGAGCCTGACACAGGCAAGCAACTGAATTTAGATTTCAGGAAAAAAAATGGTTGTTTTCAATGTATGGTACACCACCAGATATGAGTAGTGAAAATAAGCACAATATAAGCTGTTAGGTGTTAGCCTGTCACACACACACGCTGGCAGGCAGGCATATGCAATTAGGTTACACAGAAAAAAATTATAAAATAAAATAAATGATGTTCTAGCCCTAAAAAGGGCTTTTTGGGTTGCTGTCCTTGCAGCAGATATCAGATGAGTCCTTCAGGTGTGTAGTGGAAGCTAAATACACAGCCTGGCTATCTATTTCCCTATTAAATCTCCAGCAGCTACACTATCTGTCCTCTCACAACGAATGCAGCTTCAGAATGATTCTAAAATGGATGCTGTCCTTCAGATGGAAGGCTCTGAAAAGGGAGTGTATGCTGCTGATTGGCTGGAATGTGTCTGCGGACTGTGAGGTGCAGGGTCAAAGTTTCCTCAATAATAAAGTATAGGGGGCAGCCCGAAAAGCGCATGTGTCCGCCGTCCGCTTCGAGCACGAAAGAGCCAAAAGAGCCGCGAATAGTCCCAGGGCGAACTGTCCGGGACATCTCTACTTGTATATAAATCGATCTCCCATGGGGAACTCTCTTGCTGGTACAAATGCAATACTCTTAGACACGGAGAAGAGCTCCTAAGTAAATGGAACATTACAACAGAAAACCAAGCAAAATCCGCAAGGACTCCCAGCAATGGCAACAAAAATGATGAAGGGTGTTATTAAATCGTTAAATAATTGCCAAGATATGTTACAGAGTTGTAGCAAAGTGATGTAATTGTTACTTGATTTGGCTCTGAGTGACAGACACTGTTTTAGAGCTTGATAACTATAATAGTTGCCATTTTCCGGAAAGCTTACGATGTTGGTCACACTTTGCAGCCCTTAGGGCTGCAACCGCGACCCTCGCAAAATGAGGCAAGCCTTCAATCAGGCATGTGGGACTTAGGCAGCAATGAGGCGCTCATTGCACTGTGAGCCTCGCAAAGCCTTTGCGAGGCGAGCATTTGCGGCATGCAGGACTTAGGCTTCAACTTCACACTTTAGTAGTATTTAGTTGAAAGAAAAAATAAGGAAAAGTTGGTCCTAAGAGGACCTCTTAATTGAGGAATTATAGAATTATGCAATGAAGTAGAATATAATAAAACCTACTCACCAACTTTATAAAAACACATTAGGTAGTATTTAAATAGATTAAGCGTTACATCAAAAATGAAGGAAATCTACCAAAGTTAAGTTGAACAACGTTACTTAAGAAATACGCTTCACCAAACTACAACTAAAAGCATATTGAAACATTATAAGTTACCAATTGGGTGCTTGTTTTGTTAACAAAACCAGTCTCTCCATCAAAGTGGGTCTAACATTTTTATACATCGGCGTATAGCCCTGTAATTGTTCACTGCCGATGTCAACAAAGGTAGTGTGAAGTGAATATTTTTGTATGAATGTAAGTATGAATGAGTAAAAGGTTTTTGAATATAAAGGAAATATATTGGACAAATGCTTAAAAATGGGTTGGATGAGAGGGACATCAATAACAAAGCTCTTGGAGGCAATTAGTGGGAACAGTAATGTATGTAAAGGGAGATCCCACATAGATAAATAATAATGTTAATTAAGTTTTTAAGCGTAAACGTTAGGGGCCTGAATCCACCAATCAAAAGGACTTCACTGTTGAGGTCAAACAAGAAAAAGTGGATGTTATCCTTTTACAGGAAACTTACTGGGATAAGAATAGAATCCCACATTTTGACCAAAACACATATGAACATAAATATAATTCAACCTTTAAAAAAAATTCTAGAGGGGTTTTCATGTATTTCAATAAAAAAATTTAAGTAAAAGAAGTCTTGGTAGAAATCGACCCCAACGGTAGATATTTTTTATGGACATGAGAAATCAATGATCAAACATTTACGATAAACAACTTCCATTTATAAAACATATATTTAAGAAAATCAAAAAATATGCTTATGGCTCTATAATAGCTGGAGATTTGTATTTGATTGTCCATCCAGAGTTGTATAGGAAAGCCCAAAAAATGATATATTACCCAATTGTATAAAATTACACATTTTATAAAACAGATAAGGAATGATATGTATGATGTATGGAGGATTTTACACCCTGATCAAAGAGATTATTCCTACTATGCTACTACACAAAGTTTATTCTAGGATAGATAATTTTTTAACAGACAAGTTAAGTTTAAATAATGTGTGTAAAGACAAAATCGTCCCTATCACAATGTCAGATCATGCTCACATAACAATGGTTATGAAGTTAGTCAATGACTTAGGTACAAGACCCCCCTGTAAATTAGACGACAATACTATATGATGAGAAAAGAAAATCATATTTGAAAGAAGAAATAAGTACTTTTTTGAGTTGAACGCAAAATCAGTTACATCTAACAGCACATTATGGGCAACTCAGAAAGCTTTCATAAGCGGCCTACTGATCAAAATGAAAGCTCAAACCATGAAGCAAAAGGGTCAACCACTACGAAAATTGTTAATACAATTACATATTTTGAAGGAAATTAATAAACTAAATCCAAACAGTTTACCTTACACAGAAATTTAAAAAACACAGAATCAGATAAATAAAATGAATCAATTATTATCATATAAAGCTGTATTGTGGATGCAACAGAGGTATCATTACCACGATAATAAAATCAGTAAAATCTTGGCAAATAAAATAAAAAAAAAAACATAGAACTAGAATAGAATATTTATTAAGTGAAGGTAAATGTATTTTCAGTCCAAAGGAAATAGCTAATACCTTTGCCAAATATTACCAACATTTATATAACTATGATCCAACTTTTAAACAACAATGGAGGAAATCCAAACATTCTTAGATAAATTTAAACTACCTAAAATATCCTACTCAGATCTGGAGGAATTGAGTAAATCGATCACAGAAAAGGAAGTTGTGGAAGCGATAGAAAATTTAAAATTGTACACAACACCTAGCACGAATGGCTACACTAATTCCTTTTATAAACTTTTTCATCCAATTCTGAGTACATATTTGAAAGAATTATTTAATGAATTTAAAGACACAGGTAAAATTCCAAAAAAGATGTTCCATGCAAATATAATTACGATCCCTAAAAATAATCAAGAACCACAATATTGCAGTAGTTCTAGACCCATTTCCTTGATGAACATAGATCTGAAACTGTATGCTACAATCGTGGCTGTTAGAATGAAAAGCATAATAAATAAACTAATTTCAATGGACCAGGCGGGATTCATCTCTGGTAGGCACGGGCCAGACAATGTAAGAAAATTAACAGACCTGATGGTCCTGGCAAATTGTTCGGGTGCTCCAACCCTGCTCATGTCTCTAGATCCTAAAAAAGTGTTTGACAGAGTAGGGTGTGAGTACATGGAATTGATATTGTTGAAAATGGGCTTTGGAAGACTTGGCACACATACTATAAGAGCTTTATATTCAGCACCATCCGAATCGGTGGGCGGAATTGGATTACATTCTCCAAGCTGTGAGATCTCTAATGGAACAAGACAGGGGTGACCCCTCTCTCCCACCCTGTTTGCATTGATGATAGAGCCATAAGCAGAGGCTATAAGTAGTACCATGAGTATAAGAGGTATAATGGTGGGGGAGAGAGAGCACAAAACAACACTGTATGCAGGCAATATCGTCTTAACCTTAACTGACCCGATGGAATCATTATAGTACATAGCACTATAAGCTGAAAAAGACATGTAGTCCATCAAGTTCAACCTTTTAAGATCACCTCTGATCTGCAATATGCAGATTAGTTGTTAATTGATCCAGAGGAAGGTAAACAAAAAAAAAAGTGAAACTTTGCCAATTATCTCAAAGGGGGAAAAATGAATTCCTTCCTAACCCCTGATACAGGTGACCTGATTCATCCCTGGATCAATACTCCCTCTCTAATTAACCAGGATAACCCTGAATACCCTTTTTAATAAAAAATATATCTAATCACTTTTTAAAGTTATCTATCAAATCCACTGTCACCACCTCCTTTGGTAGAGAATTCCACATATTAGCCACCCTTACTGTGAGGAACCCTTTTCTTTCTTTAAGGTGAAATCTATTTACTTCTAACCTCAAAGGATGTCCTCTTCTCAGTTGAAAACCTCTTGGCACAAAAAGCTCCCTTGACAAAACGTTTTACTGATCCTGGATGTAGTTATATAGTGTAATCATATCACGCTCAGACACCTTTTTTTCTAGAGAAAATAAGTTTAATTTGGTTAGTCTTTCTTCATAACTTAGCCCCTCCATTCCCCTAATTAGTTTTATAGCCCTTCTCTAATGTTTCTAGTTCTAAAATGTCCTTTTTATGAAATGGTGCTGAAAATTGTACTCCATATTACAAATGAGGGTGTACTAGGGATTTGTATAGTGGTAGAATCTGCCTCCCTTGCTTCTATACCCTTCTTAATACATGCTAATAGTTTATTTGCCTTTGCAGCTGCTGCTTGTTAATAAGAACTGTTACATAGGTGGTTGTCCACAAGCACATCCAAATCCCTTTCAATATTAGATACCCCTAGATTTGCTTCATTAAGTTTATAGATTTCTTGGTTATTTTTCCTTCCCAGATGCATAACCTTACATTTATTCGTATTAAATCTCATTTGTCCTTTAATTGCCCATTTCTCTAATTTATGTAAATCCCTTTAGAGGGGAAGTATATCATTTTCTGATGTAATTACCTTGCACAATTTCGTGTCATCAGCAAAAATGGAGACACTACTTTCCAATCCTCCTCCTAAGTCATTAATACATGTTATAAAGGAGAAGACCTAATACTGAGCCCTGAGGAACCTCACTTACCACATTAGTCCAATCCAAGTATGTTCCAGTCATAACAACCCTTTATTTACTGTCTTTTAACCAGCTCTCAATCCATGTGCATATATTTACTGCAATTTCTGTATCCCTTAGTTTGCACTATAGTTTCTATGAGGCAGTTAGTAGGAACCTTGATCAAGGCAACTCAGTGGATGCAGTCTTTTTAGATTTTGCAAAGGCTTTTGATACAGTGCCACATGGGAGACTAATTAGATTTGTTTGACACAACCTTTTCCTCATAAATCCATGTTGTCTCCTACTTATAATGCTCTTTGAATAGACATCCCCTTGTATATTATCGCTTATTAATCCTTCTAAAAGCTTTCCCACTACAAAAGTGCGGCTTACAGTTCTATAATTCCCTGGATTTGCTCTTGACCCCTTCTTAAATATAGGTATCACCTCTGCTTTTCTCCAGTCATCTGGTAGAGACCCTGTGTTGAGTGAATCTTGAAAAATTAAATATAATGGTTTGGCTATTACAGAACCCAGTTCCCTCCTTACCCGTGGATGTATTCCATCAGAACCCAGGGATTTATTGACATTTATTTTTTCCATCCCCTTTGGATTACTTCCTGCATTAACCAATTATTTGGTGAAGGTAGTGTAGCCCCATTGGGGTGCAACCACTTATACCTCCCTCGTATATACAGAAAAAAAGATCATATATAGCTCATCTGCCTTTTCCTGGTCACTAATTGTCAGACGTCCTGTGTCACAATTTAATGTCCCTTTAGCTTTCATCCTGGCCCTCCCGATTTATATACTTAAAACATATTTTAGGGTTAGTCTTACTCTCTTTTGCAAATAATTCATTTTCTATTTTAGCCAGTCTAATAGTTCTTTTGCAAGCCTTGTTGATTTCCTTGTACTCTTGTAAAGCAGTCTCTGTCCCCTCTTTTTTGTATAATTTAAATGCATGTTTTTACTCCATATCCTGATATTTAAATCATTGTTAAGCCACATTGGATGTAATTTTTTCCTTTTGCTTTTATTCCCACATGGTATATGCCAATGTTTATGTATATTTAGTACGGATTTAAATGTTGTCCATTTATGTTCAGTATTTTTACCTAACAGTAGAGATGTTGCGAATAGTTCGCCGGCGGACTGTTCCCAGCGAAGATAGCATGTTCGCGTTCACGGCGAACTGCGAACATATGCGAGGTTCGACCCGCCCCCTATACTTTATCATTGAGCAAACTTTGACCCTGCATGTCACAGTCAGCAGACACATTCCAGCCAATCAGCAGCATACATTCCCTTCCAGAGCCTTTTAACTCACAGACAGCAGCCATTTTGGAATCATTACTAGCTTGCACTCTTACTGAGAGGAGGGAGAGTGTAGGTGATGCTGATTGAATAGGGAAATCAATAGCTAGGCAAGTTTATTCAGTATCCAGTGCAGTGCTGAAGGACTCATCAGATCTCTGCTGTAAACACAGCACCCCAAAAAGCCCTTTTTAGGGCTATAACATCATTTTTGTTTTGTTTTGTTTTTTTCTGTGTAATCAAACTTCATTTGCCTGTCTCCCTGCTAGCCCCTGCTATCAAGTTTGTGTGTCAGGTTAACAGCTTATACTGTGTGTGCACAGTGCAACCAATACAATCTTGTTTACTAGTTGTCAACTTTAAAAAAAAAAAACTTTTATTTTGTTAAATCTTAGTTCATTTGCCTGACTGCTAGCCAGTGTGTGTATCAGGCTTAATGTGCCAAGTTCAACCAATCCAATCTAGTTGGGGTACCAGCAGTCTACATTTAAAAAAACAATAATTTTATTTTCTTAAATCTAAGTTCATTTGCCTGACCGCCAATCAAAGTTCATTTGCCTGACCGCTAGCCAGTGTGTGTGTCAGGCTTACAAGTACTGTGCCAAGTTCAACCAATCCAATCTAGTTGGGGTACCAGCAGTCTACATTTAAAAAAAAAAAATGACAGGCAGAGGCCGTCGTGGTCGTGGTGCTGTGATTCCCTTTGGCCCTACAATAATGCCCAGTGTTCAGAGGCCAGTTACCCTGAACTTGAAAAGTTCAGAGGACGTAGTTCACTGGCTAACACAGGACACCCAATCTTCTACAGCTTCCACTTGGAACATTGACGCACCATCCTCCTCCAGGTTAGCTTTGGGCAACTCTCAAGTTACCACTCGCCCGCCTGCCGCCACCACCAACACTAGTACCACAGCCGCTTCAATTGATCAGTCAGAAGAGTTATTTACACATCAGTTTGTAGAAATGAGTGATGCGCAACCATTATTGCCAGAGGATGTAGATAACAGGGATATGTCTCAGTCAGGCAGCATTACACACATGTACGTACGATGTGATGATGATGATGTACCCGCTGCTGCTTCCTTTGTTCAGTTGTCATATACAAGTGAGAAGGGTGATGATGATGACGATGCGTCCGTGGATGTCACGTGGGTGCCCGCTAGAAGAGAAGAAGAACAGGGGGAAAGTTCAGATGGGGAGACAGAGAGGAGGAGGAGACGAGTTGGAAGCAGAGGGAGGTCATCGCAACGAGCTAGTGGCACAGTCAGACAGCATGCATTGGCACCCGAGGTCAGCCAGACAGCACGCAAATCAACGCATGCTGTTGCCACCACCAGAATGCCATCACCGCAGAGCTCAGCAGTGTGGCATTTTTTTTGTGTGTCTGCCTCTGACAACAGCGATGCCATTTGTAACCTGTACCAAAAGAAACTGAGTCGTGGGAAGTCCAACACCCACCTAGGTACAACTGCTTTGCGAAGGCACATGATGTCACATCACAAACGCCAATGGGATCAACACATGAGTACAAGCAGCACACAAACTGAAAGCCGCCATCCTCCTCCTGGTCCACCATCTTCATCCACGTCAACCACTGCTGTCCTCCTTTCCCCCTCTCAACCATCCGCCACTCCGTCTCTCGCTTCTTGCTGCTCCTGCTCATCTCCCCAAAGTCAGGTGTCTGTCAAGGGCATGTTTGAGCGTAAGAAGCCAATGCCACAAAGTCACCCCCTTGCCCGGCAACTGACAGCTGGCTTGTCTGAACTCTTAGCCCACCAGCTTTTACCATACAAGCTGGTGGAGTCTGAGGCATTCAAAAAATTTGTAGCGATTGGGACACCGCAGTGGAAGGTACCCGGACGAAATTTCTTTGCCCAAATGGCAATCCCCAACCTGTACTCATTTTGCAAAAGGAAGTAATGGCATCTCTGGCACACAGTGTTGGGGCAAGGGTCCATCTGACCACTGATACCTGGTCTGCAAAGCATGGTCAGGGCAGGTATATCACCTACACTGCTCATTGGGTAAACCTGATGACGCCTGCAAATCATGGAATGAGTGGCTCTGCAGAGGAGTTCATAACACCGCCACGACTTGCAGGCAGGCCTGCTGCCACCTCCTCTACTCCTCCTACTCCATCCTCTTCCATAACCTCCTCAGCTGAGTCCTCTTCTGCTGTGTCTTGCTCCACATCAATGGCACCCCCCCAGCTCCCCAGATACTATTCCACATCCCGGATACGGCAGTGTCATGCCGTCTTGGGGTTGACTTGCCTGAAAGCAGAGAGTCACACCGGGCCAGTACTCTTGTCCGCCCTGAACGCACAGGTTGATCAATGGCTGACTCCGCACCAACTGGAGATTGGCAAAGTGGTTTGTGACAATGGAAGAAATTTGTTGGCGGCATTGAATTTGGGCAACTTGACACATGTGCCGTGCATGGCACATGTGTGTAATCTGTTCGTACAACGCTTTGTCCATAAGTATCCAGGCTTACAGGACGTCCTGAAGCAGGCCAGAAAGGTGTGTGGCCATTTCAGGCGTTCCTACACGGCCATGGCACACTTTTCAGATATCCAGCGGCGAAACAACATGCCAGTGAGGCGCTTGATTTGTGACAGCCCCATACGTTGGAATTCAACACTCCTAATGTTCGACCGCCTGTTCAAACAAGAAAAAGCCATTAATGAGTATTTGTATGACCGGGGTGCTAGGACAGCCTCTGCGGAGCTGGGAATTTTTTTGACACGTTACTGGACGCTCATGCGCAATGCCTGTAGGCTCATGCGTCCTTTTGAGGAGGTGACAAACCTGGTCAGTCGCACCGAAGGCACCATCCTCGACATCATACCATTTGTTTTCTTCCTGGAGCGTGCCCTGTGAAGAGTGCTGGATCAGGCCGTAGATGAGCGTGAAGAGGAAGAGGAAGAGTTGTGGTCACCATCACCACCAAAAACAGCCTTATCAGCATCGCTTGCTGGACCTGCGGCAACGCTGGAAGAGGATTGTGAGGAAGAGGAGTCAGAAGAGGAATGTGGCTTTGAGGGGGAGGAGGAAGACCAATCACAACAGGCATCCCAGGGTGCTCGTTGTCACCTATCTGGTACCCGTGGTGTTGTACGTGGCTGGGGGGAAGAACATATCTTCAGCGAGATCACTGAGGACGAGGAACGGGACATGGGTAGCTCGGCATCCAACCTTGTGCAAATGGTGTGTTTCATGCTGTTGTGCCTGTCGCAGCACCCTCGTATAAAAAGGCTGAAGGGGAACAACCTGTACTGGGTGTGCACGCTACTAGACCACCGGTATAAGCAGAAAGTGCCTGAAATGTTACTAAGTTACAGCAAGTCAGAAAGGATGCATCAGGTCCAAAACAAATTAACAAGTATGCTTTACACAGCATATAAGGGTGATGTCACAGCACAAGGGCAATATAACAGGGGAAGAGGTGAAAGTAATCCTCCTCCCACGACCACACCGGCAAGGACAGGACGTTTAAAAGACGTGTTGTTGATGGAGGACATGCAGACCTTTTTCAGTCCTACGCATCGCAACAGCCCTTCGGGATCCACCCTCAGAGAATGACTTGACCGACAGGTATCAGACTACCTCGCCTTAACTGCAGATATCGACACTCTGAGGAGCGATAAACCCCTTGACTACTGGGTATGCAGGCTAGACCTGTGGCCTGAGCTATCCCAATTTGCAATTGAACTTCTGGTCTGCCCCGCTTCAAGTGTCCTGTCAGAAAGGACCTTCAGTGCAGCAGGAGGTTTTGTCACTGAGAAGAGAAGTCGCCTAGGGCAAAAAAGTCTAGATTGCCTCACCTTTATAAAGATGAATGAGGGATGGATCCCGAAGGGACTGACACTGGGCGATACATTCGACTGAAAAAGGCCTGATGAGATGAGCTGCCTTCGGCTAAAAATGGTCCACACGCTGCTGTATGTTATCTGTGAATGCCGGATGACTTGCGTGAATTATCCGCCACCAAGTAGGGTTCAAGAAGACGCAATGTTTTATGGCACTTTCTGCCTGGGGAACAAAGGTCAATTTTTCTGGCCGCTGCAATAGCGGCATGTAAAGGCGTACGGCATGTAATGAAAAAGAAAGCATATTGAAAAGTCTTGCATAACACAACAGTTGTGCAAAAATACATATTTACAATGAAGACATTTTGTTAAAATTAGCTGGCTAGGCCTTCTTTTTACTTTTTTGGTTAATCCATTTTCTTTTTTTTTATTGTGATTGCAATTTTTAAGAGAAACCTAAGACATGGTAAAACAGACAATAGTAAAGAGTATATCAGCAGTTAACACCAAAGTCCTATTATCTTTCATCACTCCAGCAGTAGCTTATTATTTACAATATCTAACCTGCTCAATCGGCCTTGGGTTACCCCAGGGCAGGCTTCAGTAGGTGACCTCTCCTTTCCTCGGATGATTTTGCCACTGGTTGCTTCTGAAGGCTCTCCTCCAGGGCTCCCCCACTCCGGTCCTTCCCGCCGAGTCGCTTCAACCATTAACAAATGTTTTATTATATTAGGGGGGCACTAAAGGGGGATGTTATCCAGGGATCCCAAATTGTCTGGAACTGGGTGATTCTATCCAAGACTACATGGTTAAATCTCTCGTTGAGCAATAAATAGTTGATTTTTTTTATTAATTCCTGAAAGTTTTAATTTGGGGTTTTCCAACTACTAGCTATGTGTATTTTTTCTTTCAAAAAATAATTTTATTAGGTCAGGTAATATATCATATTCAAACAACCATTTCCATGTTACATATATATCCATACATGTTAATACATCACTGAGTTACCTTATCTCTATTAATACTCAGTTTACCCCTTTCCATTCCATAATCTTGGAGCTTATACCATATCCAGGGTTAGTATGTTATCTGGATTTGGTTGTACCTGTAGCCTAAAAATATTTTTTATTTTTTACTTTTAAGTTATTAATATAGCTTTAATTCAGTTTGTTTTAAGTTGATTCCCTTTAAGTCTTTAATCCGACTATAATTGGGAAAAAAAAATAACTAGTTTTAACATTTAACATGTTGGGAAAGGGAAAGGTCCACAAACATCCTCCTTTTTTACATAAATATGATGTAAAATATAGCACTTACCTCCGTCCTACACCCCTCTAAGGATCCACACACACCTCCATCCATCCCGTTCGCTTGAGAATATCCTCTCCCATTAAGGGGAGCCCCTATTCCGGACCTATATTTCTTTAATTGTCTCCAGATGATATGCTATCCCTTAATTGCAGCCACGGAGACCATATATCTCAAAATGTATCCATGGAGTTGTCTACTAAATGGGTAAGGCGTTCATTTATAAGGATAAAGTTTAATTTATTTTTAACCACCTGAAAGTGTAGGGTATCCGATTTCCATTGTCTAGCTATATGGTTCTTTGTGGCCAACATGATGAACTTTAATAGCCTATTTTGAGCGGGCGAGAGACATACATGCGGAACACCCAGCATGCAGTTTTCTATATTAGCAGAAATCTGAATCTTAAACATTTTAGAAGCTAGTAAGCATGTTTCTTCCCATAGTCTTATGACTGCCGAACACTCCCACCAGACATGAATAAATGTAGCCTCATTACCACTGTTCCTAAAACATGAGCTGCTCCGTTTTGGATCCCATTTATTTAGCTTAAAAGGAGTAATATATGTCATGTGTAGGACCTTTATTGAAGTCTCAAGCAGACTATAATTTAAAGATCCCCTACTTAAGCCTCGCCATGTATAAGGTGACATGCTTACATTTTCCATAAATACCCAGAGCGGCTGATGTGTTTTGGAGAATGCGCCAGAGGAATGAAAGCCAGCTGCGCTGCCTTGTAATACAGTTTGAGATTCGGGCACGATAGGCCCCCTTTCCCTTTTGGTCTATACATATTATTTTTTGAGATCCTCTGGGCTTTCTGATTCCAAATAAATCTAAAAATTTGTTTTTTCCCATTTTAATCTTTATGTGTTGTAAGCGATCTCCCTGGAGTTTTAATCTGGCTGACGGGGATTTGTAGTATGTATCTATCAAGGTCATAAATTTGCCTACAAACCCAAATTTCTTTAATACTGCTTTTAAATAAGGCCATTCCAACGTATCAAAGGCCTTTTCTATATCTAACGCCAAAAGGCATGTGGGTATTTGATGTTGGGATGACCATGAGATTAAATTTTGTGTCCGTCTGATATTGTCCCCCGTTTGTCTATGGGGGTTAATCCCTGATTGGTCTTTATGGATTATGGAGGGGAGAAGTTGCGAAATTCTGTTTGCCATTAATTTGGCCCAAATTTTTATATCCCTGTTTAGGAGTGATATGGGGCAGTAATTTTTAAGTTAGGGGTCTCGTCGTTCTTTCGGGAAACATATCATATTTGCATGGTTTAGTTCTTGTGGCATGGGAGAGCCTTCTAAAATTTGATTGAAAAGTGTTGCTAAGTGGGGTAATAACAAGTCTATAAAAGTTTGGTAATAGAGATTTGCTATGTGTATTTTAATGCTAAAGCCATTAATTGGAATAGCTTGTTCTAGGATTGAGATACGTTTTTTATGTGTATCCCCAGTAAGCAGGATTCAATTGAAAGAGAAATATCCTTTTGCAAGGATTGGAGGCCCGAGATTTTGCTGAAGTCTTTTATAGTGGACATGAGTGCTGGTATAGAGAGAAGGGGCTTGGTCAGGGTGCAAAGCATATCATCCGCGAAAAGTGAACACTTAAAGTGATGGTATCCTACTTCAACCCCCTGGATGGCATGGTTGGTTCTGATTGCCTGCGCTAGGGGTTCAATGGCAAGAGCAAAGAGCAGTTTGGAGAGTGGGCATCCCTGCCTGGTCCCTCTCTGTACTTGGATTTTGGCATTATGGTCCCCTGGTATCTTTAAGTTAGCTACTGGTGAGTCGTAGTACCTTCTGAGCAGGTTGAGAAAGCGTCCCTCAAATCCAAACTTATCTAGCATTTTGTACATATATGGCCATTCCACCGTATCAAAAGCCTTCTCTATGTCTAGGGCTAGAGGGCAAACTGGGTTTCTATAGTGTTGAGCCAAGAACTGGGCGTTTAGAACCCTCCTAACATTATCTCCTGCCTCTCTGAAAGGAATGAACCCCCGTTTGGTCCTTGTGTATTTAGTCCAGTAAAAAGTTAGATATTCGTTTGGCCATAATTTTAGCTAGGATCTTGACATCCACATTTATCAGGGGTATGGGGCAATAATTTTTAATGGTCCCTACCTCTTTTGGAAAGACTATGAGGTCGGCCTGATTCAATTAAGGGGGCATAGGTTTTCCATTTAGTATAGCGTTAAACAAAGATGTTAGGTGCGGGGGTAAGCAAGGGCTCAAATTTCTTATAGTACAGATGAGTAAAACTGTCTGGCCCTGGGGACTTGCCAAATTTAAGATCTTGGATTGTAAATTTAACTTCCTCTTGGGATATGTCTAGGTTCAAGCTGTCCAATTGAGGTACAGGTATTTTGTGGACTTCTTGCTGTAGTAGGAAGGACTCTATGTCAGATCCGCTGCAGCGGGATTGGGATGAATATATGGTCTGATCGAAGTTTTGAAATGTTTCTTGGATAGCATTGGGGATAAAGGAGGTTTGGCCATCAGGTAGTCTAAAGATACCGTATATTATGTCCTCTCTTGGGGGGTAAAGACACTAATAATTCCTCCAATAAAATCCTGTTTTATATGTGGGCAAGGTCCCTGGTTAGCCCCTTGGGTTATCTGTTAAAAAGAGTGGTGCAGAGACTGTGGGGGCCTCCTTGTCCCCGTGTGGCCGTTTAGAATCCCTGCTGCTGCATGTTTCAGCTTTATTAAGGTGTAATTGTACAGCATTTGACTCAAGTAGCTGCCTGTGCTGGGTCAGTTTGGCTTAATTGCTGGGCCCTTTTCCTGCCAAGATGTCGACCGTCAGTCCATGGGCCTCTATGTCCCCTTCACTACCTTTGTCCCCGCTTGTGTGCTTATTTGGGATGGCCCCCCTTTATATCTCCTGCCCGTGGCCTTCTCAGCTCCCCCCCTCAATCTCTGAGTGTGGGTATGCGGGGCTGGGGCGTTGAATCAGGCCTACCTTCTTCTCTGCACGCTGCAAGATCAACAATACCTAATTTTTCAGGCATGTGTACATGCCTAATTTTTCTGGCCTCTGGTGCTGCACTGTGGCTTCAACAACCAAACCACAAAAAAATGCACATAACAGGGATTAAACTGATAGGAGTAGTACTACTTAACACACCACTCATATCTGGTGTAACAGTAGTGTACATGTAAAACAAAAACAAAAATTCTACTGTAACAGATTGCATAGCAGTTCGTTGTCTGCAAGCGTGTGTGTCAGACCAACAGCGTCTACTCTACCAACTTCTGCAAGTGCACAGTGCCACTCATATCTGTTGTCACAGTAGCTTGCACGCATAGTACCAATCTGTCAAAACCTGTAATGATGAATGAGGTCTAGAGTAGCCTGGTTCCCTTATCCTCTACAGGTTGAGACCTAATGTTTGGGTGACTCCAGACGAACACATGAGTACAAGCAGCACACAAACTCAAAGCCGCCATCCTCCTCCTGGTCCAGCATCATCAGCCACATCAACCACTGCTGTCCTCCTTGCCCCCTCTCAACCATCCGCCACTCCGTCTCTCGCCTTGAGCAGTTCCTGCTCATCTGCCCATAGTCAGGTGCCTGTAAAGGACATGTTTGAGCGTAAGAAGCTAATGTCACAAAGTACCCCAAAATTGAAGTGATACGACCAACAAAGCATCTTTTTCCATCTCCCGGTTCTAAAAATCCAGGCCTTATACACGCCCCCTGATAGGTGACGTAACAAGTATTAAACTGATAAGAGTAGTACTTACAAACACGTCACTCCTATCTGGTGGCACCTTTGACTGCACGTGCCGTGCCCCAAAATTAAAGTGATACGACCAACAAAGCATCTTTTTCCATCTCCCGGTTCTAAAAATCCAGGCCTTATACACGCCCCCTGATAGGTGACGTAACAAGTATTAAACTGATAAGAGTAGGACTTACAAACACGCCACTCCTATCTGGTGGCACCTTTGATTGCACGTGCCGTGCCCCAAAATTGAAGTGATACGACCAAGAAAGCATCTTTTTCCATCTCCTGGTTCTAAAAATCCAGGCCTTATACACGCCCCCTGATAGGTGACGTAACAAGTATTAAACTGATAAGAGTAGTACTTACAAACACGTCACTCCTATCTGGTGGCACCTTTGATTGCACATGCCGTGCCCCAAAATTGAAGTGATACGACCAACAAAGCATCTTTTTCCATCTCCTGGTTCTAAAAATCCAGGCCTTATACACGCCCCCTGATAGGTAACGTAACAAGTATTAAACTGATAAGAGTAGTACTTACAAACACGTCACTCCTATCTGGTTGCACCTTTGACTGCACGTGCCGTGCCCCAAAATTGAAGTGATACGACCAACAAAGCATTTTTTTCCATCTCCTGGTTCTAAAAATCCAGGCCTTATACACGCCCCCTGATAGGTAACGTAACAAGTATTAAACTGATAAGAGTAGTACTTACAAACACGTCACTCCTATCTGGTGGCACCTTTGACTGCACGTGCCGTGCCCCAAAATTGAAGTGATACGACCAACAAAGCATCTTTTTCCATCTCCTGGTTCTAAAAATCCAGGCCTTATACACGCCCCCTGATATGTGCTGTAACAGGTTTTAAACTGATAAGAGTAGTACTACTTAACACACCTTATAATAATGCAGAGAGAAGCAATGCAGTGAGAGGAGTCTGAAGAAGAGGAGTCAGAGGAGGAAGGTGGCTTTGAGGAGGTGGAAGACCAAACACAGCAGGCGTCCCAGGGGGCTTGTTGTCACCTTTCGGGGACCCTTGGTGGCTGGGTGGAGGAAGAGACCTTCAATGACATCAGTGAGGACAAGGAACGGGACATGGCTAGCTTGGTATTCAACCTTGTGCAAATGGGGAGTTTGCGGTTGTGCAAATGGACTGTTTGTGGTTGTTTGCGTGCTTTAAACGGAGAGTTTGGTCTATCACTGTAAGGCAGGCCTAACCCTTACACTACCTGATCGATACAACATCATACCTGATGTTTTAAAGCACGTTATTCCAAACAATTTAGGAATGTTAGGTAATTTATGCCCTTTATGGCTTAAAACCAGACTCTGCATCAACTATGTAATTTTCCGTGGGAGTTTTGCCATGGATCCCCCTCCAGCATGCCACAGTCCAGGTGTTAGTCCCGTTGAAACAACTTTCCCATCACTATTGTGGCCAGAAAGAGTCCCTGTGGGTTTTAAAATTTGCCTGCCCATTGAAGTCTATGGCGGTTCGCCGATGTTCGCCGGTTCGCGAACACTTGCGGCGGTTCGCGTTCGCGAACTGAAAATTTTAGGTTTGCGACATCACTATCTACAAAGTGTGCAGCATATTAAACTTGCAAGCGCGAGACAAAATCGTTATTTTTGGTGGCAAACGCCGCCATTTTCGAGTCGTAATGTTGTTAGTTGCGACTTCCTGTCTTATGCACTCGAAAATGGCGGCGATGGTCTATGTCTTATGTGCCTCGTGAGCAATTAACTGACTTCGGCATTGTGTATTTTCTAAGTCCGTTGTGACTCGCGTTCGGGTAACTTTTACGTGCTGCGGCCTCACGAGCAATTTACTGACTTAGGCATCATGTTTTTTTCTAAGTTCAATGTGGCTCACAATGTTTGGGTAAGTGTTACGTGCTATGGCCTCGTTTGTATGCAGTTTGAGAAATTTTAAGTTTTTTTGTCCGCCCTTTTCCCCCCGCTTTTCGAGGACAGAAAAACACCATATATGCCTCAAATTACCTTGCAACCCCACTCACAGGCTTCCTGGCTCCTCCCCTGTGCTGTGTTTGAGTATGTAAGTTTAATTTTTTTTTAATTTTGTGATTTTTTAGGGTCTTTTGAGTTACGCGCTTCAAAACATTTTGGCCGTTAAAGTGGTAATGTTGTGTGCCTCGCGATCAGTGCCAAGTATTATGCACTTTGGTGCTGATGGCGGCCATTGACATGAGCTCCTTTTATGCTCATATCTAGGCTGTTTTAAAGTCTTGCAGGGTTTTCTCATTGCAGCCCCCGTAATTTTTAAAGTTTTGCGAGCAAGAACTGCAGCTCTGCAATGAGCACCTTTGGAGCTCATTGCAGCCTAAGTCCTGCGGCACTCATCGCGAGGCCTGCAATGAGCACCATTGGCGCACATTGCAGCTTATCTCGTGCTAGGGAGTAAGGGAGTAATTTTTAACATTGCGCGACGACATCTCTCAGTACGATAACTATTATATGTGATATATTTCTATGTATGCGTGTATAATTCAATGTGTATGTAATTAAGGTGAAGTTAGTAATATATACTATTTGTAATATGTGTACAGTAATTTAATTTAGCAAGTAACAATCAAAACTTTCAAAATGACTCTACCAACCTTACCACGTCCCCTAAGCACTTTAACCAACCCTACATCAATTAGACCTTTGTTTTAAGTAGAAGAAGCTATAATCTTGTCAGCATTTGGGTGGGTAAAACGCTTTTTTGACCTGTCCCTGTAAATTTACGTTATGTTCCCATTTTTTATTGGTTCCTATGGCTTTTGCGCAAGAAATTTAGTAAACAGTGCAGATTGACTAATTTGTCTGATATGTCATGCAATCCAACCCTTAAGCATAAGCAAGGCATATACACTGAGAATAGTAGCGATTTTGATTAATACATTATCTGCTCAGTTGCAAGAAGCCTTTTTGTGCAGAAATTTAGTGGATTTTATTGGAGCCCTTGTTGTCAGTTGTAACAGTAGATACTTGGAATTAAGGACTGAATCAGATGGCTTTTTATATGATTTCAAGAAAAAAGGTTTTGCTGCAAAAGATACTTTCAATGAATAAAGGATAAGTGTCCCATAACAATTGACGATGGAGTGAAAAACATAGTATCAATTTACAAAGGAATAAAAAATAAAAAAATAAATATATATATATATATATATATATATATATATATATATATATAGTAAATAAATAGTACATCTGTGTTCACATTTGAGCATCTAAAACAAGCTAAAAAACCTGCTTCCAGCTCAGAATTCCAAGAAAAACAGTTATTACACTGCATTCTGGGAAGCGTAGCAGAGACATGCAAATGTGCCCACAAATTCCTCGCTCTTCAGTCCATAGCCATTATCAAACATGGCTTCCTTTAAGCTTATGCCTGCTGTATTACACAGCTTTAAAGCAAAGTCAAGGTTGAATTTTACACAAGCCGAGAATCCTATCCATGTACAGCTGTTTTAAGCTTACTGGCTATCATCAGCATGGAGCGGGATCTCCGCCTGTGTTGTGGACTTTATGAGTAGGTAGTTCACCACAACAAATTATAATATTGTAACTTGTACCAGAGTGATGGGAAGAGAAGAGTATGGAGACGGAAAGGAACTGCTCATGATCCAAAGCATACCACCTCATCAGTGAAGCATGGTGGTGGTAGTGTCATGGCATGGGCATGTATGGCTGCCAATGGAACTGGTTCTCTTGTATTTATTGATGATGTGACTGCTGACAAAAGCAGCAGGATGAATTCTGAAGTGTTTCGGGCAATATTATCTGATCATATTCAGCCAAATGCTTCAGAACTCATTGGACGGCGCTTCACAGTGCAGATGGACAATGACCCGAAGCATACTGCAAAAGCAACCAAAGAGTTTTTTAATGGAAAGAAGTGGAATGTTATGCAATGGCCAAGTCAATCACCTGATCTGAATCCGATTGAGCATGCATTTCACTTGCTGAAGACAAAACTGAAGGGAAAATGCCCCAAGAACAAGCAGGAACTGAAGACAGTTGCAATAGAGGTCTGGCAGAGCATCACCAGGGATGAAACCCAGCGTCTGGTGATGTCTATGCGTTCCAGAATTCTCACTTTCTCCTCAGATACTCAACTGTGTGGCTGCACATTATCAGAGGACACATTTGGTTAAGAGATTTTTAACTCTCACTTTCAACAAATACATTGTAAGATAATAGATAAAATATTAATATGTATTAATTTATTAATTGATAAATGTTCTAAAAAAAAAATGTTTTCGCAAAAAAACTAAAACATAATTACCTAATTAAAAACATGGTATGCTAATTATTAATCACATGCTAAGTTAACTATATTGTTAACTATATTACTAAACTTCTTACTCATTAATTGATTAATTAATTTTTTAATTGAAAAATTTTTTTTGATAATTAATATATTCCCACATGATTTTACTTAACACTTTGTATGCTCTCTATGTTTGTATTGTATAACATAAACTCATTATAGAAATACTAATTTAAACTTTGCAGCTGTTTCTATTTCACACTGACACACAAATTGCAGGCAAGGCCTGTTTATTAACACACTCACACATAGTCATCAAGTAAAACAAAGCAACTTAGAACAATGATTTACAGTATCTTACAGCTTACATACTATACTATGTTACATAATTATTAATTATAAAATCATTACTTGATTTAATTCATGTTCTCTCTCTCTCAAATACACACATACATACAAGGGTACCAGGTAAACACTTATTCATCATTACTTTAGTCACTGACTTCTTAACACACACACATATATATATATATATATATATATATATATATATATATATATATATATATATATATATATATATATATATATCACATATATAGTTGTGAGCAGCAGAAAATGTTGCTAACGCTGACATCATAAAGGGGCGTGGCTATGATGTAAGTGGGGGTGGGCCTAAAAACTGATTTTAACAGAAGCGTGGCGGCCATTTGCATTTCAGAGAAAGACAGCAAAGTGAGAGAGGGAGACAGGTACAGAGAGAGAGGGAGACAGCTACAGAGAGAGAGGGAGACAGCTATAGAGAGAGAGGGAGACAGGTACAGAGAGAGAAGGAGACAGGTACAGAGAGAGAGGGAGACAGGTACAGAGAGAGAGGGAGACAGGTACAGAGAGAGAGGGAGACAGCTACAGAGAGAGAGGGAGACAGCTACAGAGAGAGAGGGAGACAGCTACAGAGAGAGAAGGAGACAGGTACAGAGAGAGAGGGAGACAGCTACAGAGATGGAGACAGGTACAGAGAGGGAGAGAGACAGGTACAGAGAGAGAGGGAGACAGGTACAGAGAGAGAGGGAGACAGGTACAGAGAGAGAGGGAGTCAGGTACAGAGAGAGAGGGAGACAGGTACAGAGAGAGAGGGAGACAGGTACAGAGAGAGAGGGAGTCAGGTACAGAGAGAGAGGGAGACATAAAGAGAATTACAGAGCAAGAGCACACACAGACAGTGAGGGAGCACAAAGACAGCGCAGAGAGAGTTCACAGATAGAGCGCACAGAGAGTGCAGAGAGATTGACAAAGAGAGTGAGGGGTACAGAGACAGAGATTGCACACAGACAGCAGTGCACATAGGGTGCAGATAGAGAAAGCGTACACGCAGAGAGCATGCCCAGCCGGTACATCTACACATTGTATAGTAATAATAATAATAATAATGCACAAGAGCATGCCCCAGCCGGTACATCTACACATTATATAGTAATAATAATAATAATGCACAAGAGCATGCCCAGCCGGTACATCTACACATTATATAGTAATCACATATATAGTTGTGAGCGTACGAGTTGTTGCTAACGCTGCGGGCTCGCGTAGCGAGCCAAGGCCCTCGCAAAGCGAGGGCCGCGGGCTCGCTACGCGAGTCGCGGCCCTTGCGTAGCGAGGGCCTTGGCTCGCGCAGCGAGCCAAGGCCCTCGCAAAGCGAGGGCACTGGGCGAGGGTCTTAGTTGCTGGCATGGTGCACCGAAGGTGCTCCTTGCCAGCAACTGAGGACCCTCGCGAAGCGAGGGCCGCAGTTGCTGGCATGGAGCGCCGAAGGCGCTCCATGCCAGGAACTGCGACCCTCGCAAAGTTCACGTCGCAACCCAAAGAGCACGACACACACATTACGGCCTCGCAACACTCGGACGCAACTCGCGAACATTACAAAATGTAAAACCCAATACATACACACAGCACATACATAAAAACCTTACCTACACCAAGAGGGAGCACCCAGGACCTCAAAAATGCCACTTAGACCTTCATTTTACTCGAAATAAAAGAGTTTAGAGACTAAAAAAAACTGTAAGCGAGAGAAAAAATGGCCGCCGAACAAAACGAAAACGAGGCTACAGCACTCTAAACTCGCAAAACAACACAAGAAACTCGCAAAACGCCACAAACGACCTACAGATATTCATACCACACAGTGCACACATTCAGCATGCTTACACAGCAGCTCCACACCACTAATGCTCCAGCAACATCAAAACAGATTGCCAGCTCTTCAACACAATGCTTCAAAATAGGTAAAGTATATTCATTTAGTAATCTATTACATATTTCAGTATTATACACCAAGCAGCATTAGCTACCTTACAATTTCATTGCCGTCATTTTTTGACGGGCAATATTCTAGTATATATATATACAGTTGCAAGCAAAAGTATGTGAACCCTTTGGAATGATATGGATTTCAGCACAAATTGGTCATAAAATGTGATCTGATCTTCATCTAAGTCACAACAATAGACAATCACAGTCTGCTTAAACTAATAACACACAAAGTATTAAAGGTTGCCATGTTTTTATTGAACACACCATGTAAACATTCACAGTGCAGGTGGAAAAAGTATGTGAACCCTTGGATTCAATAACTGGTTGAACCTCCTGTGGCAGCAACAACTTCAACCAAACGTTTCCTGTAGTTGCAGATCAGACGTGCACGACGGTCAGGAGTAATTCTTGACCATTCATTTTTACAGAACTGTTTCAGTTCAGCAATATTCTTGGGATGTCTGGTGTGAATCGCTTTCTTGAGGTCATGCCACAGCATCTCAATTGGGTTGAGGTCAGGACTCTGACTGAGCCACTTCCGAAGGTGTATTCTCTTCTGTTTAAGCCATTCTGTTGTTGATTTACTTCTATGCTATGGGTCGTTGTCCTGTTGCAACACCCATCTTCTGTTGAGCTTCAGCTGGTGGACAGATGGCCTTAAGTTCTCCTGCAAAATGTCTTGATAAACTTGGGAATTCATTTTTCCTTCGATGATAGCAATCCGTCCAGGCCCTGACGCAGCAAAGCAGCCCCAAACCATGATGCCCCCACCACCGTACTTCACAGTTGGGATGAGGTTTTGATGTTGGTGTGCTTTGCCTCTTTTTCTCCACACATAGTGTTGTGTGTTTCTTACAACTCAACTTTGGTTTCATCTGTCCACAGAATATTTTGCCAGTACTGCTGTGGAACATCCAGTTGCTCTTGTGCAAACTGTAAACGTGCAGCAATGTTTTGTTTGGACAGAAGTGGCTTCCTCTGTGGTATCCTCCCATGATATCCATACTTGTTTAGTGTTTTACGTATCATAGATTTGGTAACAGGGATGTTAGCATATGCCAGAGTCTTTTGTAAGTCTTTAGCTGACACTCTAGGATTCATCTTCACCTCATTGAGCAGTCTGCGCTGTGCTCTTGCAGTCATCTTTACAGGATGGCCACTCCTAGGGAGAGTAGCAGCAGTGCTGAACTTTCTCCATTTATAGACAATTTGTCTTACTGTGGACTGATGAACAGCAAGGCTTTTGGAGATACTTTTATAACCCTTTCCAGTTTTATGCAAGTCAACAATTCTTAATCGTAGGTCTTCTGAGAGCTCTTTTGTGTGAGGCATCATTTACATCAGGCAATGCTTCTTGTGAAAAGCAAACCCAGAACTGGTGTGTGTTTTTTTATAGGACAGGGCAGCTGTAACCAACACCTCCAATCTCATCTCATTGATTGGACTCCAGTTGGCTGACACCTCACTCCAATTAGCTCTTGGAGATGTCATTAGTCTAGGGGTTCAAATACTTTTTCTACCTGCACTGTGAATGTTTACATGGTGTGTTCAATAACAACATGGTGACATTTAATTATTTGTGTGTTATTAGTTTAAGCAGAGTGTGATTGTATATTGTTGTGACTTAGATGAAGATCAGATCACATTTTATGACCAATTTGTGCTGAAATCCATATCATTCTAAAGGGTTCACATACTTTTGCTTGCAACTGTATATATATATATATATACACACATATATATATATATACACATATATAAAAATATATATATATACATATATATATATATATACATATATATATATACATATATATATATACATTATATATATATACATTATATATATATATATATATATATATATATATATATATATATATATACACATACAGTGGATATAAAAAGTCTACACACCCCTGTTAAAATGTCAGGTTTCTTTGCGGAGACAAAGATAAATTATTTCAGAACTTTTTCCACCTTTAGTGTGACCTATAAACTCTACAACTCAATTGAAAAACAAACTGAAATCTTTTAGATGGAGGGAAGAAAAAATATAAAAATAAAATAATATGGTTGCATAAGTATGCACACCCTTTAACTAATACTTTGTTGAAGCACCTTTTGATTTTATTACAGCACTCAGTCTTTTTGGGTATGAGTCTATCAGCATGTCACATTTTGACTTGGCAAGATTTGCCAACTCTTCTTTGCAAAAACACTCCAAATCTGTCAGATTGCAAAGGCATCTCCTGTGCACAGCCCTCTTCAGATCACCCCACAGATTTTCAATCGGATTCAGTCTGGGCCATTCCAAAACTGTAATCTTTTTCTGGTGAAGCAATTCCTTTGTTGATTTGGATGTATGCTTTGGGTCGTTGTCATGCTGAAAGATGAAGTTCCTCTTCATGTTCAGCTTTCTAGCAGAAGCCTGAAGGTTTTTTGCCAATATTGACTAGTATTTGGAACTGTTCATAATTCCCTCTATCTTATCTAAGGCCCCAGTTCCAGCTGAAGAAAAACAGCCCCAAAGCATGATGTTGCCACCACTATGCTTTACTGCGGGTATGGTGTTCTTTTGGTGATGTGCAGTGTTGTTTTTGCGCCAAACATATATTTTTGAATTATGGCCAAAAAGTTCAACCTTGGTTTCATCAGACCTTAACACCTTTTCCCACATGCTTTTGGGAGACTTCAGATGTGTTTTTGCAAAATGTAGCCTGGCTTGGATGTTTTTCTTCGTAAGAAAAGGCTTTCGTCTTGCAACTCTACCCCATAGCACAGACATATGAAGAATACGGGAGATTGTTGTCACATGTACCACATGGCCAGTACTTGCCAGATATTCCTGCAGCTCCTTTAATGTTGCTGTAGGCCTCTTGGTAGCGTCCCAGACCAGTTTTCTTCTCGTCTTTTCATCAATTCTTTTGTACCCTTCTCCTGACTGATACCTTTTAACAATGAGATCCCTCTGATGCTTTGGAAGCTCTCTGTGGACCATGGCTTTTGCTGTGGGATGTGACTAAGAAAATTTCAGGAAAGACCAACTAGAGCAGCTAAGCTTTATTTGGGGTTAATCAGAGGCGCTTTAAATGATGGCAGGTGTATGCTGACTATTTAACACAATTTGGAATGTGATTCTTAATTCTGAACACAGCTACATCCCCAGTTATAAGAGGGTGTGCAGACTTAACCACATTATTGTTATTTTTTATTTTTCTTCCCTCCACCTAAAAGATTTCAGTTTGTTTTTCAATTGAGTTGTACAGTTTAAAGGTCACATTAAAGGTGGAAAAAGTTCTGAAATTATTTATCTTTGTCTCATTTTTTTTACAGCACAGAAAGCTGAAATTTTAACAGGGGTGTGTAGACTTTTTATATCCACTATATATATATATATATATATATATATATATATATATATATATATATATATATATATATATCAGCCTGACAATTTAAAACATTGTAAACATGTATTCATTAATTAATTCTACAATACTATACTATTATACTTCTTTGATACTTTGCAGGAGTCTGTCCAGAAACTGTCACTGCAGCAAGGTTTTGTATCACAGGTAATTTGACAGAGACTTAACTTATAACTACCAGGTACAGTATATTTCATTGGCGTATAGCATACATTTATTAGTGAAAATATTCTTTATTTTGACAACAGTACTGAAAAAAAATGCCTCAATCACTGCCCTCCTTCTCCCCTCCCCTGTGTCTCTTGGGCCACCCTCGCCTGTGTTTCCTTACACCACAACTCACTCTACTGTATGTATCTTTCAACACCTCCTCCCTTCTATGTGTCTCTTGCCCCCCCTCTACAACCCCCACTCCCTCTCCTTCCAATGTGTCTATTCCCAAACCTCTTCCTGTCCTATGCATCTTCCACCCTCTACTCTGTGTCTCCTCTCTGCCCTTACCCTCCCCTGTGTCTCTTCAACCCCCCTGTCCCTCCCTTATGTCTCTTTACCTCACTCCCTCTCCCTACCCTCTGTCTCTTCCCCCCTTTACCTTGTCTGTTTCTTTTGCCACCCTATCTCCCTCCACTCTCCACTGTGTCTCTCCCTCCCCTGTATTTCTTACACACTCCCTCCCATCTATCACTTCCCCCTCCTACACCCCATCTCCCTCTTCTGTGTCTCTTCTACTTCCTCTCCCCATTGTGTCTCTACCCACTCCTGTCACCCTCACCTGTGTATCTTGACCCTCTTATACCACTTCCTCTCTCTGCCATGTGTCTTCTCCCCACTCCACCAGGTGGTCCTATAGAAAGCACTCTCTATATTACATTGCAGTCTTCATATTACACAGGCCTTCCTCTATCACACACTGCACTCTCCCTCTCCTCTCTCAGATACACGCACTACACACACACACACACACACACACGTGCAGTACATTGTCACACACTATGCTATCCTACAAACTCTATCACAAAGTCTCTTGATCACACAGTCGGCACTATGCCTCTATCACACACTGCTCTCTCTCTATAATACCTTGCACTCTCTGTGATTCTCCCACTCACTCAGCCACATCCATTTGCTGCACAGCCACCACAGACACTCAGGACTCATGTCATGCCCCACTACACTGTATATGATTGCAATGAAACATTAACAAAAAAAAAGTTGAACATCTTCATTAAATACAACTTCATATAACTTACACTAAATGATTCCTGAAAATTACATTGCTTCATTAGCATAATTTCGACTTTAAACATACAGATTTACTTTTTTCACTACAGATTAAAATGGCTGAAAATAATGAATGCAGGAAGGAAGCCAAACAACGTATGGACAGGGAACGTCAAAGATGGAGACAGAAACAGTTGGAGGAGACAAAAAAAAGAATACAAGAAGAAGAACATTAGAGAATTTCTACAAAAAGACACACTGCCTTGACAACAGTGGAAAAGGCAGGTGAAGAGGTAAGCTACATTACATGATTACTTCACATACAAATGGCTTCTTTGCATTATTGGTACCTTGCAAATAAACAATCATATTTGTAATTACAGATTTCTATGGATGAAAAGCCAGAAACCAGCAACCAGTATAAACAACGTCTGGCCAACCAATGACAAAAATCAGAGGACAATAACAAAAAAACTAAGAGAAGAAGCCCATCAGTGAATGTCCAAGAAACGACACATGGTTGATCAACAAACTCTTCGTAAGAGAGATAGGAAAGTAAAAAGTACTGTGCAGGAAATATAGATTGTAATGTTGAGCTTGCTTTTCAGGAAAGTGAATTTACAGATATAAATGTAGAGATGCACCATTGTGGGATGTTGAATGTGCTTTGTCAATTTTGTGGGGCTTATCATTTAAGTGAAAGACGAAGAGATGGTAAGTTCATGAGTTGCTGTCAAAAAGTCAAACTTCCCCAAAAAGAAAAACATTCCCAACATATTTACAAAGTATAATGAGTGACCCAACTTTCCCTAATTATAAAAAAAATAAAGATAATATACAATCTTGCAATAGTACCATTTCTTTTGCATCTATTGGTGCCACATTAGCTGGGAATGTTAAAGGACATGGCCCTTACTGCTTTAAAGTTCAAGGGCAAATTTACCACCGTACTTCACATTTACACCCAAAGGGATTAGATATACTCTCTGGGCCTCATTCTATTATCGGCCATAGGAGATGCGGGGCCGCAAGGACCGGCCGCAGGCTATTTGCCTATTCTATTCCCTTCCGGCCGGGGGCTCCGGCAGGCTTGCGGCCGGCGCCTTGTTATCCCTTGCGGCCGCACGCCTTGGAGGAAAGCCTTTGATCTTAAACGGTCGCAAGAGTTTCGGCCGCAAGAAAATCCTGGTTGCTATTCTATTGCTCCGGGAACTCTCTGGGCAAGGCTAAAACCGAGCCGCAGCTTACTTGCAGCAAAAAGGTCCCGCAAGCACACAATTAAGCACATAATAAAGCCATCCTGCACTCTGAGGAGATGATAAAGTGATTGTAGGTGTTAGCATTCATAGCACAACATTCCCCTATACTCAAATCCAAAAATAATTTTTATTTTAATTCATGTTAAATATCCGTGGACAAAGTCCAGAGGGCCGGAAAATAAACAGTTAATGAAATATCGGATTTGGGCTGATGTGCAAGCTTGAGAGGGGGTTGCTATTAATCCTCATGTCCCCCATTATGATCCCTAGCATTTACAGAGCTTTACAGTGCCGTCTTGAATTTATATTTGCTTTTAAAAGTTTTCTGACCTTGCGGCCGGTTGCAAGATATGTGGCCGGCCGTAAGGGGGATATCCTTGCGGCGCCGTCTATTTGAATTGCAAGGTAAAGGGAGCCCCGCAAGGAATCGCAGCTTTGCGGCCGTTTTACGGCCGATAATAGAATGAGGCCCTCTGTATTCTATACAAACCAAGCTGAGGAGCAACGTATGCAGCTGCCTGAAAATACTACATGCTTATCAGCAGTTTATGAGCTTGATAAGTTTATGGAAAAAAATCCATACACTGAAGCTTATAAAAAACTGTCAGAAGTTGAACATCAAGAACGCATTCATGCTGAACTAAATCAATTGGACATGCCAAAAGTTAATATGGTTCTTAAAAGAGACCAACATACTAATAAACAACGTTACAACTTAACCACAGCTAATGAGGTTGCAATGTTTTTTTAAAATGGTGAGGGGGAAACACCTATTCAGAGGGATATTAAAATATATCCCATAAATGAAGAGCAACCTTTCATTAACATCAATATATTAAGTATCAATTTGGATCCAATGACTTATCCAATTTTGTATCCCAATGGGGAGGCAGGTTGGCAACCAAGATTAACACTTCCTAGTTATCCAAATACTAAACTACATGTCAGAAGTAATATTTCCATGCATGAATTTAAAGTGGCTCAAACTGCCATTACGTATGAATTTAATCTCATCTTAAGTGCTGAAAAACTGACACAACAATGCATTATTGATTCATACCTGCAAGTAGAAGCAAATAATTTAAATTTCATCAAATATCAATAAAATAAACTGCGTGTCAAACAGTATTGTGGCCTCATGAATTATGTAGCTGAGGTCACTTCAAACCAAAATCTGGCAGATGGCAGAGCCATCAGAATGTGGAGAATTTAAAACAGGCCCAGAATGCTTCGGATAGACCAGACTTAGTGGCAAGAGTTTTCAAAATAAAATTAAAAGCCTTAACACATGACATCACCAAAAATTATTTATTTGGAAAGTGTGTGGCTTATGTTTATACCATCGAATTCCAGAAATGAGGGCTGCCACATATGCTTTTCATACTTCAAGAAAATGATCAATTGAATACTGCTGACAAAGTGGATTCAGTAATTACTGCTGAACAATTATATCCACAAAAGCATGAAACACTATTACATTGTAACCCATCGCATGATTCATGGACCATGTGGAGATGCACTTATGTGGTGCCATATAATCCAGATCTATTAATTAAGTATAATGCACACATAAATGTGGAAGCTTGTACTTATAAAAAATAAATTAAATATGTCTACAAATATATTTATAAAGGATATGATGCAGCAGCTGTTGTCAAACATGGACCAAATGAACAAGTCAATGACTTACTACATAATGAACTTGCTTCTCATGCAGATGCTCATCAGTGCATAATAAAAGTAGAAACCGAATGTATACTTTAAGTCCAAGAGATATTGAACATTTCTGCTTAAATTTACTACTTTTACATGTTCCTGGTGCCCAAAGTTTTGAAGAATAGAGAACTGTCAGACTTTATTACACTTTTCAATTATTTTCCAGAAATAGAAACTACCTTGCTGATGAGACAGAATGGGAGAGATGTCTAGAGGAAGCAGCACTATGTAAAATGCCACTGCAGATGAGGGAACAGTTTGCATTAATTTGCGTATTGTGCAATGTTCTAAATGGATTAGCTCTGTGGGAAACATTTAGAATACATATGTATGAAGACTTTTTGAAATCTTATAATGAGTCCATAGCAGTATTCAAAGCATTAATGGAAATTTAAGAAGTCTTAATATGTCATGGATTAAGTTGTGCCAGTTTGAATCTCTCAGATCCAGGAATTAGACATTAGACATGATATAAACTTTGAAGACTATGATGCTGATGTTGAAAAACAAAAAAACAGAAGAAAAAATTGTCACTTTAAATGATTTGCAAAAGCACGCTTTCAATGCCATACAACAAGCACTAGATGATGACTTATTTTTATCTAGATGGACCCGGTGGTTCTGGAAAACGTATCTATATAATTTGTTGATGAGTTCAATAAGTGGTAAAGGGGAAATTGCACTTCCCTTTGCAACAACTGAAATTGCTGCACTATTGTTAGAAGGTGGCAGAACAGTACATAGTGGATTTAAGCTTCCAGTTCCAATTTTAGAAACATATTTAGTCCGATATTAGAATTAAATCACTGCAAGCAAATACATTGAAAAAAGCTAAATTGATTATCATAGATGAGGCCACTATGATGTTGTGCCATGCTCTGCAATGTATTGATTGTTTATTGCGTGAAGTCATGGGTAATGATTTCCCTTTTGATGGAAAAGTCATGTTATTAGGTGAATATTTCCGACAAACATTACCTGCGGTTGTACATGGAAATCGCACAGACATTATGGAAACATGTATAAAGTCAAGTCCACTATGGAAAGAATTTACACACCTTCGCTTAGAAAAAAATACGAGATCTGAAGGCCAAAATGAATTCAATGATTGGCTAATTCAAATTGGAGAAGGAAAAACTAACAAAAACCTGATGATACTGTTGAAATCCCAGCAGAAATGAGTTGTAAAGATTCACTCATATCAGCTGTATTCCAAAATGAAATAACTACAGAACATTCTTCGGACCTTGCACAGAAAGTAATATTAACATCTAAAAATAAAGATGCTTTGGATCTCGATAACAAAATATTTAAATGAATTGACTCATCACAAAAAATTATCATAGTGCAGATTCTGTTCTAGCTGATGATAGAGTGCATCTAATTTTACAACCAAATTTCTAAATATATTCACTCCATCTGGAATGCCGCCACATGTTTTGCAACTCAAAAAAGGAGCAATTGTTATGTTACTGAGAAATATGAATCCCAAAAAAGTACTTTGTAATGGGACAAGATTAATTGTTCAGGATTTACGAGACCATTTCATACATGCAGAAATTCTGAATGGGACCCATAAAGGGGTAGAAGAAGAATAGATTTGGCTCCAAGTGAGACTATCTTGCCTTTTGTACATTAAAGGAGACAATGTCCCATTATCATGGCATTTGCTATAACCATTAATACATTGCAAGCACAAACGTTTAACTCAATTGGACTATTTTTAGAAGAACCAGTATTTGCCCATGGACAACTCTGTGGCATTTTCAAGATTTGTATAAATAAAATGAAAGTCAGGGCGAATTATTAGATGATGGGCTAGTATTTACTAAAAATATTGTCTACTATGAGGTGTTGTAAATTCTATCAAAAAAAGGACATTGTTGTCAGAAAAGAGAAAAAAATAAATAATAGTGGTCACATCTCAAGGACTAACTTTTATGTCTCTTGAGCTCTTTTGAGAGGACCACTATTTAAAAGAAAATAAATTAAACTGACAGTACAGTGGTTATATACTAATGACGACATTATTTGTCTACTGGGCTCTTTTTAGATCACCACTCTTTAAAAAAATACAAAAAGAACGGACACTATAGTGGTTACATCCCAAAGACAACATTTTTGGGCTGCTGGGCTCTTTTTAGAGGGCCACCATTAAAAAAAAAAAAAAAAAAAAGATAGTATAGTCGTTACATCACAAAGACAAAATTATTAATCTGCTGGACTCTTTCTAGAGGATAACTACTTAAAAAAGATCAATACAAAAAGGACAGTACAGTGGTTACATCCCAAAGATAAAATTATTTATCTGCTGGGCTCTTTTTAGAGGACCAGTACTTAAAAAAAAAAAGGTACAGTGGGTACAACAAAACCCAAATTAAAACCAGACTACACAAAAATTGACAAAACACTCAAAGTTTCAAAATGCCATGGTTAACAACCATATTCAAAAAGACAAGGTGTTTGCTAAATATTATAGTTTGTAGTTTCATTATATATACTTAATACTTGCATTCTATGTCAAAAGAAGTTTCATTCAATGTATTTCAAGTTTGTTTATACTATTGTTATAGGTTTTAGTCATTCTGTGCTTTTTAGCGGGTTTTGACTTTCATTGTATGTATTTACATGTATAATTACAGATATACTGTTGATCCAGGGAGTAATCAGATTGCCAGTATCTGGGGTCAGGATTTTTTTTTTACCCATTTGACACAAAATTGGCAACATTTCAATTATTTTGTTTCTGTTTACCTTCCTCTGGATTCAATATAAATATATACAGATGTGTTAAATAACATGTAATGCTTACTACTTTCTGTGTTTGTATTTCACTTTTATTTGCCCAGTTGTTCTGACTTATTAATTCAAATAATCAATTGAATTGTATTTTGTTATGCATTTCATTGTATCTATTTACACCTTTTGGCCTTTTACTCTATAATTGATCCAGGGAGTAATCTGATCACCAGTATCTGGGGTCAGGAAGGAATTTATGTTTTTACCCATTTGAGACAATTGGCTAAATTTCATTGGGTTTTCATTTTTTAAAGTGCAGTATTGATTTATTATTTGCATTTACAGTGCTACAATCAGGTGTTTAACCCCCTTGCAAATCCTATCTGGTACTCATAGGATTTTCTTCTACATTTGCCATTTACGGGTGTGAAAACATTTGCGGGCTTTAGAAATTGTTGCAATTGAATAGCAATTTGCGATTGTAACAGGGCTTGAAGGATCAAAGGTTTATGATTTTGACAACCACAGGGATTTTCAGCCTGTAATCTGCAAATAATTTGCGGGTAGCTAAAAGATCCAAATTGAATAGCAAATTAGTTTACAGGCTACATTATGGGCTCCAGTAACTAACAATTGCTCAATTGAATAGGAGCCTCAGTCTGGTACCCCATCTATTTACAAACTTGCCACATTTTATTGTGATTCACACAGTCAAAAAATTTAGAATAATCTATGAAGCAAAGGTAAGTGTTTTTTGGGAATTATTGCAATCTCTATTATCTAGCAGGCATTGGAAATGTGATCTATTTTGCCTCTGCCTCTGTGGAACCTGTCTTGCACATCTGGTAGTTCTCAGTCCATATATTGTTGGAGCCAAGCTTGCAAGATCTTAAAGGCCTACAAAATTGACCACATGAACTCTGCACCAACAGTTAGAGGGTGTAACGTAATTTCAAATATGTGTTTACAATTATAAAAAAATTATCAAGAATTGTCTTAGTTTTGTCATTTTAGTTTAGCCCTTGAAGCCATCCCACAAAAATATCCATAAATGACATTGTTAATTTGATCTTGGTTGCCTCTGCCTCTGAGGCACTGAGCTTGCACATCTGGCAGTTCTTGGTCCAAAAATGTTTTGGAGCCCAGCTTGCAAGATCATAAAGGAAAACACAAGTCACCATATGTACTCTGTACCATCAGTTAGAGGTTGAAAATTGTTTTGAAAATGTCTAAAATTAATTAAGAATTTACTTGTTTAGCCATTGAAGTCATCCCACAAAAATATATATACAAATTAAAAAATAATTATTAGAATATTTATCATTTAACTGTTATGTATGCCTTTTAAAGTGGAGTGTATCAGCTTTAACCACCTCCTTTGGTAGAACCCCTTTCTTTCTTTAAGGTGAAATCTTTTTACTTCTAATCTCAAATGATGTCGTTTTCACAGTTGAAAACCTCTTGGCACAAAAAGCTCCCTTGACAAAACGTTTTACTGACCCTGGATGAATTTATATAAGATAATCATATCTCCTTTTTTTCTAGAGAAAATAAGTTTAATTTGGTTAGACTTTCTTCATAACTTAGGCCCTCCATTCACCTTATTAGTTTTGTAGCCCTTCTCTGTACTTTTTCAGCTCTAAAATGTCCTTTTTATGTAGAGGTGCCCAAAATTGTACTCCCCATTCCAAATAAGGGCGTACTAGGGATTTTATAGTTGGAGAACTATATTTGCTTCCCTTGCTTCTATACCCTTCTTAATGCATGCTAATATTTTATTTGCCTTTGCAGATGCTGCTTGGCATTGAGCACTGTTACCTAGGTGGTTGTGAACAAGTATTCACAAATCCCTTTTAATATGATACCCCTAGATTTGCTCCATTAAGATTATAAATTGCATTGCTATTTTTCTCTACTTTATGCAAGTTTAACACAGGCAAACCACTCCCCTCTCACCTGGACAAAATTAGTGTATACAGCAAATAATCACACTTTACTTGCAAGAAGTAAATCCCAATTGCAAAAGTCGCTATAAGCAGCAGGTATTCAGAGGAATAACTGTCTCTTTGGAAAATGGAGATATGTGCGGACAAGATATACTAAGGCTTCTTTTTCTGAATATTTAGGAGCAATGGTAAACTATTTGCCGCTTTTTGGACAATAGTAGAGACGTTCTTCATTGAAAATAGACTGTGGCCTTAATAATGTTATACTGAGGCTTCTTTAATGGTTAACTATTTGCCCATTATAGACTATTATCACACTTATAGTAGAGAAGCGCTTTGAAAAAACTGTGGCCACAATCAAGTTATTCATAACGTGCACATTATAGTAAACTTTCAGCCCCTTTTGGACAATCATAACATTTACAATAGAATGTTTTTTTTAATTGAAAGGTATTGAAGGTATTGTTTTATCCACTATATGGTCACTATTTTTGATTCTCTTCATCTATTCTGAGCTGCAATAGCAGAACTTTGTTATTTTGCAGATTCATTGGACTAATTTGAGAGCTGAAGCTATCTTGTTCTTGGAATGGATACCCGCTTATGCCCTTTTTGGGTCTGGAGACAGAAATATTTATTTATTTTGTAGAAGTGGGGACAATACTAACTTTTTTGAGTTTAATATCATGGACCTGCTATTAGGATGCTGCTCAATTGTGTAATTTTTATGTAAAATGTTTTAATTTTTAAATGTTCTTTTACGTGAAAAGTGAATATTTCTTACATTACTGGTTATGGTACAGGTAGGATACTGGTTGTATAGTGTCTAAATGTATAATCTTTATATGTAGTAGAGTTAAAGAGTTAGGACCCTATTCTATTAGAAACTTGCAAATGCCTTGAACTCGTAAATTTGGCTGCAGGTGCTTTTTTCACTAAATGTTTAGATATATTCTATTGACTTAAGCTCACAATTTACCTCCTTAAGCCTATATTTGTGAACCATGCTTTGTTAAGTAGGATTTCACGGGGTGTGATCATATGATCTGAACATATTTAAGCAAGCCCCTTATTTACTTAATAATAGTAAATAGTAAATGAGGCCGTCATCATGATGTCAGTAAAACATGGAAGTTAGACATAATCTGCAATCAGAACCTACAAATGAATTATTGCCAATAAGTAATTATTGCCAATTGGGTTCACAATCAAGCAATCTAGCACCCTATAAAATGCATTAGCTCATCTGTTTTAGTCCATATGAGTTTCATGATATTTATTAACCCCATTGAGATCAATATAACTCAGAGATAACAGTTAAAAATAATATTTTTTAAATTGTATATTTGTGGGTTTGAGACTGTTGTGTCAATTTTAATGTGTTTCCATCAGGGTTGTAGGAACCAAAATAAATCTGGGGGGATACAGCTCACAGGATTGTGTGTTTAACAGCTGCTCTAATAAGTGTTTGAAAAATGCCTTGCGAGTCCTATTTAGTACTCTTAGTAAGATTTTTAACAGAAACGTGATACATTTTTCAAATGCGGGTTAGACTTTATTTGTCAACAAGCAATACGGGTCAGACAGAATATTGATTTTGTGTAAGTTTAATTAGCGCTTATAAAATTCAAGCAGTCAAATAAAGGAAATCATTTATTAATATTTGCTGCTGCTTCCAAAGCTGATTTATATGATAGGATTGGGCCAGAAAGGAAAACAACTGATCGTTCAATAATTAAAAGAACTGCTTTGATAAAATCTTTAAATTTTTTAAGTAAAATTTCTATAATTTCTTAAGAAGACTCTATAAGAAAATTATTCAGTGATTACTCAGCTGTGGTATTTAGAAGAAATAAATCATTTTCAGAATGCTGTAAAATACGTCATGACAGAAAGGGAACAAATAGTCTGCTTTATTCAGCTAAACTATCTATAGAAATATGTAATCCTATTTCATAAGGCAGATGAAGCTCCCAAATATTTGAGAGATAAAGAGGTTGAAAAGATAAGATCTTAGTGTTAAAATATATATATATATATTTTTTGGATAGGATAGTAACATTGAATATTGGAGGTATTAACTCCCCAATCATACGTAGAGTAGTCTTGTCATCATTAAAAAAAAGCAGATATTGCAAAGATACTGGTTCAAAGATGTTATTTATACAAAGCATGACAAGACAGGTGTTGCAATATTATTTAGAAAGGTGCTTGAAGACAAAAAAACATATAATTAGACAAGGAAAAATATTATATTATGATTTATTTTATATTTAAATTCATATTATGTAATATATATGCGCCAATCCAAGGCCAACCTGCCTTTTAAAAAAAAATATTGACCAAACTGCTCTCGCTTGAAGAGGTTCCACTAATAATTGGAGGGGAATTTTATGTTGCACCAAGGCTAAATTGAGCAGACAGAGTACTCTTATGTTTGATAAATATGTTTTGAAACAGCCCAAATCCCCAAACTGGGAGTCTAAATTAGTTCAGAGATTAGTTGTTAATTTTGACCTTGCAAAAGTATTCACCCCCCTTGACTTTTTACCTATTTTGTTACATTACAGCCTTACGTTCAATGTTTTGTTAATCTGAATTTTATGTGATGATCAGAACACAATAGTCTAAGTTGGTGAAGTGAAATGAAAAAAATATATACATAAAACTATTTTTTAAAATAGAAAACAGAAAATTGGCATGTGCGTATGTATTCACCCCCTTTGTTATGAAGCCTATAAAAAGCTCTGGTGCAACCAATTACCTTCAGAAGTCACATAATTAATGAAATGATGTCCACCTGTGTGCAATCTCAGTGTCACATGATCTGTCATTACATATACACACCTTTTTTCAAAGGCTTCAGAGGCTACAACACTTAAGCAAGAGGCACCACTAACCAAACACTGCCAGGAAGACCAAGGAACTCTCCAAAAATGTAAGGGACAATGTTGTTGAGAAGTACGGGTTAGGTTATAAAAAAATATCCAAATCTTTGATGATCCCCAGGAGCACCATCAAATCTATCATAACCAAATGGAAAGAACATGTCACAACAGCAAACCTGCCAAGAGACGGCCGCCCATCAAACTCACGGACCGGGCAAGGAGGGCATTAATCAGAGATGCAGCACAGAGACATAAGTTAACCCTGGAGGAGCTGCAGAGTTCCACAGCAGAGACTGGAGTATCTGTACATAAGACAATAAGCTGAACACTCCATAGAGTTGGGCTTTATGGCAGAGTGGCCAGAAGAAAGCCATTACCTTCAGCAAAAAACAAAATGGCACATTTTGAGTTTGTGAAAAGGCATGTGGGAGACTCCCAAAATGTATGGAGGAAGGTGCTCTGGTCTGCTGAGACAAAAATGTAACTTTTCGGCCATCAAAGAAATTGCTATGTCTGGCGCAAACCCAACACATCACATCACCCAAAGAACCCCATTTCAGCAGCTGAGACTGGGAAACTGGTCAGAGTTGAGGGAAAGATGAATGGTGCTAAATACAGGGATATTCTTGAGCAAAACATGTACCACTCTGTGTGTGATTTGAGGCTAGGACAAAGGTTCAAATTCCAGCTGGACAATGACCCCAAACACACTGCTAAAGCAACACCTGAGTGGTTTAAGAGAAAACATGTAAATGTGATGGAATGGCCTTGTCAAAGCCATGTCCTCAATCCAATAGAAAATCTGTGGTCAGACTTAAAGATTGCTGTTCACAAGCGCAAACCCTTCAACTTGAAGGAGCTGAAACAGTTTTGCAAGGGGGAATGGGCAAAAATCTCAGTGGTAAGATGTGGCAACCTCATAGAAACTTATCCAAAGTGACTTGGAGCAGTGATTGACGCAACAAGTATTGACTTTAGGGGTGTGAATAGTTATGCACATTTACTTTTTCTTTTTTTTGTCCTATTTGTTGTTTGCTTCACAATAAAAACAAACAAAAAAAAAAACACCTTCAAAGTTGTGGGCATGTTCTGTAAATTAAATGATGCAAATCCTCAAACAATCCATGTTAATTCCAGGTTGTGAGGCAACAAAAATGAATACTTTTCCAAGGCACTGTATTTGGAAAATATTACATCCTCTAGAGACATTTATACATGATTTTTCAAACCTTACAAATCCCTTTCACTTATTGATTTTTTTTAAATTTCTTCATAATTGGTAGACTAGGTTGAGACATGTCAATTTGTTAATATTACTATTTTAGATCACGAACAAGTACAATTAGATTTACAATATTTTTTTGCAAACAAATACCCCATTTATATGGTAACCTCCAATTACGTTGATGAAGGATATATAATGTATTTAATTATTGAAAACGAATTGGTAGACTTATATTATTAATAATGAGCAACACAAAAATAATCCATAATTCTTTTGGGAAAATGTTAGAGATGAGATAATCACTTATTGTATTTTACGGAGTAAAGTAACAGAAAAATAAATAATTGTCTTGAATGAGAATCTTACAGACAGATATATTAAATGTAAAAATAAAAATACTACAAAAAAATGATTTAAGATTTAAAAATGCGAAAGAAAAACTACAATAATATATTGGTTAAATCAAATCTAACTAGTTTATACAGGAGAAGTAAGTTCTATTAGATTTGGAAAATGAGTCTCAAAGATGCTCTCTAAACTAATAAAATTAGACAAAGGTTTACATAGTATTAAACAGGCGGGTTATAATATTGCGAAAACAGGTTGAATTTTGGAAATATTAGTAGTATACTCAATTATACTTCAAACACACTTTATATCAAAATAAGGCTAAATTTTTGGAAGGTGTTCATTTTTAAAGGTAGTTTTTCTTCAGAAACTTAAAAAGATGATTTGTCAATTGCATTTACCACTAGGACTGAGCAGTCATTTCTGCAGAGATTCGACCAAAGACACTGGGCCTCCTACCATCCATTCTGCAGGCAGATTCAATTTCCAGCTGTCACTTTCATATTTAAAGTTACCTTTTATTTTTTGCCTCTAAACCTAGAGCTTTACCAACCACCACCTCTCTTCAGCATCTGAACTCAGATAACTTAAACTTCATGTTTATTCTGACATTATGAAGACTCATTTACTATTGGCTCTGTCTAAAATGTAACTTAATGGATTGCTTATTTGATCATGATCATGCCCTGAAATGCTACTTACGGGTTCATGGTTTGCATGTTAAGACTGTGAGCGTGTAATTGCGAGCTTGAGTCTATTGAATACATATGTAGAAAATTAGTAACCCACAGCCAAAATGCCGGGTTACATGTAATGGAATTAAACAGGGGCCTATGTTGGCACTTTGCAAAAAAACTGTCATAATAATAAACAGTTAGAAAGATGAAATGCTCTTTTTACAGAAGAGGAGTTATTTAGGGTTATAAAACAACACTCTAAAAATAAATCACATGGACCAGATGGCTTTGTAAATAGGTTTTATCAGACAATGTTGGGGTATATTGGACCAACCTTAGACATAATGAATGCATATTTCATTAAACATATTCCAATTTCAAAATATTTTACAGTGGCTACTATTGTTATATTCTGTAAGAAAGAAAAGAAAAATGTGAAAGATATCATCTCTTTTTTAAATCTCTTTTTTAAATACAGATTACAAAATACTAAGTACATTTATTGCTAACAGATTGCAAGTTGTTATGAAGGAAAATATTCATGATGATCAAACAGGCTTTTTTCAAGGGAGAACTATGACAATTTATATTAGAAAAGTTATAGCAATTATACACAAATTTAAACAGAATAAAAATAGTAACAATACATCTACACATCAAGAATGCTCACTGCCTTTTGACCTTGCTATAGAACCATTAGCTTATTTTGAAGGTATTATATTTGGATATAGGCATCTCCATCTGGCTTATATGCTGATGATTTATTATTTAAAATGAGCTGGTTAAAAATGATCCCAAAATTATTGTAGTTATCAAGGGATTTTCTTCCTTTTCTGGATATCTAATTAATCAAAAGAAATTGGAAGCTTTAAGGCTAGGATCTCCACAAGACATTTAATGCGGTAATTAAAAAAAAGAAAATGGATCAATATCATATTTAGGAGTACAAATTGTCACTGGCATGCAAAAGGTTTATATACTGAATTATATACTGATAAACTTCTTCAAGGTTTGTATAAACTTTCTCCATCTTTGATGTGTAGAATAAGTTTGATTAATATGATAATAAATTCAAAACTTTTATTTTTCATACAAAATTTGCCTATAATTATAAAAAAATGGATATTCAGAAAATTCATTTGATTTTTAGGAAATTCATATGGCAATCTAAAATACCTCATATTAGTTTAAATAAACTTTGGTTAACTGATCAAGGAGGTGTAAATTTGCCCAATATTGAATTGGGAAATTAGCCATCTTTAGTAAAATGGCTTTAGAATGGCAAAAAACGTGATGCAGTTTTAAATCAAGCTAAGATATCTGTAAAATACAATGCTCCACAGCATATTCCACAGAAACACACCTGGATGCAGTTTTAAATCAAGCTAAGATATCTGAAAAAACACACTGCTCCACAGCATATTTTAGAAGAATAGATTCTCACCTAATCCATATCTACTGCTACAATGGACTATTTAATATTATTAATATTTGTGTTATAATAATTGCTGAGATATTTCTGTTAGATTTAACTGCTATTGTCATGATCTATTACTGTTAATTTTAAAACCAGAAATGTTCACTCATCCCATTTATTGCCCCTATCTCTCCATCCACTCAAATAACTCATTTTCAGTCTCAAAGATATCTGTAAAACACACTGCTCCACAGCATATTCCATAGAAACCCACCTGGATGCAGTTTTAAATCAAGCTACTGTAATTTCAAAAGAACAGCTTTACACCTCATCTATATCTACTGCTACAATGGACTATTTAATATTATTAACTAGCGACTTGTCCATCAAAAATGACGGCAATAAAATTGTAATGCTGGCAAAGCAGTTTGCCACCTAATGTGAGCAACATTTGTTTTTCCTTCCCACCCTCCTCTCCCTCCCTTGTGTCTCTTTTCATCTCCCTCCCTCCCCTGTGTCTTTTCCCCCCTGTCTCCCTCCCCTGTGTCTGTTCCCCCCTGTCTCCCTCCCCTGTGTCTGTTCCCCCCTGTCTCCCTCCCCTGTGTCTGTTCCCCCCTGTCTCCCTCCCCTGTGTCTGTCCCCCCCTGTCTCCGTCCCCTGTGTCTGTTCCCCCTGTCTCCGTCCCCTGTGTCTGTTCCCCCCTGTCTCCATCCCCTGTGTCTGTTCCCCCCTGTCTCCGTCCCCTGTGTCTGTTCCCCCTGTCTCCGTCCCCTGTGTCTGATCTTCCCTCTACTCCCTCTGTGTCTGTTTGCCCTGCTCACCTTCTCTCTCCCCCCTCACCTTTTTCTCTTCCCTCCTCTTCCCTGTGTTTCTTGCTCCTTCTTCCCTGTGTTTCTTGCTCCTTCTTCCCTGTGGCTCTTTCACCCCTTCCTCTGTGTTTCTTTCACCCCTTCCTCTGTGTTTCTTTCACCCCTTCCTCTGTGTTTCTTTCACCCCTTCCTCTGTGTTTCTTTCACCCCTTCCTCTGTGTTTCTTTCCCCAACCCTCCCCCGTGTTTCTTTCCCCAACCCTCCCCCGTGTCTCTTTCCCCACCCCTCTCCCGTGTCTCTTTCCCCACCCCTGCCCTGTGTCTCTTTCCCCACCCCTCCCCTGTGTCTCTTTCCCCACCCCTCCCCTGTGTCTCTTTCCCCCCTCCCCTGTGTCTATTCCCACCCCTCCCCTGTGTCTTTCCCACCCCTTCCCTGTGTCTTTCCCACCCCTCCCCTGTGTCTTTCCCCCCCTCCCCTGTGTCTCTTTCCCCTGTGTCTGTTTCCTTCCCCCTTTTCATCCTCATCTTTTTCCCTCATCCTCATCCTTTCCCTCATCCCCTCCCTCATCCCCTCCCTCATCCTCATCCCCTCCCTACCTCATCCTCATCCCCTCCCTACCTCATCCTCATCCCCTCCCTACCTCATCCTCATCCCCTCCCTACCTCATCCTCATCCCCTCCCTACCTCATCCTCCTCTTCCCTCCCTACCTCATCCTCCTCTTCCCTCCCTACCTCATCCTCCTCTTCCCTCCCTACCTCATCCTCCTCTTCCCTCCCTACCTCATCCTCCTCTTCCCTCCCTACCTCATCCTCCTCTCCCTCATCCTCCTCCTCCTCTCCCTCATCCTCCTCATCCTCTCCCTCCCTCATCCTCTCCCTCCCTCATCCTCTCCCTCCCTCATCCTCTCCCTCCCTCATCCTCTCCCTCCCTCCTCCCTTTCCCCCTCTCTAATTACCACCCCCTCCTCCCCTCACTCACCTGTATTGCGCTGCTCCTGTCCAGCGTGTCTTCTGTGTCGGGACCCGGTATATGCTAATGACGTGACGTCATTAGAATATACCGGGTCCCGACACAGAAGACGCGCTGGACAGCAGCAGGAGCAGCGCAATACAGGTAAGTGAGGGGAGGGGGGGTTGGTAATTAGAGAGGAGGAAAGGGAGGATGAGGGAGGAAGGAGGATGAGGGGAGGAAGAGGATGAGGGGAGGCAGGAGGATGAGGCGAGGGAGGGAGGAGGAGGATGAGGGAGGGAGGGAATTCTGTGTCGGGACCCACTATATGCTAATGACGTCACATCATTAGCCTATATATACTGGGTCCCGACACAGAAGACGAGCTGGACAGGAGCAGCGCAATACAGGTGAGTGAGGGGAGGAGGGGGTGGAAATTAGAGAGTGGGAAAGGGAGGATGAGGGGAGGGAGAGGATGAGGGAAGGCAGGAGGATGAGGTGAGGGAGGGAGGAGGGGAGGAGGAGGGAGGGAGGGAAGAGGAGGGAGAGGATGAAGGGAGGGAGAGGATGAGGGGAGGGGGGGAGATTAAGAGTGAGAGGAGAGGGAGGGGATGAGGGGAGGGAGAGGGGAGGAGAGGATGAGTGGAGGTTGAGTGAATGGGGAGGATGAGTGGAGGGAGAGGATGAGTAGAGGGAGAGGATGAGGGGAGGGAGAGGATGAGGGGAGGGAGAGGATGAGGGGAGGGAGAGGATGAGGGGAGGGGGAGGAGGATGAGAGGAGGGGGAGGAGGATGAAAGGAGGGGGAGGAGGATGAGTGGAGGGGGAGGTGGATGAGTGGAGGGGGAGGAGGATGAGTGGAGGGGGAGGAGGATAAGTGGAGGGGGAGGATGAGGATGAGAGGAGGGAGGAGGGGTTGATGGGAGTCATGAGACTCCTGCTGCTGTACATCTGGTCTTTGGGACCCGGCATATGGTAATGACGTTACGAGCATGTGACGTCACGTCATTAGCATATACCAGGTCCCGACACAGAAGACGGGATGGACAGCAGCAGGAGGGAGGAGGGAGGATGAGTGGAGGGAGAGGATGAGGGAGAGGATGAGGGAGAGGATGAGGGAGAGGATGAGGGAGAGGATGAGGGAGAGGATGAGGGAGAGGATGAGGGAGAGGGGAGGGGGAGGATGAGTGGAGGGGGAGGAGGATAAGTGGAGGGGGAGGATGAGGATGAGAGGAGGGAGGAGGGGTTGATGGGAGTCATGAGACTCCTGCTGCTGTACATCGGGTCTTTGGGACCCGGCATATGGTAATGACGTTACGAGCATGTGACGTCACGTCATTAGCATATACCAGGTCCCGACACAGAAGACGGGATGGACAGCAGCAGGAGGGAGGAGGGAGGATGAGTGGAGGGAGAGGATGAGGGAGAGGATGAGGGAGAGGATGAGGGAGAGGGGAGGGAGAGGGGAGGGAGAGGGGAGGGAGAGGGGAGGGAGAGGGGAGGGAGAGGGGAGGGAGAGGGGAGGAGAGGGGAGGGAGAGGGGAGGGAGAGGGGAGGGAGAGGGGAGGGGGAGGGGAGGGGGAGGGGAGGGGGAGGGGAGGGGGAGGATGAGTGGAGGGGGAGGATGAGGATGAAAGGAGGGAGGAGGGGTTGATGGGAGTCATGAGACTCCTGCTGCTGTCCATCGGGTCTTTGGGACCCGGCATATGGTAATGACGTTACGCGCATGTGACTTCACGTCATTAGCATATACTGGGTCCCAACACAGAAGACGCGCTGGCCAGCAGTAGGAGCAGCGCAATACAGATAAGTGAGGGGAGGGAGAGGGCAGGAGAGTATGAGTGGAGGTTGAGTGAATGGGGAGGATGAGTGGAGGGAGAGGATGAGGGGAGGGAGAGAGGAGGAAGAGGATGAGTGGTGGGGGAGGAGGATGAGTGGTGGGGGAGGAGGATGAGTGGTGGGGGAGGAGGATGAGTGGAGGGGGAGGAGGATGAGTGGAGGGGGAGGAGGATGAGTGGAGGGGGAGGAGAATGAGTGGAGGGGGAGGAGGATGAGTGGAGGGGGAGGAGGATGAGTGGAGGGTGAGGATGAGGATGAGAGGATGGAGGAGGGGTTGATGGGAGTCATGAGACTCCTGCTGCTGTACATCGGGTCTTTGGGACCCGGCATATGGTAATGACGTTACGTGCATGTGACGTCACGTCATTAGCATATACCAGGTCCCGACACAGAAGATGCGATGGACAGCAGCAGGAGGGAGGAGGGAGGATGAGTGGAGGGAGAGTATGAGGGAGGGAGAGTATGAGGGAGGGAGAGGATGAGGGAGGGAGAGGATGAGGGAGGGAGAGGATGAGGGAGGGAGAGGGGAGCGAGAGGGGAGCGAGAGGGGAGCGAGAGGGGAGCGAGAGGGGAGGGAGAGGGGAGGGAGAGGGGAGGGAGAGGGGAGGGAGAGGGGAGGGAGAGGGGAGGGAGAGGGGAGGGAGAGGGGAGGGAGAGGGGAGGGAGAGGGGAGGGAGAGGGGAGGGAGAGGGGAGGGGGAGGTTGAGTGGAGGGGGAGGATGAGGATGAGGATGAAAGGAGGGAAGAGGGGTTGATGGGAGTCATGCTGTCCATCAGGTATTTGGGACCCGGCATATGGTAATGACGTTATGCGCATGTGACGTCACGTCATTAGCATATACTGGGTCCTAACACAGAAGACGCGCTGGCCAGCAGTAGGAGCAGCGCAATACAGGTAAGTGAGGGGAGGTGGGTAATTGGAGAGGGGGGAAGGGAGGAGGGAGGATGAGGGTGGTAGAGATGAGGGGACGGAGAGGATGAGGGGAGGGGGAGGGGGAGGATGAGTGGAGGGGGGGGATGAGTGGAGGGGGCGGATGAGTGGAGGGGGAGGATGAGAGGAGGGGGAGGATGAGAGGAGGGAAGAGGGGGTGATGGGAGTCATGGGCATTAGCATATACCGGCTCCCAAAAAAGAAGACGCGCTGGCCAGAAGCAGGAGCAGTGCAATACAGGTAAGTGAGGGAGGTAATTTGAGAGGGGGGAAGGGAGGAGGGAGGATGAAGGTGGTAGGGATGAGCGCATACGGAGCCCATCAACAGTGCAACAAGCGTCAGCACTCCTTGCCAGCAACTGCGGCATGAGCCCGCAGCAACGGCGGCCCTCGCTTTGCGAGGGCCGCAGGCTTGCTGCGTGAGCCCGCAAGCGTTACCAACAGCCTGCATGCTCACAACTATATATGTAATATCTGTGTTATGGTAATTGCTGAGATAGACTTATTTCTGTTACATTTAACTGCTATTGTCATGATATATTACTGTTCATTTGTAAACCAGAAATGCTCTGTGTTCACTCATCCCATTTATTGCCCCTATCTCTCCATCCACTCAAATAACTCATTTTCAGTCTCATAGATATCTGTAAAACACATATTCTACACAAATCCACCTGGATGCAGTTTTAAATCAAGCTACTATCTCTTCTTGGTTCCAGCCTCCAGCAACCATCTTTTGACTTCTCCTCTGGCATTTGCACACACTGCTACAAGCCTCCAGCAACCATCTTGTAACTTTTCCTATGGCATTTGCACACACTGCTACAAGGTATCTACAGCCATCTCAATGATTCAACTTTAACACTACTGTATCCTCCTGTAACATTAATTATGAAGATCCATATCTGATATGATTTTTGTTCACATAGTAACTTTATTTCTACTTTGTTAAATTGTAAGCTGTATTTCTTCACCACCATCTCCCCACCCCATTCACACCTTCCTATCTCTCTGCACCAAATGCTCCTTTTAAATGCATAAATACTAGGCTAGTTCAAACTATATCTGACTATCTCTTCTTTGTTCCAGCCTCCAGCAACCATCTTGTAACTTCTCCTCTGGCATTTGCACACACTGCTACAAGCCTCCAGCAACCATCTTGTAACTTCTCCTCTGGAACTTACACACACTGCTACAAGCCTCCAGCAACCATCTTGTAACTTCTCCCCTGGCATTTGCACACACTGCTACAAGCTTCCAGCAACCGTCTTGTAACTTCTCCTCTGGAACTTACACACACTGCTACAAGCCTCCAGCAACCATCTTGTAACTTCTCCTCTGGCATTTGCACACACTGCTTTCTCTGCCCTTCCTGCCACCCTCCCTTGCGTTGTCTCAATTTATAGATACCGACCTGACTTACACCTGCTCACTCAGCATCACCTGCTTTAAATTAATCAACTAATTTAATTCAATATATATATATATATATATATATATATATATATATATATATATAATTACACACAACCCAGCTACTGAACTCTGTCACTAACAATTTTTCTTTTACTTTCTCACCTTTATCTCATCTACTCTCATCTTTTTTCTCCTCCTCATCTTCTACTGCCTCTCAGACTTTCATTTGCAGCCTATCCATATCACAACCCCAATACTATAACCAACTCACCTTCCTTGCTTTCCTCTCCTCTTCTCTGCTCTGCTCCCATAAACTACTCTCCCTCCTCCAATCACAATCTCATCCCCTCCCCAACATTCATAATCAGAAACATCACTGTAAGTCCCACTCCCATATTCTCTCACTCCTCCTTCTCCTAGCTGCTGGAGACATATCCCCTAACCCAGGTCCCTCCCTCATTTCTACCAGCTTTCAGTCACGCTCTACTCCAAGGGCAGAAAACACCAGAAAAACACAGAATTTGATACCCATCACTTGTCACAAACCCTCCACTCTACCTTTCTCCTGCGCTCTCTGGAACGCACGATCTATCTGCAATAATCTCACTTTCACTCACGACCTTTTTATTACCAACTCCCTCAATCTACTGGCTCTTACTGAAACCTGGCTCTCCTCTTCTGACACTGCCTCCCCTGCAGCACTCTCACATTGTGGTTTTCACCTAAGTCACACACCTAGACCTGGGAACAAACAAGGTGGTGGTGTGGGTGTATTACTTTCTTCTCGCTATACATATCATCTCATACCCCCTGTCCCATCCCTCCAATTTTCATCTTTTAAAGCTCATACTATCCGCCTTTTCTCTCCTATCTCTCTATGTGTTGCTGAAATCTATCGCCCCCCAGGAACTCCCTCTCAATTTCTCGATCACTTTTCCGCCTGGCTCCCACACGGATACTTGGTGACTTCAACATTGCCATTGACACTCCCACCTCCCCAGCAGCCACCAAACTACTTGCACTCACCTCTTCCTTCGGCCTCTCACAACTTACAGATTCTTCAACTCATCATGCTGGACACTCTCTTTACCTTATTTTTACCAATATTATCCATACCTCCAACCCAGTCATCCACCCTCTCCCTCTATCTGACCATCATCTAACCTTCAACCTCACCACATCTTCCTCCCATCACTCTTCTTCAACCCCAGCCAAAATAACACACAGAAACCTGCTAGAACTCGACCCTACACAACTCTTCACTGTGCTCCAACCTCTTCTCAGCACTATCACCAACCTCCACTTCCCTGACACTGCCACCTCACACTACAACTCTACTCTCTCTTCCACCCTTGACACCCTTGCCCCCTTAACTACACACAGATGCCCTCAATCTCATCCACAACCATGGCACACTACACACGTTACATTCAGAAGTGCTCCCTCACTGCTGAACGACTATGGAGGAAATCACGCTCTGCAGCAGATTTCCTTCACTACAAGTTTATGCTACGTTCCTACTCCTCTGCCCTCAACCTGGCCAAACAGCATTACTTCACATCACTAATATCAACTCTGTCCTCTAACCCAAAACGTCTTTTTGCCACTTTCAATACTCTCCTCCACCCACCACCTCCCCCCATCCCTTCCTGTCTCACGGCTGAAGACTTTGCCAAACATTTTACACATAAAATTCAATCTATCCACAATGAACTCTCCTCTCACCGTGGCTCACACACTCCACCCTCTCAACTAACCAACACCCAATCTACTCCCCTCCCCATTCCCACAGCCACTTTGAACTACTTTACCCCTGCAACAGAGGAGGAAGTCTCCATCCTAATATCATCCTCTCACCTCACCACCTGTCCTTCGGATCCTATTCCATCTCAGCTTATCCCTCCCCTCTCTACTACACTAATCCCAGCTCTCACACACATCTTCAACCTTTCCCTAAACACTGGAACGTTTCCATCATCTCTAAAACATGGCATAATTACACCCACTCTCAAGAAACCCTTATCTGATTCTGACGTTGCATCTAACTATCGCCCTGTCTCTCTACTTCCCCTGGCTTCCAAACTGCTGGAGCAGATCGTCTTTAACTGCCTTACCTGTTTCATCTCCTCTAACTCTTCTGGACACTTTCCAATCCGGCTTTCGGTCCCAACACTCCACTTATGACAGCCCTCATAAAAGTCACCAATGAACAAAGTCTAAAGGCCACTTTCCTATTTTGCTTCTTCTGGATCTCTCTGCCGCCTTTGACACAGTTGACCATCCGCTTCTACTCCACATTCTCTCCTCCCTCGGCATTCGAGACACTGCTCTCTTGTGGTTCTCATCATACCTCCAAGAACGATCAAGTCTCCTTCTCCGGCACATCATCTTTTCTTCACCCCCTGTCTATTGGCATACCCCAAGGATCAGTCCTAGGCCCCCTTCTCTTCTCCATCTACACATCCTCACCTGGCACCCTAATAAACGATTTTTGGTTCCAGTACCATCTCTATGCAGATGACACCCAAATCTACCTCTCAGCACCAGATCTATCACCCTCTCTTCTAGCACACGTCTCCGACTGCCTCTAGTATATCCTCTTGGATGTCCACCCACCATCTGAGAGACTAAACTCTTAATCTTCCCACCCTCTACTACAGGTTCAATTCCTCACATCTCTCTTTGTCAACAATGCCATCATCACTCCCACCTCCCAAGCCCGTTGTCTCTGGGTTCTACTGGACCCTGCTCTCTCTTTCATCCCACACATACAGTCTCTAACCAAATCCTGTCTTTTCCATCTAAAAAACATATCCAAAATACGCCATTACCTTACACAAGACACTACTAAGATTCTAATACACTCTCATCATTTCTTGTCTTGACTATTGCAACTCACTTCTTGTTGGCCTGCCTATCACTCGCCTCTCCCCACTTCAATCCATAATAAATGCCTCCGCCAGACTCATCTTCAGTACACATCGTTCATATATCCTAACTTATAAAGCCCTCAACAACAGCGCACCCCCATACATCTCTGATCTCATCTCCAAATACTCCCCCACACGCCCTCTTCGTTCTGCTAACAACCATCTTCTTTCTACCACTCTTGTCACCTCCTCTCACTCCCGCCTCCAGGACTTCTCGCGCTGCCCCTATTCTCTGGAACTCCTTGCCTCGCTTCACCAGACTATCCTCCTTCAAAACATCAATAAAAATGCACCTCTTTAAAGAAGCCTATAACCTTCCTCCCTAACATGCTCAGCACTACTCTCTCCCTACTGTACCACATAAACACTTCAACCTTTAGATTGTAAGTCTGCGAGTTTCAATCCTGCAAAGTGCTTTAGGGAAAGCTCTATGGACACCGGATTCCAAGCTCAAAGACAGGGCCCTCCATCCATTGCAATGTGTGAATCTTGAACTTGTCATTGCCTGTAACTTAACTTATGTATAGTGCTACAGAATATGTTGGCGCGTTACAAATAACAATAATAATAATAATTTCAAAAGAACAGCTCTGTATTCACTCATCCCATTTATTGCCCCTATCTCTCCACCCACTCAAATAACTAATTTTCAGTCTCATAGATATCTGTAAAACACACTGCTCCACAGCATATTCCATAGAAACCCACCTGGATGCAGTTTTAAATCAAGCTACTGTATTTTCAAAAGAACAGCTTCTCACCTGATCCATATCTACTGCTACAATGAACTATTTAATATTATTAATATCTGTGTTATGATAATTTCTGAGAATACAACGCACCTCACTCTTAATCCAAAAATAGCAACTTTTTACATTGCTCCCTTAAAGCCTGCTGCTTTACACAGCTTATAAGCAAAGCACTGGGTTATGCACAAACCAAGAATTACTCATATTCAGAACTTTTTTAAGCTTTTGGCTATCACTATGAGGCAGATTCTCGTTTGTGTAATAGATTTTATAGGATTGGGTAATCCACAACAAACATTAAGTGTATGGTAAGCACTAGAGTGAGAAAAGCTCTCCAATGTACAGAGTACAGACAATGAATAATACATTAATAAACCATTTGCATGTCTAAAAGGCGGGGGACATGCAAATGAGAATACAATGCACCTTACACTTTTAATCCAAAAATAGCAACTTTGCTCCCTTAAAGCATATGCCCGCTGTATTAAACCGCTTTTAAGCAAAGCACCGGGTTGGATTTTACACAGACAAAGAATAATTCATATACATGCCTGTTTCAAGCTTTTGGCTATCATCTGTACAAGGTGCATTCTGGTTTGTGCAATAGATTTTGTAGGATTGGGTTTTCCACAACAATCATTTAGTGTATGGTGAGCACTAGAGTGAGAAAAGCTCTACACGGTACAGAAAACCAATACATTAATAAGGCCATTTGCATGTCTAAAAGGCGGGGACATGCAAATGAGAATATAATGTACCTCACTCTTAATACAAAAATAGCAATTTTATAAATTGCTGTCTTAAAGCATATGCCCGCTGTATTAATGAGCTTTTAAGCAAACCAATAATCACTCAAACAGTTTTTTTTATTTTTTTTTAAGCAGTGTATCTTATTATTTTTTTTAATTTTGATTTATTAGAAAACTATAAAAATCAAACATACATTGTTACAGATAAGGGTAGCGGAAAGACAGCGCGCCACCTCCCAGTGCAATATGAGTGTATAATAATCACGTCAAAACATCAATCATATAGTGTTTCACTCACGTGTGATAACCCCAAAGTTATGAGGTATCTGTATGGATTAAAAGGGGTAGCTCTGGAAGTACCCGATGTCCAATCTTAAGATCTCAATCCCAGGCACAGGATCCATTCCAGATAGTTTTGTAGCAGGTATAATTGGATCACCAATGCTATTGGGTACACTATTATATAGTGTCTAAGGAACAAAATATGATACCAACTCCTTATGTCTACTATAGGGGACAATTGAAACACACTAGTACAAACAATAGTGTGTTTATCATATATTCATTGCACCATACAATCCCCAGTACATGCTATATATGGCCAATAGGGATAGGCACAATGAAAATGAATAAAATGAATAATCTAAAAACAAAATAGTATCAAATGTGTTTCGCCAAAAAGGCTTACTCGGTGATATAAAAACATAAACACTATATAAACATGTATATAAGTACTGCTCATATCAGTACTTGCCAACATTAAACCCTTTCTGCTCTCCCACAGAGGCTTATATACCCCTGATTGTTCTAACAATCAGGAAGTGCATCCAAAATGGCATTGCCCCATGTGACGTGCATCATGTGAATTATGACAAGATCACGTGATCAACATAGCACTTCCTGATCCATAAACTCTCACTCTATGTGAATACCCTCTGGTGGCTATACAGACACAATTACATGTCTCTCCAGCTTTGGACACTTCCTGATCTAAAAATGCCTCATTCTATATGAATGCCCTCTGGTGGCTTTACAGGAACATTACATGTCTCTCTCCAGATATGGGCAAAGAAAACAAATAATACGTTAATAAGGCCATTTGCATGTCTAAAAGGTGGGGACATGCAAATGAGAATACAATGCACCTCACTTTTTTAATCCAAAAATAGCAACCTTTACACATTGGTCCCTTAAAGCATATGCCCGCTGTTTTAAACAGCTTTTAAGCAAAGCCCTGGGTTAGATTTTACAAAAACAAAGAACCACTCATATACAAGCCTGTTTCAAGCTTTTGGCTATAATCATTATGAGGTAGATTCTGGCTTGTGCAATAGATTTAGTAGGATTGGGAATTCCACAACAATCATTTAGTGTATGGTGAGCACTAAAGTGAGAAAAGCTCTTCAACGTACAGAGTACAGAAAACAAATTATACATTAATAAGGCCATTTGCATGTCTAAAAGGCGGGGACATGCAAATGAGAATACAAGGTCTCAATCTTAATCCAAAAATAGCAATTTTATAAATTGCTTTCTTAAAGCATATGCCGGCTGTATTAACCGGCTTTTAGGCAAACCAATTTTTTTTTTTTATTGAAAAATGCTTCAGGGCGTGTCCATCGTGAACGTGCCTTACGTGCATAAAACAAGTTGGTTTACTGATTGCCCAGGTTGCCCTGGTGTAGCTGTTTTCGGGTCCCCCCGCCTTGAGGACCCCTTTGATCTTCTGGGCTCCGGTCTGGAATCCAGAAAGATCTGTGTTCATCCCCCTCACCCTAGGAATGAGGGGGACCTTTCCACCACCTTCTGATGTGGCATACATTTCTCGCCAGGGGGACTGCTCTTACCAGTCCACCCTGGCTCAGACATCTGGGGGAGAAGCTCTCACCTTTCTCCCCCAGGTCCTTCCAAAGGGTCCTCGGCCATAAGGCCCCATCCACAAGGGCTAGCAAGACCCCCCGGCTCCACTGGGTAGTGGAGAAACATGGTGCCCAAATCGTGTCCTTGAGAGAAAAACCAAAAACTAGTGCCAAAAAAATCCGGTTTCAAAAAAATAAAATAAACAATCGTGCATAGTGCCAGCATCTGATGGGGCTGCTCTCACCACCCCATCAGACTTAGTGCAAGGCCAAAGAGTCCTCTCTCATAAGACTCTCTGTGAAGTGCTCCCCCAACCCGTAGGCTGGGGGCGAAAACAAAACTAAGGGTACCCACAACAATCATTTAGTGTATGGTAAGCACTAGAGTGAGAAAAGCTCTCCAATGTACAGAGTACAGAAAATGAATAATACATCAATAAACTATTTGCATGTCTAAAAGGTGGGGACATGAAAATGAGAATACAATGTACCTCTCTCTTTTAATCCAAAAATAGCAATTTTATACATTACTTCCTTAAAGCATATGCTCACTGTATTAAACAGCTTTTAAGCAACGTACCAGGTTGAACAACACTAACTTACAGAATACGGAAGTACCCAGCTACACTAACGGATTTCCCTCGCGCACGCAGCATATTTACACTACAAACTGCACACATTGTTGACACTTACACCTCAGCTCCACAACGCTGCAAACCTACATTGTATGCTGCAGGAACATGAAAACAAATTGTCAGCTCTTCAGAACAATGCCTCCTGCATGTATTACTTACATATAGGTAAAGAATAATAATGTATTATTTCACTACTTATTTCATTAGCATCACAAAAAACATATACACAAAAAAAAAAAAAACACTATCGCAATAAATGCAAAAGACATTTACTGCGTGCCTCACAACGAGCGCCAACGCTGCTCATAGCACACAAACTACACCAGGGGACAGCCTTGCAATAAGCACAAAAAACAGATCAGCGCCGACCTTAAAATGACAGCAAAATCGCCTCTAAAAAAATAATTAAAAAAGATACAACAACCAAGAGGCTCGCAATGAGCATCGAAGGCGCTCATTGCGACCCACGTGATGAGCGCGAGGCTCGCAATCAGTGCCGAGATCTCAGACCACCACAAAAAATAATGTCTGTGTCAAACACCATTCCTTGATTAACAATTCTATTGTCGTCATTTTTTGACGGGCAATTCGCTAGTAATTATAATAATAATAATAATAATAATAATAATAATAATAAGTAATTTGCATATAAATGCAGAAACACTGAATTTCAGGATCTATTCACTTTATAAAGAAATAGATGACATAAGATATGGCCAGCTTACCCCTACCACTATTAATTAATCTGAAGAGGGGTTGGGAGAGATAGTGCACCAATACCTAGTGCAAAATAACCGATATATTGAAATCCCAAACCCTTGTTCACAGAGATCAGTATGTAAAGCTCTCACCTTTTCTAACCGCAGTCTATGAGGTATATTATAGACTTCCCAACACTTGTTGGCTTGTAGGTTGGTACTTCTTTCCTCCATGAACGTCTTATCTCATTTTCTTTCAATAGAGTGTGGGTATTAGGGTAATGTATATGTGTACTTTTCAGAGCATGGGGAATATTACAACACTATCAATACATAGTGGTAGCCGAATATAAATATTTTGGCCGGGTTTAATATATCCCCTTTGGAGTAATAGGTGTTTTTAATCAAAATACTATATAAAACATGGTTTTGATATAGAGAGAAGCACTGAGCTTTACAATCTACATTTGAATTTCATTTCATTGAGATATTTTTGATCATTGAAAAAGCCACAGGATAAAAGTGATGAAGCGCATCTGATCAGTACTTTTCCTATCTATTTATTTATTTTTTAAGAATATTAGAGTCACTGTATAATTTGCCATTTTTCTGCTTATTTTTCACTATTGAACATATTTGATTATATTTTTATTTTTTTACAAACCATGTTTTATGATTAAAGACACTATTACTTGAAAGGGGATATATTAAACCCGGACAAAATATTTATATTAGGGTACCACTATGTATTGATAGTGTTGTAATATTCCCCATGCTCTAATACCCTACAAGCCAACACGTGTTGGGAAGTCTATAATTTACCTCATAGACTGAGGTTAGAAAAGGTGAGAGCTTTACCTACTGAACTCTGTGAACAATGGTTTGGGATTACAATATATTGGTTATTTTGCACTAGGAATTGGTGCGCTATCTCTCCCCACCCCTCTTCTCTTTGTTGCATACCATACAGGCACACCAGTGAACTGTGTTCCGTGAGAAGCAGCATACCATCACATTGGACTTGAGGATACACCAACTTAATTCAGAGACAAATGAGAGCATTCTAAAGATCGGATTGATAACTAATCCCCTAAGAACTAGATCACCTGAGGAGCGCTACAGAGTATTACAGGGTAATACAACGCTGTACTTATTTAACTTTTTTTATTATTGATAACAACATTATCACTGTCTGTAAGCTTAAATCATGGTCAACTCAAAGACATATAAATGTAACAGTTCAGTTTGCCTTATCTGACCTAAAGAGGGTGTAGCTTTCTAAATATTAGTCATATGTATCATCATTGATGGCAAGAGCACTTTACATTCAAATAACTGTATATTAGCATGCAGCTAAGTGTATTACATTTCTGTGAATATCTTTTATGTTCTTTACTACCTGAGCTGTGTATGATAACCTCATTATTAATTATAGTGATCCCTGCTCTTTTCCTATTACACCTACCATAGAATTAGAACTTACACAGTCTAATCTAATCTAACCAAAGACAAACTTTAGCACCCGGAGAAAGCAACATGCTTAGTTGAGGTAATCTGAGTGATAGTGATAGATAATCCTATCTTCTTTAATAATAATAGTCGCCTACCACAAGACCTGTCTAAAGCTTACACTAGTGTGTCCATTTCCTCTGCCTGAAGTAAATACCCCAAGGTGTTTGAGAGAACAGACCTCACTGTCTTTTCTATTCCAGAGATTCTTGAATGGACATCTTCCCAGTTTCAATCAACCTGTTGGACTGTGCCAATTTACAATTGGCCTTCCTAATCCTGCTGCTGCTACTTGTAAATATAAAACAAAGTAGAATATTTACTTAATGGTAAAATTATGAAGGTAACTGACGAGGAAATGGACTTTGGAATTATTATACTGCATAAGTCAGCAAGCAGTGCAACATGGAAAAAAGTAGGATGCTTGAATGTATCGGAACATGAATTAGCAGCAGAAAACATGGGGTACTAATGCCGTGCTATAGATATATAGTTAGACGTTATAAAATATTGGGTCCATTTCTAGAGACATTACCTTTAAAAGGATATCAACAGAACTGGAAACAATTTGAAGGGCAATTCAAATGATGCATGGTGTAAAACACAAAACTTACAAGAATAAATAGACATCATGACTGGAATATGTATAGCTTAGAGGACAAAAGGGAGAAGTATGATTTGATGGCACCCATAACATATATCAAAGGATTTAATAACGTTAAGTGGGGAAGTTTTATTGAGAAAATGAGGAATGCAAGAACAAGAAATCACTATCTGAAGTTGCAAGGTGGAAGATTTAGGGGTAATATGAGAAAGTACTACTACTTTACTGAAAGAGTAGTTGATAGGTGGAATAGACTTCCAGTGGAAGGGGTAGGATCAAAGTGACTATGCTTAGGATAAGCATATGGCTATACTGAGATTTAATTAAGTCACACTGTTATGGTAGATAGAATGGGCAGGCCACATGGACCTTTTTGGTTCTTACCTGCAATCAAACATCACATATAATACTTGTGGATTGCGCATTGTGAATCTTGTGAATCGAGGCGAGCCGTTGATGGCTGCAACACGTGGAAGTTAGGCTGAAATGAGCACCAAAGGCGCTCATTGAACTGCGAGCCTTGTGAAGTGAGGCGAGCAGTTGAGGCACTGGGGACTTAGGCTGCAATGAGAGCCGAAATCGCTCTTAGCGAGGCCAGTAGAACTTCACGCACGAACAGTTAAAACATGTGGGACTTAGCTGAAATTACTTAGCGATGACGGCCCGTATGACTTAGGACCCAAAGCACGTAGATGGACTGCGGGGATCGAAAAAATAAGACTTTAACTGCTGAACCACCAAAATGAAAATACTTGCAAAAACACACAAATATGCCTTACACATTCACACACAGCACAGGGGGAGAGCCAGGGAGCCTGTGCCTGAGGTTGCAACTTAATTTGAGGCACATTTGCTTTTTTTTCACGAAAAATCGCGGAAATCGCCTAGCGTGAAAAAAATGGCGGATGAAAAAACGCAAATGGATGAAAACTAGGACGAAACTAGCAAAAAAGAGCCCTAAACACCTAACAGGAAAACCAGTAGCAATTCCTCCACAACAGTAAGATTTACACCAACACAGTAACACTTAACCCAAGCCAGTAAAACTAACCCAAGGCAGTAACACTCATGGCATGGCCCCTAAACTACATGGGGGGGTATAGGCTCGCAATGAGCGCCAAAGGCGATTATTGCGGGCCCTGTAAAGTAAATTGGGGGAGAGGCTCGCAATGAGCGCTGAAGGTGCTCAGAGGGCCCTTAGCCTCGCATTGTGTGACAAACAGTATTGCCAGGCTAACAATTTTACTCCCATCATTTTTGACGGTCAAGTCGCTACTCACATATATAAAAGCCATAATTAATGCCATATTTTGCATTTTTCGATGAAAAAAAATCGGCTAAGAGAAGGAAAAAATGAACGAAAACACACACAACACACACAAACAACGTGGGAAAACAGTAACACTTACACTAACAACGCCAGGCACACAGGACTTTGAAAATAAAATAAAGGCAGGTGCTCAGAGGAGCAAAAGCCTCACATTGTATAGCAAACAGCATTGCCAGCCTTACAATTTTTTCCCCGTCATTTTTGACCGGCAATTTCCTAGTAAGATATAATTATGTCTTACTCTCATGTACATCCTCTTGTTCCAAAGTTCCACCTCTGCATACTAGGTCCAGCTCTATTGTGCTAGTAAGCAGCAAATACCATTCATTAATATAATTAGCTTGTAGTTTTGTCATCATGAGTTATCAGATATAAGTTTCCAAAAATGCAACTTTCTTTGCCTGCAACATGTCTAAACACTGGAACAACTGCTTAAAGGTGTAGGGTCAGTGATATAAAGTAATAACAAATATACAGTTGTATCTATTTTTTTAAATGCTTACTTATATCAATTGCAGCTCCAGTTCAGTTTAAACTGGCTAAAGATAGCTAGAGGATTTTATAATACATTTTTTGCCAGCATAACTGATGATCTATAACACAATAATATACTGTTAATATAATGTAATGTGTATGATCACCATACACAAAAGTCACATCATAGTTCAATGGTAAATCACATAACACAAGTAAATCTAACCTGCAAGAAATGCCATCTGAGTGCATCAAATGTGCATAATATACTAAGCACTAAGCACCTGTCTCATAACTATTTTAGTAATCGCTATAACATGCCTCAAAATATCCAATCTCCCTGAAGTTTACTCAGAAGTCTCACCCAGTGCCCATATTTTTAAAATGCCTATAAGTACTTTCAACTTCCCGCAAAGACAGAAAAAATACCCCAAAGAAAATCTGTTCCTATGAAGAAGCTTCCACCTTAATTGTGTCAGATTTAAGGCTTGATTGTTCAAATCTGACACAATTAAGAGGTTCATACCACTCTCTTCTATAAGCAAAAGGATCCTATAATAAACTATATTAACGCCTATACCATGGGGATCCCATGGATCCATATAGCCCATCAAGTTTAACCTTTTAATATCCCCTCTGACCTGCAATACGCTAATGAATTGTTAATTAGTAAATAGTATACAAAGATATAACCATGGTGGTATTTAAGGATCTCCATGACACCTAAAGTTAAATTCTATACAATAGGGGTCATCAAGAACTCTCATTGCATCCTTCCTACCACCACAGGGATCCTTAATGGACCCCCATGAATCCTTACTCCCACATGAAGGTCCATAGGGACCCCCCAAATCCCTAAAACTTAATAAATAAAATAACAAATTACACTGTAAGGGGAAAAAATATACCTTGCCTATAATTTTGATACCCTTCAGCGATGATCATCAATACGTAGGTTCCTTACTCTTTAGCCCTGGATAATGAGGCACTTTTATGTTGATAGAAGAATTGTCCTCTTCTTTCTTGATTAGAGCCCTTGTTCCTAAACTTTGGCCCATGGAAGTTGGCCTTTGTTTAAAAATTCTGCTGCTTTCAATGAAAAAAAAAATGAGGAACCCCATGGTATACTGGTTAACTTTAGGTGCCATGGAGGCCATAGCTAAGTATACCATGAGGTCCATTTGGATTTTCTGTATATCCAGACTCATAGGCGATAGGGGTTATTAAGGGGGAATCCTGGGGGATTCCTAGCACATGGGGGTAGAAGTTATTAAGGGGGATATCCAGCTCATAGTGCAAAGCCATTATTAAGGGGATTCCTAGGGGATACCGAGGTTCATAGGGGTAGGGGGTCACAAACGGAGAGATTATAAATCCCCACATTAAAGCTAGAGAGGGCTGTGCAAACCCCCCTGGGTGCGGATCAATGAGTTTTACAATATTCTTTTTTCAGGAGCCAAAGAATAGCTATGGAAATTTTCTATGAGTCAACATGAAAATAAAAATCATGTTTAATTGCAAAATCTAAGATACTACAATTATTGATAAATCTGATTAATGAGGGATAGGTAAGGTCAAACAGACCTAATTAGTCTCTTTGAAGAGGTTAGTAGGAACTTGGATAAAGGCAATTAAGTGGATGTTGTATTTTTGGATTTTGCAAAGGCATACAGTGCCACATGGGAGACTTGATCAAACTAAGAGACATAGGAATTGCAGTAAATATCTGCTCGTGGATTGAGAGCTGGCTAAAAGACAGGAAGCAAAGGGTTGTTGTAAATGGAACATAATCAGACTGGACTAATGTGGTAAGTGGTGTTCCTCAAGGTTCAGCATTAGGTCCTCTCCTTTTTAACATATTTATTAATGACTTAGTAATAGGATTGAAAAGTATTGTCTCCATTCAATCAGATAATTATGTATTTTCTACCAAAGGAGTTGGTGACAGCAGATTTGATAGATAACTTTAAAAAGGGATTGGATATATTTTTAAATAAAAAGAGCATTCAGGGTTATCCTGGATAATTAGAGAGGGAGTATTGATCCAGGGAGGAATCCGATCACCAGTACCTGTGGTCAGGAAGGAATTTTATATTTGTTTCCCCCTTTTGAGACAATTGACAAAGTTTCACTGTGGGTTTTTTCCTGTTTGCCTTCCTCTGGATCAATTAACAATTAACAATGAACCTGCATATTGCAGATGAGAGGATATCTAAAAAGGTTGAACTTGATGGACTAAAAGTATTTTTTTCAACCTCAATGTAACTATGTAAGTGTAGAAACCAGTAGTAGAGAAGAAAATATTGCAAATCCTGCTACAGCTTAGATGTATTGATTGTTATTTTTATTGTTGAATTATACTCTGATTTAAGGTGCAACGTTGAATCTGTATTCTGGTATATATCAAGCTTTTATTTGTTTTTTAAATATTAAAAATATATTTACACTTCATTCTTTTTTTAGTTAACGATCAAATTAGAATATAATAGGTCCCACTTGATGACTTTGTATCTTTGGTGTTATAGCTACTGCAAAGCACCAGGGCCCACTAAAAGGTAGGGTTGTCCTGAAAATGCAGCATCCTAGAGTAAATGTATTTTTAATGTATTTGGAGGGGGAGCAGATTTATGGGGTCCAGGATGGGACTAACCTGAACCCAGAGTCACAGCTCCCTGAACCCAGAGCTAGCTGGTGCAAACAGTGAAAGGTACTGAGGCACCTGGCCTCTGAGGGGCCCCTGTGGTCCTCCCATTGGTCCCCTCTAGCCCTGTAAATCCTCTTTGGCCCTGTGCCGCCCCTGTGGCCCCAGCAGCCCTCCCATTGCCCCTGCTGTTCCTCGGTCACTCTATCAAAATTTCTGTGGTCCCCAGCCCCCTGTGGCCCCTGTGGATCTCCTGTTGACCCTGTGGATCCTCAATGGCCCACTGTGGCCCCCCACAGTCACCAGGGGCCCCCTGTGCCCCTCTGCAGGCCATGTGTCCCCCCACTGCCCCCTGTGGCTCCTCACGGACCTCTGTGGCCTCCCTCAGTCCCCTATGTTCCCCTCAGCCTCCTGTGGCCCCTCACAGATATCTGTGGACTCCCTCAGTTGCCTGTGGCCCCCACAGTGCTTCAAGGTCCCTGTGGCCCCTAGTGGACCTCTGCTGCCTCCCTCTGCCTTTTGTGGCCCCCACTGTCCTTGTGGTCCCCTGTGCCTCCTCCTTGAACTTCTGTGGTGCCCCTTGGCCTCCTGGCCTGCCACTATTAGAAAAGATGGAAAATGCTTGCGAGCCACATAACACATAGACAATCGGCGCCATTTTACAACACTAACTTGCAACTAATAACATTCCGAATGTAAAATGGTGCTTTACACGACTAAACAAACGGTTTGGCCTCGTGCACGCAGCCTATTTATACTGCACACTAGGCACATTGCTATCACTTTCTCCTCAGGCCAGCAACAGTCCAACTGTACATTGTATGCTGCAGAAAAATAAAAGGAGATTGTTAGCTCTTCAGGATATTGATTGCTGGATATGATATATTAATTAGAAATAGGTAAAGTATATTAATTCATTAAGTAATTAATTAATTAATAAATTATTATTAAAAAATATACCGTATTGGTCCGAATATAAGCCGCACCCGCATATAAGCCACACCCGTAAAGTTCAAGGGGAAAAAATAGAAAAAAGATAGTACTCACACATAAGCCGCACCCGTAAAATTGGAGAGAAAAAGACTCTCAAAGTGATCAGCCATTGCAAGAAACAGGCTTTTTTTGCAGGTTACAGGCTTAACAGGGCGTTAGAATCACTAAAACCGTAATTCGCTATTCAATACCGCAGTCTAAAGCACTAAAATCGGCACCCTTAACTCGCAATCGCGCACCCTTAACTTGCAATTGCGCAAATCGGCAGTAATTTTGCATTCGCGAATAGAAGCCGCACGCGTTACAAGCAAAGTTCGCAAATCGGCAATGATTTTTTGACGGTCGCGAATATGAGCCGCACCCTTAACTCGCAAGCTCAAAAATCGGAAAAAAGGTGCGGCTTATATTCGGACCAATACGGTATATATAAAAAAACGCTAAATAGCATATTTTACACTGCCGTTTGAAGGACACGAGGAGAGAGGCTCGCAATGAGCACCAAAGGTGCTCAGATGAGCAAAAGCTTTACATTGTGTGGCAAACAGCATTGCCATGGCTTCAAATTGTATTGCCCCATCATTTTTGACAGGCAAGTCGCTAGTAAATGTATACGTGTATATGGTATATATATGATGATAAGCAATAACCTTGAAACGGCTGTCCGTGGGTAGAATTTCCAGTTTGTGTATAATCCAGGCTTTGCATAAAAGCTGTGTAATGCTGCGGGCATAAGCTTAAAGGAAGCCATGTTTGAAATGGTTTATGGATTTAAGATTGAGGCAATTGTGGGCAAATTTGCATGTCCCTCCACTTTTTTAACTTGTTTTACACATTTAAATGTGAAAACAAATATACTATTTATTTACTATATATATATATATATATATATATATATATATATATATATATATATATATACAGTATCTCACAAAAGTGAGTACACACCTCACATTTTTGTAAATATTTTATTATATTTTTTCATGTGACAACACTGAAGAAATGACACTCTACTACAATGTAAATTAGTAAGTGTAAATTTGCTGTCCCCTCAAAATAACTAACCACACAGCCATTAATGTCTACACAGTTGGCAACAAAAGTAAGTACACCCCTAAGTGGAAATGTACAAATTGGGCCCAAAGTGTCAATATTTTGTGTGGCCACCATTATTTTCCAGCTCTCCCTTAATCCTCATGGGCATGGAGTTCACCAGATCTTCACAGGTTGACACTAAAGTCCACATCACAGATCTGGTGGATTTTAGAGACCTTGCACCTCCCCACCTTCTTTTTGAGGATGCCCCACAGATGCTCAATAGGGTTTAAGTCTGGAGACAGGCTTGGCTAGTCCATCACCTTTACCTTCAGCTTCTTTAGCAAGGCAGTGTTCATCTTGGAGGTGTTTTTGGGGTCGTTATCATGTTGGAATACTGCCCTGAGGCCCAGTCTCTGAAGGGAGGAGATCATGCTCTGCCTCAGTAAGTCACAATACATTTTGGCATTCATGGTTCTCTCAATGAACTGTAGCTCCTCAGTGCCAACAACACTTATGCAAGCCCAGACCATGACACTCCCACTATCATGCTTGACTGTAGGCAAGCCACATTTGTCTTTGTACTCCTCACCTGGTTGCCGCCACACACGCTTGACACCATCTGAACCAAATAAATGTATCTTGGTCTCATCAGAGCACAGGACATGGTTCCAGTAATCCATGTCCTTAGTCTGCTTGTCTTTAGCACACTGTTTGTGGGCTTTCTTGTGCATCATCTTTAGAAGAGGGTTCCTTCTGTGACGACCAATTTGATTCAGTTTGCAGCGTAAGGTCTGTAGCCAAGCCCCCATCTCTTAGTTGCTAGATCTCAACTTAGAGGGTTATAAACCAAACTTCCCCCTTCCAGACTCAATACAGAGATCTATGCATGGCTGGCTCTCAAAGTCATATAAATTCCTTAGAATCTTTAACCCTTTGTATATCCAAGATATGACTGCATTAACTTTATATTATCTAAGCATAGCCTACTATCCTACTTCTAACACAGATACATTATTTTAATGTAAATCAATGACTATTATACAAGTACTATTATGCGCTTATTACATCCATGATATAACTTCATGTATGCATTACACCCATGATATAACTGTTAAACCCACACATTAAGAGATCTGAGATAGGGTCGGAACACCACAATAACCCCTTCCTGCTGGGGTCCGATCGGACCCCCCGATGTGTGCCCACATTAAGCCCATGCTGGGACCCCCGGCATTGTCTCAACATTAAGCCTTGCACGAACGATTGTGTCCCCTACTGCATTTAAAGGTGTAAATTCCCTGCCACGGGTCCTTAAAGGGCCCACAGCACACAAACACTTAAGGCCGGCAGCGGGGGTACTGCAAGTACTCCCACCGGAACCTAAAATTAACCCCCCAGAGGGTCCCCACATCAACCCTACATTAACCCTTGCAGTGGGGGTCCCCAATCGAACACGATCGGGGACCTCCTATGGATTCAAAATTCAAATTTCCCGCCTTGTATTTTAGATAGAGGGGTATGTATGTATTTTTGATAGGGTGTATTGTATTTTCTTAGTATTGTAATGTATATATTTTGTATGTAGTTCCTTTTCAGGTGTGTATTTTTTTTGTATTTTCTGTAGTGGCGGGGGGGGGGGGGGGGTTGTAATGTAGTTTTTTTATTTTTTGTAATTTTTTGTAATGTAGCTTTTTTATTTTTTGTACTGTAGCTTTTTTTCTGTATTGTAGGTTTTTTATTTTCTGTGACAGGTTTTATTATTTTTTGTGAGTAAGGTTTTATTATTTTCTATAATTAGTGGGGTGGGGGGTTTATTAGAGGGTAGGTAGGTAGTGTGGGTAGGTAGTTTTGGTGTTAATAGGTTAGTGTAGAGGGTGGTTATTTTAGATTTACTGGTTTATTGGGGGGGTATAGTGCTGAGCACTGTTTTTGGGGACACTCATGGCACTTATGGGGTTAATGTTAGGGTTCTAACTGCCCCGTGAGGGTCTTTATATATGGTTATGGGACTGATGGGGTTAAATAGAGGCTTATGAGGGTCTGTATAGACACCTATAAGAGCTGGGGTTAAATAGACTTAGAGGGGGGAAAATAGGGCCACTTAGAGTTAAATAGGCCCAGTTAGGGTTAGATAGGTACTGTTGGGGTTAAATGTGTAGTGTTAGCATTAAATAGGGCCAAGGTTGGGTTAAAGGGGTATAGATAAGGTTAATAGTGTAGTGCTTACACTTGTGTCATGAGGTTCGTGGATGACCAGATAGTGTTATTACATGGGTTCATTAGTGTGCTATAGGGGTCTAAATAATTGAGGCACTCAGTACACTCACATTGTGTGACCAAGAGCATTCCCACACTTTTTTATTGCCCCGTCATTTTTGATGGGCAAGTCGCTAGTATAAAATATTGGAAAATATATATAGATGATAGTATTATTGTTTGGGAGGAGAAAGGGAAAAATTTCAAGGACTCCTTTCTAGGATAGGTGAATGAAAATTACATTTTTCTGGACATTATACTGATAGGAGAAAATGATAAAATATATAAGTTATAATCCAAACCTACTGACACCAACGAGTACCTCCATCCGGACATGACCCATGAGGGATCAACATATCTTTCAGCCAGTTCTGCGTATTAGAAGGAACTGCACACTACTTTTGGACTATGATATAGAAAGTAAGAAATTAACAAACACATTTCTATAGAAAGGTTACGATAAGAAGATCATGGAGGAAGCAAGGAGGAAATCAAGGAACTTGAATAGGACTGAACTCAGCGGAAAAAAAATACAGGCCCAGCAACAATAAAGAGAGTGGAAATACATGCAGATTCCTCACAAAATATAAATAAATCCTCACAGTCCATTGCAGCAAGCATAAAAAACTATGGACTTTCTTGAGGAAAGATGATATCCTCAAAGTTGTCCTACCGGAAGTCCCTACCATCACCTTTAAAAGGAACACTAACCTCAAAAATATCTTGAACTTAAGAGAAAGAAAATGACAGACACCAAAAAAATAGATTTCAAAGAAGATCACTGGAAACCATAAGTGTGGAGCGAAAAGATGTATTACATGTGGATACCTGAAAAACAAGAACAAAAATAAAATTTCCTCCCACACCACAAACAAGGAACATACGATCCGGGATCTGATGAACTGCAATACCAAACATGTTGTATATGCCATCTCCTGTGTGTTTGGTAAACAGTATGTGGTCAGCACAAAAGACCCCTTAAAGTAAGATTCAGAGAACATTTAAACAATGCTTTTTAAAGGAGTACTTACTAACGGATTTTCAGCATATATCACTTCACCCTTTGTTCTTGCAGCAATAAAAATAGCTCTACATGTGAGAGGTCTCTTAAATTTGCTACCTCTGTATTTTGGTCTGAGCTGGACCTTGGTCAATTAGTGGTAAGGAGGGGGTTATACAAGGATTACTAGGTGGGTTTTTGACTATATCTCTGACTACTACCACTAACAGCCTTATTAAATTGCGATTCTGCAAATTTGAAAGGGTTCTATTTAACCACACAGCATATAATTTTTACAAAAGTTTTTAGTTAGTGAACTTCTATCCAAAAGCAAGGTCTTTACTAACTAAAAACTTCTGTAAAAAAATATGCTATATGCTTTAATAAAGCCCTTTTAAATTTGCTGAATCGCAATTTAATAAGGCTGTAAATATTTCTGTTGGTACCTAGTTCTTTTATTTCTGAACTAATTCTCTTAATATATGTACACAAAACTTTTTTTATATTTAGTCCTTCTCTGGGTTAAATGAATGCCTACAATTGCATAGTTACATAGTAATTTAGGTTGAATAAAGACTTTTAGACCATCAAGTGCAACTTTTTAGATCTCCTCCTATCTGCAAAAAAAAACAGTGAAACTTTGCCAATTTTCTCAAAAGGGGAAAAACAGGGGGATAAAATTCCTTCCTGACCCAAGATACTAATGATCAGACTCCTCCCTGGAACAATACTCCCTCTCTAATTATCCAGGTTAACCCTGAATGTCCTTTTTATTTAAAAATATACCCAATCCATTTTTAAAGTTATCTATCGAATCCGCTGTCACCACCTCCTTTGGTAGAGCATTCCACAGATTAACCACCTTTAATGTGAAGAACCCTTTTCTTTCTTTAAGGTGAAATATTTTTACTTCTAATCTCAAAGGATGTTCCCTTTCAGTTGAAAACCTCTTGGCACAAAAAGTTCACTTGACATAGCCTTGTATTTACCCTGGATATATTTACTGTATATAAGGTAATCATATCCCCTCTTACATGCCTTTTTTTCTAGAGAAAATACGTTTAATTTGGTTAGTCTTTCTTCATAACTTAGCCCCTTGATTTCCTTTATTAGTTTTGTTGCCCTTCTGTGCACTTTTTCCAGCTCTAGAATGTTCATTTTATTTAGTGCTGCCCAAAATTGTACTCCATATTCAAAATGAGGGCTTACTAGAGATATGTATAGTGGCAGAATTATATTTGCTTTCCCTGCTTCTATACCCTTCTTAATCCATGCTAATATCTTGCTTGCCTTTGCAGATGCTGCTTGGCATTGAGAACTGTTACATGGGTGGTTGTACATAAGCACTTCTAATTCGCTTTCAATATCTGATACCCCTAGATTTGCTCCATTAAGACTATAAATTGCCTGGCTATTTTTCCTTCCCAGATGCATAACTTTACATTTATTCACATTAAATCTCATCTGCCATGTAGCCCATTCCTCTAATTTATGCAAATCTCTTTGGAGGGAAAGTACATCATTATCTGATTTAATTACTGTTATGAACAGAAGGGCCCACAGCACTGTTTGGGGTCCACCAGTTATTATATGTGTGGTCAGAAGGTACTAACAACTTGCTTAACAGTCATATCTGGGATATACAAATGGTTAAACATTCTAAAGAATTTATATGACCCTGTGATCGGCCACTTGTGAAGGCTCTGGCTTTAGTCATGGAGGGGGGATAGCAAGCTATTTGCCCAGTAGGATGGGCTAGAACTGGGTGGAAGTCTGTGGTGTTTTGTGTCATTTTTCTTTTTTTTTTTTATATATCTCTGTAACAATAAAGAAGGGCCAGTCTGATTTTGGACACATTAAACAAAGGTGGTGTCGGAGTCCGCTTGTACAAATCAAAGGTACATGGTGTGTGATTCTTAGATCCTAAGAAAAGGGGTCTGAAGGTGCCTGTCTCTTCAGAAATTATGCTGTCATCTGAAGTGTCTGCTGGTGTCGAGATCTGAGCAAAAAGTTACAACCCGTAGGGAGAGAGAGAATTGGTGTGAGCGTAGTCCCCCAAAGCTGGCAGGCGTAACAATTACCTTGCACAACTTAGTGTAATCAGCAAAAATAGAGACAATACTTTCCAATCCTACTTCTAAGTCATTAATACATATGTTAAAAAGGAGAATACCTAATACTGAACCCCGAGGAACTGCACCAACCACATTAGTCCAATCTGAGTATGTTCCATTTACAATAACCCTTTGCTTCCTGTCTTTTAAGCCAGCTCTCAATCCATTAGCAGATATGTACTGCAATTCCTGTATCCCTTAGTTTGCTCAATAGTGTCCCATGTGGCACTGTATCAAAAGCCTTTGCAAAATCTGAAAAAGACTACATCCACTGAGTTGCCTTGATCCAAGTTCCTACTAACCTAGAAACTAATTAGGTTTGCTTGACATGACATGACCTATCCCTCATAAATCTGGGTTGATTCTTTCTAATGAACGTTTTTAAATAGACATTCTTTATTAACCCTTCTAAAAACTTTCCCACTACAGAAGTGAGACTTACGGGTCTATAATTCCCTTCTTAAACATAGGTATCACCTCTGCTTTTCTCCAGTCATCTGGTAGAGACCCTGTGTTAAGTGAATCTTGAAAAATTAAATATAATGGTTTGCCTATTACAGAGCCCAGTTCACTCAGTACCATTGGATGTATTCCATCAGAACCTGGGTCTTTATTAACATTTATTTTTTCCAACCTCTTTTGGATTTCTTCCTGGGATAACCAATTATTTGTTGATGATAGTGTAGCCCGGTTTTGTTGCAGTGTCCTAACCTAACTAAAAACTCCCTTGTGTATACTGAAGAAAAGAACCTATTTAGCTTATACAGTGCCTTTCAAAAGTATTCACCCTCCTTGGCATTTTTCGTGTTTTTTTGCCTCACAACCTGGAATTAACATGGATTGTTTGAGGATTTGCATCATTTAATCTGCGAAAAATGCCCACAACTTTGAATCTGTTTTTTTTTTGTTTTTTTGTGAAGCAAACAACAAATAGGACAAAATAACAGAAAAAGTCAATGTGCATAACTATTCACCCCCCTAGAGTCAATACTTCGTGGAGCCACCATTTGCGGCAATCACAGCTCCAAGTCGCTTTGGAGAAGTCTCTGAGCTTGCCACATCTTACCACTGGGATTTTGCCCATTCCTCCTTGCAAAACTGCTCCAGCTCCTTCACGTTGCATGGTTTACGCTTGTGAACAGCAATCTTTAAGTCTGACCACAGATGTTCTATTGGATTGAGGTCTGGGCTTTGTCTAGGCCATTCCAACATATTTAAATGTTTCCCCTTCAAACCACTCAAGTGTTGCTTTAGCAGTGTGTTTGGGGTCCTTGTCCTGCTGGAAGGTGAACCTCCATCCTAGCCTCAAATCACGCACAGAGTGGTACAGGTTTTGTTTAAGAAGATCCCTGTATTTAGCACCATCCATCTTTTCCTCAACTCTGACCAGTTTCCCAGTCTCGGCTACTGAAAAACATCCCCACAGCATGATGCTGCCACCACCATGTTTCACTGTGGGGATGGTGTTCTTTGGGTGATGTGATGTGTTTGGTTTGCGCCAGACATAGCGTTTTCTTTGATGGCAAAAAGTAACATTTTAGTCTCATCAGACCAAAGTAGCTTCCTCCATACATTTTGGGAGTGTCCCACGTGTCTTTTTTTGCTGAAAGTAAAGGCTTTCTTCTGGCCACTCTGCCATAAAGCCCAACTCTATGGAGCGTACAGCTTATCGTTGTCTTATGTACAGATAATCCAGTCTCTGCTGTGGAACTCTGCAACTCCTCCAGGGTTACCTTAGGTCTCTGTGCTGCCTCTCTGATTAATGCCCTCCTTGCCCAGTCCGTGATTTTTCGTGGGCGTTTCTTTGCAGGTTTGCTGTTGTGCCATGTTCTTTCCATTTGTTTATGATAGATTTGATGGTGCTCCTGGGGATCATCAAAGACTTTTTTTTATAACCTAACCCTGACTTGTACTTCTCAATAACCTTCTCGCTTACTTGTTTGGAGAGTTCCTTGGTCTTCATGGCAGTGTTTGGTTAGTGATGTCTCTGGGGCCTTTCGAAAAATGTGTATATATGTAATGACAGATCATGTGACACTTAGATTGCACACAGGTGGACATCATTTCACTAATTATGTGACTTCTGAAGGTAATTGGCTGCACCAGAGCTTTTTTATGGGCTTCATAACAAAGGGGGTGAATACATACGCACATGTCAATTTTCTGTTTTCTATTTCTAAAAAAAAGTTTTATGTATATATTTTTCTCGTTTCACTTCACCAACTTAGACTATTGTGTTCTGGTCCATTACATAGAATTGTCAATTACATTGGTCCATTACACCAATTGTCCATTACACCATTACACCAATTGTCAGACAGCCTGTTTTCACATTGTAATGTTCCTATCGATTCCTTCCTGGCCTTCTTCCCATTAATATATTTAAAAAATATTTTAGGGTTAGTCTTACTCTCCTTCGCAACTAACTTTTCCTTTTTTTATTGTAGCCAGTCTAATAGCCCTTCCTTGTTGACATAAAGTAGTCTCTGTCCCCTCTTTTTTGTATAATTTAAATGCCTGTATTTTACTCCTCATTTTCACTATTAAGTCATTGTTAAGCCACATGGGTTATGATTTACTCCTTCTTTTGTGATTTCCATATGTATATTTAGTAAGGATTTGAACGTAGTCCATTTATGTTCAGTATTTTTATCTGTCAGATCTTCGTCCCAGTCTAAACTTTGTATTGCTGCCCTTAAACCATTAAAATATGCCCTTTTAAAAAAAAGAAATTTTGTTGGCCACTTGCAGTTTTTTTTTTTTTATTCAATCTCAAATGACACTGTGTTGTGAGCACTGTTTCCCAAAGCTCGCCCTATTTCATCGTTTGATACCATATCAATATTATTTATGATGACTAAATCCAAGAGAGCCTCATTTCTAGTAGGCTCTTGTATAACCTGGGCCAGATAATGATCCCTGAGTGTGCTCAAGAACCTGCTCTCCTTAGCTGAACTGATGGTCTCATTCATCCATTTTTTCAGGGTAGTTAAAGGCATATTAAAGTGAGGTAGGTTATGAATGCATCTTGTAGAATGCAATGATAACCCACCAAGCAAAAGGGTTTGCATGAAAAAATGCAAACCGTTTTTGCATTAAAATAAAACATGTGCTGGGGGTGATGGTTACACCCACAACAGCCTCTGCAGCTTCTGCAGTAGCTGCTGTAAGCTGCCATGACGGGTACACCAATCTCTCATGTGTACCCTCGCACACAGAGCATGTGCAGCTTATAGGCTTTTCAGGCACTGGGAAGCAGGGAGTTAACAGCCTGCTAGGGCGGCGGGATCAGTACAGGAACAAGCCTCCAGCACATGGAGGAGCCAGGGAGAAAGCTGATCTGCTCACAGGCTGTCCATCTTATGTGCAACACACCTCAACCCAAAGTGAGTGTGTGACAGGCTCAGTGTGTGTGATATGACAGGGTGAGTGTGTATGAGAGGGTGAGTGTGTATGTCTGTCTGTGTGAATGTTTGTGTGTGTCTGTCTTTGTGAGTCAGAGTGCATGTCTGTGTTTGAGTGTGTATGTCTGTGTGAGTGTCTGAGAGAGTGTGAGTATGTCTCTGTAAGTGTGTGTATCTGAGTGGGAGTGTCTGTGAGTGTGTCTGTGTGAGTGAGAGTGCCTGTGAGTGTGTATGTCTGTCATAGAGTGTTTGTGGCTGTGTGAGTGTTTGTGCCTGTGTTTGTCTGTGTGTGTGAGTGAGTGTGTATGTCTGTGTGTGAGAGTGGGTGTCTGAGAGAGTGAATGAGAGTGTCTGTGAGACTGTGAGTGAGCAATTATCTGGTGCTGGGGGCAATTTACTAGGGTTGTGGGCTATTCTCTTGGGTTGGGGAAGGTCACGGGTCAATTATCTGGGGCTGGGGGGCAATTCTCTGGAGCTGGGTGACAATTCACTGTGATTGGGGGAAGTCACATGGCAATTCTCTGGGGAGTGCAAAAATTGTCTGGGGCCGGGGAGTAATTCTCTGGGGCTGTGGGGCAATTCACTAGGGTTGGGGGAGGTTGGGGGGCAATTTACTTGGGTTGGGGGAGGTCACAGAGCAATTCTATGGGGGTTGGGGGCAAATCTCTGGGGCTGGGGGGCAATTCACTGTGATTGGGGGAAGTCACATGGCAATTCTCTGGGGCGTGTGGAAATTGTCTGGGGCCAGGGAGTAATTCTCTGGGGTTGTGGGGCAATTCATTAGGATTGGGGGAGGTTGTGGGGCAGATCACTTGGGTTGGGGAAGTTCACAGGTCAATTCTCTGGGGCTGGAGGGCAATTCTCTGTGGCTGGGGGTCAATTCACTGGGGTTGGGTGGCAATTATCTGGGGTTGGGGGAGGTTGGGGGCAATTCACTTGGGTTGGGGAAGGTCACGGGTCAATTCTCTGGGGTTGGAGGGGCAATTCTCTGGGGCTGGGGGTCAATTCACTGGGGTTGGGCAGCAATTATCTGGGGTTGGGGGAGGTCACAGGGCAATTATCTGAGGCTTTGGTGCAATTATCTGGGGCTGTGGGGCTATGATGTGGGGCAATTATCTGGGGTAAGGGGGTAATTATCTTGCATTGGGGCAATTATGTGGGGTTGGGTGAGGTCACAGGGCAATTCTCTTGGGTTGGGGGGTGTGACGAGATCAGTCTCGTCACTGCGAATTGGAGAAGCTTGGTTGCCCACATTCTGCCGTTTGACTACGGCCCATGTTGACTTTCCCCCTACAAAGACATGGAAGCCATGCTTCATTTGGTCAGAAAGGACTGTGATCTAACTTTTGAACCACTGGACCAATTTGTATCATTTTGACACATGTTTGTATTTGGAGTATGCTTCTGAAAATGTATGTTTTATGTAAATGTGATGCATACTTTTAAAGTTATGAAAAATGTGTAGAAATGTGTTACAGATTCTGACCATCCCCCCATTAGGTAAACACTGAGGTAGGAGCTAAGATCATGAACAAGATAAACCTCACAGGGTGTCGCCAGGACTTGAACAAAGGGCCAGTATATGGGGTTTCCCCAGGGGCATAGTCCAGGAGGAAACAGGAAGTGTCCACGGGGACAGTCTGGGTGAGAATGAGCATAGTAGCCACGCCGGGGGGTGGCCCATGGGAGGAGTCTCATGGTTCCTACGTAGGGACCCTGTCTGATTGGCCATAGGTAATTAGCGGTTGACCAAAGGTAGTCACTGCCCCTACGGTGTATGTGGAAATGGTTTTTATATATGTCTTTGTTTTTATTAAAGAAGAGAGTTGACTGCTTGACCCTCAAACACAGAGCTTGTGTCTCGTGCTTGGGGGAATTCATGGGATGCTGTTGCAGACTGACTGCCAGGAGTGTGGGATTCTTGGGGGTGCTTTTCCTGTTCAGCTGCTAGCGGCTATTCGTGAGGTTCCAGTTCAAGGCTTGCAGTATATTCCCCTTGGATCCAGTTCTTGGGGAATTGGGTGTCTTGCAGTAGCTGTCCCTATATCACTGGACGGGGGGATCGGCTAAAACGGCCTGGGCACCCCCTTATATGTGTGGGGGTACCGTTACAGGGGGCAATTCTTTGGGGCTGTGGGGCAATTCTCTAGGGTTCGGTAGCAATTATCTGGGACTGGGGAGATCCTTGGGCAATTCTATTTTGCTGTGGGGTAATTATCTGGGGATGGTAGCTATTCTCAAGGGCTGGGGGGCAATTCTCTGGGGTTCGTGGCAATTATTTGGGTTTGGGGGAGGTAACGGGGCAATTCTCTGAGCTGTGGGGCAAATTTCTGGGTCTGGGGGCAATTTTTGGGGGCTGTGGGGCTATTATCTGGGGCTAGGGAAGGTCATTGGGCAATTCTAAGGAGCTGTGGGGCCATTATCTGTGGCTATGGGAGGCAATCCTTTGGGGCTAGGGGGCAATTCTCTGGTGCTGGGCTGCAATTATTTCGGGTTGTGGGAGGTCACAGGAAATTCTCTGGGGTTGGGGGCAATTCACTTAGGTTGGAGGAGGTCACAGAGCAATTCTCTTGGGACATGGGGCAATTTTCTGGGGTCGGGGAGAAATTCCCTGGGTCTGTGGGGCAATTATCTGGGGTTGAGGGCTATTATCTGGGGCTAGGGAAGGTCATTGGGCAATTCTAAGGGGCTGTAGGGCAAATATCTGGAGTTGGGGGCAATTCCCTGGGCCTGGGGGCAATTTCTGGAGTTGGGGGGAGGTGTTGGGGCAGTTCTATGGGCCTGTGGGGCAATTATGTGTGGTTGGGGGGCAATTCTCTGGGGTTGGGGGCAATTCTTTGGAGCTGGGGGGCACTTCTCTGGGGCCGTGGGGCAATTCTCTATCATTGGAGGGCAATTCTCTGGGGCTGTGGAGGTTATTGGGCAATTCTATTGGACTGTTGGGTAATTATCTGGGGTTGGGAAGGTCATTTGGCAATTATATGGGGCTGTGGGGCAATTATCTTGGGTTGTTGGGAAATTTTCTAAGGCTGGGTGGCAGTCACGGGGCAATTATCTGGGACTATGGGGCAATTATCTGGGACTATGGGGCAATTATCTGGGGCAATTATCTGGGGCAATTATCTGGGGTTGTGGAGCAATTCTTTTGGGTTGGGGGGCAATTCACTGAGGTTGGGGGAGGTCACGGGGCAATTCTCTTGCGCTGGGGAGCAATTCTTTAGGGCTGTAGGGCAATTCTATGGGGTTGGGGGGCAATTACCTGGGGCTGGGGGAGGTCATTGGGCAATTTTATTTGGCTGTGGGGCAATTTTCTGGGGCTAACAGGCAATTCTCTGGGGCTAGGGGCCAATTCTCTTGGGCTGGGTGGCAATTATCTGGGGTTGCGGGAAGTCACGGGTCAATTCTATGGGGCAATTATCTAAGGTTGAGGGCAATTCTCTGGGGCTGTGGGGCAATTCTCTAGGGTTGAGGGCTATTGTCTGGAGCTAGGGAAGATCATTGGGTAATTCTAAGGTGCTGTGGGGCAATTATCTGGGGCTAGGGGCCAATTCTCTGGGGCTGGGTGGCAATTATCTTGGGTTGCGGAAGGTCACAAGTCAATTATATGGGGCAATTATCTGGGGTTGAGGGCAATTCTCTGGGACTGAGGGGCAATTTTCTGGGGCTGGGGAGTAATTCTCTGGGGCTGGGGTCAATTTACTGGGGTTGGTTGGCAATTATCTAGGGTTTGGGGAGGTCACAAGGCAATTCTCTTGGGCTGGGGGGCAATTCTTTGGGGCTGTGGGGCAATTCTCTAGGGTTGGGGGGCAATTATCTGGGGCTGGGGGTGGTCATTGGGCAATTCTGTTTGGCTGTGGGGTAATTATCTGGGGTTGGGGGCTATTCTCTAGGGCTGGGGTAATTTTCTGGGGTTCTGTAACAAATATTTGGGGTTGGGGGAGGTCACGGGGCAAATTTCTGGGCCTAGGGGCAATTCTCTGGGGCTGTGGGGGCTATTATCTGGGGCTATGGAAGGTCATTGGGCAATTCTAAAGAGCTGTGGGGCAATTATCTGTGGCTAGGGAAAGCAATCCTCTGGGGCTAGGGGGCAATTTACTGTGGTTGGGGGAGGTCACGGAGCAATTCTCTGGGGATGTGGGGCAATTTTCTGGGGCCGGCGAGCAATTCTCTGGGGATGTGGGGCAATTCTCTAGGGTTGAGGGCTATTGTCTGGGGCTAGGGAAGATCATTGGGCAATTCTAATGGGCTGTGGGGCAATTATCTGGAGTTGGGGGACAATTCTCTGGGCTGGGGGGCAATTTCTGGGGTTGGGGGAGGTTATGGGGCAATTCTATGGGGCTGTGGGGCAATTATGTGGGGTTGTGGGGCAATTCTCTGGAGCTGGGTAGCAATTCTCAGGGGCCATGGGGCAATTCTCTATCGCTGGAGGGCAATTATCTGGGACTGGGGAGGTCATTGGGCAATTCTATTGGTCTGTTGGGTAATTATCTGGGGTTGGGGGGAATTATCTGGGGCTGGGGAGGTCACAGGGCAATTCTATGGGGCTGTGGGGCAATTATCTTCGGCTGTGGGATGTCATTGGGTAATTCTAAGGGTCCGGGGCAATTATCTGGGGTTCGGTGGCAATTCTCTGGGGCCATGGGGAAATTCTCTGGAGGGCAATTCTCTGGGGCTGGGGGAGGTCATTGGGCAATTCTATGGGGCTGTGGTGCAATTATCTGGGTTGTTGGGAAATTCTCTGGGATGGGTGGCAGTCACGGGACAAATATCTGGGACTATGGGGCAATTATCTGGGGTTGTGGGGCAATTATCTGGGGTTGGAGGGCAATTCTCTTGGGTTGGGGGGCAATTCACTGAGGTTGGGGGAGGTCATGGGGCAATTCTCTGGGGCAGGGAAGCAATTTTTTGGGGCTGTAGGGCAATTCTCTGGGGTTGGGGGGCAATTACCTAGGGCTGGGGGAGGTCACGGGGCAATTCTCTGGGGCAGGGAAGCAATTTTTTGGGGTTGAGGGCAATTCTCTGGGACTGGGGCCAATTTTCTGGGTTCGGGGAGCAATTCTTTGGGGCTGGGGGTCAATTCACTGGGGTTGGGTGGCAATTATCTGGGGTTGGGGGATGTCACTGGGCAATACTCTGGGGCTGTGGGGGCTATTATCTGGGGCTATGGGAGGTCATTGGGCAATTCTAATGGGCTGTGGGGCAATTCTCTGGGTTGGGTGACAATTATCTGGGGTTGGGGGAGGTCACAGAGCAATTCTATGGGGGTTGGGGGCAATTTTCTGGGGCTTGGGACAATTTTCTGGGTTTGGGGAGTAATTCTCTGGGGCTGGGGGTCAATTCACTGGGGCCAGAGAGTATTTATCTGTGGCTGTGAGGTAATTCTCTGTGGTTGAGGGCTATTATCTGGGGCTAGAGAAGGTAATTGAGCAATTTTAACGGGCTGTGCGGCAATTATCTGGGGTTGGGAGGCAATTCTCTGGGGCTGGGAGGGCAATTCTCTTGGCTTGGGTGGCAATTATCTGGGGTTGGGGAGGTGACAGGGCTGGGAGGCAATTCTCTGGGGCTATGGGAGGTCATGAGTCAATTCTCTGGGGCCGGAGAGTATTTATCTGTGGCTGTGGGGTGATTCTCTGGGGCTAGGGGGCAATTCCCCTGGGGCCATGGGAAAATTCTTTGGGGCTTCGGGGCAATTCTCTGGGGCTGGGGGAGGTCATTTGGGAATTCTATGAGGCTGTGGGGCAATTATCTGTTGTTGTTGGGAAATTCTCTGGGGCTGGGTGGCAATTATCTGGCGTTGGGGCAGTCACGGGGCAATTATCTGGGGCCATGGGGAAATTATCTGGGGCTGTGGGGCAATTATATGGGGGCAATTATCTGGGTTGCTAGCGACTTGCCCGTCAAAAAATGACGGCAATAAAATTGTAACGCAGGTAATGCTGTTTGTCACAGAGAGTAAGGCCCTCATTCAATTGCACTTTGGCCAATTGAATAGGGCCCTAAATAAGCACATAACATATTTTTTTCAAAGAAGTTTTTAGTTAGTAAGAATCTATCCAAAAGGAAGGTCTTCACTAACTAAAAACTTCTTTAAAAAATATATGCTATGTGCTTATTTAGGGCCCTATTCAATTGGCCAAAGTGCAATTGAATGAGGGCCTAAGTGTTTTTGTGGTCTGAGATCCTTGTGCGCTCATTGCGAGGCTGGCGCTGAGCGCCTTTGGTGTTCATCACGTGGCTCGAAATGAGCGCCTTCGGCGCTCTTTGCAAGCCTCTGGGTTGGTGTATTTGTTGTTATCATTGGCACCTTTGCTCTTTTTGTAAGGTCCACAGTGATCTGGTTTTGTGGCTGTCCCCTGGTGTTGTTTGTGTCCTATGAGCACCTTTGGTGCTCCTTGTGGGTGGCGCGGTGAAGGTGTTTGTGGTTGTTTGCTATAGTGCGGTGTTATTTTGTTTTTCTTTTGTGTATTTTTTTTTTATGCTAAATAATTAATTAATGAAATTATAAATAAATATACTTTACCTGTTTGTAATTAATATATGCAGCAAGGAATGTGCTGAAGAGCTAACAATCTGTTTTGATGTTTCTGCAGCATATAATGTAGATTTGCAGTGTTGTTGAGCTGAGGTGTAAGTGTCAGCAATGTGTGCAGTGTGTAGTGTAAATAGGCTGCGTGTGCGAAGGGAAACCGTTTGTGTCGCTGTGTACTTCCGCATTCTGTAAGTTAAGGTTGTAAAAAGGCAACAAATGTGTATGTGGTAGGCGGGTTTGTATGCTTTAGCGTCCTTGCTAATGGTGTATGTTGTAGGTTGTACGGGTTTTTGGACAACCCGTATTGGGTTTGTGGTAATTTGCGTCTTTAGGAGTCGTATAGCCTCGTTTTCGTTTTTTTTTCATCTGCCATTTTTTTTCTCGCTTAGGGGGTTTTCGAGTGTCTAAACGTAGTAAATTTGAGTGAAATCGAGGTTTAAGCTGTGTCGCAGAGGTCCTGTGTGCCCCCCCTTGGTGTGGGTAAGGTTTTTATTTATTTTTTGTCTGTATTGTTGTGTTTTTTAATGTTTGCCGCTGTTAGAGGGTTGTCTGTTAAGGTCGTATTTTTGTGAGACCGTAATGGATTTTTTCTTAGTCCTGCAGGTCTTTTTTTTTTTTTGTGTGTGTAAGTCTGCAATTTTTTATTTTCTAAGTTCCGCGGCTCGTATTTTTTTGTGTAAGTCCATGTTAGTCATTGCGTGTTTATTGTGCCGCCTGTGTGGTCGTTTGAAACCGGTTGTGAGGTGCTGTAGAGCCTCCACCTCCGCAAATGCGGCCCCTCACATCGCGAGGGTCACCATTTGCGGTTCGAAAGTATTAGGGAGTCACATCTCCACCAGCGCAAGGAGTGCCTTTGGTGCTCCTTGTCAGCAACTGCTGCCCTCGCTTTCCGTTAGCAAGCGTTAGCAACAACCCGCATTGCTGACAAATATATATGTGATTTAGTCTAGACCAATGCAGGTATATTAATTATGAAATTGCCTGAAAATACGGGTATAGGCCTTATAGCTGGTTAATCCTTAATATTCCTTACATTTAAATACTTATCCCATTTAGACCAGTTGAGTAACCTAGGGCTGTTGGAAGTGGGCAGGGACTTTGGACTCCTCATTATTTCTCTACTAGTGACTTGCCCGTTTAAAAAAATGACAGCAATGAGATGTGTATGTTTGGAAAGTTGTTTCGTTATTAATATACATATTTGACACTTGTAAGTATTGTGATATTAAACATGTTTAGTTTTGTAAAATGTTCTCTTAGTGAACAATAAGTCTTAAAGCATTTTGTATTTAAATTATTAACATTTGAATGTAAGAACAGTTGAACTTTAAATTAATCAGTATAATAAACTTGAGGTAATGGTTTTTTAACATGCAATTTGTATCTGAAGAATTGTTAACTTCAATATACATTGAATCCAGAGGAAAGCAAACAGTAAAAACCCTTGTTCAAACGTACACAATTTTAACATGAACTTTGTAATATATGTAAGTAAGAAACTTGAAAGTATATTTTTTGAAACTTGAACTTTATTATCTGTGTAACTTTGGAACTTGAAAAAACATTTTTTGAACTTGGAACATTATAAACAGTAACATAGTGAATACATTTTTAACATAATTTTGTATTTAAAGCATTAACAGTTGAATGTAGTTGAACTTTAAACCAATCAGTATTGTAAACTTGAGGTAATGTTTTTTTAACATGCAATTTCTATCTGAAGAATTGTTAACTTCAATATACATTTAATCCAGAGGAAGACAAACTGTAAAAACCCTCCTTTAATCGTGTCCAATTAAATTAATTCCTTCCTGACTCCATGAACTGGTGATAAACATTAATCCAGGGAGTAATCTTAACATAACAGACAGTATTTACATTGTGACTAAAAACGTGGTTGAGCTCTTAACATGAACTTTGTAATATGTTGAAGTAAAGAACTTGAAATTATATTTTTTTAAACTTGAACTTTCTTATCAGTCTAAGTATTGACCTTGAAAATATTGTTTCAAACTTATAACAATAGAAACAGTAACATAGTTAATGAACATTTTAACATAATTTGTAAAAAAAATGCAAGGCAAGTGTTTTGTGAGGCGAATCATCCATAAACAGTACTTCCATTAATTATGACTGAAATGTTAAATGTTTTGTATTTTTCAATGCTTTTAAATTTGTTTTGCATGAGTTTTATTTCTTTATAATGAAAAGTTATAGTACTTCATAGTAGACAATGTTTTTACTAAAAATACCTCCATCTTCTAATAAATCACCTTGACTTTCATTCTTTTCAATGTAAACTTTAATAGCCTGTGGATTTTTGCACCGTGATAACGCAACGTACAATTGACCATGTGCAAATACTAGTTCTTCCAAGAAAATACCCACAGATTTGAACGTTTGACCTTGTGATAAGTGATGTCGCGAACATCAAATTTTTGGTTCGCTAACAGCGGACGCGAACTTCCATCAAATGTTCGCGAACGGGCAAACCGCCATAGACTTCAATGGGCAGGCGAATTTCAAAACCCACAAGGACTCTTTCTGGCCACAATAGTGATGGGAAAGTTGTTTCAAGGGGACTAACACCTGGACTGTGGCATGCCGGAGGGGGATCCATGGCAAAACTCCCACGGAAAATTACATAGTTGATGCAGAGTGTGGTTTTAAGCCATAAAGGGCATAAATCACCTAACATTCATAAATTGTTTGGAATAACATGCTTTAAAACATCAGGTATGATGTTGTATCGATCAAGTAGTGTAAGGGTTACACCCGCTTCACAGTAACAGACCAATCTCCCCATTTAATGCACCGCAAACAACCGCAAACAGTCCCTTTGCACAGCCGCAAACTCCCCATTGGCACAAGGTTGGATACCAAGCTAGCCATGTCCAGTTCCTTGTCCTCACTGATGTCAATGAAGGTCTCTTCCTCCACCCAGCCACCAAGGGTCCCCGAAAGGTGACAACAAGCCCCCTGGGACACCTGCTGTTTTTGGTCTTCCACCTCCTCAAAGACACCTTCCTCCTCTGACTCCTCTTCTTCAGACTCCTCTCTCTGCGTTGCCTCTGTCTCCATTATTATAAGGTGTGTACTGTTAAGTAGTACTATTCCTATCGGTTTAATCCCTGTTACGTCCACTATTAGGGGACGTGTATATGGCATGGATTTTTGGAAGCGGGAGATGGAAAAAGATGCTTGGTCGGTCCTCCCACTTCAAATTTGGGGCACTGCACGTGTAATCTAAGGTGCCACCAGATAGGAGTGGTGTGTTCAGTTGTACTATTTATTCCTATCAGTTTGATACCTGTCACGTCACCTATCAGGGGACGTATATATGGCATGGATTTTTGGAAGCGAAAGGTGGAAAAAGATGCTTGGTCGGTCCTCCCACTTCAAATTTGGGGCACTGCGCGTGCAATCTAAGGTGCCACCAGATAGGAGTGGTGTGTTCAGTTGTACTATTTATTCCTATCGGATTAAATAAAGTCAATAAACCTGGCCCGTTACTAGCCAAGAAACTACAAACCAAAACAACACAAAATAGGATACTTCAAATTAAGATCTCGAAGGAAGAAGAAACAATGAACCCAAATAAGATCCAGAAGATTTTTACAAAATTTTACAATACCCTTTATACAGCAACAAAACACATAGATCTACACAAAATGAGGGGATTTCTTAATTCCTGTGATCTCCCCTTAATAGAAGAAAATGACTTAGAGACTTTAAATGCCAAAGTGACCCTAGAGGAAGTGAGAAAAGTAGTCCAGAACCTCAAACCTTGTAAGACGGGTACACCAATTTATATTATAAAAAATTTATAGACATATTAGGCCCGCACTTGGTCACTCTAACAGAGTTCTAGAAGGCAAGCAAACACCAGCAGAGCTGAACAGGGCAGATATCGCTCTATTCCCTAAGGAGGGTCGAGATGCCCTAGAACCAAAAAACTACAGGCCAATATCATTACTAAACTGTGATACAAAGATCCTGTCAAAAATAATAGCGGATAGAATGTCATCCTTCTTGCCTAAGTTAATACATAATGACCAAGTAGGGTTTGTCTCCCACAGGCAAGCGGGATACAACATTAGAAAAGTTATGAACCTACTGTACGACACCAAAGCCTCTAAAACTCAAGCCTGTCTTATGGCCTTTGACATTGAAAAGGCGTTTGATTCCCTGGAGTGGACTTACCTATACGCCACGCTTGAAAAATTTGGTATTAAAGGCCATTTCCTAAATCTCATACACTCATTATACAAATCATCCAGGGCAAGGTTACAGATTCCAGGAGATAAGAGATCCTTAATTACAATAAAAATAGGAACAAGACAGGGGTGCCCCCTTTCTCCCCTTCTATTCGCAATAGCAATAGAACCCCTGTCTCAGACAATTAGGGCCAACGCTGGTATCACAGGCATAAAAATAGGCCATCACCATTTCAAAACTTGTCTATTTGCAGACAACCTGCTGTGTATGCTCTCAAACCCTACCCAATCGGACCCAGAGTTGATTCGAACTATGGAGGAGTTTGGTCAGTTTTCTGGCCTTAAACTGAACATAGAGAAGACAGAAGCACTAGCAATTGACTTAACAGGAGTAGAGAAGCAGGGTCTCCAAGAGAAGTTTAATATTAAGTGGGATAAGAACCACATAAACCCTAAGCTAGAGGACTTGTACAAAGCAACCACTCCAAACTTCCTAAAACAATAATTAATGACCTGAGTAAATGGACAAAGTATAGGTTATCATGGCTAGGGAGAATAAATACGATAAAAATGAATGTCCTTCCTAGGTTGCTCTACATATTTCGAACACTCCCGATCCCGATTAAATAAAAAGAATTAGAAAATATTCAAAGGAAAATATTTCAGTTTATCTGGAACCACTCTCTCTCACGCATCACAAAGAAAATTATGTACCTTCATAAGTCAGAGGGGAGACTATCATGTCCAGTCTTAAAATATTACCACAAGGCAGCTCAGTTATCTTTCCTCCCAATTGCACATTCTATAGGGCATCAACCGGCCTGGGTGTATTTAGAGAACCACACTTTAAGTACCTTAACCTGGGACAAGGTGGCTTGGCTATCAGAATTGCCTCAGAGCCTTAAAAACTCGCCAAACCCCCTAATCAGACACTCACTATCATACTGGAAATGGGCCAAGAAACACACGGGTTTGTTCCCTGGATCCACCCAAATGACCCCAATTCTTGACCACCCTCAGGCCCCGAAACACATGAGCACAACATCACAACACTGGTGGAGGTCAAGGAAACTAGATAGACTGAGAGACTGGTTAGTAAAGGGCCAGATGCTCACCTATGAGGAACTGAGGGACAAGCATGAGCTACCGCTGTCAGAACATTACAAATACTGTAGGCTGAGGCATTTCACACACTCCCTGACCCAGAAACAGGGGACACAGGTCTTAAATTGGTTCTCCAAAATTTGTAAAGATAAACCTCTATCAAGGGGGATCATTGGGTCGCTTTACAAATATAAAACATTTGTTACTGATTGAAGCAACACTGGGGGAAGGACCGTAGTGGGGGAGCCCTGGAGACCCTTCAGAAGCAACCAGCGCAAAATCATCCCAGGAAAGGAAAGGTCGCTTACTGAAGCCTGCCCTAGGGTAACCCAAGGGTGATTGCCCAGGTTAGATATTGTAAATAATAAGCTAATACTGCTGGAGGGATGATAGCTAATAGGACTTTGGTGTTTCCTGCAGATATACTCTTTACTATTGTCTTTTTTACAATGTTTTAGGTATCTGTTAAATTGCAATCACAGTAAAAAATAAGAAAAATTATTAACCTAAAAAGTAAAAATAAGAAGGACTAGCCAGCTAACTTTCACAAAATGTCTTTATTGTAAATATGTATTTTTGCACAACTGTTATGCAAGACTGTTCAAAAATGCTTTATTTTTCATTATACAAATCTCTAGTACGCCCTCATTTGGAATATGGAGTACAATTTTGGGCACCACCTCACAAAAAAGACATCTTAGAGCTGGAAAAAGTACAGAGAAGGGCTACAAAACTAATAAGGGGAATGGAGGGGCTAAGTTATGAAGAAAGACTAGCAAAATTAAACTTATTTTCGCTAGAAAAAAGGCGTCTAAGAGGAGATATGATTACGTTATTTAAATACATCCAGGGTCCATATAAGGCTTTGTCAAGTGAGCTTTTTGTAGCAAGAGATTTTCAACTGACAAGAGGACATCCGTTGAGGTTAGAGGAAAAAAGATTTCACCTTAAACAAAGAAAAGGGTTCTTCACAGTTAGGGTGGTTAAACTGTGGAATTCTCTACCAAAGGAGGTGGTGACAGCGAATTCGATAGACAACTTCAAAAAGGGGTTAGATATATTTCTGAATAAAGAGGGCATTCAAGGCTATCCTAGATAACTAGCGAAGGAATATTGATCCAGGGAGAAATTTGATCGCCAGTTTCTGGGGTCAGGAAGGAATTTTGCTTTTTTTCCCCCTTATGAGACAATTGGCAAAGTTTCAATGGGGTTTTTTTTATGTTTGCCTTCCTCTGGATCAATTAACAATAATTAACAATTAACAATAATAATAAATAGTCCAAATTAAAAAGATCAATAGAGATCTAAAAAGGTTGAACTTGATGGACTAACTCTTTATTCATTCTCCAATACTATACTATTAATAATTATTTAATCAATAATTTAATTAATAACTAATCCGCATATTGCAGATCAGAGGAGATCTTAACTGGTTGAACTTGATGGACTGAAAGTCTTTTTTCAACCTAAATTACTATGTAACTATGTAACTATGTAACTATTACATGCTGTACGCCTTCTGACAATTAAAGAATTTAAATGCAAAAATTAGGTATTGTTGCAGCGACCCGAAAAAATGATGTTAGTTTTCCAGGCAGAAAGTGCCCTAAAACATTGCTTCTTGAACCCTAGTTGGTGGCGGATAAGTCACGCAAGTCATCCGGCATTCAGGGAATAAAATACAGCAGTGTGTGGACCATTATTAGCTCAAGTCAGCTCATCTATCGGACCTTTTTTAATCAAATGTATCGTCCACTGTCAGTCCCTTCAGGATCCATCCCTCTTCATCTTAATAAAGGTGAGGTAATCTAGACTTTTTTGACCTAGGCAACTTCTCTTCTCAGTGACAAAACCTCCTGCTGCACTAAAGGTCCTTTCTGACAGGACACTTGAGGCGGGGCAGGAAAGAAGTTCTATGGCAAATTGGGATAGCTCAGGCCACAGGGCAAGCGTGCACACCCAGTAGTCAAGGGGTTCATGGCTCCTCATAGTGTCGATATCTGCAGTTAAGGCAAGGTAGTCTGTTACCTGACGGTCAAGTCGTTCTCTGAGGGTGGACCCCGAAGGGCTGTGGCGATGCATAGGACTTAAAAATCTCTGTATGTCCTCCATCAACAACACGTCTGTAAAGCGTCCTCTCCTTGCTGGCGTGGTTGTGGGAGGAGGAGTATTATGTTCACCTCTTCCGCTGTTAGATTGCCGTTGTGCTGTGACATCAGCCTTAAACGCTGTGTAAAGCATACTTTTTAATTTATTTTGGAAGTGCTGCATCCTTTCCGACTTGTGGTAATTCGGTAACATTTCTGGCACTTTCTGCTTATACCGGGGGTCTAGTAGCGTGGACACCCAGTACAGGTCGTTCTCCTTCATCCTTTTTATACAAGGGTCCCTCAACAGGCACGACAGCATGAAAGACCCCATTTGCACAAGGTTGGATGCCGAGCTAGCCATGTCCTGTTCCTCTTCCCCAGTGATCTCACTGAAGGTATGTTCTTCCCCCCAGCGACGTACAACGCCACGGGTACCAGATAGGTGACAACGAGCACCCTGGGATGCCTGTTGTGGTTGGTCTTCATTCTCCTCCTCAAAGCCACATTCCTCCTCTGACTCCTCTTCCTCACAATCCTCTTCCAGCATTGCCGCAGGTCCAGCAAGCGATGATGATAAGGCTGTTTCTGGTGATGATGGTGACCACAACTCTTCCTCTTCACACTCATCTATGGCCTGATCCAGCACTCTTCGCAGGGCACGCTCCAGGAAGAAAACAAATGGTATGATGTTGCTGATGGTGCCCTGGGTGCGACTGACCAGGTTTGTCACCTCCTCAAAAGGACGCATAAGCCTACAGGCATTGCGCATGAGCGTCCAGTAACATGGCAAAAAAATCCCCAGCTCTGCAGAGGCTGTCCTAGCACCCCAGGCATACATATACTCTTTAGTGGCCTTTTCTTGTTGGAGCAGGCAGTCGAACATTAGGAGTGTTGAAATCCAACGTGTCGGACTGTCTAAAATCAAGCGCCTCGCTGGCATGTTGTTTCGAAGATGGATATCTGTAAAGTGCGCCATGGCTGTGTAGGAACGCCTGAAATGGCCACACACCTTCCTGGCCTGCTTCAGGACGTCCTGTAAGCCTGCGTGCTTATACACAAAGCGTTGTACAATCAAATTACACACATGTGCCATGTACGGCACATGTGTCAACAAGCCCAAATTCAATGCCGCCAACAAATTTCTTCCTTTGTCACAAACCACTTTGCCGATCTCCAGTTGGTGCGGAGTCAGCTACTGATCCACCTGTGCATTCAGGGCGGACAGGAGTGCTGGTCCGGTGTTACTCTCTGCTTTCAGGGAAGTCAACCCCAAGACGGCGTGACACTGCCGTATCCGGGATGTGGAATAGTACCTGTGGAGCTGGGGGGTGCCGTTGATGTGGAGCAAGACATAGCAGCAGTATCTGACAACTCAACAAAGGAAGCAGCACTGGGTACAACAACATCATCATCATCGTCCATGTGTGTAATGCTGCCTGACTGGGACATATCCCTGTTATCTACATCCTCGGGCACTAATGTTTGCGCATCACTCATTTCTTCCAACGGATGTGTAAATAACTCTGCTGACGGACCAAGTGAAGCGGCTGTGGTGCTAGTGTTGGTGGTGGCGGCAGGCGGGCGAGTGGTAACTGGAGAGGTGCCGAAGCTAAGCTGGAGGAGGATGGTGCGTCTAGGTTTCGAGCGGAAGCTGTAGAATATTGGGTGTCCTGTGTTAGCCAGTCAACCATGTCCTCAGAACTTTTCAAGTTCAGGGTACGTTGCCTCTGAAAACTGGGCATTATTCTATTGCCAAAGGGAATCACAGCATCACGACCACGACGGCCCCTGTAGGATGGCCTGCCTCTGCCTGTCATTTTTTTTCGATTAGTGGTACTATGGATGCAAGCTACTGTGACACCAGATATAAGTGTCACTGTGCACTGGCTAAAGTTGGCAGAGTAGGCGCTGTAGGCCTCACACACAGGCCTGTAGGCAGGCAACTGATATTCAATCGATTACAGTAAAAAAAGGGTTCTTTTCTTTCACTGTACACTAGGTTGCACCAGATATGAGTGTCACTGTGCACTGGCAAAAGTTGGCAGAGTAGGCACTGTAGGCCTCACACACACGCCTGTAGGCAGGCAACTGATATTCAATCGATTACAGTAAAAAAAGGGTTCTTTTATTTCACTGTACACTAGGTTGCACCAGAAATGAGTGTCACTGTGCACTGGCAAAAGTTGGCAGAGTAGGCGCTGTAGGCCTCACACACACGCCTGTAGGCAGGCAACTGAAATTCAATCGATTACAGTAAAAAAAGGGATCTTTTATTTCACTGTACACTAGGTTGCACCAGATATGACGTATCACTGTGCACTGGCAAAAGTTGGCAGTAGTGATGTCGCGAACATAAATTTTTCGGTTCGCAAACAGCGAACGCGAACCGCCGCAAATGTTCACAAACCGGCGAACCCGGCGAACCGCCATAGACTTCAATGGGCAGGCGAATTTTAAAACCCACAGGGACACTTTCTTGCCACAATAGTGATGGGAAAGTTGTTTCAACGGGACTAACACCTGGACTGTGGCATGCCGGAGGGAGATCCATGGCAAAACTCCCACGGAAAATTACATCGTTGATGCAGAGTCTGGTTTTAAGCCATAAAGGGCATAAATTACCTAACATTCCTAAATTGTTTGGAAAAATGTGCTTTAAAACATCAGGTATGTTGTTGTATCGATCAGGTAGTGTAAGGGTTAGGCCCGCTTCACAGTGACAGACCAAACTTCCCGTTTAACGCACCGCAAACAACCGCAAACAGTCCATTTGCACAACCGCAAACTCCCCATTTTCACAAGGTTGGATACTAAGCTAGCCATGTCCCGTTCCTTGTCCTCACTGATGTCATTGAAGGTCTCTTCCTCCACCCAGCCACCAAGGGTCCCCGAAAGGTGACAACAAGCCCCCTGGGACGCCTGCTGTGTTTGATCTTCCACCTCCTCAAAGCCACCTTCCTCCTCTGACTCCTCTTCTTCAGACTCCTCTCACTGCGTTGCCTCTCTCTGCATTATTATAAGGTGTGTTAAGTAGTACTACTCTTATCAGTTTAATACCTGTTACAGCACCTATCAGGGGGCGTGTATAAGGCCTGGATTTTTAGAACCAGGAGATGGAAAAAGATGCTTGGTTGGTCGTATCACTTCAAATTTGGGGCACGGCACGTGCAATCAAAGGTGCCACCAGATAGGAGTGGCGTATTTGTAAGTACTACTCTTATCAGTTTAATACTTGTTACGTCACCTATCAGGGGCCGTGTATAAGGCCTGGATTTTTAGAACCGGAAGATGGAAAAAGATGCTTTGTTGGTCGTATCACTTCAATTTTGGGCACGGCACGTGCAATTAAAGGTGCCACCAGATAGGAGTAGCGTGTTTGTAAGTACTACTCTTATCAGTTTAATATTTCTAACGTCACCTATCAGGGGCCGTGTATAAGGTCTGGATTTTTAGAATCGGGAGATGGAAAAAGATGCTTTGTTGTTCGTATCACTTCAATTTTGGGGCACGGCACGTGCAATCAAAGGTGCCACCAGATAGGAGTGGCGTGTTTGTAAATACTACTCATCAGTTTAATACCTGTTACAGCACCTATCAGGGGGCGTGTATAAGGCCTGGATTTTTAGAACTGGGAGATGGAAAAAGATGCTTTGTTGGTCGTATCACTTAAATTTTGGGCACGGCAGGTGCAATCAAAGGTGCCACCAGATAAGAGTGGCGTATTTGTAAGTACTACTCTTATCAGTTTAATACCTGTTACAGCCCCTTTCAAGGGGCGTGTATAAGGCCTGGATTTTTAGAACCGGGAGATGGAAAAAGATGCTTTGTTGGTCGTATCACTTCAATTTTGGGCACGGCACGTGCAATTAAAGGTGCCACCAGATAGGAGTGGCGTGTTTGTAAGTACTACTCTTATCAGTTTAATACTTGTTACGTCACCTATTAGGAGCCGTGTATAAGGTCTGGATTTTTAGAATCGGGAGATGGAAAAAGATGCTTTGTTGGTCGTATCACTTCAATTTTGGGGCACGGCACGTGCAATCAAAGGTGCCACCAGATAGGAGTGGCGTGTTTGTAACTACTACTCTTATCAGTTTAATACTTGTTACGTCACCTATCAGGGGCCGTGTATAAGGCCTGGATTTTTAGAACCGGGAGATGGAAAAAGATGCTTTGTTGGTCGTATCACTTCAATTTTGGGGCACGGCACGTGCAATCAAAGGTGCCACCAGATAGGAGTGGCGTGTTTGTAAGTACTACTCTTATCAGTTTAATACTTGTTACGTCACCTATCAGGGGCCGTGTATAATGCCTGGATTTTTAGAACCGGGAGATGGAAAAAGATGCTTTGTTGGTCGTATCACTTCAATTTTGGGGCACGGCACGTGCAATCAAAGGTGCCACCAGATAGGAGTGGCGTATTTGTAAGTACTACTCATCAGTTTAATACCTGTTACAGCACCTATCAGGGGGCGTGTATAAGGCCTGGATTTTTTGAACCGGGAGATGGAAAAAGATGCTTTGTTGGTCGTATCACTTCAATTTTGGGGCACGGCACGTGCAATCAAAGGTGCCACCAGATAGGAGTGGCGTGTTTGTAAGTCCTACTCTTATCAGTTTAATACTTGTTATGTCACCTATCAGGGGCCGTGTATAAGGCCTGGATTTTTAGAACCAGGAGATGAAAAAAGATGCTTTGTTGGTCGTATCACTTCAATTTTGGGGCACGGCACATGCAATCAAAGGTGCCACCAGATAGGAGTGGCGTGTTTGTAAGTACTACGCTTATCAGTTTAATACCTGTTACAGCACATATCAGGGGGCGTGTATAAGGCCTGGATTTTTAGAACCGGGAGATGGAAAAAGATGCTTTGTTGGTCGTATCACTTCAATTTTGGGCACGGCACGTGCAATTAAAGGTGCCACCAGATAGGAGTGGCGTGTTTGTAAGTACTACTCTTATCAGTTTAATACTTGTTACGTCACCTATTAGGAGCCGTGTATAAGGTCTGGATTTTTAGAATCGGGAGATGGAAAAAGATGCTTTGTTGGTCGTATCACTTCAATTTTGGGGCACGGCACGTGCAATCAAAGGTGCCACCAGATAGGAGTGGCGTGTTTGTAACTACTACTCTTATCAGTTTAATACTTGTTACGTCACCTATCAGGGGCCGTGTATAAGGCCTGGATTTTTAGAACCGGGAGATGGAAAAAGATGCTTTGTTGGTCGTATCACTTCAATTTTGGGGCACGGCACGTGCAATCAAAGGTGCCACCAGATAGGAGTGGCGTGTTTGTAAGTACTACTCTCATCAGTTTAATACTTGTTACGTCACCTATCAGGGGCCGTGTATAATGCCTGGATTTTTAGAACCGGGAGATGGAAAAAGATGCTTTGTTGGTCGTATCACTTCAATTTTGGGGCACGGCACGTGCAATCAAAGGTGCCACCAGATAGGAGTGGCGTATTTGTAAGTACTACTCATCAGTTTAATACCTGTTACAGCACCTATCAGGGGGCGTGTATAAGGCCTGGATTTTTAGAACCGGGAGATGGAAAAAGATGCTTTGTTGGTCGTATCACTTCAATTTTGGGGCACGGCACGTGCAATCAAAGGTGCCACCAGATAGGAGTGGCGTGTTTGTAAGTCCTACTCTTATCAGTTTAATACTTGTTATGTCACCTATCAGGGGCCGTGTATAAGGCCTGGATTTTTAGAACCAGGAGATGAAAAAAGATGCTTTGTTGGTCGTATCACTTCAATTTTGGGGCACGGCACATGCAATCAAAGGTGCCACCAGATAGGAGTGGCGTGTTTGTAAGTACTACGCTTATCAGTTTAATACCTGTTACAGCACCTATCAGGGGGCGTGTATAAGGCCTGGATTTTTAGAACCGGGAGATGGAAAAAGATGCTTTGTTGGTCGTATCTTTTCAATTTTGGGGCACTTTGTGACATTAGCGTCTTACGCTCAAACATGTCCTTTACAGGCACCTGACTATGGGCAGATAAGCAGGAACTGCTCAAGGCGAGAGACGGAGTGGCGGAAGGTTGAGAGGGGGCAAGGAGGACAGCAGTGGTTGATGATGCTGGACCAGGAGGAGGATGGCGGCTTTGAGTTTGTGTGCTGCTTGTACTCATGTGTTGGTCTGGAGTCACCCAAACATTAGGTCTCAACCTGTAGAGAATAAGGGAACCAGGCTACTCTAGACCTCATTCATCATTACAGGTTTTGACAGATTGGTACTATGCGTGCAAGCTTACTGTGACAACAGATATGAGGGGCACTGTGCACTTGCAGAAGTTAGAGTAGACACTGTATTTCTGACACACACGCTTGCAGACAACTAAGTGCTATGCAATCTATTACAGTAGAAATGTTTTGTTTTTGTTTTACATGTACACTACTGTTACACCAGATATGAGTGGTGTGTTAAGTAGTACTACTCCTATCAGTTTAATCCCTGTTATGTGCCTTTTTGGGGGGTTTGGTTGTTGAAGCCACAGTGCAGCACCAGAGGCCAGAAAAATTAGGCATGTACACATGCCTGAAAAATTAGGTATTGTTGATCTTGCAGCGAGCAGAGAAGAAGGTAGGCCTGATTCAATGCCCCAGCCCCGCATACCCACACTCAGAGATTGAGGGGGGGAGCTGAGAAGGCCACGGGCCGGAGATATAAAGGTGGGCCATCCCAAATAAGCACACAAGTGGGGACAAAGTTAGTGAAGGGGACATAGAGGCCCATGGACTGACGGTCGCCATCTTGGCAGGTAAAGGGCCCAGCAATTAAGCCAAACTGACCCAGCACAGGCAGCTACTTGAGTCAAACGCTGTACAATTACACCTTAATAAAGCTGAAACATGCAACAGCAGGGATTCTAAACGGCCACACGGGGACAAGGAGGCTAACAGCCCCCACAGTCTCTGCACCACTCTTTTTAACAGATAACCCAAGGGGCTAACCAGGGACCTTGCCCACATAAAAAACTGATTTTTATTGGAGGAATTATTAGTGTCTTTACCCCCCAAGAGAGGACATAATATACGGTATCTTTAGACTACCTGATGGGCAAACCTCCTTTAGGCCCAATGCTATCCAAGAAACATTTCAAAACTTCTATCAGACCATAGATTCATCCCAATCCCGCTGCAGCGGATCTGACATAGAGTCCTTCCTACTACAGCAAGAAGTCCACAAAATACCTGTACCTCAATTTGACAGCTTGAACCTAGACATATCCCAAGAGGAAGTTACATCTACAATCCAAGATCTTAAATTTAACAAATCCCCAGGGCCAGACGTTTTTACTCATCTGTACTATAAGAAATTTGAGCCCTTGCTTACCCCCGCACCTAACATCTTTGTTTAACGCTATACTAAATGGAGAACCTATGCCCCCTTAATTGAATCAGGCCGACCTTATAGTCTTTCCAAAAGAGGGTAGGGACCCTTTAGAGGTTAAAAATTATCGCCCCATACCCCTGATAAATGTAGATGTCAAGATCCTAGCTAAAATTATGGCCAAACGAATATCTAACTTTTTACTTGACTAAATACACAAGGACCAAACGGGGTTCATTCCTTTCGGAAAGGCAGGAGATAATGTTAGGAGGGTTCTGAACGCCCAGTTCTTGGCTCAACACTATAACAACCCAGTTTGCCCTCTAGCCCTAGACATAGAGAAGGCTTTTGATACGGTGGAATGGCCATATATGTACAAAATGCTAGATAAGTTTGGATTTGAGGGACGCTTTCTCAACCTGCTCAGAAGGTACTACGACTCACCAGTAGCTAACTTAAAGATACCAGGGGACCATAATGCCAAAATCCAAGTACAGAGAGGGTCCAGGCAGGGATGCCCACTCTCCCCACTGCTCTTTGCTCTTGCCATTGAACCCCTAGCACAGGCAATCAGAACCAACCATGCCATCCAGGGGGTTGAAGTAGGACACCATCAGTTTAAGTGTTCACTTTCCGCGGACGATATGCTTTGCACCTTGACCAAGCCCCTTCTCTCTATACCAGCACTCATGTCCACTATAAAAGACTTCAGCAAAATCTCGGGCCTCCAATCCTTGCAAAAGGATATTTCTCTTTCAATGGAATCCTGCTTACTGGGGATACACATAAAAAAACGTATCTCAATCCTAGAACAAGCTATTCCAATTAATGGCTTTAGCATTCAAAATACACATAGCTACCTGGGCCCGGATGGATTTACAAATCTCTATTACCAAACTTTTATAGACTTGTTATTACCCCACTTAACCACACTTTTCAATCAAACTTTAGAAGGCTCTCCCATGCCACAAGAACCAAACCATGCAAATATGATGTGTTTCCCGAAAGAACGACGAGACCCATTAGAACTTAAAAATTACTGCCCCATATCACTCCTAAACAGGGATATAAAAATTTTGGCCAAATTAATGGCAAACAGGATTTCGAGATTTCTCCCCTCCATAATCCATAAAGACCAAACAGGGTTTATCCCCCATAGACAAACGGGGGACAATATCAGACGGACACAAAATGTAATCTCATGGTCATCCCAACATCAAATACCCACATGCCTTTTGGCGTTAGATATAGAAAAGGCCCTTGATACGTTGGAATGGCCTTATTTAAAAGCAGTATTACAGAAATTTGGGTTTGCAGGCAAATTTATGACCTTGATAGATACATACTACAAAGCCCTGTCAGCCAGATTAAAACTCCAGGGAGATCGCTTACAACACATAAAGATTCAAAGGGGAAAA